>CM076569.1:902574402-903219402 GCA_034641835.2 Pinus albicaulis | reverse complement strand
TTCATATATATCAGTATTAGGTTCTAAAATGGACCCCAAAAATAATTACACACCCATTAATCCATTATAAAGCTCTATTTTGACACATGAAGAGAAATAATTACAACATGATATATCAAAATTACGAGACAGAGTGCAACAAATATCGCTCTAACAAAGAGTAACCAAAAACGAAATGGAATCTAATTTAGATGGTATCGAAGCTGATATGGATGGAATTAAGGTTTGATTAAAAGAATACATGGAAGGTTTAAAGGGTGTTCTAAAGAAATACATGGAAGGTTTGAAGGAAGGCCTCACAAAATTGCTTCAAGAATTATTCCTAATGGCGAAAAGGTATTAGATGAAACTCATGATGAGAACAAAAAAAAAGTTAATTTTTATTTCATAGCCTCTAAATTTTGATTTAATACCCACCATATTCCAAAGATCGATATGAGGAATTTTTATGGAAAGGATCTGGTAACATATATACTACAGATGGAGCAATACTTTGATCTCCATAATGTGCAACACACACAAAAGGTGCACATTATTGCTTTATATTTAGAACCCAATATGTTTTTATCGAATATATGGATTTGTTCTCGTAAACCACTTGTCACTTGGTCAATTTTTATGGAAAAAATGATAGCACATTATGAGGATACAAAGAGCAACACCTTCTTTAGCGAGTTGATACATATAAAAAAAGGGTTCAATGGAAAAGCACATTGAGGACTTCCAAAAATTGAACATAAGGGTAAATGATATTGCAGAGGCGCATGGGATTTATGTCCTTATGGGGAATTTAAGGGATAACATCTAACATGAGGTTCACATTTGGGAACCTGATTCATTGGAGAAGGAATTCAAGTTGGTAAGAAAAATTGAAAGCAAAATTATGGAGAAAAGGAATAATGCCACTCACAACTATAAAAATGGAAGTGTTTACACTCCTATCCTTCCGCAAACTACATGGTTGACACCACAAAAATTGGAAGAAAAAAGATAAAAAGAGATTTTTTACAGTTGTGATAGCAAATATACTAAAGGTCATAAGTGTGCCGAGAAGAAATTATTTTACAAAAAAATTGAAGAGGAGGAAGAAAAGGAACAAGAAACTTCAAAAGAAGAGGATATACACCAAGAACCAACCCTGGGGAAAGAAGAAATGAATCATACCATATCCTATCATGCATTAGAAGGAATGACACTCCTCAAAATCTCAATATAGAATGACATATCAAGAAGAAAAAGGTAACAGTGATGATTGATTCGGGTAGTACCCATAATTTTATTCATTGTAAGATAGCCAAGGAATTGAATTGCTTCCTATATCCAGCACCAAAGTGTCAACTGATGGTTGCAAATGGACGAACTATAAATTTCTTTGGAAATCTCCATAATATAAATCTAACCATGGGAGAATATGTGTTGAACACTCCAATGCTTTCCATTCAAGTGGGTGGTGTTGATTTTGTACTAGGAGTCCAATGGTTACAATCTTTAGGTAGTATTCCTTTTAATTTTCAAGAAATTTTCTTAATTTTTTTCGAGAAGAAAAGGAAGTTGAATTAAGGTGTATTTCAAGGAAACAAGGAAAGATAATCATCTCTAATGGCATGACAAAGCTTCTAAAGAAAGAGAAAACATTTGTAATTTCACAATTATGCTCACTAGATGTTAAAACATCAAACTCATATATTTATCCACATCTCCAAAATGTCTTGGATAATTGTTCAAACGTATTTGAAACTCCCAAAGGCATCCCACCTACCCGTGATCATGATCATGCTATTTATTTTATTCCAGGAAGTGTTCCTACAAACATAAGACCTTACAAATATCCCAAGGCCCAAAAGAGTAAAATTGAACTTATGGTTGTAGAAATGATAGATGCCAGTATAATTAAACATAATCAAATTTCTTTGGTTGCTCCAATAGTGTTGGTGTACAAGAATGATGGATGATGGCACATGTGTCTAGATTATAGGGAGATCAAAAATCTCACTATAAAAGATAAATTTCCCAATCCTACCATTGATGAATTCTTGGACGAGTTACATGGAGAAATTTACTTCACCAAGTTTGATCTTCATTCATGATATCACCAAATTAGAATTAATACTGAAGAAGTTCTGAGAACAACATTTAGAACTCATGAGGGTCATAATGAATTTTTGGTCATGCCCTTTTGCCTTACCAATGCACCTTTTACATTTCTAGGTTTGATGAATTCCATTTTCAAACCCTTCCTTAGAAAATTTGTGTTAGTATTTTTTGATGATATACTAATCTACAAGAATTCTTCGAAGGATCATGTTAAACATGTTGACAGGGTGGTAAAACTATTGGAGGAGAAATAATTATATGAAATAATCTCAAAATATTTCTTTGGAGTACATGAGGTGGAATATCTGGGACATATTGTATCTCATGAGGGAGTTAAGGTAGAACCTAACAAAATTACAACCATTAAGGAATGGAAAATCCCCACAACCATAAATCATCTACAAGGATATCTTAGGTTGTTAGGGTATTACCACAAGTTTGTTAAGAATTATGGAAGAATAAAACCACATCTAACAACATTACTATAGAAATATGCATTTTCTTGAATTCAAGAAGTAACTAAGGCCTTTTAACATCTTAAATAAGAAATGTGCCAAGCACCAGCCTTAACTATGCCATACTTCATAAAAACCTTTATTGTGGAATGTGATGCCTCGAGAGATGGAATTGGTGTCGTTTTAATGCAAGAAGGAAGACCCATCACTTTTGAAATTCTTCCAATGAAATGAAAGTATTTACACAAACTTATTTACGAGAAGGAAATGTTTGAAATACTAGATGCACTAAATAAATGGTGGACTTACCTAATGGGAAGACACTTCAAGGTAAAAATAGGTCATGATCACCTTAAAAACTTTTTGGAACAAATATTATCTTCAAGAGAATAAGAAAAATGGGTCACAAAGATGTTGGGTTATGACTAAAATCATTTAAAAAAAAATGAAGCAAAATGTTGTTGCGGATGCACTGTCAAGAACGGATGAGGATGTGGAACCATTGATTTGTGAATTTTCTATTATCCAATGAAATTATATAATTGAAGCAAGGGATGAATGAAATAATGATGAAGTGTGGACACTCATTCAAAATTTGCAGCAAGATCCCAATACATCTGATACATTTAACTGGAAAAATGATTCATTATGGTACAAATATTTCTTATATCTTTGTAATAATTCCCAACTCAAACAAAAGATTATTTTGAAATTTCACATCTCTCTCTTAAGAAGGCACTCGGGATTTTTAAAAACTTACCACACAACCATGAAGGAATTTTTTTTGGATGGCCTTAAATCGGATATTAAAAAGTTCGTGGCAGAATATTTGGACTGCCAAAAAAATAAAGCTGGGAAAATTAATACCTCAAGTCTGTTACAAACTTTATCCATTCCAAGTCAATGCTGGGAGGAGGTTTCAATGGATTTTATCACATTTTTGCACAAGTTTGAAGGAAAGAGTGCCATCATGGTGATAGTTGATATACTTACCAAGTATGCACACCTTTGTGCATTATCTCATCCATTTAAAGCCAACACAATTGGTACTAAATTTATGGAAAAAAATCAAAATATACATGGAAACCCAAAGATTCTCATAAGCAACAAAGATCCCTTTTTATTGGAAATTTTTGGACAAAATTATTTTCTTGTCCGGGTACTCAATTAGCTCATAGATCATCTTATCATACTCAATCTAATGGGAAAACTGACATGGTGAGTAAATTTTTGGAAGGATATCTCTGTTGGTTTGTATCTGATAAATAAACACAATGGGTCAAGTGGTTACCTATGGATGAATGGTTGTATAGCACTTCCTTCGATACTGTAGAAAAAATGACGCCATTTATGGCACTTTATGGATATCATCCACCTTTCACCGCATCACCTTTAAGAGAAAATTCTAACATTGAAGTAGTGGAAGATCACATTAAGCATCAGAAAAACATTCTCCAACATTTAAAGGATAACCTCACGTTGGCATAGAATCGAAGGAAACAACAAGCATATCAGCGTCACAACAAAATACGTTTTGATGTAGGAGACTAGGTATTTTTAAGGCTACAACCATATAAAAAAATTTCCCTCAAGAAAGCTAAGAAGGATAATAAATTATCACCAAATTTCTATGGTCCTTGCAAAGTTTCGAAAAAAAATTGTACTATGGCATAAAAATTGGAGCTGCATGCATTTTCCCGAGTGCATTGAGTTTTCCATATATCATGCTTAAATAAGGTTATAGGTGACAAGCTTACAGTTCAACCAATATTTCTAGAAATTAATGAGGAAGGAAAAATCATATTGTAACCTAAAGAAGTCATGGAAACAAGAACTCGATAGCTACGAAATCGATCAATTTCATGGTATCTCATAAAGTGGAAGAACTTACTTTCTTAAGATTCAACATGGGAGGATGATAATTTTATACATAAGCATCCAAAACTACTCAAGCATTGAGGACAACACTCTTTTGAAGGATAGGGTTATGTTAGGTACCTATAATACTAATGTAGCCCCTTATTTTTATTATTAGTGTAGCTCCCTTATTGTTATTTTTGTGCCCATGTAGTCCCCATATTGTTATTATTGTGCCCCATACAAGCCCACTATTGTTAATTGTTTGCCCTTACATTATAATGGTTATGTCTTTGATGATTATATTATGAACCCTTAGACTCCTATATATATAAAGGAGGTTTTTTCATTTGAATCATCTAAGAATTTCTCATTTATGTAATGTAAAGGAGGTTTCCCCCTTGAAGAGGATAATGTTTAAGCCGTTGATCTATTTTTCTTCTATTTTGTGAGTTGGTTGCATATCATGCTTCCATTTCACTTTAACTTGAGCGATGACTCAATTTCAGAGTAATATATATTTGTGATCTAATATTTGAAGTGGCCTTGCTAGAAACTATCCTTATGGTTCCACCTACAACAAATTCCAATCAATTATGTGAGAATTATCATGGACATATTGTTTTAACAAATATACATGAAAATCATTATGTACTTTGATATGGTTGAGAAATTCCAGTTGATATACTACTTACTCAACCTTGTGCAAAATTTCAAAAGGTTCGCAGAACTGTGGTGCCAATTTCAAACTATTTCTAGTCCTTAACGTGACTTTCTTCGGCTTAAATCTTACATATATTTTGTCTACAATCTAAAATTCCTTATGATTGATTTTCCTATTATCATAATTTTTTTTGTTTTTCATGTGAAATTTTTATATTTTTTGTAATTCTCTGTACCACTTGTTCCATTTCTTGTAAGTCATATGGTCCTAGGATTAGCCTATCCTCTGGCTAGCTACAACTAAGAGGTGTGTGGAATTTTCTGCCATAAAAGGCTTTGAAGGGATTCATTTTATTCGAATCTTGATAAATCGTATTGTAGGAAAATTATGTTAAACGTAGGAAAGATTCCCATTTAATCGGTCTGTCTATAAGATACATTCTTAGCATGTCCTCTAAGGTTTGATTTTTTCTCTCAGTCTGCCCCTCAGTTTGGGGATGATATGGAGTGCTAAAATTTGACTATGTCCCCATGCCCCCAAATAAGGCTTTCCAAAACTTGGAACTGAATTTAGCATCCCTGTGAGATACTACCATATTTGGTATTCCATGTAATAAAAAAATCTCCTTCACAATTTTTTTTGCAATCTGACTTTTTCCACAGGTACACTATACATGTATAAAGTGTCCTTACTTGCTTATGGTGTCTACTTCTACCACAATGGAGTCATGTTGTTTTCTTGTTTTTGGAAATCCTATAATAAATTCCAAAAAAACCACTTCCCATTTCCATTTTGGAATGGGTAGGAGATTTAACAGTCTGGTTGGGTATTGGTGTTATACCTTTACCTATTAGAATTCTAAGAATTTAGACAAATATTTTGCAACCTCCTTTTTCATGCATGGCCAGTAGAATTTCCTCCTTAGTACAATTATCATTTTTTGATATCCTAGGTGTCCATCATACAGTTTCTGATCATATTCATCTAATATTATCTATTTTAGAAAAATTATATCTGTAACATACAATATATTTTTGTAGGTTAGAAACTTTTTTAGGTTTTTAGCATAACCTAGAATCGTTGTCTATTGCAATTTCTGTTGAATCTCTAGAGAGTTATGATCCTCCTGTATTTAATTTGTAATCCGCTCCATGAAATATATACCAACACTTCTAATAGATACTCCCATTAGAGGATGTGTATGTATACTTAAAGAAAATTCTATTTTATTTTCTTTTCCTAGTGTGTTTAATATAGAATTAAAATTCACTAAGAAAGTCCATCCATGTAGCTTGTCTAGCTTTCAAATTTGGTTGGCTGAAACAATATTTCAAGCTAATATGATGTGTTACCAAGGTGAATTTTTTTCCCAATAGGTAGTGTCTCCACATATTTAAAGAATGTATTACATCAGCCAACTCTAAATAATATACTACATAATTATTTCCATGTTCTTTCAGATTCCTAGACTTGTAAGCCACTATTGAGTTTTTCTACATCAAAAATCCTCCTAAACCTTCCAAACATTCATTTTTTCAAACAATAAATTCTTTATCTGGGTCTCCAATTTTAAAATAGGGGCCATAGTGAGTAAATGTTTCAATTTTGCAAAGCTCTCCTGAAATTTTGTTGTCCACTCAAACTTTGTTCCTTTCTTTTGCAAGGATGTGATAGGGTAAGCTAGTTTAGAGAAACCTTATATGAACCTTCAATCATGCCCTATAATTCCCATAAAATATTATACAACTGACACATACTTAGGTGCAGGCCAATTCAAAATAGCCCTAACCTTCTCAGGATGAACAAAAAATCCCTCTTTTGAAATAACATGGCCCAAATATTGTATTATGTCCTTATAAAACTCACATTTACTAAGATTAGCATATAATTTATGTTCTCTTAAAGTTTGCATTACTAATTCTAGAATTTCTTGGTGTTCAACTTCATTCATGGAATACACCAAAAGTTCATCGGTAAATACAAGCACGAATTTTTCAAGGTACCTATTAAGTACATTTTTAATTAAGCGTGTAAATGTTGTTGGTACATTACTAAGTCGAAATGGTAACACTACACATTCATAATGAGCATATCTCATTCGAAAAGTTGTCTTATGAATGTATTCATCCTTTATTCTCAACAGGTGATACACAATCCTCAAATTTTTTTTGAGAATATGGTTTTCCCCCTTACTTTATAAAACAAACCATCAATATGGGACAACATCTATTTTTTTTAAGGGTTATATTATTTAATTGTCGATAATATATTCAAATTTTATTTTTTCCATATTTTGTCTTTACAAATAACACTAGATCCCCCCACGATGAGACATTGGGTCTAATATAGCATTTACCAAGTAGTTCTTGTAACTGCATCTTCAACTCTAGTGACTCAGGAATATTCATTCTATATGATGCTCTAGACACTTGGTTGTACTTGGTACTAGATCATAGAGAAATATATATCTCTATGGGGAGGTAAACCCAAGATCTATTTCAGAAAAACATCATGAAATTCCCTAATGATGGGCAGGTCCTGTAATTTCTGTTTTTCTGATTTTTGTTCCTTTGCTTCAACATACACGGAAAATAAGTGACACCCTTTCCTAGCACTCTTTTGTAATTGTAAGGCTGAGATTTGTCTAACTGATATTGGTTTCTTTATTCCTTTTATTAATAGGGTTTATCCCTCTACACTTATAGAACTTACTGTTTTCTCTAAATATTTTATAACAACTCCATTTTTTTCCAACCATCACATGTCTATTAGCACATCGTATCAGCCTAAGGGAAGTATATTTAAATTTACTTCTGTGGAACAACGATTTAAATCAACATAGAACTATTTAACCTGGCTAGTTACTCCCCTATTTATGCCAGTTTCTATCTGTACCAACCATGCAGTCATAATTTTTTCAATTTTTAACATATATTTTTAGAAAATTTGACAACCAATGTAACTTAAACAATCGCTTTGAGCAATTAGGACATAAACATCTTGGTTTAAAATGGTACCTTCGATGTCAATCATCGTAGATTAGTGCTCTGCTTTCATATCCTCAAGTGGTACATTTATTCTTGGGATTTTTCCAGAAATAACATTCATAATTGTTTCCATGTGGACAACTTGAATGTTTTGAATATATATGGGGTTATGTGGGAAATCCCTCAAAATATTGGGTTCCGTGCACCTCGAGCACTTTAGCAGTTTTCTCTCTTTAAGTCCACATGTATTTTTATTGTTCAAATCCATGGGCCTGGACCAGGTTTGAGATTATTATAGCTCAGTTGAAATTCCTTTTCTGAAGTTCTTTTGCTGCTGGTCCTTTCCAAAATTTTCCAGATAATAATGTTTCTACCTTTTTCCCCATTGCAGACTTGTTTTTATCCTTATTTTGCCAAGATTTTGGGCATTTTCCTTCGTTCTTTAACTGTTGATAATACAATATGGCTTTTCTTACTGCATCATCCATGGTTTTAGGATAGTCAAAAACAATAATTTCCTTGTATGGGACTGGTAGGAAGTTAAAAAATCATTGTACTTTGGATTTTTCTTCTTTAGTATAAGGGACATACTACATAAATTTTTTGAATTTAGCCACAAACTTTTCCACAGTTAAATGTCCAAGCCTTAACTCATGGAACTTAATTGCTCGATCATCATACTATCATTCATTCAGGTATCAGGACTTAAACATTTTCTGGAAATCCTCCTAAGATACTATCATTCCCACCAATGTATGTACTATTCTGACCTGTTCCCACTAGAGGGAATCCTTACCTTATAACCGATAAATGACCAATTTGGCCTTCAAATTACTCTCACACTCATAAAATTGGAAATATTTTGTCATGTTGAGGAGCCAAACTTTGGTATCTTCCTCCTTTTCCCCATCAAAATAAGGGGCTTGGATAAGTTTTTTTTTAATCATCTCCACTTTTAGAATTTTCTAACCCTCCCTCAAATTTTTTTCTTTTTGTGCTTCTTTATACTGTTCTATGGCTATAATTTTAAGTTAAATTCCTTATCATCCATTCATATTATTCACTATCCTTTAACAAGCATTCATTGTTGTTTCTGATTTGATCCAACTCTTGTTGCAAACCTCTGATAATATCCATGAATTGAGTTGTTATTGGGGTGAATCCATCCCCCAACTCTACATATATTTCCTCTCCATTCTATCTTGTAACTTGCTTCACTTGGGTACCTTAATGTCGACACAAAATAATATTATCATTCCAATATTTATTTATTTATTAGTTCTGTACATAACTACATAGTAGAGTGATGGTTCCCTTCAAGCCCAATTTTGAAACTTACTCTAATACCATCTGTCACATACCCTACTTCACAAAATACTATGATTTCTTTTTAAATTGTGATATTTCATGATGCATATTCTTTCTACTCTAACCTTTATCAAAAGACTAGGTCATTTCTTTGAGTTCCACCCATGGACATAATATAAATCATTTACATTTCTTGTGTTTTAAGGATTCGAGTGCTCTCTGGTTTATACATTTCATTTATTAATTTCCACCCCTAGTCGATATGGTTTATGTTTGGCTTAATGCATTTTTATGTATTTTTCGATCAGTTTTTTTTTAATCATCTCCACTTTTAGAATTTTCTAACCTTCCCTCAATTTTTTTTCTTTTTGCGCTTCTTTATACTGTTCTATGGCTAGAATTTTCAGTTAAATCCCTTATCATCCTTTCATATTATTCACTATCCTTTAACAAGCATTCATTTTTGTTTTCGATTTGATCCAACTCTTGTTGTAAACCTCTGATAATATCCATGAATTGAGTTGTTATTGGGGTGAATCGATCCCCCAACTCTACATATATTTCCTCTCCATTATATGTTGTAACTTGCTTCACTTGGGTACCTTATCATTGACACAAACTAATATTATCATTCCAATATTTATTTATTTATTTATTTCTGTACATAACTACATAGTAGTGTGATGGTTCCCTTCAAGCCCAATTTTGAAACTTACTCTGATACCATCTGTCACATACCCTACTTCACCAAATACTATTATTTCTTTTTAAATTGTGATATTTCATGATGCATATTCTTTCTACTCTAACCTTTATCAAAAGATTAGGTCATTTCTTTGAGTTCCACCCATTGACATAATATAAATCGTTTCCATTTCTTGTGTTTTAAGGATTCGAGTGCTCTATGGTTTATACATTTCATTTATTAATTTCCACCCCTAGTCGGTATGGTTTATGTTTGGCACTCTTTCAATACTTTTTTTCTATGGAGGCACTAATGTACTCGCTCTACCCAACATGTGTTGGTATTCATATATTTTATTTGAAAATGTGAATACAACTAAACATTTTTATTATAATTTCCCCCCAATCCTAATGAACAATTGATGATGTGATCAGATTTTGGTATGTATTAAAAGTTGGTGTGTTCCTAGTGAGGGTTTTAATTTACCCTGCTAGATTATCACGGATCACATAAATGGGGAATTTCACCATACATTCATAGGGTTAATAGCTAACTCCTTGTTTCATGAATTGTATGGATACCACCTTCCTCTTGAACTGAGACACAACGTGGCAATCTCTCATAAGTGAATTACCCTTCATCATGTGCTCTTCACATGGCTTTTCACCTTGGATCTCATCCAATGGTTGTACCTATTTTAGGATTGCCTCCCAAAACCCTAAATTGGTTTGAGGGTATACTCCACCTTTTCTACCTTTCCATTCTGAAAAGTGCTGCTACTACAGGTATCTGAGTTCCTCCATATCGTGAATGGTTCATGACACTCATTTCTTTCCTTTGAAGGTAAAAATTTAGTCCCAACGCTTATAACGAATTAAATTTGATCACCTCTCACTCAAGTACAGTTGGGCTATGACTTAAGCTTTATTTTAAGTGCTTTCTTCCTAGGTTATTTCGGTAGTATATGTATTTGGAAATTATTTGGTGCTAGAAATCACATTTATTTGGGTCTTATTAGTGTTTCCCATAATTTATATTTCAAATTTTCAGGTTTTCCCTATACCTTATCTTAATGGAACGATTGCCTCTAGAATAGAAATCTTGACATTCTCTAAGTTGAATTCATTTGGTCGGACTATTTTCTTATATTTTCTTTGAAATATGGAAAATCCAAACTCTTATATGAGTCACATTAATCCCTTTTTAGATTTTTTCTCCTATTCTTCAGGTGGTTATGAATTTTTGAGTTCCCTGTGGAACCTTGTCCCAAGGTTTCCTTCCCTTGCTATAACTATTAGGTGCATATTTATTTTCTTCCTTTTCCTCCCATATACCAATAAGATTAGTGGTTCCCCTCAAGGCAACCCATGTTTGATCTGAACGTACCTTTATGCTTCATCCTTTTTGAAAGAGGGTTCAAGCGATATCAGTTCAAAAATATTCCTTGAAGTTAATTATTCCAAATTTCAACTAGGGTTGGACAATTCGACTTGAAATTTAGATACCATTTTTGGGAATATAAAAATTGGGTGTTGAACCTCTCTCTTTTGTTTTGTTTCTTTTATTTTTTTTTCTTACAATCACGATGGAGGTTTTTCTGCTACGAAATTTCACGTAAGAATTTTGATGTTTAAATTCTAGTAATTCCACCCATTTCCTTGCAATGAGTTCATCTGTATGACTTTTATAAACCTAGCTTATCACTTCTTCTAGGTACCCCTAATGCTATATTTCGTTTACAACATTGAATTCAAATGAATTTTTTCCCTTCACACTTTCTTGTAGTATTCTCTTCTTCATTCTTTTCCAGGTCGACAAATTGTGTTTGGACTTCATCCATTTTTTTAGTGTCAGCTGTTATGCAAAATTTTGATCTACAGATAATCAAATTCCGTAAGTGTGGTGCTAGGAACTTAGAACAACAGAGGAAATAATTTACTATCACTTTCTCTAAAATAAGCAGATACACAGAATGATGAAAGAACCTACTTGTGATCCAAGTGCTTCTCCTTCTCCTTCTGTCATTGTTGTTGTCACTCTCAATCCAACACAGATCACTAGATCGATTCCTGCAAAAAAAATAAGGAACAACAAACAACATGCATATACATATATCTACTTATCTTACTCAATCAAATCGATTATATGTGAAATATATATATCATTCAAAAATCCATTTCATAAGAAATAGAGACATATGGAGACACATATATCGGAAAAATAACATTAATATTTATTAAAGAGTAGAAGGGGGAGGTTACAATCAATGATCAATTTGTTGCCACCATCTCCAGCTTCATCCCAGCCTCATCACATCCAATCATTACGCCAGTAGCTATCAATACTTTCACTATCTCAAATGAGAATCCAACAACATTTATTTACCAAATTTCTTTCTTCCCTAGCACTATAATGAATGTGCAATTTATAGGGAAACTGATGGTAGTTTCTCAATGAATAACTTTGAAATAATAGTCAAGACATGTTCCCAAGTTCAAAGGTGTTGTATGGACACTTCGATTCAAACTTTGACACATATGGACACTTATAGAAGGCATTGGCCATGTGGAGATTCCCAGGAAAATGAGAATTCCGCTCCTAGGTGACCAACGCACTCTTGAATGTCAGAAAGTGCATTGCAATGCACCGTTGAATGGAGGATGTTGCATATTCAACGTAGGTAGTCCCTTTAGAGGCTACATTGGTGAGTCTATAAGTGATATAAGACATACTTTAAACCTTGGAAATCTCACAACAAAAGACATGAATGAATTGTTCTTCAATTATGGAATATAGCAACTAAAATGTAAGGGGATGATAGACCCTATTACAATGGTCTTGTGGATGATGTCCAATTTGACCAAGTCATGTGGGATGATGCCCAATTTGACCTATAAAGCTGCCCCCTAAAGCATGAAGTCAAGTTAATAATAATATACGTGAATGAGATGCTTTACGATGTGACGAGATGGAATTGAACTGGAGTGGCGACCTGCATCAATCTTGAAATACATTACATCATGATATTTTCATCTTGATCATGAATTGTTGAGGGAGGAATTCCCATGCTCAGCATATAAAATATCTAATAACATGTACATAGTTCAGAAAGTCATGTACATTGGAATGTTGCCTAATACAAACATGCCTATAGATATAGGCCCATGTTCAGATGATGATCTGTATGTAAGGTCGCCATACAAATGATGTGTACAAAAATCCTGAAATCACAGCCTAGATGGATGAAACTAGATCTGGGGTCTTCTTATCTCATTCACTCGATCGTTTAGTATAATTCTAAACATGTGAATTTATGATTTGTAGTCGAACATGGTAAGACATCGTTCGATTACTAGCCAATGATGTGAGTTGTTAACAAACACAAATATAAGATTTGATGCTGAACGCTAAATTTAATCTTTCAGTCAAAGGTCCGAAAGCAAGGATCTTTTCGATGATGTAACAAGCCTCATGGTATTGGAAGATGATGTTTCTAACTAAACTTAATGGATGATGAGTTGATGTCGAAAGGAAGCCACTTTATCGCAAAACGGGAGTTACTAATTTCAGAGAAAAAATGTGACTTGATATAGCAATGTTCAGGTATGTCTGTCACGAAAATGAACGTTTTTGAGTATTGCAGAAGGATGAGTATTCACTGGATGGCTTCTTTTGAACATATCAGCGACACTAAGATGAGTTGGCATCATTGACCCAAAACCGAAGTGAAAGTATGACGAACCATAGGTATGAATGAACCGTCAAGAATATTACCCAACCCAAAAGTCACAATGATGGAATGAAGTGTCATTTTCAAGAGCGACCTGCTACCGTGAAAGTGTTCTATTCGCTTTCCCAAATTTCCCGGTCATTTGTTGACCATTACCTCTTTATTTTTTAACAAGATTGAGGGGTATAAAATATTCTTGATATATAATTCAACCCTTCGGGCAAATATGCATCACTATTTAATAATTTAACGATTCTAGTGATAAATGAAATGTGATTCTCACCATGATCGACAAGCGTGTCACTATTTTATGTTTTAACGAGCCTAACGACAGTGACAGCCTGATCCTTTTTCATATTTAGAGAGTTTGAAAAAGAGTACAAAAGAAAAATCCATGATTACTTTTTCGTAAATTTGTTACTGGCATCCGAAAACATGTAAAATGATACCTGAGAGAACCTCCTAGCCATGTTGGACTAAGGTTTTCCTTTTTCATAAATAATCTATCTGAGTCTGGAAAAGGCTTAAACTTATACTCAGTATATTTCATTTCATTTACTTTTATGAGCTCGAAATACAAGTGCTCAGAAATATTTTCACATTATTAGAGTCTGAAAAGAGCTAAAATAAGACTCCATGGGTTCCTTTTTCACTGTTATCGAAGCTCGAAAAAGAGATAAAAGTGTGCTTCAAGTCCTTTTTAATTTTTATCAAAGTTAGAAAAATAAGGATAAAAGTATGCTTTGTGGTCAAATCATTCTTGAATAAGCGTGTACAACTATTGTTATATATCAGCTATAAAACCTATTCAAAACAACATCAAGTGCATGAAAAATATGTGTTTCATGGAAAAAAATGAATAAAAACCATATTCATAGCAATACATATGATTTTCAAATAATCAAATTACTAATTAAAATATTTTTACCATTCATTTTTACCATTTGAAAGTTACCATTTGGATTTTGGAGCTCTGAAGAAGTTCTTTTGCCCCCAAACTTCAATAGTTGATTGCGACAGATTCTGTGGATGATTTTCCTCGCTGTTTGATCTAGGTTGGAGATATGAACCTTCACTTTCCCTCAGTAGCATTTATGTTTCATTTCATTGCAATTTTTTAGGGATTTGAGCTCCCTAGTGTAAATTTATTTTTCACACAAGGCAACGCACCCTTGAATGTTGAAAGGTGTGTTGCAGTGCACTGGAATTGAAGGCTAGGTGCACTTGCAATGCATTGTCCCTTGACCAAGGGTGCGTTGGGCATAATTCCCATTTTTTCCTTTGGAGTGTGCCCAAATTTTGCCTAGTTTTTTGCATGAAATGAATCCTTATGTGTCTTATGATTGGGTTTTAGGGATTCATCAGACCAAAATGAATATTACATGGAGGGAAAGAGAACATGAGGAAAAAAACATGATTTCCCTAAAAGATCCGAGAACTGTAAGAGCTCTCAGAGACTGTGGGTTACTAATGTTCTGCATATTATTAGGTACGAGGCAATAGATGGAACTATCGGAGTTCCTTGTTTGTTCATGGGATCCAGCGATAGAGAAATTTCACATTGGGGAAAAAGTGGTCCTAGTATTAGAGGAGGATATCTATTTTCTCACAGGATTATGGAGTAGAGGTTTACGCATTTATATTTTAGGGTCTGCTCTCGAAGGAGAGATGGTGAAAGATTATATATTTCAGTATTGCAATCCAGGGACTCAACCTAGTAAGGATGGGAAAATAGACATTCGTGATGTTCATGATTTTCCATTGAGAACCATATTATTCATGATCACAAAGCTTGTTGGTACTGCTACACTACACGTAGAAAATAGATCTTACATGCACTGTGCACTAGAGTGCTTGGAACCAACAGTTTTCAACTGGGCCGAAGTTTTACTCTCTCATATAAATGAAAAACTGAGCAAGGTGAAGGGAGGAAGGAAGAAACATTTCAACTATGGTTCGATCTTCATTTCTTTTGCCTTAGAGCGGATTACATTTATGTAGCGCCAGCATGTCACACTAGCTATATCTAGTCCTAGACATCCAAGGATGCAAAGATGGGTAGAACTGTCGATAGATAGGCTGGTCAATCGACCATCATGTTTTTGACTGTAGTCTTCACTTGCTTCAGGCAACAGATGGTTGCCATCAATGATTATGCATATGTAGGCGTAGACTTTCGAGGAGATCCAGATTTGGTTTTACCAAACGGTGCTCAATGGGGTGCAATTGGTAAGAATGTTTTGACCATGTTTTTATTTTTATTTTCATAAGGTTTATACATGTTTTTGTATTTTGATGTTTTCCCAGGGATAAACTAATTTTTTTGTGTATGAAGATGTAGGTCGAGTTCGACCGGTGGGACAAAAATATCAGGGAGCTGATGAGTTAGAAGAGAGGGCTATCGGGAGAGCATTCCTTCCGAATTTGGATATGGATGAGACTCTTATTGAGCTACCAAATCACATACAGGGGTTGACCTCCGAGATTCCAGATTGATGGATCAAATAGTTACCCATGAGAACTACATCACCATACTATTTGCATTCCTAACCATTGGATGCAGTTATTGCATATGATAGCTAGATCAGTAGCATGTTATCACAAGCGTAGCTAGTTTACTTTTGACATTTTTCATACATTTTTAGGTCAAATGACGAATGTGTCTTGGGCACAAATTTTTTAAGAACCTATAACTATCTATTTATTTGTTTTCATTGTTTTCCTATGTTAATTGTGAAATCCTATTCAATTATGTGATTTGAATTGAAAATATGTCTTTACATATGTTGCAAATATCTGTTTGTAACGTAATTCTCTAAGGAATCAGTTAATGTGTTCAAGTTTATGAAAATCTGTTGATATTGAATGAAGTCAAAATTTCTTTCCAAAATTCTAACTGTTAGGAACATACGATGCAGTGTTGGATTTATGACAGTCTAAACACTAGTAAGTTGCAGCACCACAAGTTGTCAGTCTAACGTAATGATGATGTGGTTAATACCAAATGAAATGGAATCAGAGAGAAGTTCGATCAACGCGCTATACTCAGAGATATTTTTTGTAGATCGATTGATTCAAATCCCTTGAAAACTCACTAACTCGACGTTCAAAACGTAATAACTACGCTCATGTTTAAGCATAGTAATGTTTCAGATACAACACATTTCGGGGCTGCGCCAATGGAATTCCATCGTAATCTACAAACTCGTAGGTACCCTTAGCAAGAACTCTTTTGACAATATAGGGGCCATGCCATAACAACTCAAATTTCCATATACCTATTACATCAGGTTTTTTATCATAAAGAAGGACCAGGTCACCCTATGAGAAGATGCAAGATTGGACATGCTTGTCGTATTGTGCCTTTATATGTCTCTTATGCGCTTCGTTGGCCAATGTGGCTTCACGATGATTTTCATCAAGATGGATGAGGTTAGAAAGATGCCCTCCTTTAAAGGGGGTAAATCCAGTCGCATTTCTCACTGAGGTTTCATACGCCCAGAAGGCTGAGTACAGGATCAAATTCCAATTACATCTATGAACTCCTATGAGTTTTTGAAGCATTTGTTTTGATAATCTTGTTAATAGCCTCAACTTGTCCATTTGATTGTGGATAATAAGGAGTAGAGATATCATGGGACATTCCTAATTTGGAAGTCAACTCATTCATCATATCATTGCGAAAATGCAAACCATGATCTATAACTATATCCTGCGGAACACCAAACTGTGAAATGACATGATTAAGGAAAAACAATGCATTTTTTTATCCTATGTTATTAAATGTAGGTATCGCTTTGGCCCATTTGGTAAAGTATTCTACTGCGACAATAATATAACCATGCCACCCGGACGAACGAGGGTTACAGGTCATGAAGTCAATGCCACATTCTAAAAATGGTCCCACAGAGATAACATAATACATTGGTGCTGATGGTTTGCAGATTTTACGATCGAATATATGGCACACATGAAAATTTTGGATCGCGAGGATGCAGTCAAGAAATATCGTGGGCCAAAAGTAACTAGCGCAGAGTATCTTCTGTGTAATAGCATATCCAAGCAAGTCTGCACCACAAGCCCTAGCATGACAATCATTTATAAGTTTTTTGGCCTCCTCATGAGTGAGGAACCTCCTTAAAATTGTATTGACACCATGAAGATAAAGTTTATCACCTATGATAAGATAATCTCTGGCTTGGTATCGAATACTTCATTGTTCGAATTGGGAAGTATCAAGCCGAAAAGTATGCGTCTGTAGATAGATGATAAAATCCCCATACTAAGGATTAGATGATCCAATAATAAAAAAAGACTCATCATGAATACATGGTTCCTATGTACCAGCAGTACTATTAGAGGGAAGGTCTCAGAGAAGCTCAGCCAAAACTAAAGACTTCTTTGACTTGGATTTGATGAATTCCAAATCAAGCTCCTGCAATATGACAATCCATTTTGAATACTTTCCCCCCAACAATTGACATGATAAGATATAATTCATGGGGTTGTAATCTAAAATGAGAATGGTCTTCCAAAATAGGATATAGTGGCGAAATATTTGGATAGCTTGAACGGCTACCAAGACGAGCTTTTCGACATATGAATACTTCACTTCCATATCATTGAGATTAGGACTCAAATAATATATCAGATGTTCTATCTGGTTTTCTACTTGGACCAATACCATAGAAATGGCCATATCAGTCGTGGCGATATATAATACATAATCACTCTGATAATTGGGGGGATACATTAATGACGCCCAAACAAGTGTATCCTTGACAACATCAAATGAAGCTTGTGCAACCTTATCCCAATGGAAGGGAATCCCATTTTTCAAGAGCTGAGTAAATCCTTTAGCCATTTTGGCATAGTTGGATATGAACATCCTTAGGAAGTTAGAATTTCCTTGAATTTTCTGTACTTTAAGAAAACTTTATGGTGTAGGCAAATCAAGAATAGCCTGCACCTTCAATGGGTCGATTTGAATTCCTTATTTTGAGACAACGAATCCTAGAAAACAACCAAAACCAACAAAAAACACACATTTATGTGGATTGAGGCATATTTTGTAGTGTCGAAAATGTAGAAATATAACTCTCAAATGCATCGAATGATGATTTTGGTTTCGTGAATGAGTGGGTGAACCACCCAGATATTGTTGAACAATGTGCTTGATGTCATTGAAAGCATAATCCATTACTCTCTGAAAAGTTTCCCCAATGTTCTTTAAAATAAATGGAAGTTTGCAATAAGTGAATGTGCCTCAGGGAAGGATGAATGTTGTCTTATATTGGTCCTCTCGGTGGATATTGATTTTATTGTAGCTAGAAAATCCATCCATGAATGAAAATATTTCACATCGAGCACAATCGTCAATAATCTGGTTGATAAAGGGAATAGGACAGTTGTCTTTTGGACAAGAAAGATTGACATCCCGATAATTGATGCACACTCTAATGGTCCATTTTTTTCATAGCAGGAACAATGTTGGAAACCCACTGGGTTAGCAGAAGAGGGTAAATGAAACTAGCATGCAAAATAATTTTAAATTCTATTTTAATGGCAACAACCTTCTTTGGATGAACAGGACGAAGGTGTTGACGTATTGGTTTGACATCAAGGTACATATTAATAGTTTTTTCAATGATATTAGTATCTATGCCTGCAATTTCCTCGTAATACCAAGCAAATACATCACGAAATTCACGAAAGAGAGAGAAATATATGTTTCAAGATCTGATGGAGAACAAGACATGCCAACATGAATGTTTTCTACAACGTCGGGTTTGGTCAAAATATCAATAGAAATGGTTTCTTCAATATTTGATTTTTTTCGCTCGGATTTGATTGCATTAATAGGAAAAGAATTTGAAAATAAAGTTTGGATCGATGGGTGATATAGTTTAATAAGGTTATCTTCTTCATAATACTGAAGATGGGAGTGATGATGATGATCTTCCCATGGTTCTCCTTCTAGCATCATGGATTCCACAATATTCTCATCTTTCAATAAAGTGGATGAAAAATGATCAGATGGAGTACCAAAATGTAATGAATTATCAACCCAAAAGATCAACGACGATGATTTCAGATTCGTCACACAAGCCATGTAGATTGATTGCTATGTCAGCTCAATTGGGCTAGGCAATAGAAATTCATCCAATGTAACAACTTTAGAATCACCCATAATCTTCCTTAAGCCAGATGGAGTGGAAGATATCATGTAGTAGGTCTCTATGTTTCCAATTTCTATCGACGTCGCATGCGGAAGTAATGCAAAGATTACCATAAGGGTGGAATCCTTTAAGAGTCCTACACCAAATTTCTGAAGTGAGAGTTGGGGTGTGTGAACTAACAGAATGCTTCAAGTTACCTGGGAAATAGAGGTAAAGAAGGAGAGGTTATTGAGGACTGTGATAACACCTTTATGTGGAAAGGCGATCATTCTAAAATATGTAGAAATGATCGTAGTCATAGCATATACCCATGGCCTTCCAAATAGAATATTGTAATCAAGGGGTCCGTCAATAACCTCAACTTCAACATTCATTTTTTTACCCCCTAATTCAACATTCAGGTTGTTGATGATACCGCAAGGCTTATATGTATGTTTGTAGAAATATTTCAACATCATAGGCGATTGAGATAGGAGCGGTGAGCCAGGTGACTTCTAGTAGTTTAGAGACGTAATGCACGTAGATTCTCCCTCATCAATAATAGTACAATGAACAAGGTGATTGAGAACATTTAATTGGATGGAGAATTCCAATTCTTCTGGTAACTGTGGCACATAGCTCGTATGTTTAAGGACTACGAGGTTGGAATCTGTCGAATCAATTCCATCAATTTCCAATAACAAACCCTGTTTTTGGGAGGGACAACTTTGAAGCACCTCAAGCGTTAACATAGCTGAAGGGGATTGAGCCAAATATTAAACTATGTTATAATTTTGAGAAGCTCGGGATCGAGGATTAAATGTCAATTTATGAATGACTCCATTAGGTGGATTTATTGTCAATTTAGGAATAGCAATTGGCAGTATCGATTTAGTATACAGATTCATGTTCGAGGTAGTAGTTGATTAGTATCCTGACTACCGTAATGTTTATTATGCATTGACACCAAAACATCATTCGATGCCTTTTTGATAGACAGAATAATCACTTTGGAACTAGAAGCTGGATCCGTAGCAACCAAATTTGTGTCCAGATTCATAAATGGATCTGTCAATACAGTGGATGCATGCGAGGTCTTAATAAAGTTTGAGACTTCAGCGCCGTGAGGAAAATATTGAACAAAGTGCTCCTCATTACAGGTTATGTAAGGGTAACAAGGTTTCTGATTTCCAGACAGTTGATTAGATGATCTTTCCTGCAGGGTTGAAGTTTCCTTTTTCTTTGATTTCCCCTTTTTCTTACTTCCAGGTTTCTTGTCACTTTTTCCCTTGTCATATGACAAGACATGAATCTCGGAAGAAGGAACATGATCAAATATAGTAGAGTGATGTGTTCTTGCAGTACAAATCATACGTGTCTGGCATGAGTGTCCTTAGATGGAGGAGTAACAATAAAATTAGATCGCAGTGTGTTGGGAATTTTCTCGTAGAGTGTGCCAGACTGAGTATAAATCAAGTTTAAATACTGGGCACGAGAAATGACCTACTGTTCAATGACAATGCCACCCTTAGCCACATCCTCATTTATAGATGGTAACAGGGACTCAATGAACCACTCAGCAAGGAGCTGATCAGGAACAAATGTCTTAACCATTCTACGATGATGACACCACTCATGAATATGATCACAAATGTGAGTAGCATTAGTTTGTTTAAATTTAGTCAAGGGTTCCGTTCGAATTTTATATCGTATGGGAAATTAGAAGTGGGTCAAAAAGGCAGTAGCTAGGGTAGTGAAAGTATCAAAAGAGGCTCCTAGTAACTCAATGTACCATTTTTCGGCCAGACTAATCACCGTACGTTGGAAAAGACGTAGTTGAACAGATTGATCATTTAGGGATTTAGATGAACACCACAAATGATAAGTCATAACATGTGTCGACAGGTCTTTTCCAGGGTTTACATTGAACTTAGGAATATCTTAGGGTAATTTATGAGGTATCACGAACCACCAAGGAGCGTAACTGATTGGATTGTTGGTAAGTCAGTTTAAATATGGTAACTCTAAAGTTGCAACAAAATGAAATAGTTGATTTAAGTCTAGTTAAGCATAGCTAAGGTATGATGGAAATGCTTGGGCAACAGGCCTTTGAGAACCAACATAAGGAATCTATTGTTGGTAAGCCAACTAGGGGTTGTTTTGATAAGAAAATTCTTGATGATTCTGTTGACCAAAACCTGAGTACGCTACTTGTTGAAATGAAGGTTGTTGAAATATATTGGATTCAATTGTTGATAGGTATAACCTGGTTGTGGCTGTGACATCCCATAATATGGTAATTGAGCTTGTGAATAAATAATTATGGATATATGTGGTTGTTGTAAATCAGCCAAAGGAGTTGGAGTCTGAGGGCCCAATACTTGAGGGTATTGGGTTGAGGGACCTAATTGAGATGGTTGAGGTACAATAGTTTGAGCTTATAATAGAGTTAAATATGTATTAACAAGTGGAGTAGATTTGGGTGCAACAGGTTAAACCAGTTGATACGAGTATAAAATCATTTGTGGTTAGATGGGTAGAGTGGGACGCCACAGAAAAACGTTCATTTTTACATTAGGATGATCAATTAATGATGGAGTACTGTCAAAATGGCTGACCATAGGTTGCCCCCCAGCATGAGGAGTATAATAAGATGAAAAATATTTCTCTCCAAATGTAGGTAGTCTAGTTGAAATTGCACTGGATGGAATATACCCATATGTACCGTCTTCATATTTCCCTGATGATGTGTATAAAGGATCAATCTATTCACTACTCACTATAGATCTACTAGATACAATACCAAATTATCACATTGGTGAATTCCATGGGTTTGAGGATGCACCAGAGAAGCTTCCATATAAAAATTGGTAACTAGGTGGGATGAAAGGACCACCATATAAATGTGACTCTGGTGAAGTTATGAAATCGACGGGGTAGCGAGAGCAGGTGCTGTCACAACAGGAATAGATGTTCAAGTCGAAGATGTTGGATTAGGCATGGTTATTCAACCAAATTTACACCCTATAGGATCTATGGGAACTCGAAGTGAGACAGGATCAACAGAAGTAGAGGGAGGTGATTTGAGGAAAGACTCGTACAAGTAAAGCTCCTCCCCAAAATTAGTTGGAGTTAAAGGTGTTTCGTCTTGTGGTATTTCTTCAATAGAAAAACAAACTAGGTGGAAGTATTTCACCATCACGATCGAATTATATTTCACGAGGTTGACTGTGTGATATGGGAGACTTAATGGATATAATAGATTTTGGGGCGACCGATACAACAAGAACTTTCAGATGTTCAACATTGGGATTCAGATGTTTTGGTAAAATAACGACATGATTCGGATCAACTTCCAGTTGAATAGCATTGGGTTCAGGAGGTATGGTCTCACTGATTGGATGGATCGTGACTATAGGTAGTTGAGAAGACTCTGTCTCGACAACTGTAGATGAACCATGATTTGTACAAACAACTTGAGATGACTGGTATAAGTGAGGACAATATCGCACCAGAGGTACTAATAGTACTAGTTGCGGTAGAATGATGCCTCCTTCACCGGCCAGAAATGGCTTTCGGTGGTAAAGGTGGTTTCAGTGCTCTTCTGTGCTAATGACGGGGTAAGATATGTTCTTATTCCATGATGATTTGTTTATTTTATGACCAAAAACAAATAAAAAAAATAAAAGGGTAATTCTAGGCAAAAGGTTTACCAAATAATTTTGAACTGCAGAATACCACCTGGCGAACCAAGAAGTAATGGAAATCAATCTCCATGAATGTTGTGTTCGTTGTATCAAAAGTTACAAGGCAGCTGACTCGATTCACTATGGATGGATAAAAACGTAAATTTGTCCTCCAAAATATACCCGAAGGTATGTGAAGGCCCAAGTCGGTATTAGCGTTGCCTAATGTGAAACTGCAAAGTGAGAGCACCACCTTATACTTTTATTACTAGAACACTGCCCTATATACCTAAAGGTACGTGGAAGAGCTGTGATATAGTGATGTACGTGGAGTGATGTATCACACTCAGAATTTATCGCAAACAAATTAGCGATAATTACTATGTTTAATGACATCGGAACACGTCTCTAGCCTAGACCTTCTAAATTTTATCGTTAATGTTCTTATGTTTTATTAGGTAAATTGATGTAAATTTTATGTTGATATTGCTTAGAAGTTTGTCTTTGAGGTTCACCGAGTGATGTGATGGAAATTCCTAAAAATTCACACTAAAATGATAAGAAAACTTTTCAATTTTAGCTTTTTCAATGAAAATCCTAGCTACTAAGGGAAAGAGCAATAATTTTTAGAGAAAACAACAATAAGCACAAACTAAAATGCAGCTTTCCTAACTTTTTCCTATGCAACACACACAATTCACTATATTCACATGCATGTTTTCTTTTTATCTCCTTTAATGTGAATGCAAGAAAGGAAACTATATGCATCAAATCAATAAAACACGTGTTTTCTTGTTTGAGAAATGATGAATTTAACAACAATTTCTCTTTTGGGAAAAATGAAGAATGGAAATACAATTTCTCCTACAGTAAACGAGGAATGAAACTAGAATTTCCTTTACGAAACCAAATGGATCTAATGTAGAAATAAAATACTTTGAATTTGATTTTTTAAAGAAAAACACTAAAGAGACATTGCACAAATTTACTTTTCAAAGAAGGAAGAATCTTGAAAGTTTACTGGTCTCTAAGAAGTATCATACAGTTGAGAATACAACAAAAAAATGGTTGAGAATGATAGCAATGAAAAATTTGAATGTAATCTGATTGGCTAAGGGGGTAATGCAGTCTCTAAGAGGAGACAGTGCATTGTAGTGCACCCCTGAGTGGCATTAGAGGAATTTTGAGGTCTAAAATGGGCCTCCTAAGAAAAATTTACAACCAAAATAAAATTTATAAGAACCAATAGGATTCAAGATGATGATGTCAACCATGGGGGATAATTCCCCATTTTTGGAGTAAAAATAATAAAAAATAATAAAATAATAAAACTACTTTTAAACTCGTATTTTCAACATATCTCCCTAAGTTTTTACTAAAGTTTCAAGCAGGAGTCCTCGTTGGAAGAAAAATTTAATTTCTCATCCAACGAGTACCCATGTTTCATACTTTCGATGGACCCTCCTACATGAAAAATGACAAATGCATGAAAAAACGTGATTGTTCGATGGACCCTCCTACACAAAAAATGAGAAATACATGAAAAACGTGATTCCAATCATGTTTTTCATTTATTTCTCATTTTTTGTGTAGCAGGGTCCATCGAAAGTATGCAACATGGGTACTAATTGGATGAAAAATTAAATTATGCATCCAACGAGTGTTTCTACTCGAAATTTGACTAAAATCATAGGGAGATAAGTTGAAAATATGAGTTGAAAACATAGTTTTATTATTTTATTCTTTTTTCCCTCTTAAAATTGATGATGTAATGTAATATTATTTTCTTATTTCCACTATTATTTTATAATTTCCTTAGGAGGCCCATTTTAGACCTCAAAATTCCCCTAATGGAGACAGTGAACTGCAGTAAACTGCGTCTTGACGAGTAGTGCATTGGGCGCAACAGGGATTGAAAAATCAAGCTACAAAACACATTGATAATGCAATTCGTTCATTTAAATTTATAATAATTGAAAGTAGATGCTACTGATGAGGATAAGCAGAGGAAAAAACACCAGGAATGAGAGGATACTCCCCAGTGGAGCCGCCAATTTGTTATGCGGAATTATGATCTACGAATAAATCAAATTCCCTAAGTGTGGTGCTAGGCACTTAGAACAACAAAGGAAAGAATTTACTATCACTTTCTCTAAAATAAGAAGATACACATAATGATGAAAGAACCTACTTGTGATCCAATCGCTTCTCCTTCTCCTTATGTTGTTGTTGTTTTTGCTCGCAATCCAACACAGATCGTCGGATTGATTCCTGCATACACAAATAGAGAACAAAAAACAACATGCATATATAGATATCTACTTATCTTACTCAATCAAATCGACTAGATGTGAAATATATATATATATATATATATATCATTCAAGAATACATTTCATAAGAAATAGAGACACATATATGGGAAATTGAACAACAACCTTTATTAAAGAATAGAAGGGGAGGTTAAAACCAATGATCGATTTTTTGCCACCAACTCCAGCTTCATCCTAGCCTCATCACATCTAGTCATTACACCAATAGTATATCAGTACTTTTAATCTCTCAAATGAGAATCCAACATCATTTCTTTACCAAATTTCTTCCTTCCCTAGCACTAGAATGAGTGCTCAATTTAGAGGGAAACTGATCATAGTTTCTCAATGAATGGATTTGTAACAATAGGAAAGATATGTTCCCAAGTTCAGAGGTGTTATATGGACACTTGGATTCAAATTTTGACACATATCGACTTTTCTAGAAGGCACTGGCCTAAATATTCTCCGAACAATGATAATTCTACTCCCAGGTGACCAATGCACTCTTGAATCCCAGGAAGTGCATTGTAGTGCACCCTTGAATGGAGGATGATGCATACGCAACACCATTAGTCCCTTTAGAGGTTGCGTTGGTGAGTCTATAAGTGATATAACATATAATTCAAACCTTGCAAATCTCACAATAGAATCCATGAATTAATTGTTCTTCTCTTAGGGCATATAAGAACTGAAATGTAAGGGGATGATAGACCCTATTTCATTGGTCCTAGGCATCATGTCTAGTTTGAACAAGTCATGGGGGATGATGCCCACCTTTACCTATAACATCAGCGATTTGTAATTCACATCTAGTTATGTAGACATTGTAGACATTTAGGTTAATATTTTGTGCACGGTTCTATCCACTTATATTATGTGTGATGGTATAATAAGGACTTCAAATCCAATTATGAACCTCTGATATCTAAACCTTTAGCTTAAATATTTATGTTTTCTCAAAGAGTAATTGAAGTTCTCATTTCCAATTTTTAGGATATAATGTTTAATCAGATTGTTTTCATGTTATGCTTTCATAATACTCAGTATGTAGAACTTGTATAATTTATATATGTACGAGTACTCTTTCTCAGGAAAGAGCATGATGTTTATATGGTTGACACAATACTTATTTATTCTTTTTTATTTCATTATAAACTCATTATAGGATATTCAAATGTGTGTGTGTGTGTGTGTGTGTGTGTGTGTGTTTTTAGGTGAATATCACATCCATTTTCACCTGCATAGACTAATATTTTGCAATTTTCAAATCTTGATGGTACCTATTAATTTTTCTTAGAATTTCAACACTAGCAAGTCTATTTTGATCCATAGAGGTGTTTGTCTTATTTTTATTTTTATTTTTATTGAATATTGGTTAGATTTCGGTTGGTATAATATTTCTTTCACCTATTTAAAATTTTCTATCAATAGTCACTTATGGGTTCATTATTAAAGAGTATGTTTCTGTAACTCACTTCCTTTGATGATTACATAGTGTAACTATTATAAGATGGTTTATTTGTACCATTTCAACTATTTTGTTATCTTTGTTTATATTTCAATGGTCTTCAAATGTATAGCTGCCTATTTGGCGCAAATTAATGATTAATGCCTTTGAAATCCAACTCTGTTTTATTTCTATTCTCTTAATTGGTTTCAAAATTGATTATAGGTATGAGAGGAAACATTAAATCTTCATGACTTCAAATGCTTCTAAACTTGCTTGAGCTACAACTTGAAGTTACTATGGGCCTCCTACCGTGAGGAGGAAAATATCCTCTAAGTTTAAGATCACAAAGCATATAATGTGTGATCATCATTTCACATACTGTTTTCCTAATTCCTTTTGTGGTGATTTATTTTATCCTTTTGTATATCATGCTCGTTATGTTAAAGTACAATGGATTGTTATTTTTTTCCTTGAAATTGTTTAAAAAGACATGCATCTACATATAATAAATATTCTTTCCGAGATAAAAATATACCATATCCATCTGTACCTATACTTTTCATCTCCATATGTCTCATGACAAATTACAAAAAATTAATATATATAAGTCTATACACATAATATTTGTAGCCTCATCGAAAACATGTTCTTAACATTTTATGAATATAAGACTTCAACTAGACTTAATAACAAAAACATATTCATATTTTGCTCGCATGTAATTATTCTTACAATTCAATATACAAACTTAATCAATAAAAAATAATTGCATGTACCATATCTCGTAACTGTATCTACTGCTGGAAATTCACTTGGGAAACCACACTTTCCTCGCAACCACGAAATGAATCCACGAGGTCCACCCAAGCTAAGATGTGACTTCAAATAGAATTAAAACCTCCTTTTATTCCTAGGTAATTTTTTTTATACATTTCCTTCTCCAACATATTTTAGTAGTGTCCCACTTTCTAAGTCTTCCAACCCACTTACCTAGGCTTTCTTTCTTTCTTTAAAAAAAAAAAAAACCTTTATTTTTTCTTTAAAGCCTTCATTTGTCTCCTGAAATGCTTTATTCCACCCATACTTTGTATATTTATCCAACTAAGTGATTTAATATATATTTTTTCCCCATCATATTAAATCCTATCTTTTTGCCCTCGTTTGTATCTCTTCTTGTTTATGAAATACACCTTATTTTTCCATATTATCCATATATTCACCATCATATCCACCTTATATTGACAAAAAGATGCATATAAAGGTATTTAAATTATTTTTTTCAATTATTAGATGTTTTTGTAAAAATTGAAATTTAAGTGCATTTTTTGACAGCTTCAGAAATTCCCGTAATGGCATTATGGTTTGCATATGTGCATGACACTTGGGCTCGAGATGGATATATTTCTATAGGGTTTGGGAACTAATAATTAGAGTACACCTATTGGTATACTCAAACTGAGCTTTAATAGGTCCGATCAAAGGCGATCAAACAGGACCTCTCTTTATGGAGGATCCCTAAAAACTAGGTCAAAACTCTTATTTTGTGGGATTTTCTAGATTTTGATGGATCTGATGGATGAATTCTACTTGATTTGATAATATAAGGATAGTTATGAATATTTGATCTATTTTAGACGATTTTTCTAGATACTTTATCTATTTAAGCCTCAAACTTTGAAGGCTTTGATATGTAGAACTTGTATGACTTAATATTATTATTTCTGAGACTTGAAGACATAATTGAATATCTATTCTATCATATTTTCTGTTGTTATATGATTTTTGATTGATTGAACTCTTAAATAGCTGAATTCACCTTCGGTGTACGAATCAAGGGTGGAGGGCCCCCACACCGAGCTAAGTGCACTTAGTTTATTTTGTAGTTGCAATTTATGAATTAGCTTGCTTATGTTTAATTTGATTATGCTGATTATTTTGAGTATTGATGAATCTAATGATCATTCTTAACTTGCATATGAAAGGACAAACAAATGTTTAACTTAAAAATTCTTTCTATCTAATCAAGGTCTTCAGTTAGAATTCATCTTTACATGTTTTTACATTCCTTTAAATGATTTTTGATGGATATTAATCTTGTTTATATTTTTCATATGAAGAGTCCACTCAGTATTTAAGTTAAATACTTCTTCTATCTAATTAAGAGACTAAAAACTAAGATTCATCTTTCCAGCTTTTTCAAAATTCTTGTTTTTAAGAATAGCATTACTAATAAATGAATATATGATGAAGGACAACCAGGACCTCTTCAGTGAAGAGCCTCTTCAATTATTACTTCATATAGCTCAATCTATTGTTTAGTTAAGTAGTTTTTTATTTATAATTCACATGTTAATCTTGTTAGAGAAGGACAAACAAATATCTTAAGTTAGGAGGTTCTTCTGCTTATAATTACACATCTAAATTTAGAAATTGTTTAAGTTAGATTTATATTTGTAATATGCATTTCCCTAATCATTAATAAACCATATTTTTAATTGATCACAACTGCAACCCATATACTTTGGGATGCTTCTAAGTTCCACTAACCTATATTGATAATAAATACTTGCGTTAGTTTACAACACTAAATTGACCCAACACCCATTACAAATATCTAACATTTATCAAAATCTTAGTTTTTTTGTTCCGTTCATCCCTGAGAAAGTAGACATTGTAATTATTAATAATAATACCCGAGATCTGAACAATGCATTCATAGAATTAGAGAAATATTACTATAGAAAATATCAAAAGGCCGACATTCACCATGTTCCCCTATGAAGATAAATAAGAATTAAAAGGGAAGAAGAAATTATTTTTGAAATACCAAAACAAAGGATAGTATGGAGTATCATTGGTCAAATCAATCGAAAGGTAATTTTTATAGATTTTATCTTCTTTAGGATCTCTCGTGATGACAAATAATGCAATGAATCAATTCCTATCCATGGATGTGGAAACATTAAACCAGGTGGTCACATCGCTACAAGAACAACTAAAAGAAGAAAATAAAAAAATGGAGATCGAGACCTAGTTAAAACTAGAAGAATAACACATCATGCTTCCAAAGTTCTTCAAGTCTCGGTATGAGCAATGAATAACATGGCTAAAATAATATCACACCATTAAGCTAAAGTTATTTAAGTAGAATAATTGGAAATAAGTTAGTATAGAAGGTTTAAAGAGCATAGAATTCCCAAGTCAACCTTGATTTTCTTCAAATCCATTCTCTAAAAATTAACAACAACCTTAAAAATGCTCAACATTCTCTCATGGAAAATTTGGAGGAAATATAAGACTAATTTACATAGTTGAAGTATACAACTAGTGATAACAATGCCTAATCACATACCTTGAAGACAATTAGCGAGGCTCTAGAAAATATTATTGAATGGAAAAATAAACATTGGGATGCTCAAAATTCACTGCCCCAACTTGATAAGATGCAAAAGGATAAATCCCAATCCCTAGTCAATATTTATAAATCAATATGTGAGATGGTTAAAAAAACTATTTATGAGTCTACTAGTTTATCCAAGCTAAAGTGGGATGATGGGAAAAATACTAAGAAGGGGCGCGAGGGATGAATCAATATTTGAAACTCATATAGACTTTGACTTTTCTTTACTGAATTCTATACACAAATTTACTTAAGCCAACTAGCGTATGTACATGGCTTTCATTCAAGAAACATGTGTATCCCTAGTGAACTTATAATTCAAATAAATCATCAGTAACGTTTGTTAGACCAGTGGATCATTGATTCATCAGACGTCTAGTAAGCAGTAAACATTTGTAATAATAATAGAATAAATCATCACACATAAGAAACACAAATGAACACCGAGATTTAAGGTGCAAAGCCAATGTGGGAGAAAACCACCATTTTTTTTTATCTTTGTCTTCAATATTTATTATATAGAAAACTGCTTACAATATTGTACTTACACAGACTCATACCAACACGTACGAACCCACTTGTAGAAGGCTACAACCTTTACTCGTTCTCCAGCTCCAAATTGAAGGGAGCTCCAACCCCCCGATATTTTTTACCAGCCACCACTGGAAGGGAGCTTCAACCCCCTGCTCTTATTTACCAATCACTATTGGAAGGGAGCTACAACCCCCTCACTGAAGGGTCCAACCCTCAGCACCACCGAGGTCCATGTTTCATAAATTTTCACACTGGTTCCACCAAATTTAATACATCACAACTTGTAGGCCTATTTTGATCAAATTTTTAGAATGGACTCACTACGTTCATTTAAGACCAATGCCATATATCAAAATGAAACATACAACTGTACCAAATCATTCAATAAATCATAAATCAACCAACCAATCAGTAATATTTAATCACAATCAACTAGAGGCATAATAAATACTCAAGCAACCCAGATCTATACAAAGACATCATTGACAGACAACAGAAATACAGTAAAATTGATCATAGATTTTCTTCAACACTCTTTAGTAAAACCCTGGCTTGGATACACACCTTTCAATATACGTGCTTATCCAGAAAACAAATCACGTATAGATCTCAACATATTACTAAACATATATGCTACTCTACAGAACCAAAATCACGTGTATACGCGCCTTACTCGTGTCAAACCTGCGTATCGATCTATAAATAATTCAGGATTGTACAATACTTTAAAACATCAAACTTACTCAGATCATACCCTTCACTACAGAAAGCATGCTCCAGACCACATATCTAAGAAACTCATATCCAGATCATGCAAATAAATAGTCATTTCAGGTCTCGAGATCCTGATCCATCATTGTATTCATGAGTGCATCTTTGTTTCAGATCTATCAATCAATTATAGCCCATACCATACAAATATACTTCAACTTCAACTATTCATTCATTATCGTTACTCATGCACATTTATAACTTTCATCTTCACCTCCTTATATAGTTTGAGCCTTACCGAATACCATGAGCCAAAACCCCACTAGTGTTAGTAGTGATCTTGGACGGGATCAAACGTGATCAAATAGTCATTAATATGCTCAATATTGTGGGCTAATACCATGTTAAGTACCCCTGTTATTAATAAAATAGTGAACCAGCATGTACACAACCTTACTTCTTTGTACCTACATGTATATGTGACTTTTCGTTGACGAACCCACGTATAGATCTTCAAATATTTATCTTTATCCATCTTCTAATTATAATCTTCACACCTTTGTCTCAACATTCTATCATGTTGTTCCATCACTTTTTCACCTCTGAACTGATCTCTGCACTCTGTTACAAGTGGGTTTCCATCAATGACAACATATGCATCATAATGCCAGCATGGACCACCACAGTAGAGCTAATAAAGGAATGGAATAGCAATCCTATAGAGGATTTTCCCACTACCACCCCCATCAAACAAAAATTGGAGAAATTACCAGGGTCTAAAAGAACATGGTTACAAATATTGGATAAATTGAAAAGGTAATTGACAAGTTGATGGATAAATTTGTCATTGTTCCCACCAAAATGGTGGTCCAAATCAATTGTTACACGATTGGAATGAATAAATATATTGAAAGTTTAGTTGAATAGGAATTTATAGGGGAATGATTGTTACATAATATGGAAAGTCCTCGAACATATGAGATCCTAAATATTCATAGCATGGAAAACATATTGACATCAGTTTCAATCAAAGAAGCCATAATGTTGCATCATCTCAAAGTAGTTACCAACAAAGTAAATTTTAAGTGTAACTTAATGTATAAAGAGGAAATATCCTCATAGAGGGAGAATTGGGGGTGATGAAATTTAAGAGGTTGGGTGTTCCTTGTTCAGACTCCATTTGGAAATATTTTGTAAAAGAAGGCCATACCTACCTAATTAATGCAATTAACATTTCTGAAAGACATATTTTCCTCTCACGCATTGTAATTTCTAATTTTTAAGGTCTATGATTATTGTATATTTGCACAATTTTATGAAGATTCTAGGATTCTATTACAATTAATTGATTGGTATAAATGTGGATAACATTTCTAATGGTTGTAGGATAACTTAGTATGTTGATAAATATACAATTATTAAATGTTTTATTTTTGATAAATAAAATGAATGATGTATCATTCTCTTCATATTATTTGTAATATACACCCTGCCATCCCTAGCCCCTACAAAGTGTAGGAGGCAATTACATTGATGGCTTGACCTCCAAGGGAGGTTATGGAATCGGGGTCCAAATTTTAAATATTTTATTACTTCCTAAAAACTTAAAACATATGACATCATTGTGTTTTTATTTTTGAGACATTTCCAACAATATAAAACTTTCCTCAATCTCACTCCCAAATCAAAATATATGGTTGATTAAAGTGTGACCAATCAAATAGTGCCATGTCATCTAACCTAAAAGATGGTCCCTACATGGTCCTCACGTGGCTACATAGTCATGCACCATGTTACCCCCCTCATGAAAGTTCCACACAACTAATGACTTGTTCATAACATGCCACATAACAACCCCTACCTATGGTCCAAAAAAAAAACGTATAACATATATAAACATATGCAATGTAGACAGGTGTGTGACTTGTATGGCCACATTACCATTATAATTAAATCGCGGAGGGTTCCAATGCAATTCTTGATTGAAAATACCTGTGAAGACCTTGCAAGGTTATTTGGAAGTCCACCTGGCTACTTTCCACCTCAAATCGACTCTAACCAATCACATGGTTGTTCTCGCTTAACCTCGTGTAGCTGGGCCCCAATGCTACCACCTCACCCCATAGATTAAAGCTTGAGGGGGTTGCACTAAGATCCATATGAAATTGTCAGGGATGAGTTGTTAGGGTGATGTCATATATCCTTTCTATTAGAGTGACATCACTCTGCATGTGGCTCCCCTCTGGGAGTGGCACGTTTCATGCATCTAGTGGTCATTTGGCGTCATGAAAACATTGAATCTGCATGTTAGGTGTCCTTCCTCCTGTGTCACCACATGGCTTGGAAGCCATGTCCCCCACCATGTTGGTCGTGGGTCCCACCAATCCTGCACTATGAGGTAAAAATTCATTTTCACATTATCTGTGGTTGAGGGGTCCTCCACCTTGACACGCCAACTTCTTAACATCCAACCCCACCCTTCCAAATTTTTTTGGAACTTTAAGCCTTATAGGATTTTCCCAGACTCCCATCGAAATCTCCAAGGAAGTTTTGTTGGGTTTCATACAACTATTATATGGTGTTGAACCTTCACCGACTCATATTTATCCTTTATTTGCGCTTGGTCATAACATCCAAACTCATGGTTTAATTAAGTTTTAAAAATTTTCTAGATCTAAAATATTTATGTGTCGAAACCTAATTTTGGTAACTATCAATGCATGTATAAGGGGCCTTTCCCTAGGACTCCAATACATATTTAATAGATATACAAGGGTATATGCAAGCCCTTCCCACCAGTCACTCTTAATATTTTGGATAGTTACAGGCTTGATAACCAAGTCGTTTTAGTGCAATAATTGATTTGATACATAGATATTTGTCTATCACTTATGTACTCTACCATTTAGACCAATTTAAAGACTTGGGATGAATAGAGGACTAACCCACTCCTAAATAATAACTTAAGAAATTACTATCTATATTTCCAACAAGTAATAATAATACAAATATCGTGAGAAATCATCAATATATTATCATTTGGGGATAAACCATCCCACATCACCCGCACAACATTTAGAATTATTTATTCAAATAATAATTTAACATTCCTCATCAATAACATAGTTACTAAACTAATAATTACCCTATGAAAAAAAATATCCTTCCTGGGCTTTTAGATTAGGAAAAAAAACTTCTATACATTATTTTAATAGAGTATAATCATTACAAATATCCACCCATCTCTTCGATATTTAGGCACTCATACCATATTTTTGAATAAATAACTTACAAGGTTCACAAATTCCTTGGATACAAACTATTTATATTAGGATTATGCTCAATTAAACATATAAATTTAAAGTATTCCATATCCATGCATTTAAAACAACAATTTTCATTCATACAAAAGTTCCTCATTTATCATCATTTCAAACCATGATAAATTAGTATATTAATCAAGCATAAATCATTCATAACATAAGATTCATAAGCATAAACTTATTTTTGATAGATTGAAGTAGGAAACTGAGATTCGGACTTGAAATCTCCACCCAACCTTAGACAAGCTATATCAAAAAATTCCTTGTAGTATCACCGTTGAGCCACATTACAAATCTTAAGCATGACTTCTTATGGGACATATCCAAGTATGCCAGCTAAAACATGGACTCTAGAGGATCGTCCACCTCCGTCGACTAGTTATTTGTGAAGCTATTTTCTCATAGGTAATCAAGAGCTCCACCACCTCCACCCTTAAAATATGCAAGAGAATCAAGAGGATAAATCTCTTCCCTCAAATCAAAAAGGGAATTGAAAGGCTATACCTCCACCCTAAAATTAGCAAGGGAATCCAAAGGCTATACCTCCACCCTCAAATCAATAATGAAATCCATAAGTTATACCTACACCATCAAATCAACAATGGAATCGAGAGGATATACCTCCACTCTCAAATTAGCAAGGGAATCTAGAGGTTATACCTCTACCCTCAAATCAGCAAGGGAAACTAGAAATTATACCTCCACCCTTAAACCAACAAGAGAACATGGAGGCTATGCCTCCACCATAAAATCAACAAGGGAATTAAAAGCTCACTTTAACAAAATAAACCATGAAAACAAGCAGAGGGGGTTGAAGAAATATCCTTCCATTTGTCCAAGGAATAGGCCTCTGACCATGTTTTCAATGGAATCTAGTGAAAACCATATCCACCCTCCAGTATTACATGGATTCAAGAAACTACTATCCTGACATAAGAGCTTTTATTACACCTCCTGATGTTCAACTAAATAATGACTCTATTCCCTAGTTTCTGATAATATTATAAATCTCTCTACTCCTTTTCGTTCCTGCACTATGAATTTTCTTCCTCTATAGTACAATCCTTTCTTCTCTATTCTTCCTTATAGTTTTCTTCTCTTGCTTTCGTTTAGTTATGCTCCCCTGCGTCATTTTTTTTAATTATATATATGTCATAATCATTTTCCATAAAACTGTGAAAGTTATCTCTTCGTAAATATCTACCTCCTTCTTTCCTCTCATGTGTGAAGAGTAGTTGTATACTCTTGTAATCCTCCCACTTATTTTTTGGCAATTTTTTATGGCTATGTGGGTGTACATTATCTATCACTCACCCCCCTTTAATTCTCAGTCATGGTGGTTCAATGAGTTGACGTGATCATGGCGAAATTGTTGTATCAACTCCCCTTGCTTCCCACTTCCTTTTGGTTGACTTTACTGTCCCCAACTACCAATGTCATCCATTCTCTATTTAATTTTGTCCTTTCTTCCTTGTGGATTAATCCAAGGTATCCATGGTTCCTCTGCCCGTATTCTCTGCTAAATTATATGGAATAACTAGTCCAGTGATTACACACCTACCAACCCTCCATGGTTGCCATAAAACCATTCATGTTTTTCTTATAATCCCAAGAAATATCCTTCTTAAAAGTCTGGAATTTGTTTCCCAATTATTAGGCCATTTTAATTATAATTAAAATAGATGCAATAATTACAATAAAGGTAAGCTAGGCTAGGGTTGTCACAAACTCCTTCCCCTTGGAGGAACCCATACCTCACATTTTTATAACTGAAAAAAAAAATAAAAACATGATTTAAACCTAGCACAAAAATTTAGATATTTATAAACACAACAAAGTTTACAATTACATCTTACACACACAGTTTCTTGCCCAAAAACTAAGCATAATAATTTTTGTAAATCAACCACCCACTAGTGGCTCCTTTTCCTGGAGTGTTTCCTACCTCTAATACTATTTTTTATTCTCTTTAACTTGCAGTAAATCCCATTTACTTAAACTGGTGAGTGCGCATTCTTTCCTACATCATAACATACAAATCTCCATGAGACTTATCATAAAATAATTGTGAAATTCATAACTCACTAACATTTTATCCATGCGAATAAAATTTCAATGTTATTTTGATTCCTATGAGACAAAATTATATTATTCAATAAACTAACCCATCATAAATCAAAGAATAAAACTATGTTCATAATTTACGAATTCAAAAATAAAATAAAACAAAAATACTTAACTTCAACCTCTCTTTACTTATTCCTTTCCACACACTTGATTGATTTCCAATACTGTAAAGAATCCAATTTCCATATCTCCTCTCATACACACTATATCGGTAGCCCCATACCTACCTATCCCTATAAAAATGAAAATTCATAGACTATATCATCTCCACCCATATACACAAGGAAATATCATTTCTAGTGTCTCCACTCAATACCAAGAATCTATATAACATTGTAACCAACTGCAAGCCCACAGTAAAATATCGTTGTAAATAAAAATAATATACCTTCTCCACTTGTATAGTATAGCAATCCAAAGGATATAGGGCCTCCAACCAAATCTAGGAATCCAAAGTACCTTGCTCCTTCATTTGAGCCTTGATTTTCCAAGCATACTATAGATCCAATTGGTCTTAATATGCTAACAGAACCTTCAAAATTTCCTTCTCATAATGCAAACATGGTAAAAATATAAGATTCATAGTCACATGACATCAAAATCAAAACTCATTCATGGTTAGTTCTTATCCAATTGATTCCTCACATAACAGGGAATCACAAACATTCCATCCATTCACATGCTAAATGCATAAGCATGATGAATCGTTATTTCACAATAACGATACAGACTAATATCCTTTCAGACACAATGGAACCATATGAATTTATTCATTCATTGGCATGATCATGAACACAACATAATTACATGTTTCCATAAAGTTAAGGCTAATATTACTTCGTTTATCCATGAAAAGTATGTGCAACATTGACAACAATACTTCCAAATTTGGCAAAGGAATTTTTTACCCCATATCCATTCATGTTACTTTTCCCTTACTACTACCATTAACATTAGCAATTGATATCATTTTTTTTGCAATAACTAATAGTTCTCTGAACTTGAAAATTCTTGTTCAACTTGTTCACACTCAAGAACATCATTCCAATGGATTTTCTGATAATGGCATTTCATGCCAACCTTTTTAATAGAGTTCCATGTTTTGTGGAACCAATTAAGTAACCTCATCAGTTACCCAAACATGGAAATCACAGTTCATGCCATTCAAATTTTCATACTTTTAAGAATAACTTGATTATTCTTCTACTATGGTGGTTCTCGACTAAAACTATGTTGTACCATCCAACATCATTATTCATTTTTTGTATCATTAGAGAGATTCCATTTGGTCATTTTTCATTGTTGTCCTACCAATGTCTATTTATTCCTAGGGACCCAACTAGACCATCTATCTATCATATTATTCCTTCCTTCTATCATTTTCCCTTCATTCATGCCTTAGGTTGCATCAAGGTCTTATATTTACAATTGGGTTTCAATAAACTCTCCCTCGGCTCTATTAGTTTTCCTTTTCCAAAAAAATTCCAAAGGCCCCCAAAAGCATGGGAAGAAAGAATAAGAATGAAATGAAGGAAACAACATAAAAGCTCATAACAACAATACACAATCATAGATAAGGTAGCATGGCCATTCATAGTCAACAATAAAAAATTGGAAATCAAACAAAAAATCAATTGTGGAACTCAAGACACAAAATATTCAACAACCACAACTACTAAATCCCAATGATTTATGGTGTTTTAAATGCTTCATGAATAAAAGCTTAGTAGTATCCTTATTCAATATTTCATGGTGTTGTAAAAATAACTTGGTTTAGTCTTCAAATTTATCTTTTTACTTGTGCACGTTTGTATTTTATGTAAAAGAAGAAAAATAATTTTTTATTTTTATTATTTCTTTAGTCAAGCATACTCCTTATGATTATAGGATTTATTGAGTCGAATTTTTGAAATTGAGACAAATTCCATTTTTAATCTTTTTAAAGAAAAATAATGATATTTTTTTTTTCAGTCAACGAGAGTTAAATAGTCCTCCATATGACCAAGTTGGCCCTCCAAATCATCAAGTCGGCCTAATGAAAATAGGTGACCCTTGAAAGGGATGAAAAATTATATATTGCAGTAAATCCTCCACTGAAAAATACAATAAGTTTGTTGAAGTGTTTTTTGTGGAAAGAAGTACAAATTTTAGTGGCAAGTTTGTGGAAGTTCTATGATAATATTGAAGGCATAAATACAATTTTATTTTGTCATATGAAATATAAAAATTATGTCAATTTATTGTAACATATGACTTGAAGAAGATGAGAATTCCTAGGGAAATGTGCAAGCTAATAAGATTGTTGTTGTGATCACATGTGAGTTTATAGTGGATATGATGTGAAAACTGTTGAAGGACCTTAATCATTGTGATATATGAGTTAGAGGATGACTACCAAGTATGTCAAATACAAGCTACAAGAAGGACAAAGGATCATTGTGGGACAAGGAATTTTGTGAAAAATTAGTTATCTTATTGAAGATGAATCATGGTAGAGGGAGGGATGACTTGGGGAACTTGTGGAGGTATTTGTCTTGGTGTTGGGTCTTGATATCTCATAATATCTAATTCTATAAGAGGAGCATTGTTCGAGTTTTCCCCAATTAAGCAGTTTTTCCTTCACATGTAGCTTATATATTTTGTTTATTATGTCTTGTGATCTTCATTTTCATATTTTGGTAATTGCGTGATGAAGAAAAAGAAGGCAAATAATTTAATAAGAAGCCAAAAAATCTCACAAGTAATTATAAATTAAGAAAATAATCCTTTACCTTGATTTTCCAACATGGTATCAGAGCTAAGGTGAAAATCACTTCTTGTTTGCAATTGTATTTGAAATCCTATTTGAAATTCATATATAATCTTCATCTAAATATCGATGATTTTATCCAAAAACACATATACGAATTTATTTCTAAGATAGGGACTGAATAATGAGGGTTTCTAAAGCTACATTCTTGTGGAGGAATTTGAATTCCTCATGATTGTAATATCACAAATGGAAAGATAGTAGTTGTTTAACACAATGATATAAAAATATGTAGGTGGTATTGGATCAGTTATTGTACAGAAACAAAGTTATGAATCAAGTCAAGGCTATTCCCAAGACAATGATATAAGTCTCCTTTTGTAAGATGCAATTATTATAAAGCAAAGCGGAAATATTTTTATGCTTCTCCAAAATAATATCCTACATAATTTGTAATGGGATATGAACTAAATTATTTTAATTATGATCTGAGACTTGTAGATTGAGATACAAAATTTTCGTGATAAATTCAAACTGGTGCAAATTCATCTAATTTGACAGGACCACCTGAGGCATAAATGAAGTAGTTAAAGAAGAAGCTCTAACCTACAATAATAAAACATACCTATAGAATAGGACCAATATCCTTACCAGGAAGGAAAAGAACAATGTGATTACAATAGGGGTATTTGAACCCTCTTGAAACCACCAAGTCAAAATATGAACATAAGGAACGCTACTTAAGGTGGCCACAGATCTAGAGAATGCATACCAAGTGAAGGAGTCGACATGTTTTGGTGCATTTTTGTGGTCTTCTTTTGTGTAGGACTAGAAGGTGGTTGTTTGAGTTCAGAGAGTAAATTTTGGGCATGTTTTGAATGCTTAACTCTCCCATTACTAGGCCACAGGTTCATTGGAATAAGGCCAAGTCCTATAGGTTCACTTAAAGAGAGTTGTAAGGCCTAGAAGGAATGAAAAATAGGGTGTACGTTAGATGTAAGGGAAATGCAGAATTATTTTGTTAGGATAAGGTTAAGCGAAGTTATTGTGAGGGTTTGAGGCTAATTTTATTGCCTGGTTGTAGTATCTTTAGGTTCCCTAACAAGGGGTATTAAAACCTCATAAGACTCCCTAAAATATGCTATAATGGACCTCAAATTTGGAGGTAAGAGGGGTTGTTTTTATTATTTTTGGTTGCTAGAGATAGGACTATTCCTAAAGGAATTGGAACAAAAGTATTGAAGATAATTTGTTTCTAATTTGGGAAAAATCAAAGGTATCCAAGCCCTAAACGCCTATTGAAGGTTTGAGTTTATGACTAGTTTGGGTAATGTTTGGGCATAATAAGGAAAAAAATAGGAGTTAGATCTGGGCCAGAGGAGAAGAACATTTGGTCAAGGTCTAGACAACTATTTCTACACAAAAAAATGAGGATTATCCTAGTGAAGAAGCTCCAAGACTTCTTTGTAATTGTAGGTTGAAAGAAGGGACTGTTTTTAGGGGTCGGATTTCCTAGCAGGCATTCCAAAATAGGGTGACATCTCTCTGTGGGAATTTCAAAAGAAGAGGGTCCTTTGGTGAGGGATTTTATATTATTTTTTGTAGGTACAAGGAATCCCTACACAGGGTCAAATGGTGAAAACTTATATTTGAGGTTGTTTAGAGGGAACACTTGAAGAATTCCTTTGTATAGTGAGCACAATATTTGGTTCACTTTTGTGTGGGAATATTTTTGAAAACCTAAGCACATTGAAACAATGAAAATTCACTATTAAGTGGGTTGTGTTTCAAAGACCTTATGATAGTAATCTTGGAGCTATTAAAAGGAAGTTTGATTAATTTCCTAAGGACTGTTAATTTGAAGCAAAAATAGAACAATCATCTAAGAGGACTGACAAAACGGTTTATTTGAAGACCGTAAGAGTTGGCTATTTTGGAAATATGAGAATATTGACTAGAGGGAAAAATTATTTGAGTCTATGGAGCTACATTGACTAATAAAGACTGATAGTAAAGGTCAACCAAGTTGTGCTCAAAGTTGATTGAATAATACATTGGCTAACCTTATGCAGTGATAATCAGTGAACTGAAGGAACTACATGATGGAGTATCTTCAAGGAAGGAAGAAATGTAGTGGATGAAGTAGTGTTAGACGCAATTTAGGATGCACTAAGTGAATACCTTAAGTACACAATCATCAATATTTAGGATGCATATTTGAATCCCTAGTTCAAGAATTTGCAATATGAGATAACACAGTGATAGTAGGGTTGGTTGAGGAAGCTACAACAATTGCAGGTACCTGATGTAAGGGAATTATGGGTAATTTTGACACAAGATGAGGATTTTTTATGCACTCTCCCTATTTTAGTGGCAATGAACATAGATTTATCCCCTCCAGTTGAGAGGGAAGAAGGCTGGATATTGATTTACCATGTGCCAGGTACTGTGGCAGATTAGGATTGATATCCTAAGTCAAGTACATGGAAATGGATAAGAATAATGGTGTATTGGATAAGGATATTGGATAAACATTCTTCATTCATGTACTATGATTGATTAGGGTGGAAATCATAATTCAAGTGCATGGACCTAGATAAATAATTGTATAATGGACAAATATTTCCTTAAGGGAAATTTTTCAGTGGAGGACATACTCTCGGTATCCTAGCTAGAGTATGTACCTTGGTGAGGGAGTGTGGTGTCCCATGGAATGCCTCCCATAATTGTTTTTTGATCTTGTGAAAAAATAGAGTGTTCCTGTCAAGGACTTAGTAATGCGACAATACTACCTATGATGATATTATCATCATTGATTCTTATCAATCTAAGTCCCTTCTTATGACAATATTTCAACTTGATATAAACATGTTTATTCATTATGAATACCTCCTTAGTTAAGAGGGAGTGTTGAAAAATTATGTAGGTTCGATATTCATATTTATCTTTGTGCTTTTATCAATATTTGTTTGATGTAAAAGAAGAAAAAGAAATTCATATTATTATTATTTCTTTATTCAAGCATGTTCTTCATGTGTCTAAGATTTGTTGAGTCAATTATTTGAAATTGAGTCAAAGTCCATTTGGACTCGTTGTAAAGAAAAATAAAGAAATTGTTCAGTTAAGTCAAAGAGAATCAAATAGTCCTCCACAAGCTAAGTCAGCCCTCTAGATGGTCAAGTCGACCTACTAAACAGATGTGATCCTTCACCATGATGAATAACTATATATTGGGGTAAATCCTCCACTGGAAAATATAATAAGTTCCTTGAAGTGTTTCCTGTGGAAATAAGTACGAACTTTAGGGGAAATTTCATGGAAATTTTGTAATAGGATTGAAGGCATAAATACAATTTTATTATGTGGTAAGAAAAATAAAAAGGCTGTAAATTTCTTTTAACATATGACCTGCAGAATATGAAAATTCCTCAGGAAATGTGCGAGCTACTATGATTGTTTATATCATGACATGGAAGATGATAAGGGCTATGATGTTTGAGTTGTTGAAGGGCTTTATTTAATGTGTTATGTGAGTTATATGATGACTAAGAAGTCTGTAAAATGCAAGCTAAAATAAGGAAAAAGGATCACTATGGACCAAGGCAAATTGTGATATATTATTTATCTTATTGGAGATGAATCATGGGAGAGGGACGGATAACTTGGGGAAATTTTTGAGGTATTTTCCTCAGTATTAGGTCTTAATATCTCAATACATCTGATTCTATAAGAAGAGGATTGTTCAGGTTTAACCCAACTGTGGGGTTTTTCCTTGGTCGGGAGCCTATATCTTATGTATATTGTCTCTTTTGGTATTAATGTTGATATTTTTGTGATTTATTGATGAAGAAAAAGAACAAAAGAATTTAATAAGAAGCAAATAAATCTCACAAGTAATTATCAAATAAGTAAAATCAACATTTTCCTTGATTTTCAAATACATGGTAGCCCTTTTAAACTTCTAATTCCACTCTAATTTCTCCCAAGTGGACTCCTTGAATACTTATCATAGGTTATTGAGGGAAATTCCCCCATCTCTTCCCTCTCTTCTAGCATTAAAATTTTTTTCTCAAGTGCTTCAAAACTCTTGCAATCTGCTCTCTTCTTGTTGTACTAATCTCTTTAAGTGCTTCCAATTTCATTTGGTTGTTGATATTATCAATAAAAATTATATATTAGTTGTTTCCTTACAATTCTATACCAAGCATATTGTCCTGAAACCACACACATATCTTGGTTCATTCATTAGTCACATGTCTATAAATCTAGGACATAAGTATGCATTTTTTATAGTCTTTTCTTAATCATATTTTTCATGCATATAAGCATAACAGTTCATGTATAATCATGCCTTTACAAGAATAAAATTCATACTTTTACCAAAAGTTCTCAGCATTAATTACAAACATTCATTTTAATGATACCCCTATTATCACATGCTAAAATCAACTTTTAAAATAAAATAAAAAATGTTAGCCTTCATTAGCTTCATTCAGGATTTTTAACAAGGCCATCATCACTAATCAAAAAATCACCTTTTTCCACAAAAAACAATAGAAGTATATGTATACTCAACCTCTTTATCCAAGGTTAGAAAAAAAAATGCAACTACAATATCAAAGGTCAGTTAAAACCCTTTTAACATATAATTTACTGCCATTTTATAACTTATAATTTATCACATTTTTGAAATGTATCATATATATGTAGGGAATATCATAATATATATATATATATATAGCCATTCAATCAGAGTGGCATACCCAACACATACTTTCATAATCAAGCAATCAACATACCATTTACATTCACAGTGCTACACACAACAAAAAGAAGCAATAATTAAGTACATCACTCTCTAGTAGAGCTACAGATCCTTTATCTACAAGGTCTACACAAGACCTTAAATTCCTTTAAACTCATCTAGATCAAGTATTAAAAATGGATGCTCTATCTCATATTGTGATAAAAAACTTTAAAAGATTCAACCAACCATTTCCATATGTTACACCACATTCCTTAAACAATGAGGGAATTAACCATGAAGGACAAGAATTCATAAGGAAAAACATAATATCAAAAAATCATCATATAAAAATAGTCAACCTCCACCAAGTTTCTATTCCATATAAAAATTATACTATGGGAATATCACATCCCAATATATATATATATATATATGTACATATGTACATTTGATTAGAAACATGCCATGCTATGCAAGCTACAAAAAAACACATGGATGTACCCACATCCCTCATATCATAGAACATTTCACATGCACACTTATTCTACATGTGTAAGAATACACCACTTGACCAATAGTGCTAGTACTCTTCAAAAATTATCTACAAATCCATGCACATAGTTATGCCATTAATAAAGAATACACATGTATCTATAATCACAACAATAAATTTTCTATACCTTCAAGATGCCTATTAGAAACAACATGCAATATCATTGCATTTATCATGAAGCCAAACATCGTTTCTATCATCCTACCATCCATAATAAATGATATGAATTGTAAAAAATCCACGTATATTCAAACTGATAATTCTAATATGATAAAAAAATATACATGAATCTACTCTACAAATTATCGAAACCAGTTACGATCACGAATTCAAAAAACATGAAAGAGAAAAAATTTCAATCACATGGTACACAAATATTTCCTGAGGAAATCCACAATGAAAAAACTTGTTATTTGTATATTGCATAAGTCAAAAAATATGATAATATTTCAATTATTTTATTGAAGCCGAAAAACCTATAAACTATCTCTATATGTCTCATTGATTCCTAGACAAGCCTGGTTCAATACTTAACCAATTTTTTTCCCTTGAGGATCCCTATTTCTTTGGGTAATTAGGATCTATTAATTATGGAAATTACCAATCGATACTTCACAATCCATTAGGGGCCTTCCTCTGACTACATGAACCACCCATACAATTTGGATGATTATACAACTGATAGTACACTTCCTTAAAACTCCAATCTCAACTGGGTCTTTCACAGAACTAACATGCATGAGTTATTTATGAGTGAATCATCAGTTATTCTATTCATCAGTAGATGTGGTTCAAGTCCAAGTTCCACTCTTTTACCTCTCACTAGTTCCTCCCTTAGTTGGAGCTAGTTAAATTGATTTTAACTTGGATAAATTGAGTTAATTAATTACATCTCAAAATAAACTCAACTGTGGCTCCTATAATGTAGGATAAAATATGCATGGCTCTAGTTATACCCTCAACTCAAATTAACTAAACCAAATAAGTCATGCTGACTTATTTAGCTTGTAAAATTTGTATTATGATGTCAAATTACAATTTTATTCTAATTTATTTCAAGGGAAAATTATATTAGAATATTTTCTTCTTGTAATTTTCAACACACCCTCTTAACAAGAAAGAGATTATCTCAAACCCCAATCCTGCCTGTATGGAACTCAAAATTTTCTCTTCACAATGACTTAATCAAGATGTATGCATCCTTCTCATTTGTAGGAATGTACTCTAGCATCATGACCCACCTCTGTACACAATATGTGAGATAGTGGTACTAGATGTCGAAATGCTTGGACCTATCATGAAAATATGGATTAACCGAGAATTTGATGCAACTATGGTTGTCACAATAAATCACTGTAGGATCCATAAATTTACCAAAAAAACCAACAAGTATGTTCCTCATCAAGATAACCTCACAAGTTTTTTGACTAGCAAGAAAGTACTTTTCTTCTGTTGAACTAAGTGCAACTAACCTCTGCTTCCTGCTTTTCTAGGAAACTATTGTTGACTGAATACTAAAGATTCCACCTGATGTTATATTCCTGTCAGATGGATTCCCTTCCCAATCTGCATCTGTGAAGCCTTGCAACTTCACCCCCTCTATCTGTCTATACCAAAGACCAAACTAAGTGGTGCCTCTAAGGTATCTCAACACATGTTTGGCTACCTTCCAATAGAGCTTGGTTGGCTTAACCATTTCATGACTAATATGGCTAACCGCATAACAATTTTTTGTCATGTGTTCACCATATACATGAGTGAAGCCACAAGATTGATGTAAATGGTAGCTTCTACCACTTCACCTCAAGTAGCATCTTCCTCCTTCAATTCCCTGTTATAGGATTTTCCATGGGTTTGCTTCTATCCATGTGAAAGCTCTTCAATATCTTGTTGGTATACTTTCCCTGAGAGACAAACAGTTCCCCATCTCTTTCCAAAATTTCCAAGCGAAGGAAATAATACAAGAGCCCCATGAATTTGATCACAAATTCTCTTGCAAGATCCTATTTGAAATATTTCATCAAACTCTCATCACTTTTTATAATTAAATCATCGACATATAATACTATAATCAATAATTTACCTTTAATCACAATATGATAAAGTTTCGCATCTGCTTCAATTTTGGTGAATCCCAACCCAATGAAATAACTATAGATCCTTGTGTACCAAGCACAAGCTTTTGATTTCATTCCATACAATTCTCACTTGATTCTACTAACATGTGACTCTCTGTTGAAGGTCTCAAATCCGTGTGGCTACTCTATGTGCACCTCTTCCTCAATCACTCCATTGAAGAAGGTTGTCTTTGCATCCAACTTATGTATTTCACATCTCATATATGCTAAAAGTGTAGGAATATGTCTGATTGAAGAGTACCTTGCTACGGGAGAAAAGGTCTATTCGTAATCAATTTTCTCCACATGAGAGAACCCCTTGGCCACAAATCTGCCTTTTGTTTCTTGACACTCCCATATGCTGCTTGTTGCAACTTGTAGATCCTCCTAGGTCCTATAACTAACTTATCCTCTAGTATTGGGACAACATCCCATGCATTGTTTATGATAATGGAGTCATACGTTTCTACCATGTCATCAACCCATACTAGTTGTTGCACTTATCCCTTGAGTGAAGATGGCTTAGTCACCACACTCTTGCTCATAAGAGCCATGTAGCCAGTGTACTGATCTGAGGACCTTCTCTTCCTGTGATGTGATGTAGGTGCTCCCACATTCTCTCTTATATCATGCATCAACCTGCCAGCCTCTCTAGTGTGATTCTATCCATATATATATATGTCTCTATAGGAGTGGGTGCTTCCACTCTCTAGTCCTCTTCTTGTGGATTTTCCACAACTTTAGGTTCTTCTTTTAGAGCTAAGAGCTCCTCATGTACATGCATCTGAAGCTCCCTCTCAAGGGAAAGTTTCATGGCCTTTCCACCATTGAATTTCCCATATCTAAAAACCAATGACATCCTCTTAGATGGTATCCACACCCAATAATTATGAGGTGTATCTTTTTACCCCAACAATATTATTAACGCAATTATTGGTTCTAGATTTTTGCATGCATTATTGAAAACACGATAGTAAACTGATGAACCAAAGATTATAAAGTGTGTCATATCTAGATTCTTACCAGAAAATGCTTCCTCTGGTGTACTCATCCCTAGGATACGATGAGGACTCATGTTCTGCACATGCACAGTTGAGTTGCATGATTCTTCCCACAAGTGAAACGTTAGGCCCTGATTTTGTAAAATCACTTGTGCAACCCCTATACTGCTTTTGTTATTAATTTTTGCAAACCCATTATGTTGCGGGTTATGAGGTGCAATCAATTCTTTTTGAATTCCTTCTTATGAACATAATTTTTTGAATTGATTCGACACATATTCTCCACCATTGTCACTCCTGAGAGCCTTAAATTTCCTTCCTCTGTCTTTTTCAACAAGGTCTTTGAACTCACAAAATTTTTATAATGTTTGGTATTTATTATGCATGAAGAATATATAACACTTGCATGAAAAATCATCTACAAAAATCACATAATACATGTTCATCGTTGTGGAGGTTGTCGAGAAAATTCCACACACATATGAGTCAACTCTTTCAAGGATCTCTTTCACTCGACTATCCTTATCATGAAAGGTGGCCTTCATGTACTTCCCTAATATACACCCTTTGCATGTATCATGCTGCTCAAGTGAAGCCTTTTTAAGTCTTGTAGAAAACTGTTGCATAATCTTCAAAACTGCGTGGTGTATATGGCCAAAAATTCTATGCCCTAACTTGCCAATGTCTCGGTTCTCCACCTTCTTTACTTTCATGCTGAAGGAAACACAATATTCTACATTGAATTTGTAGAGGTTATTTACCTGAACCCTGATCTTCTTCACCCATCCCATGGCTATTTGACGAAGGAAATAATTTCCTTTGGTAAATATCACATTGTAGTCGTGGTCTTCCAACATAGTAACTGAAACCAATTTCTTCTCCAAACCAAGAACATACATAACATATTTTAGTGTGAGAGGATAACCAAAATACCTCTAAAAGGAAATAGTACCTATGTCGGTTACATTATACCTCCCATCATCTCCCATCTCGATGCGCATCTGGAGGCCCTTCTCCTCCAAGTCACTTAAAAGATCTTTATTTCCAGTCATATGGAATGAGGCTCCACTATTCAGATACCACAAAGAACTCATCACTGATGACACCATGCATGCGATGAGAGTGAAATCCAACTTGAATTGTGAAGAAATACCTTCACCTAACACTCCTCTTGAGAGCTTCTTTTCAGCCTTGTCGTGTGAACACTTCGTGGCATAGTGTCCCATATCGTGATGGTGAAAACATTTAATATTCGACAAGTCCTTCTTCCCTCCATGACTAGAATCTGATTTGTAATGGGATGAATTTCATTTCCATTTCTTTTTCTTTTCATCAAAGGAAAAATTCTCCTCATATTCAATATTTGATGACGATCTATCTTTGGTGTTCTGATGAATCTCTTCTTGCACCAAGTCAAACAAAAAAATTTCCCACTCTAGTAGCTTCTCCCTCCCATTACCGAATCCTGGTAGTTGTGCCAGCTCTTGGGAAGGCCTGGAAGTGTTAGGATTACCACATAATATTCATAAAATATAACACCAACACTTCCAAGCTCATCCCGAAACTGAGTGAACTTGTTCAATTACTTTGGTATTGTGTCACCCTTCTCCATATTAGTTTTTTTGAGCTTTTCATTTAGTTCCATATTTTTGTGTTCTCTTCCCTTATGGAAAAAATATGTTAAGGCCTTACACATAGAATATGGAGTTTCATTTCCATGGAAATTCGACACAATATGATCTCGAACACCTTCTAATAAAATCCTTCTTACCTTTGCTACGTTCTTCTTCCAGGCCACCAAATCTTGAGCATCTGTTGCTGCAGGCTTAGGAATATCATTGTCTATGAAATCATTTAGCCTGTTGTCTTCCAACACTACTCCCATATTGTATTTCCACCTTATGTAATTCAAACTACCCTCATGTGAAAATCTGAGTCTCAATCTAGGGAAAGACATCTTGATCCCACAACTAGTCCTGAAGAGTAGATCTACAAATTTGTTTCACCTGTAAGGAAAAAACACATATTATCTTATATAATGATTCACGCTCTGATACCATCTAGAAAATCCATGTAGATTCAAATTGATAATTTTAATATGATAAAAAATATACTTGAATCTACTCTACCAATTGCGGAAACAAATTATGGTCACAAAATCACAAAGCATGAAACAAAAGTAATTTCATATCACATAGTACACAAATATTTCATAGGGAAAGCTACAAATAAAAACCCTACTATCTGTATATTGTGCAAGTCAAAAAATATGAGAAAATTACAATGATTCTCTCAAAGTTAAAAAACCTCTACACTATCTCTATCTATCTCACTGATTCCTAAAAAAGCCTGGTTCAATATTTAACCAATTTTCCACCCTCCAAGATCCCTATTTACTTGCACTATTTCCTTGGGAAATTAGGCTCTATTAATTAGGGAAATTCCCAAACCATACTGTGCAATCCATTAGAGGCCTTATTCTGACTGCATGCACCACCTATACAATTTGGATTATTATACAATTGATAGTACACTACCCTTGAACTCCAATATCAATTGCGTCTTTCTCAAAACTTACATGCATGATTTATTTATGAGTGAATCATTATTTATCTAATTGATCACTAGCTGTGGTTCAAGTCCAAGTTCCACTCTTTGACCTCTCACTACTTCCTTCACTAGCTAGAAGTAGTTAAACTAATTTTAACTCAGATTAATTGAGTTAATTAATTAAAAATAAAAATAAAATCAATGAGGGCTCCAATAATGTAGGATACACTCTACATGACCCTACTTATTCCCTCAACTCGATTTAACTAAAACAAATTAGTCATACTAACTTAGTTAACTCATATAAGTTTTCTTGTGATGTGGAATTACAATTTTATTCTAATTTAATTCAAGGGGAAATAAAGTTATAATCATTTATTGTTGTCATTTTCAACATGAATAACACACCGTTATTTTCACATTCGATTATAATATCTAGAGTTAGAGCTCCACTCATTTGCATATATCCATGCATTGGGCCTACTACTCTGTTAATTTTGTAACAGGGCACCAATTTATTCCCTAATTTCTAGAGTTGAGCCTTTTCTCTAATATCACTCTATAGCATACCCCCTTCCACCCATAGCACCTACTAAGGGTAGAAGAAGGTAGTTACTATGATGACCTGGCCTCCAAGGTCCAATTATGGAAATGGGGTCTAAATTTTTGATTTTTTATAACTTCCTGAAAACTTAAAATAGATGACATGATTGTGTTCATCTCATAAAGGCCTTCTAACAATATAGAATTTTCCTCAATCCAACTCACATATCAAAATATATGGTTGATTAAAAATCGACTAATCTAATGGCGCCATATCACCTAACCTACCACCGAGTGCCCACATGGCTACCTAGTCATGTGGCATATCACCACCCACGTGGTAGTTCCACATAACTATTGACCCGCTCACACCATTCAACAAATTAACCCCTTCCTCTGGTCCACATGGACCAACCTAGACCATTTATACAACATATATAATGTATGTGGGTATGGTCGCTCTATGGCCACATAAACTCGGGAGTAAAGTCCTAGAGGGTTACAATGTAGTCCCTCATTAAAACATTTAGGGATTACCTTCTAGGGTTATGTGGATGTCCACTTCACTACTCGCTACCAAAACTCGATTAACCAATCACATGATCATGCTCCCTTATGCCTATATAGGTGGTCCCCACCACTACCACCTCACCCTGGGAGGTTTGCACCAGACTCCACAAAAAATCATCACAGACGAGGCACCAAGGTGACATTAGTGGAATTTTTATTGAGGGTGACTTCATGCTCCATGTGGCTCCCCTCTAGGTTTTCCACTTGTCACCCATATACTAGACATTTTTCCCCATGAAAACTCTGAATCTCTGTGACATGTGTCCCACCTCCCAATTTCCCACATGGCCTCTAGGCCACATCACCTACCACACTGCCTGTGAGTCCCACCGGTCCTTGACTAGAGGTAAAAATGAATTTTCATGTTATATGTGATGTGGGGGTCCTCCACCTCGATGTGTGAACCACTTAAAATTCTACCATACTCTACCACATTATTCTGGTGCTTCAATATGAGTGGTATTTTCCTAGACTCCCATTGAAATCTAAAGGGAACTTTTGATGAGGTTCATCCAATCATTATACAAGGCTTAGCCTTCAAAGGCTTATATTTATCGTGCCTTTGTGCTTGGTCATAGTGTTTAAACTCATGGTCTAATTAATTATTTAAAATTTTCCTTCAAAATAAATATGTGTCTAGCCCCCACTTTGGAAACTAGAAATGCATGTATAAGGGGCCTATACCCAAGCCTACAACACCTGTTTTATAGATATACAACAACATATGCATTCTCTTCCAGTTTTTTCCTCCTAATCTTATGGGAAATCACTAGCTCTATAGCGAAGTCATTTTAATGCAGGCATTCATTTGATTCACATAGATTATCTATTTATTTTCTACCCATCCATTTAGACCAATTTAAAGACTTGGGATGAAGCAAAAGTAACCCACTCTTCGATACTAACATAAGAAATTATCAGTTCTATTTCCATAAATTGATACTAATCTACATCATAAGAAAGCATTAATATGTCATCCTTCAAGGATCAACCATCCCTCACCATTCAAACTACATTAGCAGTAGCTATTCACACATGAATTAAAAATTCCTCATAAGTAAAATACATATTAAACCAACATATAATATTCCCAATTAGCCATGAGCTAGTTGGAATATTCAATTTTGTTTTACTGCCTTGTTTAAAGAATAAGAGGACAAACAGACTCCATAATTCTCCTTAATAATGAATAAATCAATGCCAAATGTGAAAGATACAAATATTGGTAGCTTAATTAAGCACCATTTGGTGTGAAAAAGGGTTGGATCACCTTGACTGGGTCAACCTTGACCAAATTAACAATGTTTTCATGGAGGAGTGGTCATCAATAAGAGACAACGCAATTTTAGGTGGATATGCTTTGTGTGAATGTAGTGATATTTTTGGATGGGGCTTAGGGTTTGAAAGCTCATATATTATTTAAGGAAGATGATGGAAGCCATTGTTGATTATGTTATGTATTTGATGTTTCTAAATATATGGGCTTTTTAGACATATATCTTTCTCTTATTGTCTAGCTGAGATAGAGTGTTGTTTAGCACATGGTGTTCCTGATCAGGAACCCCACCTCTTCCATTGAGAAGATCTTGGAGGAATCTTGTACTACATTTTCTGCTATCAGGCTTAAGGCCAAGATTCTTCTTTCAACTATAGCATAGATCCTATTGAGGGTTTGGTTTTTTTTGCAGGTTATAGCAAGTGGAGATTAGATCTCTAGATCTAGGCCATTTCATTGCTCATTTTCAGTGGAGGAGGCTTCCTTTAAATTAGGAGGATAGTATTGATGGCCATTGAGCATAATTTCAGATCTTGGAATCAGGCCAACTGGTTATTCAACCCTACATTATAGTTTACTTCCAGATCTACGTTATTTTTGTAGGAGGAGTTGCAGGGTGGTTTGGCACACCATTTGGAGAGCTCATTTTATAGTGAAGGGGATATGACTTTCACTAAGAGGATCTATTGGAGGAGGTTATTGTATTGATCATATTAGATCAGCCACACTTTCCAGATCTATATTTTGTAGTAGATCTATAGTCTTAGATCTCATATCTACAACTTGTACTTGGTGTTTTGCTGCAAACCCTTAAGGGGTTCTTCAAAGGAGCTTGTATAGTGCTCAAATATGATATAGATATATCTTTTGAGGCACATATCAGCCCTAGATATGATGTATAATATTTTTTTGTAGCAGAGCTATTAAAAAAATGTTGTAAGGGTGTTCTAGCTGTTGGTCACTTTAATTGTTTAACAATTCAAGTGCCACATAAATTGTCAACCCAGGAAGGTCTGTTCGTTTCAAAGGCAATCACACACTATATATGCTCAATTGCAAAAGCAAAGAAATTTTATAGTATTAATCAAACTAACTACACTAATCACACTGACCACACCCTGCTTTAACAAAGTTGAAGCCTACTTGAGTTACAACAAAGTCAATCCTTCTATTGCAGACTTTCAATAAAAGAATCCTGGATTACATTAAAGAAATAATGAAACAAAATCAATTTGCAGAAAGGAAGATCAATTGAACTATAACAAAGAACAAGGCCCTATTCCTCCAAGTAGGAATCTTTAGCACCTATTCCCTGATTACCAAACTATCACACACTCATTTCATAAACAATATTGTTGAATAAAACAACTCACAACTTCTCAAGAATGAATCATATGAAATCAATGCAGTAGTAATGGAAACAGAGCTCTATCAATAAACACAAGATTTTAGGACTGCATAAATAACCTCAGAAAACATGGTTCAATCAAGGTGTGAATAACATAAACAGTTAACATAATATGGAAGAAAATGGGTGAATCTTGTGACGAAGGCATGCCCTTTCCTTCTCACAAGATTCCCCAGAGAAAGGAATTAGATTGAAGTGCTCAAAGAAAACTTTTATTCATCTGTCAAAATCCAACATATTACAAAGAGTCACACTCCTTCTCTGTTCAGAAAGATTAGCTTCCCGCTGTCTCTAACTATCCTCTAATGATGATGTCTCCTCTTTTTAAAGAGGAGACATCTATTACAGTTACATCATAGAAATCCTATTTTTATCCAAATCTGATCTTCTTGTTCTAAAATAGGGTCTTTCTGTTCTTCCATAGTAGAATTTTGTTACAAAGAATACAAGAATACTCGCTTCAGAATTGTCCATGTAATAGCTTCCCTTTCTTTTGTTTTTCTTGTTGTCGTCATACTTGAAGTACACCTTCAAAATCGCAAATCACGAGCTGTTTCAGTAACGGGATATGTGTGCCTGTTGACTATTTCAGCAACGCAATCTTCAAAATAGATTATGTGCAATATTTTAACTCTCTCAACAACTATATACCTTTGATTAATGATTAAATATAAAAGTAATGTAGAATTATATGCAAAACAAATTAAACATATAGTAAAGAGAAAAACATTATATTCCTTTGGGAAAAATGGATGAAAGTGCTAATGTAAGCTTTAAATATGGACTAAAAAGAGTAGAGTGGTAGCAAAATATGTGGTCGAAATGGTACCTTATGAGGTCCTAACATCCCCCCAACTGAAAGGGTTGCATTTCCTCAGGGAACTTTTAGTCTGAGTCAGAGTCTGGATACTGACTTTTTGCATGCAAGTTACTCAAACAATAGCTATGGAAGGTGGTCTCTGTTAAAGCTCTGAATCCATTATTACTTTGAAATTTTTGCCATGTTTTTGCTTCACCCCTATTAGCCAACCCGTAGTGAGCTTGATATTGTTCTTCTGGCATCCATAAAATAGGAAAGTGAAAATGGTAGCCTATCCAATTTTCAGCACATTGCTAAACACATTTGATGTAGTTAGGTACTCTAGAAAATGCAGTTTCAAGGTTAACGGGGCTAAAAGAATTATACTCTTGTCTCTCCTTAGAGGATTGTTGCCACAACATGTTGTTTTCTCTCAGAGCAGCAGTCTCTTTGGCCCTAATAAAATGGTGACACTCTTGAAGTATTGAGGCCTGCAATTGCTGTATATGTCTAATCATTCCTGGATTTTGCAAAAACTGATGATATTCTACCACAAAAATGCCAAGGTTTTGAGGTTTTGGCCTTATCCAAGATGATGATTGTCTTCATTGTGCTTAACTACAAGAAAATCGGTTTTCCATGTGATTTGATTGGCAAAAAAGGAAGCAAATGCACTGATTTGAACATCACCAACAATAGGATTGAGATTGATCTCTCTGTTTTCAGGCATAGCTTCATTATGAAGATACATCTCACATAATAGGTGTTGATCACTGGTGGAAGCCTCTGTAAATGTTTTGACAAACTAGTCATCTGTGAGCACCTCATGAGGCCTTCTGTCTTTGACTGCTTTAAACTGGAAATAAACAAGGCATTTTGAAAGAAAAAAAGAATAGTTCAAAGATGGTTTCCTGGTGGCTAATAGTTTTTGTACTAGTTGAAACATTAGGAGAAATTTATCTTTTAATTCTTTATTCTCTTTATTTGAGGCTTTAAGTTGCTGAAGTGTCTGCTCCCAGTTCTCCCAATTGGAATAGATATGATTCTGCCAAGCCAATTTATGTTGTTGTAAAGTTTTGCTTTGAGAAATAGCATACTGGTTCTTCCACTTATTCATTATTTCCAACTCTTTCCACGGTGCAGTTTATTTTTCGGCATTGTAAGTGACAGGTTGAGGCATAGTCTGAGTAGCAGAATCAATTACTGTAGGGCAATATATCTGTACCTTGGTTACTTTCTCCAAAGTTGTTGAAGGCCCTACTGGTTCTTGTGTAACAGTACGTCATTCTTCCTTAACTAATGTGGATGCTCCAGGCATTGGAACTTTAACTATCTTACATCCTGCCTATTGATAGATGTTTCCACACTGATGACACATGTATTCTTTATAGGGATCATTCTTTGTATGTTTATCTTGCATGGATGTTGTATGGGCCAAGGTATAAAAATTTAGTTCCTTGTCAAAGGCTTCCCTTGCCATTAACAATTCTTTCTTGTAGGCTTCTAATTCTGACTTTAAAAATTCATTTTCCTCTAAAAGGGAGGACATGGTGACTGGACCCTATGTATCGATTGCTTTTTCTGAAGTTGATTGTTGTTCTTCGGCTGTAGCTGGTTCTTGTGTTACAACCACAGCTGGTTTCCTTGTAGTAGCATCTTGGATGTTCAACTTTTGCACGTCAGTAGTTGGTTCTTGTGTTTTAGCTACTAAGTGAGTAGTTGGTTCTTGTGGAGCAACTACTGGTTGTGTAGAAAATGATGTCATATTACCCTAGGCATCTAGTTCTTGTGGAGCAGTGCCACAGGATGAGATGGGTAATGAATCTGGGGTTTGGAATGGTGGTGATGAAATAAGTGCTATCAAAATGGCTGCAGGGTCAGGGGTAATGGGGATGGTTTCTAATTCAATGGTCCTCTTCATTCTTCTCCTAGGTAGGAAAGCAAAAAAAGAAGTAGATTTCTTTTTCTTTTTATGAGAAGATTTTTCCTTAAGAGAAGGGCTATCGGAGGAGGTGGCTACTTTGGATGCAGCCCTTGTTTGCCTTTTTGATACAGAGGCGGTTGTAATTCGCCTCTTTCTTTTATGAATATGGGAATATGGTGGTATTCTAGCCTGAGAGTCATCACTAGGGATGTGGATAGTGGGGTGGGATGACTCTGCTAAATGAGATGGGCTTGAGGACAAGTCAACTGGATTGACTGGTTCTGAGGATGGAATTGATGGAGGATCCAGGATATTCTCCAATTGCTTCTCATAGGAACTTTCCAGGATTTATTGGAGATTTTTAGCTTCTTGGGGAATTTCAGGAGCTTGCTCAGGGGGTAAAGGTAAATTGTTTAGAGGAGGGTTTTGTTGCGCAAATCCCCTCTGAATCAATAGCTGACAAAGGCGATGATGGGTGAGGGAAGTAATGGAAATCGTACCCGTCTACAATAATATGAAATATTTCTAATACATCCAAGAAAATAGTAAGGAATGTTTACTAGTCTACCATGTCGTAAGTGGCTCATTAAGACAAATCCATGCTGATAGACTACCTAATAACGACCTTCGCAAGTTAAATAATGTTTGAAAAATTCAGCTACCTTTGGCCATGGAGGAGGTAATGAGTGCAATCTTATGCCACGGCCTTTAATCTCAACATGTTCTCCTGGAATAAGGAAGTCCTATTGTGCGTTTAAGATGATTTTCTTCCGACTAAACCACCGAGCACCTGTGACTGGAAAACTCGAGACTTGCGCTATGTCATCCTCTGAAATAGGAATTCGGACCCCTTAGACAGTAGAATTGTCCTGCTAAAGGTTCTGTGCAAATTCCAAGACCCGTTGTCGGTCGAATTATTGAAGCCTTTCAAAATATGCCACCCATCCTTCTTGTTGGAAGATCTGCTAAGCATCCGGAAACAATTCAAGGAGAGCTATTGATCTGGGCTCATGTCTAATGGATGGTCCTCCCATAGTTAATAGATTAGGTAAAATGCAGAGCCAAAGAGCAGAATTACCAGACTTCAAACAGAGTAATCGTTGTGATTGAGAACATGGAGTATCGGTAAAGGGCCGAAGTAATGGGTGTAAAGAGTGATGGTAGTTTGCATGCTGTGAAGTGATGGTTTGTAATTTTGAAATCCCCCCCCCCCATGTATGGTGAAATAATGTTTTTGAGTGTGTGGAGATTGTAGTCATAATGAGAAAAATATTCTCTTTAAACTATTGTTTAATTGTATCACATAAAATTCACATACCGTATATTTACCATTGCTTTGTAATTCGAAATATATAGTGCTTGTTTATGATAGCTCGATACTAATGGAAGAACTTTAGAATTATTTGAAATATAAGGGGGTATCATGTTAGAGTCTGCTTGATCATAAGAAATAGGTAGTGAATGGATAGTATTCACACAAGGAGTATGAAGAATAAAAGTGAAGGATTGAAGAAATTACATAGTCATGTTTTTAGGGGAAAGAAATGGTGTTTTAGCAATGAAAAGATAAATGACATGCTGCTGAAAGTGGTGTTTCATCAATGGAAAAATAAGGAAAATGTTGCTAAAAAGTAATGATTTAGCAATGGGAAAATAGGGGAAGTATTTGCTGAGGAATGGTATTCAGCAGTAAGGAATAGGGAAATTACTTGCTAGAGAATGGTGTTTCAGCAGTGGGTGTAATGAGAAAAATAGGAAAATGATATGAAAATGGAAAGAAAGAATGAGGGAATAAGTGATGAAATGTTACTGGGAGATGAGGAAATGAATTTAAATAAGGGAAGCAAAGCTTCTTAGATTGAAGCTTAGATCTTCTTGTGATGAAATTTTCCTCCTTCGTAAGTTCTTCCTTAATCAAGAATCTGCAAAATACAATTGTAACATGCCAACCCTTGATAAGGATTATTAGTTTTAAGAAATATAATCTAATACTAAAAATATAGTGCAGAAAACAATTAAATTTTGTGAGGAGCAGAAGACTCCCCTAGAAAAAGATAATGTGCATCTGCCATGGAAGTGGCCTTAAAATCTTCTTTAGAAATAGGGCACTGGTACAAACGAAGCCTATGAACATTTACTACTAGAGGTGTTTTAGAATCATCAATTGTTAAAATTTTTACTGTTCCATTGGGAAAAACAACATCTACTTCATAAGGTCCCAACAATATTGTATGTAGCTTGCCTTGAAAATTCTCAAACCGAGAGTCATACAATAAGGCCCAATTACCGTTTTGGAACTACTTGTGTTTGATGGTTTTATCATGCCACTTTGTTCTTTGTTGTTGGATAATATTTGTCTGATGAATGGCATCTAATCTCTTTTCATCCAGTTCAAGATGTTGCTGCAACCTGGCTGTCTGCACATTAGTCAAATCATGGTTAACAACTAAAGAAATTCTTAAAGTTTTAATTCCAAATTCCACAGGAAAAATAGCACTTTTACCATAAACCAATTCATAGGGATAAAATCCTGTAGTATTTCTCCAGGTAGTTCTATAATCCCATAGTGCTTCAGGGAGATTTTGAGACCAATCCTTCTGGTTATCCTTCACTTTTTTGGTTAGAATGGCTTCTATTAATTTATTTGTACTTTCCACCTGCCCATTGGCTTGGGGGTGGTATGGTGTAGTCATTCTATGATGAATATGATATTTCTAAAGGATAGATTTGAAACCATGAGAATTGAAAGGAGGTCCTCCATCTGTAACTAGCTCTCTAGGGATTCAAAATTTAACAAAGATTTCTTCAAATAGGAAAGCTAGGACATCTTCTTCATTAGCTCTAAGAAGTTATTTGGCCTCCACAAATTTAGTCATATAATCTGTATAGACTAATATATAAACCCTTTTGTTGGATGGAGGATTAATGGGTCCTATAAAATCTAAGGCCCATCTTTCAAAAGGTTCAAGTATTACCTGGGGGTTCAATGGCATTTCATCTCTATGATTAGGTTGACCCATTCTCTGATAGCTATAACAAGCCCGCACATATTTCTTTGCATCCTTAAATAGTGAGGACCAATAATAACCCATCCTCAGAATTTTATGTGCCATTCTTTTATCATAAAAATTTCCTCCACAAGGGCCATCATGAGAAGCTTTTAGTATGTCATACACCTCATTCTCTCTAATGCATCTTCGGATTTCATGATCAAATCCTGTGTAGAAAATACACCCGCCTATCCAGCTTTACCTAGCACTTTGTTAAATGATTTTTCTCTTTTCTCTATGTGACAGGTGTGCTAGTAACTTTCCTGCAACCAGATAATTGGCAATGTCTGTGTACCAAGGTGAGTGAGCAGATACTGCAAATAAATACTCATCACGAAAGGAATCATCTGTTGGAATATTATTATCAGTTTTTAACCGTGAAAGGAAATCAGCCACAACATTTTCTTTACCTGCTCAATCTACAATTGTAATATCAAACTCTTGCAATAACAATAACCATCTGGTAACTCGAGCGTTTGTGACAGATTTACTCATTAGATACTTAATAGCCAAGTGATCAGTGTGGACAAAAGTTGAGTAACCAGTAATTTAATGTCGAAATTTATTAATGGCATAAATTACTGCTAAAAATTCCTTTTCGGTAACTGTATAATTAAGCTCAGCAGGGGTCATGTTCTTACTGATAAAGTAGATGGCATAAGGAAGACGGTTTTCCTCCTGGCCCAAGACCGCTCCAATTGCAGTATCTAAAGCATCATAAGATATATGAAAGGGAAGTGCCCAATCAGGTCCTCTCAAAATAGGAGCTATGGATAACTGATGCTTGAGTTCTACAAAGGCTTCTTGACAAAGATTAGTCCACTTAAATTCAACATTTTTCATGAGCAACAAAAATAAAGGAGAAGCTATTTTGGAGTTTTTTTAATAAATCTCCTATAATATCCATCATGTCCTAGAAAACTTCTCACATCTGTTTGTGCTCTAGGAACATGAAGATTCTAAATGACTTGTATTTTGGATGGATCTACCTGAATGCCTTGAGATGAGATAAAATGTCCAAGCACTACTCCTTCACTCATCATCATATGAAATTTATTAGTACTTAGGGAGAGGTGAGCTTGTATACAACGTTTAAATACCTTCTCAAGATTCTCTAATGCATCTTATAAAGACACACCATAAGGAGTAAAATCATCCATAAATATTTCCATGGAGTCATTCAGCATATCAGAAAATATTCCTATAACAACCCTTTGAAAAGTTGTTGGTGCGTTGCATAGTCCGAATGGAATAACTGTATAGGCAAAAGTTCCCCAAGGGCTAGTAAAATTGGTCTTGTCTTGGTATTGGGGTGCAATTCTGATTTGATTATACCCACTAAATCCATCTAAAAAGGAGAATAATTTCTTACCTAACAAATTATCCAACACCTAATCAATGAATGGTAAAGGAAAGTGATCCTTTTGAGTGGCTTTATTTAGGGCTCTATAATATACACACACTCTCAATTTCCCGTTTTTCTTAGGAACTATTACCAATGGGGAAACCCATTCATTGTTAGATATAGGGTATATGAATCTTTCATTAAGAAATTTTTGAAGTTCCTCTTCAAAAATTTCTCTTAAATTAGGGTTCATTCATCTTTGGAGTTGGCAGACTGGTCGACAACCTTCCTTAATATAAATCCAGTGAGTACATAATTCAGGAGAGATTCCCTTCATATCCATGTAATCCCATGCGAATGCTTCCCTATTTTCAAGCAGTAACTTCAGTAACTGTTGTTTTTCAGCAACTGTCAGATCATGATTTATGTTCAGTGTTTTCCCAGGTTCGATTTCTACTGTTATGCTTTGAGAAGAGATGGTGGTTGATGTTTGAGGTAGATATTCGGATTTAATATTTTCCTGGGTATCTGTTTCCAAAAGTTCAGTCAAATGATTGTGTGTTTCAGCAGTCACAGAGGAGGGTTCGCAGATGAAATTATTGATTACTTCATCCTCTATGTTGTCTTTAAGACTTAAAGCTTGCCTGATATTCAAAATAGGTTGAATAGCATTATCATCATAATCCATCCACGCAGAATTTTCATTGTTAACCATGGGTGTAGCATGAGGCGAAAGAGTAAGATGTTTAGTTTCATATCCATTGGAAATTGTCATTGAACCAAATCTGCAGTTGATAAAGGCATCCGCTGTAGCTCGCCAAGGCCTCCCCAGAATTAGAGGATGTCCCCCCAACTTTGTTTTAGTTTGTAACACCACAAAGTCAGTTGGGTAATTCCAGGACTCAAGCAAGATAACTAAGTCTTCAAAAACTCCTTCTGGTTTGATTGTAGAATGGTCAGCTAACTGTAGGATGGTTGGTGTTTCTCTAATTTTGTGCTTTAGCTGTAACAATTGTAAAGTCTCGAGAGTCATAATGTTTATAGCAGCACCTAAATCTACCAGAACTTGAGGAATTATTATTTTACCAATTTTTACTGTCACAGTAGGATAGACGAGATCACCATATTTAACTGGAGGAGTCTTACCGGACATTAATGTAGATAGATCGCCCATAACATGGACTGTAAGGGGATATTTAGCTTTCCTACCAGGTTTCTTTATACAAATATCTCTCATGGTTCTGGCATAAATTGGTACATCTCTTAGTTCCTGTAAAAGTGGAATTTTAACATATAGATTTTGAAATTCCCATAAAAGATTAAAAGCAAGTAGCTCAAGCATTTTAGTTAAAACTAAATGCTCAGGGAATGGTGGTTCTGTTGTTTCATCGCCCTTATTAGGGGGTGATTGTACTTCTTTGTGTGAATCATTTTTCTCAGTTTCTTCTTTATCAGAATCAAAAGAAGTAACATCATCAATGATAGGTTCAACTATTTTCCCAGATCTTAAATTAATGTCATTACAATATGTAGGGAAAACAGGAAATGTAGGATGGTTCTGAACTTCAATGACTTGCACAACTTTATTATTGGGGTTAGGATTTGGTTGTACAGGTGGCTAGGGTCTCATTTCATTATTTGTTGGAGCACCTGATGGTAGACGAAGTGGTTGTTGAAATTGAGGAAATTTATTTGGAAATGGGAGTTGTTGGCCCCTCCAATTTGAATTCCATTGATTAAAATAAGACGGTTGTTGTGGAGGACAAGAATTTCACATTTCAGGATCTACAAAGGGAGGGATTGTTTGTTGCATGGGTGGGAAATTCATTTGATTAAAGGGTGGGTATTGCATTTGGTTAAAGGGAGGGTAATTTTTCTGACTAAAAAAAGGATAATTGTTCCAACGATTAGAAGATGTAAATGGCATATTAGAATTCATACCTTGTCCTCATGGTTGCCATTGTCTTCTTTGTGTTAGCAGATAGACTACTTCATCTTCTTCTTCCGTTGGTTGCAATACTACCTTTATTCCTGGTAGAGAAGGGCATTGTTGTGTTTCATGATCTTTATCACAAAGGGTGCAAATTGGTATCTTGTCCAATGGGCATTCCCTTAGTGGGTGTTTATCTTTGCATTCAGGGCAAAAGATAGCCAAAGCTGCTTTTGCTTCAGCCTGTTTCTTTTTAACCTACAAGGTGTCAATTCGTGAAGTAAAAGAACTTAACATTTCAGTTTTAAATTCTTCAAGTAAATTGCCAATTTCAGCTCTTGTTTCTCCCCCATTGGCTGATTTATGAACTCTCGAATATGTGGCATATTTGATGTTTGACCTGGTCCTTGCAGCTCCTCTTGAACATCTTTTACAGAGGTCAACAATTTCATCATATGGTTCTTTAGATATATCTCCTTTACCAAGCATGTTTAGCATGTCTAAAAAATCATCCCTTACCCCATTTAGTAATATCGTTTTAAGAATATCCTTACTTACACTGGGATAATCGGATCTCTACAGATTGTACTGTAGTCTCTCCACAAAGTCTTCCAAATTTTCGTCCTCCTTTTGTACCATCTTGAATAGTTCCTCCCTCTTTTGTCTTGTCCGACAGTAGTCTTGATACTTAAGCATAAATTTTTGTTTCATCTGTTCCCATGTTGTGATTACCTGGATTCCGAGGCTCATGAACCACCTTAATGCATTTCCTTTTAGTGTTGCTAGAAACAGTTTCAACTTCTGAGCATTAGTAGCATAATCATAAATTCTGCATAATATATCAAATTCAAAAAGAAATTCGTCAGGATCTTCAGAGGATAAACCATGGAAGTTGGGTAAGGCTGACAGTGGGATATTCTTCATAGGAGTTTCTCCTCTAGGGAGATCAATAATAGGAAATCCCAAGGTAGAGAGAGAATTTTCATCTTTTCCTTGTCCTTCAAGATCTACTCATCCTCCACCAAATAATCTTTCGTTATTTCCTTCCATTGGTTGATCTTCTACTGTGCTTTCTCGATCTTCAAATTTTTCTACTGGCTCCTCAATGTTTTCCATTGGTTTTTCAATATTTCTTGCTAATTCCTCAACGTTATCTGCTGATTCTTTAGTGCTTTCTTCTGGTTCTTCAACACTTGCTACTGGTTCCTCAACATTTTCAAGGCTCACAAACTCTTCTGTTTTATAATTTGATTGAGGGGAGCGTTGAGGCTTTGGTCTTGAAGAGCTTAATCTCTTAAAAGATTCAGCTTTTGATACAATTTCGTCAATAAAAGTCTTTCTTCCTCCCCTTCCTTTGCCCTTGCCACCTGTAGGGTTAGTTTTCTTATGGGTTCTGTGTCCTCTCATACAATCTGCACATCTAGAAGAAAAACATCAATGATTTTGAAATCTATAACTGCCTTCCCCGTCAACGGCACCAAAATGTTGGTCACTTTAATTGTTTAACAATTCAAGTGCGACATAAATTGTCAACCTAGGAAGGTCTGTTTTTTTCAAAGGCAATCACACACTATATATGCTCAATTCCAAAAGCAAAGAAATTTTGTAGTATTAATCACACTAACTACACTAATCACACTGACCACACCCTGCTTTAACAAAGCTGAAGCCTACTTGAATTACAGCAAAGTCAATCCTTCTATTGCAGACTTTCATTAAAAGAATCATTAATTACATTAAATAAATAACGAAAGAAAATCATTCTTCATAAAGGAAGATAAATTGAACTATAATAGAGAATAGGACCCTATTCCTCCAAGTAGGAATCTTCAGCACCCGTTTCCTGATTACCAAACTACCACACACTCATTCCATAAACAAGATTGCTGAATAAAACAACTTACAACTTCTCAAGAATGAATTGTATGAAATCAATGCAATAGTAATGGAAACAGAGCTCTATCAATAAACACGAGATCTCAGGACTGCATAAATAACCTCAGCAAACAGGGTTCAATCAAGGTGCAATTAACATAAACAGTTAACAGACTACGGAATCAAATGGGTGAATCTTGTGAAGAAGGCGGCTCTTTCCTTCTCACAAGATTCCCCAGAGAAAGGAATTAGATTGAAGTGCTCAAAGAAAAATTTTATTCATCTATCAAAAAGTAACATATTACAAAGAGTTATGCTCCTTCTCTGTTCAGAAATATCAACCTCTCGCAGTCTCTAACTATCCTCTAATGCTGATGTCTCCTCTTTCTAAAGAGGAGACATCTATTACAGTTACATCATATAAATTCTATTTTTATCCAAATATAATCTTCTTTTTCTAAAATAGGGTCTTTTTGTTCTTCCATAGCAGAATGTTGTTACGAAGAATACAAGAATACTGGCTTTAGAATGGTCCATGTAATAGCTTCCCTTGCTTGTCTTTTTCTTGTTGCCGTCATACTTGAAATACACCTTCAAAATCGCAAATCACGGGTTGTTTCAGAAACGAGATTTGTGTGCCTGTTAACTGTTTCAGAAAATAAATCTTCGAAATAGATCATCTACGGTCTTTAAACTGTCTCAGCAACTATATACCTTCGATTAATGATTAAATATAAAATTAATGTAGAATTATATGCAAAACAAATTAAACATATAGTAAAGAGAAGAATAGTATATACCTTTGGGAAAAATGGATGAAAGTGATAATGTAAGCTTTAAATATGGACTAAAAAGAGTAGAGTTGTAACAAAATATGTGGTCAAAATGGTACATTATGAGGTCCTAACACCAACTTTTCTACATAATTGCAGCACCTCTTTTGAGGGATTTTGTCCATTGGAGGCTTGTACTTTCTTGCTATGCATCTTATGGCCCATTTCTTATGTATATTTTTTTGCTATTATAACATATGAAAGGCCTCCACATTGGCCTCTTGATTCTAAATGATGATTTACACATTTTTTCCATCATTTTTCACTATATTCTTGCTTTTCCCATTTGGGAATATTACAGTGGTATCGGAGCATAATCTTGGCACAACCTGTGCATATTGAAAAGCCAATATTTCATCTAAAGAAGGAGAGCCTCTTATTGATAAAGAGAAGAGGTATGAAATAATAAGACACGGAAAATTTGATTATAAAAAAGACAAAGAAGACAAGGGTAAAACCCATTTATCTGGAGGAGAAGATGAAGACAAGGAGTTCCCTAAGATCCTTCTTAGAGCCATGCAAGACATTGCTAGAGAGATCAAAGAGATGAGGATGGATAGATTCAAGGAATCCCCTAAAGTATTTCATCATGGAGAAGGATCTAGCATGTCTCACCACTGGAATAATAAACTAGTGCAGCAACCATAAGTTTCCCAATGCTCTACTATGCCTACATTCTTGGTTGTGGGAAGTGATGGGTTTCAAGAGAAAGAATCCCTTAAAGGATATTTTATGGAGTATGAGTCTCAAAATTAGAGATTCAAGGATCACTTGAGTTTTCAAGATTTTTTTCAGATAAAGGATAATAGAATAACAAGGCATCGCAATAGAAGTGGTGGATTCATTCAGAATCATGATTGACAACACACTATGGGCACATTATTTTTACCCAATTTTGACGGGTCATCCAAGCGCACTAAAAAATCATGGATAGAGAAACTTGACATCTACTTCCAGTTGAACAAAGTTCCAAAAATGGAGGCCATTATGATTGTAGCGTTGCACCTTGAGGGTGAAGCACATGACTAGTGGTTCCATGGCTTGTCTACATTGGGTCATTCCAATGTAACTTCATATTCAGAGTTCAATATAAGGCGAGTGGAAATATTTGATAGAATAGATCCTGAAGAACCATTCATGGGGATTGCAAAGCTAAAACAATTAGGTAATTCAGAAACTTACATCTTTGAATTTTTAATTCTTTCTGTTATGGTTCCTAATTTATCTGCAACAAGAAGGGTGTACATGTTCATTGATGGGTTAGATGAACCTCTTCATGGGTTGGTTAAGTCTACCAAACCCACTACACTACAAGATGTGATTGAAAGGGCTAGATACCTTCAAGATGCCTTGCCAAAATCAAAGGAAAATTTTGAGCATAAGCCCTCTTTTCCATCAAAGGGAAAAGAAGAGAAGGCTCCTCCTTCAAAGGAGAGTCAATACAAAAAACCTCTTCATGATGATGTCCAAAGATATTTGAGGAGGAGGAAACTTTGCTTCACTTTCCAAGAAGCTTGGGCACCCAGACATAGATGTGCAGCTGGAAAAGAAAATTACATAGAGGTCTTCTCAGATGATGAGGAGGAAGAAGAAGATGAACCAAGAAGAGGTCACCGTGTTGACACTACAGGAGATGAGCCAACACCATCAGGAGATGGGAATGGAGAATTTTCTCCTATTGGAGGGGCTCTTGCATCATTGCGAGGAGAACCTAAGTACTTGACCTTAAGAGTTCAAGGTTCCATCTTGAATCAAAGGGTTTCTATTTTGGTTGATAGTGGGGCTACCCACAATTTTATTGGTGCCCAACTAGTGTAAAGGAGGGCAATACCCACTGATTCTTTTGAGGGATTCTCTGTTTTGGTCCTAGGATATAGAACTGTGAAATGCACACATTATGTTCCATATTTATCAATCACCATGGGAACATATACATTGACTGATCACTTATTTTTGGTTGACATACCTGACACCAATGTCATATTGGGTGGGAAATGGTTGATTACTTTGGGGAAAGTCACCACTAATTGGGAGAATTTGCAGATGGAATGGGTGGATAGAAGGAGTGGAAAAGATAAAATGATTAAAGGTATGAACACATATCCCTCACAGACCACTTCCACATAGAAATCATATATGGATTTGCATAGTGGAAGCAAGGACCTAAGAGTCCCATCTATTTTTCTTATGTGATTGCTGCATGGGACACTATTATTTAGTGGCAAACCAACTGGGAGGCCACCTGATTCAGATTTGATGAGAGATATCTCACAAAATGATTCTCCAAGCATATATTTAGGAGGGATTGGAGCATTACAATACCATGATATAGTGTTGGGAGTCTTGGGTAGGCTCAAGGAGGAGGGAGACATTCTCCCAACATCATCGTTACCCACTCTCATTTTATATTTTGCGCTATGGTAGGAGAAGCATGGAAGGAATGACCTTACAACATATAAATTTGGCATGGGAGATGTCAAGGAGGAGAAAAACCATATGACAACCATTCTTTATTACATATCATCATTGCTATCACTGTGGGATATTGATCCATATTGGAAATCCCAACTCTTGGTGGATTATTCTAAGGATCTTTTCACATGCATGATACTTGATGACCAGCTAGATGAAGAGGCATATTTAGTCTAAGAATGAATCATCTATTATCATGGTAGGATATTATTATCTATAGCTTCCAAGCTAAAGGGTAATTTGCTACGAAGATCTTATGAACAATTATTTTTCAAGCACTCTTATTCCATGAAGGCCTACAACACTATCATGGAGAGCTACTCTTAGGAAGGCTTTGAAGAAGATCTATATCAGCATTTTCAAAGATCCATGAACCATGTGGAGTTGGGAGAGAAAGATAACTCTATGAAGGAGTTAATTCAGCCACCTATTTTCTCTTTTGGAATGACAGGAGATAGATCTATGCACCACTCCATTTGTATGAGGAGAAATATTGTTGAAGAACATGCTTGTGTATCTAATGTTTCGTTTGATTATTATTTGCATTCTTTCACCATGTATATGCAGGCCATAGCTCCAATAAGGAGTACTATTCCATATAAACTTCATGGCCAACTTTCTGCCACAAAAATTTCTGAACATGGCCACTCCCCTGGAGATCAAAGGGAGATTTTGTATCATTGTGGGTGCATTCCAAAAGAACCAAATATATCTCACACTTTCAGCCATGGATATATGACTTGGGAAGAAATTAAGTGGTGGGGAAATCACTTACCACATCATGATATGATGTAGTCAAGAGATTTATGTGTTGGTTCCATATGTGGGACTATGACTCACCTCCATGTGCACAAATTTCTTTTTGTATGTAATTAATTTTGATCCCATAGATTGATGATGTAATTATACTTTTTATGGAAATTTTTGGAGGGAGGATGGGAGGTATGTATGTGCCCTATGGGAGAGAGATTCTCCATTTTCACTATGCTACATGTTTCAGGGAGAACATTTGGAAAACCATGTTTGTTTCATTTGAACTATTGTCTCCTTGTGGGATGGATTATTTGCATCTCATGAGAACTTTGGAGGAGAAATTCATGGAGGATTGGATTGGTAGACACTTAGCTTATGAGGGAAGCTTATCACATGTTTATGTCACCAATGATGGAGAGTTGCAGTGCTCACCTTGTCAGTTGCTTGAGGACAAGCAACATTTGGGAAGGGAGGACTGTAATATTCCCAATTATCCATGAGCTAGTTGGAATATTCAATTTTGTTTTAATTCTTTGTTTAATGAATAAGAGGACAAAGGGAGTCCATAATTATCCTTAATAATGAATAAATAAATGCCAAATGTGAAAGAGACAAATCTTGGCAGCTTAATTAAGCACCTTTTGGTGTGAAAAGGTGTTGGATCACCTTGACTAGGTCAACCTTGACCAAATCAATAGCATTGTCATGGAAGAGTGGTCATCAATGAGAGACATCGCAGTTTTAGGTGGAGATGCTTTGTGTGAATGTAGTGACATTTTTGGATGAGGATTAGGGTTTGCAAGCTCATATCTTATTTAAGGAAGAGGATGGCAACCATTTTTCATTATGTTATGTATTTGATATTTCTGAATATATGGTCTGTTTAGACATATATCTTTCTCTTGTTGTTTAGCTAAGATAGAGTGTTGTTTAGAACAAGGTGTTCCTGATCAGGAATCCCACCTCTTCCATTGAGAAGCTCTTGGAGGTGTCTTGTACCACATTTTCCACTATCATGCTTAAGGCCAAGCTTCTTCTTTCAACTACAGCATAGATCCTATTGAGGGTTTGGTTGTTTTTGCAGGTTGAAACAAGTGGAGATTAGATCTCTAGATCTAGGCCATTTCATTGTTCATTTTCAGTGGAGAAGGCCTCCTTTCCATTGGGAGGATAGTGTTGAAGGACATTGAGCATAATTTCAGATATTGCCATTAGGCCAACTGGTTATTCAACCCTACAACATAGTTTACTTCCAGATCTGCATTATTTTTGTAGGAGGAGTTGTAGGATGGTTTGGCATACCATTTGGAGAGTTGATTTTCTAGTGAAGGGGGATCTTCCTTTCACTGAGAGGATCTAGTGGAGGAGGCTATTTTATTGATAATATCAAATCATCCAGACTTTCCAAATCTATATTTTGTAGTAGATGTTCAGTTTTAGATCTCAGATCTACTACTTATACTTGGTGTTTTGTTGAAAACCCTTAAGGGTTTCTTCGAAGGAGCTTGTATGGTGATCAGATATGATATAGATCTATCTTTTGAGGTAGATATCAGCCCTAGATCTGATGTATAATATGTTTATGTAACAGAGCTAATCAAACAATGTTGTAAGTGTCTTCTAGCTTTTCTACATAATTGCAACACCTCTTTTGAGGGATTTTGTCAATTTGAGGCTTGTAATTTCTTGTTATGCATCTGATGGCCCATTTCTTATGTATATTTTTCTACTATTATAACATATGAAAGGTCTACATATTTGCCTCTTGCTTCTAAATGATTATTTACACATTTGTTCCAGCATTTTTCACTATATTCCTGCTCTTCCCATTTGGGAATATTACACAACACATTACCCCATGCAAAAAATAACTTTCATCGTGTTTTATATTAGAAGGAAAAGCCTTCTAGTAATTATTTCAATATAGTATAACCATTGCGGAGATCCACTCATTTTTTTGATATTTTAGCATAGGATTATGCTCAATACAACACAAAAATTTAAACCATTCCATATGCATCCATTTAAAACAATAATTATTAGTTAACACAACAATGTTTCATTTCTCAGCATTAAAATTCATGATAAATAAATACATTAATCGAGAATAAAACATTGTAAACATGTGTGTCAAAAGTGGACACTTATTTTTATCGATTGAAATAGGAAAGTGAGATTGGGACTTGAACTCTCCACCTAACCTTATAAAAGAAGAAGCCAAATCTTTCTTGCAATAGTCACCCCAGAGACATATTAAAGAGCTTGAGGATGCATGATTATGGAATTTAAACAAATATTATAGTTGGAATAGGGGCGATGGAGGTCTATCCACTTCCAACCATCAACTAGTTAGTGTATTCATTTGCTGATAGGGAATCCAAAGTTCCACCACCTCCACCCTTCAAATCTGCAATGGAATCTATATACTATACCTCCAGCCCCAGATCAACAAGGGAATCCATAGGCTATGCCTCCACAATAAAATTAACAATGGTATCTAGAGTCTATACCTCACCCTTAAATCAACAATGGGATCCATAGGCTATACTTCCACCCTCAAATAAACAAGTGGATATAGAGGCTATACCTCCACCCTCAAATCAACAAGGGGATATAGAGGCTATAGCTCCATCCTAAAATAAGAAATAGAATCAAAAGGTCATACCTCCACTATCAAATAAATAAGGGAATCAAGAGCATATATCTCCATCATAAAATTAGCAAGGGAATCCATAGGTTATAAATCCACCCACAAATCAAGAAGGGAATCTAGAGGTGATACCTACACCCTCAAATGAGAAATGGAAATTAGAGGTTATACCTCCACCCTCAAATCAGCAAGGGAATACATAACTCATTGTAACAAAATAAACCAACAAAATAGGCAAAGGGGGTTAAATAAATCTCCTTCCAAGAGTCCAAAAAATAGGTCTCCACCCAAGTTAAAAATGGAATCTAGAGAAAACAATCTCCATCCTTCAGTATTACAGGAAATATAGATAATACTATCCTCACCTAAGAGTTATTCTTCCATCTCCCAATGCTCAATTGGATGATGGCTTTACTACTTATGCTTTCATAATGGCACAGAGGTCTTTGCTCCCTCTCCGTCTTGAGCTATGGATTTTCTTCGTCCACAACACAATCCTTTCTTCTCTATTATTCCTAATATTTTTCTTCTCTTGTTCTAATTTAGTTGTTCTCTCCTACATTATTTGTTTATTTTTTTGTATCATAGTAATTCTCCCTTAATGGATGCAAATGTTCTCTTCATGAGTGTCTTCCTCCTCCTACGTTCTAGAGATAATTTACCATCCTCTATCCCCGCCAAGGATATATTTAGAGAGGCATCTCAAGGGAGAATGAATGAAGAACCATTTACAAACTTATTATTCTCATCTACAAAGAGACTCTTCAGACTTCAAGTATAATACTTCTCATGCTTAAGTGAGGACCAAGGCTGAGATGGAATAATGAGTTGTGAAAGGCTTAAGTTAAGAATCAAATTAATTTACCTAGTTGACAAAATTTCGTCTTCGTATGAATATAGATTTATCTGATTTCCCCTTAAAAACCTATTGTATTAATTTTTATGTATAATTGATTGTTATATATTATATTTATTGAGTATATTAGTTGATATCTAAATGTGATTAATATTTCTTACGATTTAAATGGTTTTAGCTTGGTATATTGTTTTTCTCATGTGCAAGTAGTAGGTGCTAGTAGATGGATCTTTGATATCAAGAGCTTCTTCGGCTAGATCACAGGAGAAAATTTGTTAGGAACAAGTTATTATTATTGATATATTTCTCAAATCCATGAATTAGGATTAATCATATTATTTCTATAGGAATTACATTCTATGGTATATCATATAATCTATATCATATTAAGTGCATATCTGAGGGAGTGTTCACATGGTCGAAGAAGAGATTTTCTCCACCACAAAAATGGTGAATAAAATAGGGAACGATCCATATATTCTTCATTATATATTTAAAATTTATTTCTCCTTTAAATTTATGTTAGTCATTTGTAGTAATATGTCTTTTTATTTCTCTTTTTGGGTGCTTAAAAACAAGACTAACCTTAGATCTAGCTCAGGTCTATGAAAATGAAAAAGTTTTATTGGTGGTCATATCCTCCTAGTTAGGGGTGGAGTGACAAAATAACCCTTATTATTCTTGCAAGGGATGACCATTTGTTTTTTTCACTCCATAATAAACCTAAAAGGCATGATTTCCCATGTAGGTGGCTAGGTTTTGGTTTTTGGTTTTAATTTTCCTCAAATGTATTTCTTTGGTGGCTCTAGGAGGCTAATAGTGCTATATAACCTATATCTTAGCCCCTATATGTTCCTTGTTTCCATGTTAATTTTTTTTAGTGAATTTTATTTTTTTAATGCATTTGAATGGTCTGTTATAGCGTTGAGTTTGTTTTAGCTTGCTATTTAGTGAAGGGTGACTTGAATAACATATATATTAGAAATTAGATTAATTATGTCCGAAAACCTATTCTTTGGTTTTTTTTTTAAGAGTATCAATATTATGTGCTCTAAATAGGTCATTTTTCAATGTTTTTTGGTTTTTTTTTTCTATATAAACATTAGGGGGGGTTTTTTAGTGTCCATACCATTATCACAAATACCTGAAACACTGTTTTTATTTAATGGTCTGACTTGCATATCAATTTTCTTCTATAGAGGAAGAATGAATTTACATCTCATAGATAATTTAGGGCAGGTATTTGAGTGTTTCTAAAAATATTTCATTGGAGTGTTCAAGGTCATTTTCTTGAATCACAATTTAAATTGTTTGACATATTGGAAAGTTATTGAGAATATGCAAGGTTGTTTTTCATTAGACAAATTAAAATAAAAATATCCCTTTTGTTCCTTTAGGATAGTTTTATCAAAGTCAAAACTTTAAATATTTCCATATCATTATTTTCATTTCCTTTATATTAGTGAGGGTGTCTAATATCATCACTTAAGTATCATTCCTTACATTTATGTGCAATCAACAATGACAAAAACAAGTGCTAAATTAAAATCATTTATAATTTTTTTATTTACGAAAAACCTACACTTGCTAAGATTTATTGTCATGATATAGGTTGGAGAGCCAGCTATTTAGTGTCTTTAAAACTAAAAATAAGATCTATTAAAGAGATTTAAAATCCATTATTAGCATATAATACTTATAAATAAAGATCCTTTAATACACAATATATGCATGAGATCACATTTCGAAAAGTGGGGTCATATCCCCTCTCCACTTGTTTAAGTGTATATGGGTCCATAATATGCATGAAACTCTATGGAAAATTTCTTGAGATTATTTTGGGTTTAGGTTTCCTATCGATACATGTACTCCCAACATATGACTATTCCCCCTCATGAGTCAATTGCAAAATGTGAACGTTAGTGGCCATTCTTATGTAATCACATATGTGACTACAAGTGAGAAGTTCCTATTTTAACTAAGGTAGATGTTACATCACTGTACCAATGACCCTAAAGTATTCCCTACATTGACATGGGTACTTATAATATGAACACCTATTGCGGGGATTTTATATTACCTGAATCTCACACCTTCACTAGCATCAGGGTAATTTTGAGGTTTCAAATGGACCTCCTAAGGAAAATAATAAAATAAGAGTTATTATTTTTGAAAGAAAAAGAAGTGAAACTACTTTTCTTATTATATTTTCGACTTATCTCCCTGTAGGTTTACTCAAATATCAAGTGTAGACACCCATTAAATGTGGAACTAAATTACACATCGAAAGATGTGTAGAAAAATTTTGATATTCAAAGAATGTGCCATGCCCTTATTCCATCATGAATTATCTCCACTACAAGGAAAAGACCCTCTAGCAGATGTTTTTGAGGAATCCCTTATAAAAATACCCCAAACATCCATTTCTAGTGGAGGTTCCTAGAGGAGTTTGGCGGGCAGAGGTTTTTGCGGATGTATTTCATCCGGTGCTCTTATCAACATAAAACACACCAGTGCGTTGAATACGACATAGCATCAGTTCAGTTAAAAAATTGGCACACCAATCACCGTGCACCCCGTACACACCTGCTCGGTGCATTTTAATTCTATAGAGTATCGGTACTTTACATAAATTCTGCACCGACGCATCATAAAAAACGCGTGAAAACTGACATGGCCTGGGTCGCCCGTAAATGCACCAGATCGCCCTGAAATCCCCGTGCACTGGTAGAGGGTTAAATAAATAAAAAATTATGGCCTTAAAAACTCACAAAATATAGGCACACTAGGAATCGTGTGCTCCTAACATCCTCCCTCGATGCGTCATATTTTTGTACAGCGTCGGTCCTTATATGTCTACTGCACCGGTTCTTCCGAAAACATGCACGAAAATAGATACCACCTGGTAAGGAATAAATCAAATGCATCAGGGCACCCATAAAATGTGTGCATCGGTAGATGGTTAAATAACAAAAATTACAGTAAAAAAACTGCATAAAACATTGGCACACTAGAGACCATGCGCTCTATACACACCTGCTTGGTTCCTTTCATTACGGAAAAGCACCGGTGCGTGTCTACTCATCAGCACTGGTGTCTCATAAAAAGCGTGCAGAATAGAAGCCTGCCTAGGCGCAGTGACCAAAATGCACCGGGGCCACATTAATTTTGCACACCGAAAAAGGGTTAAAAATAAATAAAATTACGGCCAAAAAACCTCACAAATCATTGGTTCACAGGACAGCATTCCCGATGCATCTTATTACTGTAGAGCACTAGTGCGTTACCTCTAATCCACCCTGGTGTCACATAAAAATCGTGTGGAATAGAAACCACCCAGTGTGGAATAACGGGATGCACCGGGTGCCCATTAATTCCACGCACCATAAAAGGCTTAAAAAAACAAAACTATGGACAAAAAACCGCACAAATCATTGGCTCACCGAACAGTGTGCCCAATGCGTCTTATTACTGTAGAGCATCAATTTTTTACCTCTACACTACCCCAGTGCCTCCTAAATGCACGCGAAAACAGAAACCACCCAGGGAGGCATAGTGCAAACGCACCGGTATGCTAGTAAAAACCCCACTCATTGGAACAGGGTTAGATAAAAAAAAATTACGGCCAAAAAATGGCATTTTTCACTTTTGTCAGTGCTACAAAGCTCTCCAGCACTGATGCAAGTTATCCTTGTTTTATCCGCACTGACATCCATGCTCCCATTGCACTTATTGCATGCACTGCTGCTGTGCATTGCCACCAATCGCCAGCTTGAATTTTATAAAAAAGTGGACAAATTTTATTTTGCAAATTGTACAGCCAATATGCCTCCTCAATGGGTAAATGTACATGTGTTTTTCTTGTTTTTCCATAATTAAACCTTTTAGTGGAGTAGAATTTGAAAAAAACTTAAAATTAACCATTAAAAAAAAAATTGTCGCGCGGTGCACTCGAGCCATTCGTCTCGCACCGGTTTGCAGTTCTACTTGTAAATTTACAGGCCGCACTACCCCTAGTGTTGACGGTATCTGTGCCAGTTCCGGCGCAGTACCGTGTGGTGCACAGTGTTATTTTAAAAAAATTTAAAAAGTGCAGTGCGGCCGGTTACCAGGCCGCACACTTGACAATGGTATATCGTGGCAACTCGGTGCGTTGACAGAATTCACCACACCAAGGTGTGTAATGTTATCAGTGCACCAAAACTGCAATTCGACATTGTCAATGGTTTGGGCTGGTAAACAGGTGCTAAGGGTATCCGCACCCATTTCGGGGCAGATACCAAAGGCACACCATGTTCATTAAATTTCTTTAAAATGAGTGGTGCGGTCAACTACCTGGCTACACCATTGACCTAGCGCCTCGGGACGGGTATTTTTGTCAGCGCACTGCTTACCATATTTTGCCTAGGTCAACGATGCAGCCTCTTAAAATACCGCACTGACGACTATGTATGGTGGCAGGAGGGTGGTGTGCTGACTTAGCTATAAGCCTCAGGGCATATAGTGAAGTCAGCGCACCGGCCCCCTAACACCGCAAGTAGTGAATAGTGCGCTAAAAAAAATTTCTAGAGCATCACTCTTGGTGTGGTTGATATCCTTAGGTGCATCGTATCCGGTGTGATTTGTGGATAGACGCATCGGTGTCAGTGCGTGACTGTGTTTTTGGCACACCGACTCTTGTTTTATTTATTTTTCAAAAAATATTTATATACGTATATTTGTAAATACATGTGTCATTTAATAAAAAAAATTGTTTAATATGTCAATCATTCAAGGACATGAAAGGAGAGAAGAGGGGCAACAGCAACAACAACAGGCAGAACAGTATAACATGGTTCACCTGTGGGAGGCAAGATAGAGGGAGGGAGATGCATACCCTCGCCCTATTATAGCAGCAACGCAGGGGCTCATTAGGTAGGTAGGACTCCTCAAGTTCTATGTGGACGCTACTTCCCTAAATTCCCATAGTTTATTTTTGAGACATATTATCTGAAGGTGGAATGCGCAGCGACAGGCTTTCTGGGTTGGTATCAACTAGTGGTACACACCCACTGAGGAGGATGTATATTTTATTACAGTTCTATCGAGGAAAGGGGTATATTTTCCCTCGTTCCACAAGGTTCCAGCTAGATGTGTAGTAGGGAGTCAGTTAGTTTACTCCTAGAGATACATTGGAGACCATTTATTCTCTCCTGCAGATTTTCAGGTCGCTGGAGGGAAGTTACATGTTGGTGTGTTTGGTCATGAGGAGGTCCAGTGTCTCTCACTTATCATTTCGACCATTTCTCACAACACTAGTGACGGAAAACACATTAGTTGCCAGCTTTTATATTATGTTGATTCTTTACTACAGTAGCCATGAATTGTCAGGTGGTCTGCCATTTTTTTGCGGCAGTTCTATACAGCATTAGATAGATGTCATGCTCATGCACAAGGGAGGGTCAACTTCCTTTTTTCTTCAGAAATTTTTTGTTTATTTTTTGAGAGTTTTCCAGAGATGAGGCCTTCTTTTCTTCGGTAGTCTCATAGGCCAATTACTGAGGCACATATGCACATGTGGGGTAGATGATGCCCAAGAGGGAGGAGACTCTTTTTCCAGCGATGATATCAGATGATGCATTGAGGCTGCTAGCCAGTGTTGATGAGAATCCCTTCATTTTGGACCCATGTCCTTATGTGGGGTTGGATTGGTGAGGGTGTGAAAACATCCTCTTCAGAGCTGATGAGCTTCCAGATGATAGAAGTAATATTTTTTTTTATTTAAATTTATTCTAACATGTTATTTAACTTGTTTTTATAAAGTTGTGTAATAAAATCCTCTAATTATTGCTGTGTACTTGTATATATTTTTCAGACATTGGCTGTTTTGATGGCGAGGAGATGCTGCCACCACCACCTGATCTAGGTGTGGATCCTCATGAGGATGAGGGCATGCTAGATATTTCCGAGGATCATCAGGATCAGGCCGATCCAGATTAGAGGCTTGTTGATCCTGTTGGTGCACCGGTCCACGGTCGGCGTCTTAGTGATGCTAGATATAGGATGGAGTTAGGTGACCAACTCATTGCATTGATTGTTGAGGCGGGCATCAAGCCTGCCGATACCAGAGACATAGAGGACGATGATAGGATAGACATTTACAACCTGATGTAGCATGTCGTAGGAGATACGACAACTTTTATGCGACTGACGAGGACTGTTACATGTTACGATCGAGCCACAACACATGATGGAAAGTCTGCAAGGTGTAGCGTACCATCATCTCATCATCGTTCATAGCCTCGTGTCACGCCAAATTTGCATGAGCCTCCACTAGCATCTACCAGCAGTCATCATGGAGATGAGGCTAGACCATCGGCCACAAGTACTGATATTGATGTTGTACTACCACCAGCTGATCCATGACATTTATATTACAGTTGTATTATTTTAACATTATTCAATTATATATGTATATGTATCTATATCTATATCTATATCTATATCTATATCTATATCTATCTATCTATCTATCTATCTATATATATATATATATATATGGTCCATGTATTTTATGTTCATGTTGCAGTTGTACTTAATTTACATGTTGGTGATCATCATGATGTGTATGTTGTTAGGTCAAGTTAGATATGTTCATTGAATGTGCAGTTTGCAGATAGATGTGTATGTGATAGCATGAGATGCATATTTGACATGAGATGTATATTTTATGTTTGTGTTGTACTAATGATGCTAATATATAATGTTAATTCTATTTTTTTAGATGATCATGATCACGATGATGCAGTTAGTGATTTTGAATGTGTTTTTTAGTCAAATATGATGTTTGTATGATGGTTATCATCAATGTAATTGGTTTAATACCAAATGATCATGATATTGTAAATTTGTAATATTTTTATTTCTAATTGTATTTAAAATTCTAAAATTGTAATTGTAATGATATATATGTAAATTTCTAAAATTGTAATTGTAATTGTAATTTTTAAAATTGTAAAATTGTAATTGTAATTGTAATTTTTTAATTTGTAAAATTATAATTGTATATATGTAAAATTCTAAAATTGTAATTGTAATTGTAATTGTACATGAAATTGTAATTGTAATTCTAATTCTAATTGTATGTAAAGTATTTGTAAAAATTTAATTGTATTAATGTGAAATGAATTTATTAAAATTTTTAAATTTCTAAATTTGTAAATTTTAAATAATTGTAAAATAATAAATCTAGAATAATATGATTTATTGTAACATAATAAAGTTTAGAAAATAATGCAAATAAATTCCTGTACTTTAGAATTATAATTATTTTATTATCATCTTAGATACAAAAAAATTAATTAATTTATACAATACGCCATTGTTTTCGAGATCAACATAATACCAAGTTATCAGGTGAATTATTGATTTTAACATTAACACAATGCAAATTACCAATTAATTCAAAATACATATTATATTAATATTTTGAAAAACCCATCTTAAAAAGTATAAATATTGATTAAATAAAACATGTACCATATCACTCTCAGTTCTCATGATCACCCTCATTATCTTCTAGCTCGCATGGCATGATAACACTATTGTTCTCAAAAATATGTTTTGATCTAGGGTCATGTGTCAATACGAACCACCAATCCCTGTCCAACACATCTGGGTAAAAAAACACCTGGTTGCAGTGTTTAGGGAAAACATAGGGCTCCTTACCTTCATCCCACATCTTTCTAGAGTTGATCCATATCAGCCTACTATCGCGATCTTCCTTTACATTATTACGATAAAAGGTGACTATATCGACTAGATTGATCGAACTAGACTTCCACCCCACAATCTTCTGTGATGCTTCCAACATCAGCATTTTTAGTGCGAAAACAGTGTCCATATGCCCACATAGATGGGAATAAATGCACCTATTATAAAAAAGTTAAAAAAATCATAGTGTCATGTGTCTTATAAATAATAATCCAATAGTAGCTAAAATATGAAATGTAGATGTCTTAATATAAGTTTCAAATTTACATATAAATTAAAAAGATTATTACCGAGTTGTTGCACCCAATCCCTATGTTTAGCGCATCCTCTTTAGCACGCGGGTAACAACGTATAGCACCATATATCTCTGTGACTTGGTTAGCAACCCAACTGTTGGGGATTATTTTTGCCATATTTTATTTTAAATGATTGGGATAAGGCACACTTCTACCATTCAACCATTTGAATTCTTTCCTGTCACTATCCCATTTCATCTTGTTTTGTTCGTACAATGCAACCCACGTTTGTGTCGCTTTAGAATTATAAAGAACGCATTTATTGATTGCTTCAATTTTTTCATTCGCTGATGAAATCAAACCAACATTATATAGTATTTAGAGATAAAAATATACATTATATCGAAGTTCAACATGAATATTAATTACTTTTTGTAAATTTGAAAAATTATAAGTCGCTTACTCTTTATCAAACGCTTTTTTCCACTCGTTTGGAGCAAATATCCTTCTCTTTTGTCTTCATCCATGTGATCATCCCCAATCACTGCACCTAGTCTATTGTTGATCTGCTTGATTTACTCACTAGCATAGTAGAAAGACTCATACAATATGTACCCCTTGGGTTTTTCCCTTTTTCGAACAAAACCTTTCAATTTCTTCATGTACCTCTCTAAGAAGAACATCAAATGACAATAAATAACCCCAACTAATTCAACCTCATCTACCAGGTGGATTAGAAGATGAACGTGTAAGTCCATAAAACTCGTCGGCAGTTCCTTCTTAAACATACAAACAATCTCAACTATCTCTTGACACCACCGTGGAATGCTAGCCACATGAATATCCTTTGACGTGATCCAACGTACAAATGCAGATAATTTAGATATGGCACATCCTACGTCTTGAGGGAATTCATGTTCCGCACATCCACACACAAACAAAGGATAATGACACTGCAAAGTTATAAACATGTGGAATAATATACAAAATTAATTATGTTTTATGATCCTCGCATGGAATAAAATTTGTTAATATAACAAATAATAAAATCATGCTTTTGACATTATACATACTCTTAGAATATTCAAATGGTCATGCGATTTCAACCCCGACAAATGGTCATATGTTGTGAAGCAGCGTCGTAGTGAAGACTCGTATGAAGTTGGAACCCTCACTCCATTATAACTTCCTTTTCCAAAGATATATCATCTTTTTTTAAAATCCATGGAACATCACGTTATTTGAAAAACCATGAATTAGAGGGACCAGCGCCTGCCTCTGATCCTGTACTTTCTAATCGTCTTGGCCAATATTTATTTTTAGTTTTTGAAGTAATAAGATCTTTCCTAACAAAAAATGTGTCACTTTGTTTCGATGATATGTGCCTCCATAAATAAGATGAAACATTTTTAAATATATGCATGGGATCTAATAAGTGGGAAATCTTAAGATTCTCCCAATATGGTAGGTCATAAAATATAGATTTCCTTTTCATCCCAATGGGAAATTTCTCAACATAGGTGTTGAATAAATATGGATCATCGAACTTAGGCTCCCCAGTTGAATCAAACATTTCTATGAACTCCTTCTCCTTCTCTCTCTCATATGCTCTAAGCCATTCAGCTGGTGTCATTATTGGAGGCCTTTGGGTTCTCTCTCGTTTACCATTGAAAGCGGATGTTTCTCTTCTGTATGGGTGTTGTTCTGGTAGGAATATCCTGGAGCAATCATACACTGGGTTTTGTATGTCCTTGGACCATCTATATTTTAGAGAAGGTCCACAACATTTACATCCAAAATACCCTTTTGTTACAAGACCTGCGAGATTATATTTGTATACATTAATTAATATGCATGGCACGTTAAAGAATATCATGAAGATTAGAACAAATATTATTACAACGAATTAAATAACTAATATGTGAAAGAACATTGTTACATTATATATAAACAAATCAATAAATTAAACATGTAATTTATCGGAGAAAACTCCTAAGCCTGGATAATCATGTGTCGTGTAAGCACATATGCCATAGAAAATAAAACTCCTCTCTGATGCGATGGGTCTTGATACATCGTATACATTTATCCCATCCCATATTTCCTTCAATTCATCTACCAGTGGTTGTAAGTAGACATCCATATTCTTCACTTGTCTTCTACCAGGGACTATGAGAGCCAACATAAGATGTTCATTCTTTACGGAAAACCATGGGGGGATATTGTTATTGATCACTACTACAGGCCAAACAAAATAGTTGGTGTTCTGGAGGGAATATGGGTTGACGCCATCCATGGCTATGCTGAGTCGTAGACTTCACACTTCATTCTTGAATTTTTCATGACATGTATCCTCTATATGCTTCATGGCTATTGAATTAGTTGGGATTCACATAACTCCCAACTCACTTCTGTGTGAAGCCTGCCATCCCTGCAACATAGCTAATTCTTTGCAACAAAAGAGCCTTTGAATCCTTGGGATTATAGGCATGTGCCTCAATATCTTAAAATGAGGACCAATACGTGATTTACCCTTATTTTTTTATTTATCATACCTGTCATGCCCACATTTTGAACACGTCTCTTTGTCTGCATATTTTCCTTTATATAGAATACAATCATTTGGACATGCATGATATGATATGTACTCAACACCCAACGTTTTCAACAATTTCTTTGCCTCTTCGCAGCTACCTGGCAAGACATTATCACTCAGAAGAACCTTATCTTTGAATAACCTGTAGTTGATGATCATGGAAAAATATATTAATAATAAATGTACATTAATGTCGATATAATTATTAACGTGCATAAAATTTAACATTTGTAATGTTCATTGCAGTGTACTGATTATATTTCAAATTTATATAAGGTGAGTACTTTATGGTAACTTACCTCAAAAGTTTCGAGAAACATGCATTCGACAAGCCAAAATTTTATTTCAAGTTGTACCGTAACATTGTTGTCCCCAATTGGGTAGACTTTGACTAACCACTAGGTCCAAAGAGAGGGGTGGTGGAAGAAAATTTAAGGCTTTCGAGAAAGGTGTTAGTGATATGAGCATCATCCCCTAGCTCATCATCATTTTCGAATGCATCAAACAACATTGTCTCCATGGAAGTCGTATCCCTTAAGTAAACATCCATACCAACCTCTATTTGATTGCCTCCATTGCCAGCTTGTGAAGAACTACTATTGTTGTATTCATTCCTAATTGGTGAATCTGGACGTAGTGGGAATTGAATCGGTGGTCGATTCAACCATTCTTTGTATCGTTCCTCTCCAATTTTTTCTCTTAATTTAGTCTTCTCTCGATTTGACATTGTCATGGGGTGCAACAGAATATGGTAGCTGGTAGGTCATTCATCATCACTAGAATCTTAATAGTTAAAAAATAATAATTGAAAATGATTAGTACAAAATATATGATATCAATTAGTAACCACGTTGACAATATTGCGTGATTATAAATTAGTCTGATGTTGAAATAATTACTTATTAATCTATATATATACCAAAAAATTATAATTATAATTACCATCATTGTCCCAGGATTGTGGCTAGAAGATGCAATATTGTTACAATTGGCACGTTGAAGCGTCTATCCATTTTCATCTACCAAATGTGCCTTGCGGTATGCAGCTCCTGATAAGAACTTCTGACGTTTTGGAGGAGTTTGAATATTTTGTGCATCTAAACTCGATGCTGAATCTGCATGAACCTGCAAATTTGTATACATTATAAATTTAATTAAGTTGTGCATGATTGACTGCATGGATAAAAACATATATAAATTCAATTAGATAGTGAAAAAATAAAACAAATCTGAAGTAAATATTACATCTCCACATGTATAGGGAGAACTCCGCAATGGAATTTGAGAAATATTGTGGAACGAGATGGATTTTGAAGAATTGTCCATTCCATATAATATATGATATTTATCCCTGCATTTGTGAAAAAAAACAATAAATTTTGGTGCACAAACATCAGTGTCATTCCGGTGTGTAATGTATAGATAACAACACCAGTGATTTTTTTATTTGGTGCACTGGTGCTGTTTTATAAAACGACGCACCGGTGCAGCTAAATTAAAGGACGCACCGGTAAACGAATAATCGCAAATAAAAAAATTGCAACCCTGTTTTCTTTAAGTGAAAAAAGCAGTAAATTGAAAAATGGGGGACAAAATATTTTCAAAACTCCAATTTCATAAAACATTTCTTTAAATACTAAACACTTTTCATAATTTCACTATTTTTGCAAAAACATTCAGCCAGACATTTACAGGATACATACCTGGAGCAAACAGAGCACGAGAGCACTGTGGAGTAGGGAAATACATTCGAATAGAAGTATTCAGACAATGAGAATTACAAACCTTTGGTCAGTCAAACTTGTACCATAGAATTTCAAACGATGTGAGTAATTTTATTATTTTTTTGTACTTTTTTCTGCAGTTTTTTTATGCAGTAAAAGAAGAAATCCAAGTCTATTGTTTTTTTTTTTTTACTTTTTTCTGTAGTTTTTTTTATGAAGTAAAATAAAAAAATCAAAGGTTATTGTTTTTTAACTTTTTTTTCCGCAGTTTTTTTTTACCTTTTCTGCAGTTTTCAGAAACAAAAATAAAAAAGAAATCCATTTTTACAAACAAAACCCTAGATTCTTTTTGTTTCTTCCCTTTCTTCTCCCTCTTTCTTTCAATTTAGATTTATAGGGTTTGTATAGTCATAAGACATCCAACCCATAGGATGAATTGCATATTCATATCCTAATCCATGTTGGCCCTTTCGTCAATATTAAAAAAATACAAATTTATTTCGTCGGTGCGCCCTGCATAACAGAGTGCACCAGTGCACTCTGTTATAGCAGTGCGTCGTAAAAGTACAGAGATAAAAATAAAAATAAAAAAAATGTTTTTATTAGTGCACCATATGTAACATATGGCAGTAGTGCACTATTGCAATATGGCACACCGTAAATGTGTTGTTTTAAAAAAAAAACCATTTTAGAAGCAAACCCTACATTCTTTTTGTTTCTTCCCTTTCTTCTCCCACTTTCTATGATTTCAGAATTAGGGCTTTTCAATTTATATTTATAGGATTTGTATTGCTAAATATAATCCTAAGACATCCAACCAACATGAGGACCTGCATAGTAGGATCCCAACCCATGTTGGCCCTTGCGTCAATCTTAAAAAAATACAGACTTTTTTTTCGTCGGTGTGTCCCGCGTAACATAGTGCACCGGTGCGCTCGGTTATAGCAGTGCATCGCGAAATTACAGTGATAAAAAATAAAAAAATAAAATATTTTTTTATTCGTACACCATATGTAACATATTGCACTGGTGTGCTATTTCATTATGGCACACCGCAAACATGTTGTTTTGCCAAAATAAAATAAAATTTAGAAGCAAACTCTACATTCTTCTTGTTTCTACCCTTTCTTCTCCCACTTTCTATGATTTCAAAATTAGGAATTTTTAATTTATATTTATAGTGTTTGTATTGCTACATATAAGCCTAATAAATCCAACCAACGAGAGGAGCTGCATAGTCTGATCCCAATCCATGTCGGTCCTTGCGTAAAAAAATAAATAAAAAATTGTCGGTGCGCCCTGTGCAGAATACCACATCGATGCACTCTGTTCTCCCAGCGCACCACGCAAGTACTGTGATAAAAAATTAGAAAAAAAAATATTTTTTTAGTGCGCCATTTGTAAAATATGCAACGAGTGCGCTATTTCATTATGGTGCACCGCGAACATTTTGTTTCAAAAAAAAAAAAAAAACTTTCAAAAGATACAAATCTTACATTCTTTTTGTTTCTCCCCTTTCTTCTTCCTCTTTTTGTGATTTTAGAATTAGGTTTGAGATTGATAAAGAAATGAGTGACAAGATATCAAGTAACAAAAGTACTGATAACACATCAAGAAAAGAAAAAAAGGCAAGTTCTTTGTAAATTGTTTACAAAAAAAATATTTTTGAACTATATGTAAGTTTAACTAATATGTATTGTTTACTATATATCATGTAGAGCCACAAAATTATGAAGCTCGATAATATTATTTATGATCTAGGACCAGAAGAGCGTAAAAGCTTGATGTAAAAATTGCAAAAGGATGAATCAGGTGAATGAAAAAATATTATCGATCCAACATGAGTTTCTTTTTTAAGTTTTCATTAATAACATAATTAAAATTATTAGATAACATATGTGAAAAAGTATATTAATTCACATTTGTTTAATGTTCTACATGGACCAACAACTCAGAAAAAGAATGTTGTTGTAAGAAAAGAAAAAAAATAGAACATGCAAAGGAATTGAATTGGTCCTAGCTCTATAAGAGTGAGCTGAGGTTAACGATAGGGGGAAATTTTTTTACAAATGTTTGAGGGATCTAGTGGAATGAATGTATAGACGTTATTTCCACTTACAATACAAAACCCAATCCAATGATTCCAAGAACCAGATTTTATGTAAACTACAGGAAGAGTTTTCAGAGAATTTGTCAATGAGACATGTCAGACTTTTAATAGCAAAAACATACAACAATAAAAATAAGGAATGAAAAAGTAATATTCCTTTATATTTTTGTCTATAATTATTTATAAATATCACTTTTGTTATACCTAATTTTCATATATCAATATAAAAATTAAATAGTTTATTGTCATGTTACATTTTTAGGAAGATTGTGAAAATATCAAAAGATGAACGAGCTGATATCAGAAATATGCCAGTAGGAAAGTCCAAAAAGGTGTACAAGGAGATGGTTAATGAAATGGACAAAATTGCATCACGGGAGGAGCCATCTCAACAACAACATGCTTCAAATGTAATATGTAATCATTGACTTTTTTGATCATTAGGTAAAATAAATAAACAATTTAGCATTAAATATTAGTTTTCAAGTATTTTCTTACAGAAAAGAAAAGAAAATGGAACCCATTCAGCACATAAAACATGACGACAAGGAAGAAAAGGGTTGATATCTAAGTTTGTGAGTAATTTTTACTTCCTTATAACAACTTAAATAGATTTAATTTTTGTATTTTTTAAGTTGTTTTATAAAAATCATCATTGAATGTCTTCAAACATGTGCTAACATACAAAGAAGAACCATCAGACGAATTGATTGAAATTGGGTTAAATATGGGTTGTGAGTATATGTTGGCATATCAGAACTTAATTGTGGAATTTGTAAGTATCTATCAATTTTTTTTTACTTAGATCCGTCTATAATTAATAGAAAAAATAAATATTTTATATTAAATATATGATTTGTTATGGGGTATAAAACTTGCAGAAAACAAAGTATGGCACTGCGCCAACAGATCAAATCTTGAAAGCTGGCATGTTACATGGTTTTGAAAGAATGTGTATAGTTTATGAGTCAATTGTTGCATTGATACGTCATTTCTTTTCGATTTACATTGATGTATATTATTTAATATTGCAATTTTCATTATTCTCACCAACGTATAAACACTCATTACAATTTATTTTTATGTTTGTAGATGGAAGGTGAAGAAAAAGAAAACAATCAACACCATGAAAAAAACATTCCTGAAAATAACCCAATTCATGGAAGTAGCTCTAGCAGTGACAACAGTTCAAGCGAAGAATGATGATCACTATGTTTGGATATCAAAGCAAGGCGTTGTATTTTTTGAAAAATGTCTGTGAAATAAGACATTTTATTTAATGTAATGAACATAGTGTACCAATTGAAAGATAAAGGGATACCAATAACTGTCCCATTTTGTATGACAAAGAATGTCTTATTCATATATATATATATATATATATATATATATATATATATATATATATATATATATATATATATAATAATATGACAATAGAGAACACATATAATAAATCAAAACATTATATATATATATATAATAAAAAATGTTTTAATTTATTCTATTGTGTTCTCTATTGCCACTATTGTGTTCTCCATTGTCGTTCTCAAATGCACTAATAAAAATTTAATTCATATGAATATTTTTATAAGATATGTGTCGTCTTGTCATGCATAATGAGTTTAAAAAAATCACAATAATTATGATATGATATAAAAAATTAATCCAAACATCACAATAAAATGCATTCATAAAAATTAAATTAATATGAATAATGTTATAAGACGTGTCGACTTTTGATGAATAATGAATTTAAACAATCACACCTATTGCACTCTCATAGTTCAATGTTTCTAAAATACAAAATTAAAATCAGCAAAAAGCGTATTCTTATATCTAAGTAGCTTATCCTTAAGTGCACCGGCATTTTACGAATTCATAAATGTTCCACAAATAATTAAAACTAGCTTAAAATATCGTACATTTTTGCCGTACTTTATCGCCTCCAAAGGTGTTTATATCTTTATATAAGTGTGTATCAAGTTATTTTATGACCTACAGCATCGTGAATGCATCAATGACATACCAATTATAAAACTTGGTGTGTCTGTGTGATACTATGCACTGGGGCATTTTTGTGTCTATACGCACAGGTGCATTTGGATGACCCATAGGCACTGCATGAATACCAATACCAATTATAAATCTCGGTGCATTTGTGTGATACTGCGCACCGAGGTGTTTATGTGTCGATACACACCGGTGCATTTGTATGACATATTTGCACCGCACGAATACTGATACCAATTATAAATCTCAGTGCATTTCTGTGATACAGTGCACCAAGGCATTTCTATAATTATACGCACCAGCACTTTGATATGACCTATGGGCATCGCTCAAATCGCAAGACCAATTACAATGGCCCCATGCATTGTATCACCAACACTATGCCTGCTGTTGTTTTATACCTTAACGGCCCGGTGCATTCTCCTTCGACTACCCCGGGGCTCTAGCTACAGGTACGCACTGGTGCGTTAAAGCCTGATTAGCACACCGATGAAAAAAACATCTGTAATAACCTCTGGCTGCCCATTTTTTTTAGTTGTGTTAAATTTCTGTTAAAAGCTCTGCCAAAACCTCCGTATCCAGAAATGGATGTGGTAGCAGATGTTTTTTTGAGAATTTTGGCCAATTTTATAACACTAAAAGCCTCCTTTATAACCTCCGCTAGAGGGTCTTTTCCTTGTAGTGATCAAAAAAATTTTGAACTGAGGAACATACCTCTTACCGACCCAAAATCTCCCAACTTAGGGTGGAGAAGAAGGTATGCTAGTGTAGAAAATGAAAATGACTGGAAGGTAGGATGAAAGACAATTTACCATCCTTTAGTCTTAAAAAAAGTTTTGCAACACTAAGACATGCAATTTATTCAGGATACTAAATGTCAAGAAGGGGTGACTGTAATGACCCCCATGGATTGATTTCCCAAGAGAGGAAAAAATATCCTATCCAACCCCGTAGGCTATTTTCATTGATAAAGGGGAAACCCATTATCCATTCATTTAGGGAAACATTAGGTAAATTTTGGGGTATCGAAGGAAGAAAAACCAAATGGGGTATTCACTTGTGACCCATCGCATTAATTTAAGGATAAAAACCCCGAGAAGGAAATCTATAAGTAAAGGAGAGTTTAAATATTTTGGAATCATTCTTTTGCATTGAATTGTCTCTATTTTCTTTGAGACTGAGGCTCTTCGGGTTTTAATACCCCTTAATATTTATTATTTTCATTGGAGGTGATCCCATACTAGCTATATTTGTTTCTTTATCTTGTTATAACACTATTTTTTCAAACTATTTGGACTTTTCTAGCCAACAAGAGAGGAATTGTATATGATCGATCATTAAGTTGTGTCTATGTAGTGGAAGTGTTCGCTCATAATTTGTTTGGATTATTATCTGAGACAATGGAGGTGTTTATTTAGATATCTGATAAATACATCATTCTGTGCAACAAATTTCATTTTAAATTCTAGTTAGGAGATCGTAGAGGTATAGCCATAGGTCTACAATGGCAAGGGCATAGAAACAGGGCCATAACCACAGTGTCACAACCGCAAGACTTAAACATAACTATGTACAAAAAGGTTTGAAATATTTTGCATGATTAAATTGTAATACATTAGAGGAAGCTCGACATGATATTCAATTTTGATTGGTCACACAAGAACTTGAGTCCCCACAACAAATATTAGGGAAACATGAAGAGCGATGAAATCACAATGAGAAACAACATTATATTAGTAAGGTCGGTGTATCATCAAGGTATTTGAGGACATAAAATTGGACTAAAATATTTTTGGGGAAAGCTAATATGTTGATAATAGAATAATGTTGATTTCTTAGGTTTTAATTTATGTTGGAAATATATTACTAGTACCTATATTGAATACGTTGGTACCCTTTGGTGCAAAAACCCTAGTAAATGGTTGTAAAATTGGAATTAATACTTTTTTGTTACAATTAAAGTACCTTGTTGATGTTACTTACTTTTTCTTTGTTTTAACATAACTATCAATTGGAAAAATTGTAAATGATATTGTGTTATTATTAAAATAATTTTCTATGTTTATGAAACTTTAATATTCCCAATTAGCCATGAGCTAGTTGGAATATTAATTTTTGTTTTTTCTTTCTTGTTTAATGAATAAGAGGATATGGAGATCGATAAATCTCCTTAAATAAGAATAAAACCAATGGAAATTTGAAAGGAGGACATCCTGGCAGCTTAATTGAGCACCCATGTGTGTGAAAAGGGGATGGAACACCTTGACTGGGTCAATTTTGATAAAATCAACAACCTTGTCATGGAGTAGTGGCATTCATTGTGGGACAACGAATTTTTAGATGGACACACCTTGCATGGAAATAGTGTTAGAAATGAATGGGGCCTAGGGTTAGAAAGCTCATTTCTTATATAAGGAAGAGGATGAAAGCCATATTTCATTATGTTGATATATGTTATGTTTTGATATATAGTCTATTTAGACATATAGCTCTCTTTGGCTCTTTAGCTAATATTGTAAGTTTTGTTTAGCACAGGGTGTTCCTAATCGGGAATCCCACCTCTTTCCTTGACAAGGCGCTTGGAATATTTTTCACTACATTCCACTATCAGGCATTTGGCCAAGGCTTTAGTCTTAATGTACAGCGCAGTTCCTGTTGAGAATTTGTGTTTGTGTTGTAGGGAAGAAGTTGTGGAGGTTTTATTTGGGAGATTTCTGAGTTGAATCTCATTGTAGGGAGGTTCCTTTCACTTGGGAGGCTAGTAAAGAAGGCACTGGAACATCATTGATACATTTGGCATCAAGCCATAGTGATTTTATCCCCTACAGTGCAGTATCATTCTAGATCTGTGTTATTTTAGGGAGGAGTTGCAGGGGTGTTTGTAGTAGGTGATTTGGGAGGTGATTTCTTCAGTGAAAGGGCCAACCTTTCATCCAGAGGATTCATTGAAGGAGATCACATTCATTCTTATATCAACTTCAGCCATTTTTCCTTCATTCATTTGTTGCAGCATACTTTCAGCCTTAGGGATGCTACTCATTTGTATTATTGGGTGTTTTCCTCGGATATTTGGGTTCTTTTATGGAGGTTGTATAGAGCCTAGATCTTTATTTTTGCATGTATTGTGGAATATATCAGCCCCATATCTTTTTTGTAGTCATTTTTTGTAGAAGTTATTTTAAAACTATGATGTACTAGTGTCTCCGACATTTTGATATAGTAACAGCACCTCGTATAGAGGGATTTCTTCATTGGAGGCTTCTTGTATCTTTATTTATGCGTTGTGGCCCATTATTCTATACATATTTGCTATTGTTATGATGTATAAATAATCTCCATATTGGTCTCATGATTTTATATGATGTTTTACACTTCTATTCCAACAGTTTGCACTCTATTCCTTCTTTTCCCATTTGTGAATATTACAGTTATTTTAGAGAATAATCTTGTCTTAGCCTGTGCATCTTGAAAAAAAAAAATGTCATCAGGAGAAGGAGATCCTCTCACAGATAGAGAGAAGAGGTGTCTCAGAAGAAGAAACCGGAAGTTTGATTATACAAATGATAAAGAAGACAAGGGTAAAACCCCTTTATCGAGAGAATATGAAGAGGAGGAGTTTCCTAAGATCCTTCTTAGAACTATGCAAGACATTGCTAAAGAAATAAAGGTGATGAGGATGGATAGATACAAGGAATCCCCTAAATAATTTATGCATGGTGAAGTCTCTGACATTTCTCATCACTAAAGAGATCAACTAGTAAAGCAGCAGCAAGTTTCCCAATGCTCTACAATGCCTAAATTCTTAGCAGTGGGAAATGAAGGGTTTCAAGAACAAGAAACTCTTGAAGAGAATTTCATGGAGTATGAGTCTCAATCTCAGATATTTAAGGACTACTTGATTTTTCAATAATTTTTTCAAATCAAGGACAATAGGAGACCCAGACATCATAATAGAGGTGGAGGATTCATTCAGAATCATGATCTACACCGCACTATGGGCAGATTTTTCTTACCCAACTTTGATGGGTCATGTAAATGCACTGCAAAACCATGGGTAGAGAACCTTGACATCTACTTCCAACTAAACAAGGTACCAGAGATGGAGGCCATTAAGATAGCAGCGCTACACCTTGAGGGTGAAGCACATGATTGGTGGTTCAATGGCTTGTCTACATTGGGTCATGCCAATGTGACTTCATATTCAGAGTTCACAAGGAGGCTGGTGGAGAGGTTTGATAGAAGAGATCCTATGGAACCATTCATGGGGCTAGCAAAGCTCAAACAATCAGGTAATACATAAACTTATATTTCTGAGTTTTTAAAATTTTCTGTTATTGTTCCTGATTTATCTGCAGCAAGAAGGATCTATATGTTCATTGATGGGTTAGCAGAACCTCTTCATGGGTTGGTTAATTCTACCAAGCCCACTACCCTTCAAGATTCCATTGAAAGGGCTATATATCTACAAGATGCCTTGCCAAAAGCAAAGGAAACATGTCACCCAAAGCCCTCTTTTCCATCAAATGGAAAATATGAGAAGGCTCCTATTTCAAAGGAGGGAAAAAATAAAACACCTATTAGTGATGATGTCCAGAGAGACTTGAGGAGGAGGAATATTTTCTGCACATGCCAAGAATCATGGGCACCCAGACGTAGATGTGCAGCAGGAAAGGAACACTATATAGAGGTCCTCTTAGAAGATGCACTACAAGAAAAAATGATATTGGTGAGGGGTGAAAATGGTCACCATAAGCTCATTGGTGAGGGTCAAAAGAGCCTTCGTCACCAAAAATTGAATGTCACCAAAGGTGGCGTCACCGAAAGTATAGGTGTTGTGGTGACATTCAAGGTCCGTCACCAATAATGATTTATAGTGACAGATAGTGACCGTCACCATTTCATATGAGCAATGGTGATGAACAATAGCCTCTGTCACCAAAATCCTGAATGTCACCAAAGGTGGCATAGCTGAAAGTATGTGTTGTGGTGACATTCAAGGTCCGTCACAAATATTGATTATAATGACGGATAATTATCGTCACCATTTCATATGAGCAACAACGATTTTTTGTGATGGACCTTTCATGTCTGTCACTATTGGTGCATATATATGGTGACGTTCACTAACTATCACCATAAACTCATTGGTGACATCAAGGTCGGTCACAAATAATGACTATAATGACAGACAATGACCCTCACCATTTCATATCAACAACAAAGGTTTATGGTGATAGAGATTTAATGGTCATCAATATTCATGTGTATATATGGTGGCATTCGTTGACCGTTGCCATTTCATATTTTGGCGAGGGTCGAAAAATGTCACCATAAGCTCATTTGTGATGGTCAAAAGATCATCCATCACCAAAAACTGATTGTCATCATTCCCTACGAATATCAGGGCACGATGGAATCGAACCACCAACCTCCTTCTTGTAAAGAAATTGATCTTCCATTGAGCTAGAACCCTTTAAAGGATTAGACTTTAAACTATCAATTTCCCCTAAACGTGCCAATATACACCAAAGGAATAGAAAATCTAGGAAGATCAAAAGTAGTTAGAAATAAATGTTCAATATACATAATAAAAGTACAATAAGAATAAATTTTGATATAATCTAACAAGGCATGTACTACGTAGGAGAATAACTGGAAAGCACAATTAGAAATTTTAATCACAACATAACAATATAAAAGAACATGCAACATGAAAGGAAAAACTACACAATTTGAGAAATATGAACAATCCATGGGCATGTTCTTATATATTGATATAGATAACGAAATAAAAATCTAGATTTATGAAATTCAAGTATGACACAAGAATGTCATTAATAAATATCAATATGTGAAATAGTATTTTTTGCATTTGGATTTACCTTGCAAAACCTCAGGAAAAAGTTTCCACATAAACAACCAACAAACATAACAACTTGGACCTCAGGAGCACTAGAAAGTTATTCAAAGAAAATGATGAAAAGCTTATCTAGAAAGAACTGAGAACCCTCTGAAGTAAACCACACATTTATCATCATGACTAGTACACTTGCAAAAAAAAAAAATAGAATAAATTATGAGCTATTCAACCAAAAAACAATAAAATTTTCCACTAAAATACAGTTTCAAACTAATCACTAGCATGACGCTAACTTCTTTGCAAAAATAGGGAAGTTTCAAGACAATGTATAATAGCTTGCATGGCAATCGTGTTGATAAAAACTTCCAAGGAATAAGGCCATAGAATTCAACAAGAGTGCCATCATACTTAATACTATCAAAGAGTTGTCAATAGAAAAAGTGAATTGACAGACCTTCATAACTTGCATTGGTTGCTTATCCCTCATCCAACCCTAAAATTTTAGACCAAGGTTAACATTTTCAAGGAAAATTAAGAAAAGTCACATCATCTTGTGAAATAAGATTTGTATCACTACCATTAACTATAATGCAACAATTTTGCACAAACAAAGCATCATTTTCTAAAGTGAACTAGACAATGATGATTAAGACTAATTGTAGGCTTAGAATTATTTTTCCATTTTTTTGAATTGTTAGAATTACCGTACTTATTAGCAGAGGAATTCCCACCATGGATTGGGAAGTCCACAAAAACCACTTCTATCACTGGGATTGTTGATTATAATCATTTTAACCTTCTCCTTCCTTTTTCTCAGCCACTAAAATATGTGTTGAGAACTCTTTTCTTAGTACATCCCTCATTAGAATGGGTAGACCATTAGCGATAATAAAAATATTCTCGTAACATTTCCACTATCATTAAAAAAAAAATTGGGCTAAAATTTAGACTTATTGGTATCTTTTTCATTCCTTGTAAATAAATGAAGATGACAAGGGGAAGGGGCAGAAGAAGAGGGATTAGAAAACATCCATTGAGAGGAGCTTGAATTGTTTTCAATGATGCTCCATCTTTAGGGATCACTTCTGTAACTTGCTTTCAATATTCAAGCCAAGCCATAAAGCCTTGCTCCAATGAACTGAGTGCATGCAAAGTACATCTTATGTTGAATATGAAATAAGAGACACTTGATAAAATTGAAAAATTAATCCCCAAGGATGAATTTTTCAATATACTAATGAACAATCAATACCAACAATCGTCAGAGAGGCAACCACCACTAAGTAGCTCCTTCCTAAGAGGTTAGAAAGATTGTATAATAACTAGTTTGTATAAGCCATCGAAATCACCCAACAGGGACCGCATTGCACACAAGATGTTGAGTTGTGGGAGAAAGAATCTTAAATTAGAATGCACCCTTTTACGAGAGTAACGACATTTTGAAGAAACAAAAATGCCTATGATAAGTGATATACCTACTAGAGGTATAGAAATGTTGCCAACAGTTCTGGAGGTTGGTCCAGAGTCCAAGAGATATCTAGGGAACAACCCCGAACATGAGTAGCTCTGAGGTTATGGTAGAAACATTAAGGATGAATGTGAAGGCAAAAGTCTTGCAATCAAACTAAATTCACAGGATAACTATGAACCAAGAGTGACAGTTCTGGACAGTTCCTTAGTCTAAAAATGTTAGAATCTCATGCAACACTAGAAGGTTATTTTATTGGGCAAAGAGAATGTTGTGTGCATCTTGCAGATGAAAAATTCTCTTGCACATGATGGGAAAAAGGGCTTGCAAAAATATGCCCTATGTGCAGCATCAACACACACAACATTCTCTTTTTCCCAATACACTAACCTTCTATTTGTGGCCAAATAGCACTTGGGTCACTGTGGCAAGGCTTTCAGTAGCAGGCACTTACCATATCTTCCATAATTTGTGCTATTGTACTAGAACTATATCTTGGACCTATGCTAAGATGTGATGTGTTTCCACTACAAGACATCAAGCAACGTGTTTAGCATTCAAAGCTGACAAACTTGAGAAACACCTTGACCAAGGAGAAATAGTTAGAAAGAAACGAACAAATAATAATAATAATAATAACTCTATAAGATTATAAATAGGAAACCCTACTATCACTGCACTAGAGGTGTAGGCCTTCAGTTTTTTATTTTTCATTATAATTTGCACAAAATCCCTCCAATCCTAGCCTATCACATTCTTTCATTTAGAAATAGATAAAGCCTCTTTCATGTGGCCACGTATGAATCCCAATGGACAGGTGGTATTATATATGCCATACATAACAACTAGGAAGACAAAACAAGTAAATTCAATGTTTCAACTGTAAATTCTTATCAGGAAATGTTAGTTACAGTAACAACAATGGTATGCCAATTGCATAAGCCATATGTATCTCCTGTGGAAAGGTTTATTGTAATCCCTGTGTGAGCCAAAACCTCAATAAATAGCAACATATAGAACTAATATGCAGTGGAATTGTTGTAGAAACTATTTTATAAATGGGAAAGGTAGTGAATTATGGAATAACATATCATGTGTACTACCTATTTAGTTGCTTACCCTGCAATATCTACTATCATTTTCAGTTTCTTTATTATTTGGGTACAATGCTCCTTTTATCTAGAATTATAGTGATAGTTGTCCAATAGTTGGTCATATTACAGTAGGAACATCATCAATATAGGAAATCTAGTTTTTGACTGAAAATGAGAACAGGGCATAAGGAAAATCATTGCCACAAGGTAAAAATATGATTGAAAACTTCTTATTGGAATGTATATTATTTGGAGTTAAATACAAACTATGATTATTTGTGGTAATGCTATGGATTTTGGAGAATAGACATTCAAGAAAGTATTGTCACTGTAACACGTCTACAATGTAGTTGTAGATCCTTTTTCACCTTGGTTTCTATTTTCTGCAATGGCTTGTAGTGATAGCATGATGTGTGCATTAGATATTTTCTTCCAATGTTCTAGTGAACCTGGTATTTTCAAGAGGGTCATAACCTATTAGGAAAGAACTTATTTTTTCATAAGAGGAATTCCTAGAAAAAATTGGTCAAGTGGCCAATCTACAAGAAAAAATTATAATATATATTGTGACTTATCCAAATCTTGAAACTTATTCATTGGTTGATACTTCAGTAGTCAGTCAATAATGCAGCAGCCTTTAGAAACCAAAACACAGTGGTGACTTGCAGGCCATGTTTTCATTATGCTAGTACAAGCTTAGTCTATTCAGAGGCCTACGATATGCAACAAAAGATATTTGCAGAGAAGCTTGACAAGTGCACTATTGGAAATGTAGGAAAAATGAAATAGTTAGCTTATATATCTTCAACGATTTTGAATTAGGAAAGACGCCCTTAAAATGTACATCCATCATAAGACTACATCGAGTTTAATCTAGTCAACTGTGTTGTTGCTTGCACACACTTGTTATTTATTTTTCCCGTCTTAGGCCTTATAAAACTAACATAGTAAATGTATAAGAGTTCCCAAAATAAATGTCTAAGTGAGATGGAAGACATGTGAGAAAATTCAAGCTAGCCTATCCATGTTCACCCATGATTGGGATTCTTTAGGATTAATAGTTGAGGAAAGTTTTTCAGCACTGTGGGACTAAGAAAGTATGCCAACTTGTAAGATTAAATAACATTGCAACACCATGAGAGTCATCTAGAATTGATAAAATAATGCTTACCAGTTTAGCATATTAGTAGGAGACAACTTACAAACTTCTTAGTATCATGTTGCATGAAGAATTGACTCGAACCTAAGTTTTTGAGGACACTGATATACTACCCAAATCATGTCCTTTAGGAGACAAAGTTTTCACATTGAGTGTGTGAGAGAGAGAATTGGTATCATGTTCACATGGATTAATACATTATTCCAATTTATATTTTCTTATCTTTTCCTAAAGGCTAATATCAGTAAAATGCGAACATGAGATTGGGTGCCCTCACATTTGAAGAGACAAATCTAGAGAAATTGTGTTAAATACCATTTAAGTTAATCATTCAACCCTCATGCTTAATGGAAATAAAAATTTCATACGATTTATGTCATATGTGCCCAAGGTTTGAAAACACTAAATTTTAAACTCCCAACATGCCCTTTATTAGAGTGGGTGCCCTCACATTTGAAGAGACAAATCTAGAGGGATTGTGTTAAAGATCATTTAAGTTAATCATTATACCCTCATGATTAATGGAAATACAAATTTCATATGATTCATGTCATATGTTCCCAAGGTTTGAAAACACTAAAGTTTAAACTCCTAGGATCTCATCATTCCCTCTAGTTGAAGGAAGAAGAAATTTGAAAAGAAACATTGATCTCTTATCGTGACTCGTACCCTTCTTATTTCACCTTTGCACTTGAGAATATGATGGCTTAGGATTTTAAACTCAAATTAAGTGGTAGGTTCAACATATAATTGAGGTTGTTTGACCTTTTTGGAAACTATGCAACGATGAGTGCTTTCTATGTCCAATATTATAATGATACATTTTAGATGAATCTCTTAGCTTTCACTATCTTAAGAGTTTTTAATATTGATCTTAAGTTAAAGGTAATTATTATTGCAAAATATAGCACCCCTATGGCATCATAGGTATGGGCACCTCAACTTGACCTATCTCTCTCAGTTGGCATGAGAGAAACTAGTAGATGGACTTCTGAACATTCTGTAGAAGATCCACAGAGTTTGCAGAGCTTGTTAGGCAAGGAAGCTACATTGAATACCATTTTATGAAGGACAAGCCTGGACCAGTGGTTGATGTCATAGGTACTTCCTTCTGTTTGTTGATTATTTGAGTAGAAAAATGTGGCTATATTTTCTACAATTAAAATATGATGTGTTTAATGAATTTCAAAAGTTCAAAGCACTAATAAAGAAAAAGTTAGGCTGTAATATTTCCTCTCTTAGATATGAAACTAGTGGGGAATTCTACTTAAAATATTTCAATAAATATTTTACTAAACATGGGATCAAAAGATAGTATTGGATGAAAACACCTTTCAAGATGTTATGGTGGCCATACAAGAAGAAGAATCTCCCACCCCTCTTGAAGATGATAACAATATCACTAAAAGGGACCCTCCAAATTCACAAGATTAGTTCATGATGGACAGACTACTTTGTGACCAACATAGCCCCACAGCCAACCCCATTCTCATCAAAGAACTAGTATGTGTTGATGTATGTGTCCTAGATTCTATGAAAGATTTGCATGAAAAAAAGGAGCATGATAATAATTTTCACCATTGTGAGGAGGCTATTCATGATGTCCAACATGAGAAAGAACTTTGGAGTAAGTATGAAGATGGGTTGTGTTTGCAATGACTTGGTCAATGCAACCAACATCAACATCATACTCTCCTTCCTCTTTTCCCTTTCACATTCACCATGAGTCGATATTATTTCCCCAATATCTTTGTTGTGGCCATGAAATTGGGACGCCACACCACTTCTACCATGCTAATATTCCTTCCAGGCCTTATACATAGGTTTGGCTCCTGGTAGAATGTTTTCTAGGATGATCTGTTCACCATCAATTAGAAAGCTCAAAAACAAGTTCACATGGAGCTGTGAATTAAACTCAAATTCCTGATTCAAGATGGCTCACGGGCATGTTCAGATTGAGCTGTGTGTTGGGTTCGAATTCCTCATTCTTCAAACACTCCCTTACTACTTGACAAGGACTTGTTGCTCCTCTCTCCAGGCTTTGTTTCTTTTGTAAGTTCAATTAAAGTTTTGAATTTCTGATGTCTAATTCAATGCTTATGTCCAATTTCCATTGAGAAAGAGTTAAATGGTTCTTCAATTTGAAATTCTCTAAATTTTTTGTAGAGAGGTTGGGAGCATTCTCTGAAGGCTCCAACTTTTGTGAGAAAGATTCAAAGTTTCAAGTTGGGATTTTCTACTTTTTTTGTATATTTTTACTGTGGGCACTGGCAGTACAAAGCCCAACATCCCACCATTGGTGCCGATCCGTTCAATGAATTTGATCCCAAAGAGAAGGTTCAGAAATCCTCCTTCGATTGGTGGATATTTAGTGTGTTTTTGGGAATGTTGTTTGAAGATATTTTTCTAATATACATCCAGGATCATGTGGGATTCACTGTAGGTTATGCGATACCCACATTGGGATTGATTATATCTCTCATACTATTCTTAATTGGTACTACATTTTATAGACATAATGTTCAAAATGGAAATCCATTCAATCGCATTGCTCAGGTAATTGTTGCAACAATTTGTAAGTGGAAAGTTATTGTGCCATTAGATCCCGCCAAACTTTATGAGGCTGACCCCAAAGAGTATGTTGCTAAAGGAAAATTCCCGATTTCTCATACTCTAGTTTTGAGGTGAGTTCAACCACAAGTAATTTTCAGTATTAGTTGACTATTTTTTGAATTATGATTAATAGTAGACAAACCCTAGTTGTAATTATTGAAATCAATCATCATGAATATTTTAGAGTAAATAATAGTAGTGTCAATGCCATATTTTATGTTATTAGTGTTCGTCTCATTTCTCATATGTTTGTTTTTTCTAGTTGATTATATTTATCATATAATAACATAATTAGCATGCTTGATTATTATTATAACATAATTAGTTTTCGTCCTGATGAAATGCCGTTAACTTTACCTATTCATTCAAAAGAAATGAATTATTTTTCTATCAATGTTTATGCAGATTAATTTTTCCATAACTTCACTAGTGCACTATTATTTAGTATAATTTCCTTTTTCTACCTTGTAGATATTTGGACAAAGTGACAACAAAATATGGCTCAACTAGTCAGTGGAAGTTGTGTCCTATAACCCAGGTAGAAGAAAACAAGATTATGCTCGTATTTCTTCCAGTGTGGGTGTTTTTGTTGATACCAAGCACCTTGATTTCACATGTAAGCACACTATTGGTAAAGCAAGGAACAACATTGAACATACATATAAGTTCTCACTTTCAAATCCTTGCAAGCTCACTTACATTAGAGAATGTCCGAAGTGAAGTAGACAGAAAGTTATTTTTTCTTTTGTAATTTTTATTAAAGTTTTGAATTTCTCATGTCAAATTTACATGCTTATGTGCAGCTTCCATTGAGAACGAGGCAAGTGGTTCTTCAATTTGACATTCTCCAAAGTTAAGTAGACAGAAAAACACATACAGATGGCCACAATGAAAGCATCTACTTCTATAATTAAATAAAATGGTTGAGAATAATTAAGATCTTTGAAAATCTTCATAAATTGCTCAAATAAAATAAGATCTAAAAATTAAGGTCCTCCAAAATCTTCCTAACTACATAGTGAATTGTTCCCAATATATAGGTTCCCGGATAATATTTTGTTTGAATATGGTGCCCTCCCACCATCTTTCTATGCTTTAATTCCTCACTCGACTCAATCAAATGGGTATGCCACCATTTCTTCCTTCATTTGCAACCTAACCAATCACTACATTTCTATCAAATCCTATAACACCATTAACAAAAGTGAGGAGGACGAGGAAAGGCCAACAAAATAAAATATAATCATGGAAATAAATTTCCTACTTGATAAATAGATATAAAAATGTTTCTATATACCTCAGTCAGATGGATGGATAAAGAAAGACATTGGTAAATTGGAAAACTACTTTTGTTTTACCCATCATCGAAAATTTGATTATTTAAAATATTCCTAACTCATATAAAAAGACCTCATCTCATCACAATGCATGAAAAATCAAACTCTGCCAAAATACTAAAAGTATGATATGAGATAAAGTAATTCAACCCAAATTAAAGTCAGCACAATTAACTTTTACTATGAGTTAAACTAAGCCTAATTATCTTTTACTAAAAAATTATTGCCAGATTTGAAATAAAACAGGACACAGAAAAGTGAGACCCCGCCAAATTACTGAGCCGTCTAACTGAACCCAAATAAAACTACGACTTATTAAATTTTATATATAAATAGAACATAGAAAAGGTATTGCCAGATTCAAAATAAAATAGAACATAGAAAAGTTATACCGTGCCAAAATACTCAATAGTAATTGAAGTAACTGAGCCCAAATCAAACGACACCTAATTAACTTTTATATACAAACAATAAATTTCATTTTATTTCAAAAAGCTTATGAATGAAGAATATGTACTATTAAGATGAACAAGGTGCCAGAAAATATGAATTTTTCCTTTGCATTCTCCCTGAGAGGCATCGACGATAAGTGCCTCATTTACTGAAGACCTCAATAATATCATTCTCGCTGTTAATTTCCAAGAAATCCACAATGGAAATACAAGAATCAAAATTTGGGCAGTGCATGTCCTTCAATAATATCCTTCTGAGCTCCAGAGTAATGAAAATAATGATAGTAAAAGGACCTTGCCTCATCAAAATGGGAATAAACCCCTTGTAAAGATCCATAGGACCTTCCACCTTGATGGTCTTCATAGCATAGTCAAGGGCTCCAGAATAAGGTATCGGCTCCTGGTAGAACACATATTTTCCAATAGCAATCCAGAATATACGTTGATCTGGGGTGTTTTCTCACCATTTATTCAATCATACCAGCTAAAAAAGAAAACAGAATCCCAATTTCTCTAAAATATCTTCGGCATGTCACTCAAATGTTTAGGTGGATATCTTCCTAATAAACTACCAACACAATACCATGGTAAGTTGTTTCGGATCTGATGTCTACTGCTTCAGCTTTGTAGGAGCATCCTCTTGCACTGTTCTCTCGATTGTGTGAGCTACCTAATAGATGGAATCCAAACCCCACATGATCACTGCAAAATAGATGGAATCTGAACCCCACATGATATTCCTCCCTATTTCTGCAAGGTAGATCTCGTTCCTTGTAGAGAAGGATAGGAAGTTTGCTCTTTGTCTCTATATCTTTCGTAGGAAGGCTTTTGATTCAATACATTCGACTCTTCATGTTAAATAATGAAAAACATGAATCCATAATAAACTGGAACAAACAAAATTGGATCCATAAAATAAAAAACCCATATATTAAAACCTCGGTAAAGTATAATAACATGCAAGGAAACAAGAGAGTTTGACATTTCTCTGGAAAAAAAAATATGAAGAACAATAGCTTAATAGGCCTGTCACCTATGTATTACATATTACATTTTTTCAGGAGACCGAACCTTGAAAAGAATTAGACAATGGTGTCTTATCCAGAAACCTCCTTAGCCTCTTCGTTACCGGCGCTCTCCTTGAACTTCTTGGGATACCCTAGATCAAATCTTTGGCCTCTGGTGAGAGAGCGGATGACCTTGATTACAGCAATTTGAGTGCTTGTCTAGAAGTATTATGAATTTTCAAAGAGAGATAGAGGCTTTAGGGATGGCCATCAACCAGGAATATTGTTCAGATTCGTTCTGTGGAAAGAAATCACCATGATTGAAGCAACACTCCTCCTTCCTGTGGACAAACCCTCCAACAGTGGGAAATGAAAAAAATTGATATTTGAATTTTTTTTTTATTTTGACCTTAGGAGGGAAATGAAAAATTGGATATTTGAAATTTTTTGATATTTTGATATGAAATGCATGTTTTTTTTTTTTTTTTTTAAATAATTCTTTGTCACAAAGACAATAAGAAGCATAGAATACAACTCAAGGGTGAGTGGGAAGGCATGGTAGAGGATCAATTTTTACAAAGTTTTAGCATGGAGAAAAGTTCAATAAAATTTAAAAAAATATGAATTTATAGAAGTAAATATGTAGAAGGGTGAATATGTTGATTTATAGAAGGTTGAGTATATAAGGTTAAAGAGTCATTTCATATGTTTTTTCCACCTATTTTTCTTGATAATTTGTACATCTCTCTAAATAAATAGACCTTTTTGTAGTCTATTTGTGTGTTGAGTGGCTTATAGTTGGTAAATTATCCATTGTAATTTAGATTTTTTTGAGGTCACTCTAGTTTCCTATATATGCAAGGTCTATAACATACTTAAATAGATTCAATATTAGGGATAAGTTGTAATGGGGATTGCATTTTTTATTAGTTTTTGGTGTTAACTCTACATTAGAGTTATGTAATACTATGCATGTTATTAGTATAATGGATTACTATTCTACCTATGTGTTTGTATTTATACAATATTTGGGTGATCTATGTTATTTTTTATTCATAATGATGTTATTTATAGTGGTTTAAATGGATGCTAATAATATCATAATGAATGCAATCCCCGCTAAAATATTTAACATTTTTCTCTTTACTTATTGGGAATTATTATAGGTCTCTCAAGTGAGACCTTCCTTCCCCTATAAGATGGAATATATTAGGACATTAGACAACAACAGGCCATATTTAGATACATTCCATTAACCTTGAGTCTTATGATAAAGCCAACACTCAATAATGGGAAATAATTGTCTAAAATATTTGAAATATGGTAGATGAGTTAAATTAGGGTTTAATGACCGAGGATGTTGGGTTTAACTTACAAAATGTCTTCAAGCGACTTGAATGTTTTTAACCATGACCCTAAATTCCCCCTAAGCTTATTTAGGATGCAAATTATTCTTGGAAATGGGTTGGGAAAGGTAGAAGCTAACATTAGGAATAGGTGCTTAAGGAAAAAAGGTCATTTTATTGGCTCTTAGGAAAAATGGAAAAGAAATATTACTTTTAGGAAATTGTTTGTATATGTTAATGTATAATTTATACCTAAGGAGAGATGAATTTCTCACTAAGTCATTATGGTAATTGGAGTAGTTAAATAATGCTCAAGTATTTTCTAAGTGGATAGATGAGGATATGGTATAATTAGCCATATTGGGGTATTAAGCTCCCATTACTCAGCATGGCATTTTATTTGGGATGAAGGTGGTGTTGTAAGCCAAAGAACTTACAATTACAATAAGTACTAGAACAAGTTTGATATTAGAAAAATTGATGACATTGTTGGGTAGATTATAGTTCTTGAGTGAATCTTCAATGAGTTTAAATCATGTTTTCTAATTGAGATAAATCCTTTCTTGGAGGGAAAAGCATATTTATTAATCTTCCTTAGTCTTACATTGATAATAGCATTAGGAGATGGAGGTATCAACTAGATCCATCCTAACAATGGCCGGAAAAGGAATTCACTAACAATTTTCCTTGTTGGTGCAAAGGGATGTTGTTAAAATTTATATTTCTAGGATTTTGTGTGGATTTGATTAGACAAATTGTGTGACAAGAAACAATCTAGAAAAAACTGCTATATCAACTATTGTTTTATAGAGAATAACCATAACCGTTTGACCTTCATTATTGTAAGCATATAAAATATTGTTTTTACTTCTTAGATGATTACCAAAAAAAATTAATTTCCTCGTACATAAGTCCTCAACATAACCATTGAAAGAGTGAAAGCAATGTCTTACAATTTTTGTTGTAGCTAGAGAAACTTCTTCAATAAGGGACCCACTAGGACCTCAATTTTCAATTCCTATTGCATCCGAAACATAGAAAACAGAAGAAAGAAATGACCACTTGTTATTTAAATATGAACTTTACTTTCAAAAAAAAGGTTTAAAAAGAGTGAACTTAAGAAAAAATAAATGCATTTACTCCACAGTAAAAAAAGGTCATTTCCAACACAATAATTTTAATCTATTCTAGGTTTTAATGATGTCAAGCCAATGTACGGTTGCACTTCAATATGTAGAAAAGTGCAGATACCATTTCACAAATATATTTTATATTTTTGGTGGTGATTTTTTAAAGTTCTATTAACATTCAATGTTACTTGAACAATGAGAAGAAAATTTGTCCTTCCTTTGTTTTCCAACTCTAAGTGGATGAGGAAATTAACTATGGGCTAAGTTGCTATTGTGGTCACTAGCGAATCATCTAGGAAAGCATAGCTTGTTCTCAGCGGTAGTACCTTCCAAGATATGGCATCTGATCCTCATAGAGGTATATATATGCTCAATGTTAGAGTCATTTCTACATTTTTTTGAAGGAATTTATCTTCTCTCGATTGAAGATGAGAAAAATAGATGAATTTCAAAAATGGTTTGCAGTATTTTCTTTTATTTTTTAATGCATCTTTTTATAGATGACCATTTTGTGCAATACAGGGTGCCTTGTGAATATTTCTTTCCACGTTAATGTGGGCTCAAGTGTTTACTAGATCATGATCCTTCTTCAATACGAACATGGAAATGGTGACCTAAACTAGGTGGATTCTTTACAAAGCTAATTAATTTCCCATTGTATAGACTACATTTATTGATGCAATTATATTATGCATGGGTTACAATTTTATGTAACAGGTTCATGTTTCACTTCTCTTTAGGGAAAACCCAATACCTGGAAACCAATGCAACAAAAATGGGGTGAAAATTGGGCTTTGAATAGTGGCCATATACGTGTTGTGTTTTCAATTTGCCTCACAACCCTCTTAGCAATGAAAATTCTAAGTATAGATAATGTTATTCTAGAGAATTGGCACTGAAATTATGCATACAATACCAATGCCAACAATCAAGCACTGTAACTCTCTTTTCAAAGTCCTTTTCATCTTTTCCTCACAATACTTGTCTGTTATCAATATCTTTTCCATATTTATCCTTGGACAGAATTTACCACCCAATTAGGGTTACATTCCCAAAAAACCTGACTCATTGAAGGTGTCGATCGGTCTTCCCCTGATGGTTCAGTCACCCTATCAAGTTCCACCTTCAAAGGGACTTGCGACTAGTCTAGACAAAATGGGATTTTATACCCTACAAATAGCCCTCAGTCAATATTCAAATGGGTTTTTCATGAAAATATTATACCGCATCACCCTTCACACAAATTTAAAATTACACCCATCTGCCATGGATCCAACATTCATGAAACCATACAAAGGCAAATCCCCTATGATGGAGCTGCATCGATCCCCCAAACAAGTTTTCGTTCAAAGTTCCTCCCACTGAGGTGTGCTTGATCCAACATACTACTCATGTGTTACCAGGTGTGACAACCAAGAAAACTGAAAATTGACCACCCTATAATAGACACATGACAAATTTTGAGGCAAACACAACTTCTAGCTCATTATAGAGTCACACTCTTTGCACACACAAAAAAATCCATCACCATTGAAAAAATGTGATTGTCACTCTTCATAACATTCCAACTAATGTCCTACTAACTTCCAACTAACAAAAGAGAACTAGCAAGAAACTCGGGTGAAAAATCATCAAAACTGCACAGAGAGGGATCACTTGCGAGGGAGACATGACAATCTCCCATAAGGGAGTTCCTGTTGAAAGTGTCTCCCTCTAAAGTGGTGACCTAACATACCACGTCTCATGTGTTACCTTTTCCAAAATTTCATATTAGTGCTTATGTTACCTCCATCAAGTAAGATTTTTTTTTTGGATTTATGAGGCTTGGTCTGTGTCAGTATTCCTTCAGTAGAGAAAAAAAAACTCTAAAATTTATGCTTCTTCCTTGAATTTTCATCAAAGATAACTTATATCATCATCATGGAGATTTAGGTTGTTATTAGCTTGTATCGTAACTCATCTTACAATAGCCTCGATCATATTGGCTTAAATTCATATTTGTGCTCAGAATTGAGATTTTCCCAATTTCAATTTGTTCTAGCTTGTAGTAATAAACCAAGACCCTTGGTCCTTCTCTTATAATAGATATATTCTGACCCTTGTAGAATAGAGATAATTTTAGACTTGTTTTAGGTCTTTTTCTTCAATAGGAAGTTTTTTTCCAACCATAGAAAGTTATTCTTACAAACTCGACTTCTGGTGAATACGTCCTTCATAATCTTGACTAGATTTCAGAGACAAATTTGAACCTTGTTCCTAACTATAATACCATGTTGAAATAAAAATGCATAATATAATTTCTTAACATGATAATTGTTTATATATGTTTCCTCATTTAGACATTACTTCATTCCTTGGGTCATCAAGTAATTATACAAATATAGCTATACAAGTTCAGAATGAGACTTGCAAAAGGGAAGCCTATGGTTGTGATAAGGTGTGAAAAAACTAATTTCATAGAAAGGGATAATCTGGGTTGGGCACAACATTGTTTTTCTAATTACTTGGTTGGGTTCCTGAGCTGCAAAAAAGTAAGGCTATCTATGAGGGTATGACAACTAGGGAGTGTAAGGTTCCCAAGTAAGGCTATTTTTTAGGGCATGAGTGCTAAAGACTACTTGGGAATGTTAATATGTGACAAATAGTCCGAAGCCATGTCAAACATGCCAAGATGTTCCAAGTGTTAAGGCGTGTCAAGATGCACAAGGGTGTGACAGTGCGTGTTAGGGACGGTCAAGGAAAGAAAATGGAGAAACAATTTAAACTACAAGGAGATGAACACATAAGAGGGTTAATAAGTATTCAATTTACCTTTTTCGTGAGGGGCATGCTAGGCACACCAACACTAGGTGCGAATAAGTGCCAAGTGCCAAGTGTTAGTACATTCCACGTACCAAATCTTCCTCTATCTCTTCTCATCTACTTTCCAATAATTTATCTCAAATAACGTTAATATTAAACCATGCAAAAGCATACCAAGTCATCTCAATGCATGTTAGACATGCTAAGACTTTCTAAGCGCTAACATGTGACAAGTTCCAATATGTGTCAAGGAGTGTTATGCATGCTATGAAGTGGTAGGGCCTGTCAAAAAGTGCTAAGTAGAGAGTGCCAATGCAAGCTAAGGAGTGTTAGGGAGCACTAGGACAACACAAGGGAGAAATAGGTCAAAATGCATGGAAGTGAATGAATTTGAGGGTGTGTCAAGGAGTGGCAATGAGTGCTAGTTTTCATGCCAAGGAGGGAGTGACAAGGTATTCTAAACATTCCCAAACCATATTGACCACTCACTTCTTACCATTCCCACACCACAGAAAAAAATCCTAAAAATATCATTCTTAAAATCTCTTGTGTTGTTTCCTAATGTCATTCAAGTAGAATCTCGCAATTAATTATGTTAGTAATGGTGTGATCACTTTTCTATTCTCTTGAAGGAACTCTTTCTAGACATTCATCCCATCAAACATAAATCATTGAGTGAAAATGAATGGAAATGAATGAATAATATGGTGTGTTGGGTAGTGTCAGCGAGTGTTAGGCGTGCCAAGGGGGGAGTGACACGGCATGCTAGGGAATGCTATGGAATTTCAAGAAGTTCTAGGGTGTGCTAACATGTGCTAGATAGTGAAAAGGCATGCCAATGTATGTCGGGCATGCCAAGACATGCCATGTGTTAAGGCATGATGAGATGTGCCAGGTGTTATGGTATGCAAACACGTGTCAAGGAGTGTAAGGCAACAAAAGGGAACACCAAGTTAAAATAAAAATAAATGAACACATACGAGTGTTAGTAACTGAGGACCTTACCTTTTCAAGAAGGGCATGCTAGGCATACCAACATTAGTGCCAATACATGCCAAGGGACAATTTTTAGCATGTCTTAAGTGCCAAATCACCCTCCATTACTTCTCTATTAATTGGGAATTATTGATCTCAAGTAAATTTTATCTTAAACCATGCCAAGGAATTCCATGGAATCCAAACACATGCCGAGAATTTTCAAGTGCCACTAAGTGCCAAGAGCCAATATGTGCCAAGTGCCAATGTGTGTTGAGTGTTAGTGAGTTCCAGGGAAGCACAAGGGAGCACTATGTAAAAATGCATGGAAATGAATGAATAAGAGTGTGTGACAGGGAGTGTCAGCGAGTTCCAGGTGTGCTAAGGAGGGAGTGACATGGTATGATGGGAAATGCTAAGTCATGCTAGTGGCCAGAGTGGCATGTGGCCAAGATGTGCCAGGTTCTAGGGTGTGCCAACATGCTAGGAAGTGTTAGGGAATCATAGGAACACACAAGGGAGCACTAGGTGAAAATAATGCATGCAAATGAGCAATTAAGAGATTGTGACTGGAAGTGTGAGTAATTTCCAAGCGTGCTAAGGAGGGAGTGACAAGGTATGCTAGGCATGGCTAAGGTATGTTAGAGGTTAGGTAAACATGCCAAGATGTGATAGGTGCTAGGGTGTGCCAATGCATGTCAGGAAATGTTATGGAGTGCGAGGGAAAAACAAGGGAGAAATATTTTCAAATTCATGGAAATGAATGAATAAGAGTGTGTGAAAGATATTGTTAGCAAATTCTAGGTGTGCTAAGGAGGGAGTGACAATGTATGTTAGGTAGCTCCAAGGAATGCTAGAGTGCCAATACGACATGCCCAAGATGTGAAAAGTTCCAGGGTGTGCCAATGTGTGTCAGGGAGTTTTAGGGAGAGACACGGAAACATAAGCGAGAACTAGTTCAAAATACATGGAAATGAACGAATATAGAGTGTGTTATAGGGAGCGTCAGCGAGTCCTAACTGTGATAAGGATGGAATGACAAGGTTATATGGTAGGAAATTCCAAGGCATGCTAGATTTTAGGGGCATGTCAAGGAATGGTAGGGTGTTTTAGGGAGTTCCAAAGCATGTCAAGTAATGCAGGGGATGATAACATGTGCCACATAGTGCCAAGGGATTGTTAGACGTTCCAGGTGTTATGGCATGTCAAGATGTAAACTATGTTTCTCAGTTGTTTTATGGCCACTATTGGACGTGAGCCTTGACTTGGTAACTTGTTAAGTGGGATGACTTAAAATTGGCCATGAGTATCATAAGATTATTTATAATCCATTCTTAGGTGAATAAGGCATAGTATAGTTGTAGTAAATGAAACTCAGTCAAGTTGTTGTAGTCGAGGTAGGACTTAGTTAGGTTCCCAAGTCTTAAAAAAATAAGGGTAGTTATGAGGACATGATATTTTAGGAGTGCCAGTGTGTCCCAATGAATTGAAAGGTGTGCTAAAAAATTCCAGTTAGTTTTAATGCATGAAAAGGAGTTCTTGGGAGTGCCAGGGAATCACAAGGGATAACTAGTTCAAAGTACATGGAAACGAATGAATAAGAGTGTTTGTTAGGGAGTGTTAGTGAATTCCAAGTGTCCCATGGATGAAGTGTGCTAGTATAATTTCATAATAGGAATTACAGAAGACAAGCCTATGCTTGTGATAAGGGGATAGATGAAGCAGTTTCAAAAAAAGGAATACTTCGTGCTAGACGCAACACTATCTTTTCAATGACTTCGTTGGGTTCCCAAGTAGTAAAAAAACTAAGGTTATCTATGAGGGCATGAGAAATAGGTAGTGCCAAGGTGTGAAGGGAATCCCAGGAAGTTATAACACATGCTATAAAGTTCCAAGGCATGTTAGGCATTCCAACATGTGCTAGGTGCTAGGTTTTGGCACCAACACATGCTAGGGAGTGCCAAGGAAACATAATGGAGGACTAGTTTCAATTTCATGGAAATGAATGAATAAGACTGTGTGATATGGAGTGTTAGAAAGTTATTGGTGTGCTAAGGAGGGAGTGAAAAGGTATGCTAGGAAATTCCAAGGCATGATAGAGTGCTAGGAAAGAATGCCAAGATGTTCCAAGTTCCAGGGTGTGCTAATGTGTGCCAAGGAGCATTAGGGAGTGCTAGAGAAACACAAAGGAGAACTATTTCATAATGCATCGAAATGAATGAATAAGAGTGTGCAACAAGGAGATTCAACGAGTTCCAAGTGTGCTAAGGATGAGTGATTAGGAATTCTTGATAGTGTTAAGGAATACTAGAGTGCTAGGGTGACATGCGGCCAATATGTTCCAACGCGTGCAAGGAAGTGTTAACTAGGAGTGCCACGGAAACATAAGGGATAATTACATCAAAATGCATGGAAATGAGAAAATAAGAGTTTTTTATTAGAAGTGTTAGTGAGTTCCAGGTGTGCTAATAAGGGAGTGACAAGGTATGTTAGACAGGGTTAAGGCATGCTAGAGGCCAGAGTGACATGCCAAGATGTCTTAGGTGATAGGGTGTACCAACACGTGCCAAGGAGTGTTAAGGAATGCTATGGAAACATAAGGGAGAAATAGGTAAAAATGCATGGACATGAATGAATATGTATTTCTGATTGGGTGTTTAAATGAGCTATAGGTGTGCTAAGGAGAGATATACAAGGTATGCTAGGTAGTGCCAAGGAATGCTAGAGTGCTAGGGTGGCATGCCAAGATGTGCCAGGTGTTAGGGTGTGCCAATGCATGTTAGGTTTTTAGGGAGTGTCAGGTAAACACAATGAAGCACTAGATAAAATCCATTTAAATTAACGAATAAGAGTGTGTGATAGGGGGTGTTAATGAGTTCTAGGTGTGTTAAGGAGGGAGTGACAAGGTTATATGTTAGGCAATGCCAAGGTATGTTAAACTACCAAGGCATGTCAGGAAGTGCTAGGGTGTGTTAGATAGTGTAAAAGTGTGTCAAGGAATGTCAGGTATGATAACACATGACACATAATTCCAAGGCATTTAAGACATATAAGGTGTTATGGCATGTCGAGATGTAAAACATGTTTCTTAGTTGTTTTACGACCACAGTTGGATGTGATGAGTCTTGTCTAGGTAAATTGTTAAGTGGGATCAGTTGAGATTGGACATGAGTAGTCTAAGATGAGTTACATGTAGTTCTTAGGTGAAAAATGCATATTTTGAATTTCCACGATACATGAGAATATGGGTTTGGTCTTAGAATCATTGATGCAAACACACGCAAGTGTCACAACACATCTACTTTGCACAACGAGATCTTCACACATCATGGAATCAACTAGTGCACATGAAAATTTTTAAATTTTTCAAACCATTCTTTGTTCAATTAAAAACTATCATAGAATAGTCTAGAGCTCTCGTACCATGGATCATGGACCTTTACAATCACACCGATACAAGGAATAAAACTAGGGTTGGGTGTGACTCCTTTGACAACCAATCTACCTTGAACAAGATAACACTTGAATGACTTTTTGATGGTGGCCACACATAGCCCTTTCAATCCACATGTCTTGAACACATCTGGCAGGTCCTCTTGCCTCCCATTATGCAACTTCTCAATCTCCCTCTATCAATGAACTCAACTCCTTTAGGTTACTGAACTCGGCTCGAAAAACTTTTCCTTCTATCTACCTCTTTTTTCCTTTAAGGTTTGCAACACTTAGGGTTTTCGTTCAGTTTTTCACAACTTCATTGTGAACAACTCTTTGGTCTTCCCACTTTTGCCATGCTACTACTCCAAGATGAAAATTCTATGGATATGGAGGTTTCCCTTTTTCTCGATGATGAAATCCTCTACAATACAGTGAAATAGGGTTAGTTGGATAGCTCACTTGATTTCTACTTTAGTCCTTCAAAGTTTGCACGTCCTTGGGCCCAATACACCTACCATTCTACTAGTCTTATTTTCCTTCGCAAGTACAGGACTTAGAACTCTTCTTTGACATTCACATAACAACCCTCCAATTTTAATTGGACTGCCATCATTTTTCCCAACCACATTCAATTATTTTATTGATCTAGTGCCCAAAACACTTCCCTCATCTAGGGATCTTCAATTATGCCACCTAATAGTGATTTGAGTCCTATAAAAATCACTATTCTTGTGTACCAATTTATTTGTTGTCCAACCTATGAATAAATATGAACTAATCATCTTATCATCCTACTAAAAATTTGTAGATGAATGAACTGGGGTCACAAATCATCCATTAATAGTCCATTGACTAACTATTTATAGGCTACTTCAGATATCTATCCAAAACTCTATGGAAAATCCACGAAAATAAACTCTTCTTCATGTCAATCCATTCCTCATATGGCACATTTATTTTGCTCCATATTCTACTCAGGTTCCACCTTCCTTTGGATTTTCTATCTCTGCACAAACTTCTGCAAACCATCTTCCAAATTTGTTGTATATATTGCAGAAATAAACCTCTCTCTAAGGGTCATAACTCCTCTTCTTATATGCAGATATATCACAATCTTAATGGAATACCTTATGGATTGAACATGATAGGAAACCTCCCTAAATATGGAATTAAACTTCTATTTTAATTTCTTTAGAATAAACCCTATCCACCCATAGCAAAGACAAAAACTCTTTCCTCCATAAGAGACTCGACCTAGCTCATATGGATCCATATATTATGGGCATTTCTTTGATTGAACCTTGACCTAAAATTCAGATCTTTATGACCCTCAAACTACAGTTACCTCAGTCAATATTACACCTAAGACTTCTTTTGTTCTAGCCCTAAATTCTAGTGCAAACCCTCCTCCCTTTTTGTTTCTCATTATCACAAACCTTGCAGCCTACTAACAACCACAAGTTAGGGTCTCAATCCTCTCTACTATTTCAAAATTTGATACGGCCTTCACAAAGAAACACCACTAAGATCACATGCCCAACTTCTCATGAGTTGCCTCTCTTGAGCTTGATATGCCATAAGAGAACCAAAAATATTCCATCCTACTTCCTATCTCAAACCCATTAAGTTATGTGACATTCTTGTGAGCCCTCACATGATGATCTCACTCTTGGTAGATGATCATGGCCTCCCTTTAGAAACGCTTACTTAGACCTCTAACTCGACCTTCTTTAGGACTACATCTCTCCTGGAATCCTTGATCAAATGAGCTCCTTCTCACTTGATGTTCTTGCCTTAATACTAAGGCCTTCTTAAATATCTTTTCCTAGCTAGGCCTCTTAAGAATTCACTATAACTTACAAACTTTATCCGCTTAGACCTTAGGAAATATTATTTTTTCTTTTTAATTTTCTTTTAGATTTTAAACCACATCTTGGGTCCAAAGCGTGTTCTCTTGGGTTATTTTACCACAAAGCCTTTTGTGGCCAAACTCACACAAACCCATCTCACTAGGCATGTCGAGTACCTTCGAAGCTACACAATTCAACAACATAGTCTAGTAGTAGTAAACATAACTTGGTCAAGCTCCTATAGTCCAGTGAGGATTTGGTTTGGTTCCGAAGTTGAAAATTAAGTAAGGGTAGTTGTGAGGGCTTGATAAATAGGGAGGGTTAGGGCATGCCAATGAATGAAAAGGCGTGCTAACACATGATGGAAAATTTCAATGCATGTTGAGGAGTGTTAAGGATTTTCGAGGCATCACAATGGAAAACTAGGTCAAAATGCATGGAAATGAACAAATAAGAGTGTGTTTCAGGGAGTGTCAGTGAATTCAAGTGTGCCAAGGATGAAGTGTGTTAGAAGAAGTTCATAATATGATTTGCAAGAGGCAAGCCTATGATTTCAATAAGGGGCTCAACAAAGCAGTTTTAGACAAAGGGAGACTTTGTGTTGGCCACAACACTATTATTCCTTTATCTATTATTTTTATATGAAACGTGGCACAGTTTGGTTGAATGCTCATGTTTTAAATTTTTTTAGACGATTGCATATTGTACATTGTTGTGTATAAGTTTTGGGGAACTCGACTTGTGTTGACTTATATCTTGTTTGTATTGTGGATCTTGTGGTTCTTCCAAAATCTCAGTTAATTCTCTACTATTTATATGCAATAGACATACTTGTGAAATATTGCATATGTAAGCTATGTTGCGTAGTTTCTTTATGGCCATGGCTACATGTGATCCTTTTCTTGGTAAGTTCTTAAGTGGGAAAAGTTCAACTTGGACATGAGTGACCTAAAATGAGGTATAGGCAGTTCTTAGGTGAACAAGGCACAATATACTTGTAGTAGGTGGAATTGATCAAGTTTTTTCGACTAAAGCAGACCAATATCAAATGAACTGAAGTAGCTAAGGACTTGATCAGGTTCCCAATTCATGAAAAAATGTAAGGCTAGTTGTAAGGGAATGAGTGCGAAGGCATGAGAGGGAATGTTAACATGTGCTAGATAGTTCAAAGGCATGTCAAATATGCTAAGATCTTTCAAGTGCTAAGGTATGCCAAAATATGCAAGGGTGTGACAATACGTGCTAGGGACTATCAAGGCAACAAAAAGGAGAAACAAGTTAAACTACATGGAAATGAACACGTCATAGTGTTAATAATTCATCAATTTACATTTTCCAAGAGGGAAATGTTATGAAAACCAACACTAGGTGGAAATAAGTGTCAAGTGCCAAGTGTTAGTGCATTCTATGTGCCAAATCATCCTCTATTACTTCTCTTCTACTTTCCAATAATTGATCTCAAATAACTTTAATATTATGCCAAAGCATACTAAGGCATCTTAATTAATGCTAGACATGAAAATTATCATGGTATCTCTAGGAATACATATCTCTTCACTCCCTTTGATCAAATGAGCTCCTTCTCACTTGATGTTATTTCCTTCATCCTAAGGCCTCCTTAAATAGTTTTTCCTAGACCTCTTACGAACCCTCTAGAACATTCAAGTTTTATCCACTTAGACCTTAGGAAATATTAATTTTCCTTTTTAATCTTCTTTTATATTGTAAACCCCATCTTGGATGCAAAATCCCTTTTCTTGGCTTCTTTTCCCACAAAGCCTTTTGTGACCAAAATCACACAAACCCATCTCACTAGACTTGTGGAGTACCTCCCAAGCTACACAATTCAACAACATAGTCTAGTTGTAGTAACTGTAACTTTTTCAAGCTCTTGTAGTCAAGTGAGGGCTTTATTGGGCTCCCAAGTTGCAATTTTAGTAAGGGCATATGTGAGGGCGTGATAGCTAGGGAGGGTCAGGGCATGCAGAGGAATGAAAAGGCATGATAAAAAATGTCATAAAATGTCAATGCATGTTGAACTAGAGTGTTAGGGAGTGTCGGGGCATATCAAGGGATAAATAGGTAAAAATGCATGGAAAGGAACGAATAAGAGTGTGTGCTAGGGAGTGCTAGTGAATTGAAGTGTGCTAAGGATGAAGTGTGTTAGGAGAAGCTCATAATAGGATTTCTAGGAGGCAAGCCTACGGTTGTTATAAGGGGCTCTACATAACAGTTTTAGACAAAGGGAGATCACTTTGTGTTAGGCACAACATTTTTTTGCCTTTAGCTATTTTTTTATATGATATGTGCCACACATTGGCTACATGTTCATGATTTAAACTATTCTAGATAATTGCATATTGTACATTTCTGTGTATAATTTTTGGGTCACTCATTTTGTGTCATCTTATATCTTGTGTTCCTTGTGCATATTGTGGTTCTTGAAAACTCTCAGTTAATGTTCTAGTGTTTATATGAATTGAACATACATGTGAAATATTGTCTGTGCAAGTTGTGTTGCTCAGTTGTTTTATGGCCATGGCTTGATCATGTGATCCTTTTCTTTGTAAATATTTAAGTGGGACAATTTGAGCTTGGACATGAGTGGCATAAGATGAGTTATAGGTAGTTCTTAGGTAAAAAAGGCACAATCTACTTGTAGTAGGTGCAATTGGTAAATTTTTTGTGGCTGAAGTAGACCAATATTCTCACATGAAATATAGTATCCAAGGACTAAATTAGGTTCCCAAGTCGTGAAAAATTGTAAAGGCTAGTTGTGAGGACATGAGTGCCAAGAGATAATGCGAAGGCATGTCAAACATGTTAATATGTGTCAAGTGATAAGGCGTGTCAAGATGTGAAAGGGTGTGTCAATGCGTTCCAGGGACTGTTAAGGCAACAAAAGTGAGAAAAAACTTAAATTACAAGGAAACGAACACATAAGAGTGTTAATAAGTCATGAATTTACCTTTTCCAAGAGGGGAATGTTAGGAACACCAACACTAGGTGACAATAGGTGCCAAGTGCAAAGTCTTAGTATTCTAAGTTCCAAGTATTCATTTTTTGCTTCTCATATACTTTCTAAAAATTGGTCTCAAATAAATTTAATATTAAGCCATGCCATATCATACCAAGGCATCTTAATGTATTCCATACATGCAAATAATTTCCAAGCACCAACACGTGCCATGTGCCAATATGTGTCAGGGAGTGTTATGCATGTTATGAAGTGAAAGGGCATGTTGAAGAGTGCTAAGGTGTGATAGAGAGTGCTAATGCATGTTGAGGAGTGTTAAGGAGTACTAGGACAAAACATTAACGGAGCACTAGGTAAAAATTCATGGAAGTTAATGAATATGAGGAATGTGTGCCAGGGACTAGTGTTAATGAGTGCTAGTTGTCATGCCAAGGAAGGAGTGACAAGGTATGATAAGCATTGGTAAGGCATGATAGGGAATATCAAGGCATGTTAGGAAGTGCCAAAGTGTGCTAGGGAGTTCTAGGGTGTGCTAATTATATGTGAAAAATAGTGCCAAGATATGCCAATACATGCCAGTTGCTAAGGATGTGCAGGGTTTTAGGGTATGTCAATATGTGTCAAGAAGTGTCGATGAAACAAAAGGAAGAACCAAGCTAAAATGAAAGTAAATGAACACATAAGAGGGTTAATAAGTCGATACTTTATAATTTTCAAAAGGGGCATGCTAGGAACACTAATAATAGGTACCAATACATGGCAAATGGCATTGTGTGCCAAGTGATAATGTATGTCAATGCATGCAACCAAGGTGTTCCAGGGCATTCTAGGGACTACATGAATGCCAACACATGCTAGGAGAGTTTTATGTTGTGCTAGTGCATTCAACCATGTGTTTTGACATCAGTGTCATGACAATATGTTCTAGGTACAAATATTTTCCAAGACATGTGAGGTGCTAAGAAATGTTAGTGTGTGCCAAAGCATTAATTTAAGGTGTGCCCAATTCGTTGAGGAGTGTTGGGTCTTTCTCATTGATAGAATTGATAGATTTTTATTAAGTATTAAATAATATATTACCTACACACACTAGTGGAACTTGATCTAAATGGAATTTGCTAGATAATACCTTAATATATATGAATCATATGTTGACTTATAGGAAAAATCTATTCGACTAGTCATTACTTGAAGGAAATGATACACACTAATTATTTATTAACAAATTGACTGACTCTAACCACTATGGACACATTATAAAAAATACTCCACAATAATGGTATTAAATCATTATCTTTTGACAAAAAATATATTAACAAGCACATAGCATCATCAAAAACTCTTTGGAATGATCAATGATGAAGAACATTCTTTGACCGTCACCAAAAGTAACAAAAAGAGCATCGGTGAGGGTCATTAATAGTTCGTCACTAGAAGTGTCATGAAAGAGAGAATCAGTGATGGGCCTTTAATGACCCTCACCAAAAGTGTCATTGAAAATGGATTTGGTGACGAACCTTAAAGGACCATCACTATAAACACTTACAATGACACTTTTTTAAGGATGGTCACCATATGTGACATTGGTGACGGACCTTAAAGGTCCATCACAAGAATGAACCTCACCAATTATGTCCTTTTTGCTTGTAGTGATGAGGAGGAAGAAGAAGATGAATCAGAGAGGGGTCACAACACTGGAATAGAAGGAGATGATCCACCACAACTAGGAGGTGAGGATGGAGAAATTTCTCCAATTAGAGGGACTCTCGCATCAATGAAATGGTACCCAATTATCAAGATACTTCCACATAGAAAAAAGAGATGGATTTGCGCAGTAGAAGCAATAATATGGTAGTCCCATCTATTATGCATATGAGGTTGAACCGTGAGACATCATTGTTTTATGGAAAACCACCTGGGAGGCCACATAATCCTGATTTGGTAATCCATCATTATGCACCATTCATAGATCTAGGAGGAATGGTGGACTTTGGAGGTCATGATACAGCGGTGAGAGTCTTGGGTAGACTCAAGGAGGAGGGAGACATTCTCCCAACATAATCATTGCCCACTCTCATTTCATATTGTGCGATGTGGAAGGAGAAACATGGGGAGGATATCATCCTTCCAACATGTAATTTTGGCATGGGATATGTCAAAAATAAGGGTTGCCATATGAAAACATTTCTTTTTGATAGATCATCAACACTGTCACTATGGAGGATAGATCCATATTGGAAATCCCAATTGTTGGTGGATTATTCCAAGGATCTTTTTACAGGCATGATACTTGATGACCAGGTACATGAAGAGGGATATTCATTCCAAGATGAAGTAATATATTGTCATGGTAAGATCTTATTATCTAGAGCTTCCAAGCTCGAGGGGAAGTTACTACAAAAATATCATGAGGATTTTCTTTTCAGCCACATTTATTCCATGAGAGCCTACAACACCATCATGGAGGGATATACTTGGGAAGGCTTTGAAGAGGAAATATATTAGAATTTGAAAATATGCATGGACCATGTGGAGATGGAGGAGATACATGAATCTATGGGGGAGTTATTGGAACCACCTCTTTCCTCTTTTGGAATGAGAGGGGATTTATCTATGAACAACTCCATTTGTATGAGCAGAAATTATGGTAAGGAACATGTTTATGTGCATGATGTTTTGCTTGATGATTATTTTCACTCCTTTACCATGTATATGCAAGCCATTTATCCAAGGAGGATCATTATTACATATAAAATTCATGGCCAACTTTGGGCCATAAACATTTTTGAGCATGGCCACTCCCTAGGAGGATATAGGGAGATGATTTACCACTCTGGGTGAACTCCAAAGGCACCAAAAATTTCTCACCTTTTCAAGACTCGTGAGAAAACTATGGAATCAAGTAATTCATGGGGAAACCACTTAAAATATCATTATTTGATGCAGTCAGGAGATATACTGCATTTTTTCCATATGTGGGACTATGACCCACCTCCATTCTTGCATATTTCTCTTTGTATGTATTTGGTTTTGATCCCATACATTGATGATGTACTTATTCTTTTTATGGAAATCATTGGAGGGAGGATGGAAGGACTGAATGTGCCCTTTGGGAGAGATATTATCCATATTCATTATGCTACATGTTTCAGGGAGTACATTAGGAAAACCATGATTGTTTCATTGGATCTATTGCTTCCTTGTGGGATGAGTTATTTTCTTCTCATAAGAAATTGGGAGGAGCATGTCATGGAGGGATGGATTAGGAGACACTTGGCTTATGAGGGAATCTTATCACATGGAGGTGTCACCAATGATGGAGGAGAAGAGTTACGACACTCATCTTGTCAGTTGCTTGAGGACAAGCAACATTTGGGAGGGGAGGACTATAATATTCCCAATTAGCCATGATCTAGTTGGAATATTAATTTTTTCTTTTGCTTTCTTGTTTAATGAATAAGATGATATGGAGTTCCATAAATATCCTTAAATAAGAATAAAACCAATTCCAATGTGAAATGAGGACATCTTGGCAGCTTAATTGAGCACCCTTGTGTGTGAAAAGGGGTTGGAACACCTTGACTGGGTCAAATTTGACCAAATCAAAAACAATTTCATGGAGTAGTGGCATTCATTGTGGGAGAATGAAGTTTTAGATGGAGACACGTTGCATGGAAGTAGTGTCATAAATGAATGGGGCTTAGGGTTAGAACGCTCATTTCTTATATAAGGAAGAGGATAGCAGCCATATTTCATTATGTTGATATATGTTATGTTCTGATATATGGTATGTTTATACATATACCTTTCTTTGGTTGTTTAGCTAAGATTGCAAGTGTTGTTTAGCACAAGGTGTTCCTGGTCGGGAATCCCAAATTTTTCCTTGAGAGGCCTCTTGGAAGAGTTTTCACTCGATTCCACTATTAGGAATTTTTCCAAGGCTTTAGTCTTAATGTACAGCGCAGTTCCTGTTGAGGATTTGTGTTTGTGTTGCAGAGTAGAAGTTGTGGGGGTTTGATTAGGGAGATTTCTGAGATGAATCTCATTGGAGGGGGTTTCCTTTCACTTGAGAGGCTAGTAAAGAAGGCCTTGGAGCATCATTGATACATTTGGCATCATGCCATAGTGTTTTTATCCCCTACATCACAATATCAGTCTGGATTTGTATTATTTGAGGGAGGAGTTGCAGGGGTGTTTGCAGTAGGTGATTTGGGAGGTGATATCTCTAGTCAAGGGGCTAGTCTTTCATCTAGAGGATTCATTGGAGGAGAGCACATTAATTATTATATCAGATTCAACCATTTTCTATTCAGTCATTTGCTGCAGCATACTTTCAGCCTTAGGGCTGTAGCTCATTTGTATTATTGGGTGTTTTCCCCGCAGATCCTTTTGGGTTCTTTTCTGGAGGTTTTATAGAGCCTAGATATTTATTGTTTCATCTATTATGGCATATATAAGCTCCACATCTTTTGTGTACTCATTTTCTGTAGAATTTCTTTTAAAAATCTGCTATAGTTGTTTCCCCGACATTTTGATATAGTAGCAACACCTCTTATCAAGGGATTTCTTCATTGGAGGCTTCTTGTATCTGGCTTTATGATTTGTGGCCCATTATTATATACATATGTGTTGCTGTTATGATGTATAAATAAGCTCCATATTTGTCTCATGCTTTTATATGATGTTTTACATTGCTCTTCTAGCATTTTGCACTATTCCTACATTTCCTATTTGGGAATATTACAGAAACCCTAAGGGCGTAAACTTCCCTTGGGACATTAAATATTATAGCACACATCCAATATATCTATCCCCTCAAGTGAGGGAATTTTTATACTTTTTTATAAGTATATATTTTAGGATGAAGTTGAAATAACAAATATGAGAATATATGATTATTAAACTATTCAAACCAACTTTCACTAATCCCCCATCTTGGCTTAAATAACCAATTTGAAATAGCGTAAAATTTCTTGATTAAAATATGATTACGTCATCTATTACATTTGTATGGAATGGACCATGGATATCCTTGACCAATCCTCATGAGGGCTCTTGGTTAGCATGTTATATTCCAAATAATTTAGATAGATGTTCAAATATCCTTTGTAAGAAGATTGGAAGTTATGGTTGTTTGACATCCTTCCTTTTTCACATCATTATGTCATGGAAAAAAATGGATGCACTTGTAGTAGTGACAACACCAATTTAAACCAAAGTAAAATCACTATATGCAACCAAGGCCTGAAACAACACTGCAACCAAAAAAGAGTAACAACACTAAGAATACCAGGTAATAATAATGTGGCAAGCCAATAATAACAAAAATAATGAAGATTATTGTAACAATAATAGTGTTATTGGTGTAGTAAAAATGGTGACTAAAACTGTAACATCAATGGTGATCATTAGTGTAAGATAAATGGTTACCATTAGTGTAACATAATGGTGTACCAACAATGTTACAACAACAATGATGACTACTAGTGCAACAACAACAATGAAAATCAAAGTAACAAAAACGGTATATTCGAATTGTAATAACAATAGTGACCACGAGTGTAACAACATCCAACATGTGTTATTTTGGAGTAGAGTCTCATGAACCCTTCTTGTGAGTAAGTTATAAAAATTATAATTTCTCTTAGTGACACTCACATAATTTACTAAATTGATATGAGCTACGGGAAAGATTACCTTAAGACAAAATATATCACTATAATTGAATGTAAACTTTAAAATGGCTAAAATGATAGGAAAAAAATTGTCAAAAGTGAAAAAGATGCATTGAAATATGGCGTTTTAAGAGCCATCATCTCCCCCAATTAATATGTTGCATTCCATCATGTAATCAATCACAAAATAAAAATAGCAGTGTCTTGAGTGAAGGTTTCTAATATTGAAATATTGATCTCCATGACTACTATTTTGGTATATCCCCCACAACACCCAATATCCTACTAGTAGATAGCCTTCAATATCCTCTCCAAGATTTAATCAAGTTGATATCATAGTGTAGGAAATTGGATCATAGGATAGTCGAATATCAATTCAGTCTTTTGGTGTTCAAATGGAACGAAGAAATGGCACCCAAAGGGGGATTCTAATTTCATTTTCCCTTAATTAAATTGGAAGAGAAATTGTAATTTCATCTCATGACAACTTGTATTAGTTAACTAAATCGTGAAGGCTTATTTAGATTAGGAAATTTTAGTTCAGGGCTAGAGAGGAGGCATGTAGAGTTCTCCCAAGATTTTAGGTGGTTCATTTATAGTTATTTATCATTTGTAATTAATTAAATCAATTAATTGAGTTAAAATAATTTTACCTAGTTCTAAGTGAGATATGAGCTAGTGAGAGGTCCAATGAATTAAATATGATTTAATTCATAAGAAGTGAGCAATCAGTTATCTAATAATTCACTATAAATAGTTGTTTCATGTCATTTCTAATCAAGGCCCAGTAAAGTTTGAGATTAAAGGAAAGATAAATATCAGTTGTATACTTAGAAACTTATACAGGTCATGTATACAGTCATGAGGAAGCCTTGGATTAATTGTGCAAAAAAATCTTGGGAATTTCCTATTTAATAAAGAAACAATTCGTCAAGGAATGTGTGAGAAAGGCTGGTCAGACAGAGGCTAATAATTGGTTAAGTATTTGACTGATTTCTCCTAGATCAGAGCCTAGAAAGTGAGGAGATCAGTGCAGAGGTTTCTTGGTTAAAGAAAAGCATTTTATTGTTTCATGGTATTGAATTTATAGAATATATATATAGTGGGGTTTTGATAATTTTATTTCCGTAGATACATCTTGTGTTGCACAATTGATAATTTCTTTCTCTTACTTGCTATGTGATTGTGCGATCGTATTTCGTTTCCAAAAATTGTAGAAGGAATCAATATTTTGTTTTAGTACATTACAAGATCATATTGAACCTCTTTGTTAGATTTTTGGCATGGTATTAGAGCGCCAAGAATCACAATAGAAGAGAAGAACCAATTTTTTGTTTTGAATAGGTACATCAAATTTCATGGAAAGGAGAAGGAATCTCATTCGAAATTGGAGTCCAACAAGCTAGGAAATAATAAATACTTTTCAAAGTTGAAATTTTTTCACTGTCATGAGCATGGAAACTATGCCACAAATTATCCACAAAATAAGACCAACAATAAGGCCTCAGGAGGAGCAGCAAGTGAAGCACTTACTTCACAGTAAGAGTTGGATCTCACTCTGATTGCATGCATGATCACATTGGTTATCAGCTCTCTCTAGTACTTGGATATTGGAGCTTCACTAAATATGACCAGCAAAAAATATTCTTCAGTAGCTCAGAGGATAAGGATCTCCAGATGCACATCGACATGTGTGATGATGAGAGGTATAGTGCTACGATGTAGGTATAGTTTCCTTTCAGGGAGAGTCAGGTAATCCACTCACATTAAAATATGTCAGGTATGTTTTTGGTTCAAAGAATAATTTGGTTTGTGATTCCATGTTTAAATATGGTTTATATGACATGATATTCAGTGAAGGAAAGCCATTCCTTTGTCCCAAATCCACGAGACAGGTGAAAAATATTGGGGTTCAATTAAATAACCTCTTAAAATTAGATGTAGAAGACCTTGTTTCCTTGAGCACAAAAGGAGAGAAGTAGGAGAGTCAAGAAATCAGTGAGTTATGGCATAGATATTGTGTCATCTAAACCACATTTCTTTGAAGATCATGGAGCAGATTCCTACAGGACTTCGAAAGGGTGCACATGCACAAAGACATACATGCAAAAGGTGTACATTGGGGAAGTAGACCAAAGCCACCTTTCATGGTAAGGAAATTCGAGCCAAGGAAATCCTTGAGAGAGTTCACTTAGACATGTGTAGACTATTATCAAAGGATTCCACAAAAAAAACCAGGTATTATGTGATTTTTGTTGATGAGTTTCCAAGAAAGTGTTGGATTTTCTTCATGCAGAAGAAAGATTAGACAATATCCAAGTTTTTTGAGTTCAAGGAACTTGTCGATAAATATGGAGGGAATAAGGTGAAGGCTCTGAGGATCGATAATGGTGGAGTGTACGTCTCTAACAAATTCAATAACTTATGTGCCTCAGAAGGAATTCGAAGGGAATTCAAAGCACCTCGTAACCCACTATAGATTGGGGTTGCAGAAAGAAATAACAAAACTATTGTGGCATAAGCACAAGCTATGTTGCATGATCAAGGCCTACCATTGCACCTATGGTAGGAAGCATGAAATACAACAATATTTGTGCATAAGAGAAGTCCTCATTCGATACATGGGATGAGTACAGCAGAGGAATATTTTTCACATAAGAGACCAGATGTGTCGTATTTTAAAAATTTTGGTTCATCTGTTTATTTACATGTGACCAAAGATACAATGAAGAAGATATAGCCAATAGAAGAGTTGGGGATATTTGTGGGTTACACTTATACACCTCACAACTATCAGTTATACCTTCCAAGACACAGGATGAGAGTTGTCAAAGGTGATGTGAAATGTGATAAAGAGAAAGCCATGTGATTGTCCCTTCAGAGGAAGATTGATTTGCATGCAGTTGAGGATCTCTTGGCTCCAAAACAAGAACCTCAAGATGTGGAGCAAACATAAGTAGAGGAACATAAAGTGGTAGAAACCACTCATGTAGAGCCATCCACTAGAGATGGAAGGAAGCACACCAGGGATGATGACATATTGTTGCTAGATGTGAGAGAGAATGTGGGAGAATCCACATGACAGCACAAGGAGAGAATGTCCCTAGAGTGGTACACTAGATACATGGATATTATGAGTGAAGGTATTGAGATATAACCATCCTCTTTCGAGGAAATAATGCCGTAGCTAGTGTGGGTTGATGCCATGTTTGAGGAGTATGACTCCATCGTAAAAAAAAATTGGTAATTTATCCCAAGACGAGTGGGGAAGTTGGTTGTAGGATCCAGGTGGGTCTACAAGGTGAAGCAGGAAAAATATGGGAGTGTGGAGAAGAACAAGGCTAAATTTATGGGCAAAGGGTTCTCTCAGGTGGAGGGGATTGACTATGATGATACTTTTGAACCAGTCACAAGGTACACATCTATTAGATCCATCCTTGCAATCTTAGTGCATATTTGATGGAAGATACATCAGATGAATGTAAAGAAAACCTTTCTCAGTGGATTTATTGAGGAAGAGGTGTACATTGCACAACTGGATGTTTTTGAGACCTTAGATAGGGAGTCACATGTATGTAGACTCAAGAGAGAATTGTAGGGATTGAAGCAAGCACTATGTGCTTGGTACACCAGGATGGAAAAGTATTTCACTGGTTTGGGATTCACCAAGAGTGAAGCAGATGAAAACATTTATAATATTGTGGTAGATAGTAGTATTTTGATTATATTAATTTATGTCGATGATCTGAGACTGACAGGTGTTGATCAGCTCACCAAGTATTGCAAATAGGATCTTGCAAGATAATTTGAGATGAAGGACATGGGGCTCTTGAACTATTTCTTGGGATTGTAAATATGGAAAAGAGATGGCGATATATTTGTATCTGAAGGCAAGTATGTGAACGAGATACTTAGGAAGTTCCACATGGAGGGAAGAAAACCCATGGAGACTCCTTTAGCAGGAAATTAGAGGAAGGATGATGCTACATTGAGTGATGTAGTGGATGTTATTGTTTACAGTAAAATTGTGGGTTCACCCATGTATATGGTGAACACGTGACTGGACATATGCTATGTGGTTAACCAGCTTAGTCAAGATATGGTTAAGCCTACCAAGACCTTTTGGAAGGCAAGAAAGCATGGGTTGAGATACCTTAGATGCACTATAAAGTATGGACTATGGTATAAACAGACAAAGGGAGTGAAGCTTCAAGGCTTCATTGATGTAGATTGGGTAGGAGTCCATCTGGCATGAAGAGCACATCAGGTGGCATCTTCAACATAGGATCAGCAGTAGTTTTCTGGTATAGGAGGAAACCGAGATCAATTACACTCAATTTAGTAGAGGAAGAGTAGATGGTGGTTAGTGAGGTATCGTGTGAGGCCATCTGGATGAGGAAGACACTTCTTGATTTTTTTTGTTGATAGATGGATCTGACGGTGATACATTGTGATAACAAAATTTGCATCAAACTCTCAGTTAATCTAGTTTTTTCATGACAAGTACAAGCATATTGATATCCGATACCACCATCTCATAGATTGTGTGCAGAGGCATATTATGTCATTACAGTACATTCCCATGGAGCAGCAAGATGAAAACATCTTGTCTAAGGTGTTGGAAAGAAGAAAATTTGAATTCTATAGAGACAAGATCGAGGTAGTAGATAATCCCTTTCTTGGAGACGGAGTGCTGAAATGGAACCAAGAAATGGCACCTAAAGGGGGCGTCTGATCCAATTTTCCCTTAATTAAATTGGATGAGAAAATGTAATTTCATCTAATGATAACTTCTATTAGTTAAATGAGTGAAGAAGATTTATTTAGCTTAGGAAATTTAAGTTGAGGGTCAAAGAGGAGGCATGTAGAGTTCTCCCATGATTTTAGGGGGTCCAGTTACAATTATTTGTGAGTTGTAATTAGTTAACTCAATTAATTGAGTTAAAATTGGTTTAACCAGTTTTTACTGAGAGATGAGCTATTGAGAGGTCCAATGAATTAAATAGATTTAATTCACAAGTAGTGATCAATAAGTTAATTGATAATTCGCTATAAATAGTTGTTGCATCTCAGTTCTAAGGAAGGCCTATTAGATTTTGAGGTTAAAGGGAAGATAACTATGAGTTGTATATTTAGAAACTTGTACAAGTTTTGTATAGAGTCATCTGGAAGCCTTGGGTGAATTCTACAATCAATTCTTGGGAATTTCCTATTTAATAAGGAAAAAATTCCTCCAGGAATGTGTGAGAAAGGTTGGTCAGACAGAGGCTGAGAATTGGTTATGTATTTGACTGATTTTTCCTAGATCAGAGTGAGAAACTCAGGAGAGTGCAGAGGTTTCTCAGTGACAGAAAAGCATTGTATTTTTTCATGGTATTGAATTTATATAATATATATATAGTGGGGTTTTGATAAGTTTATTTGCATAGATACATCTTGTGTTGTGAAATTTATAATTTCTTTCTCTTACTTTTTATGTGATTATGTGATCGTATTTGGTTTCTGCAAATTGTAGAAGGATTCGGTATTTTATTTTATTACATTAAAAGATCATATTGAACCTCTTTATTAGATTTTCTTCATGGTATCAGAGTGCCAAAAATCACAATAGAAGAGAAGAACCAATTTTTTTTTTGAATAGGTACATCGAATTTGAAGATTTATTCTTCAGGACCCAACAACAGATCAAGATGTCTTTAAATGGCTTGAGACTCGAATATGCTATTGAGGGAAATAATAATTACATATCATAGAAGGACAAGGTGGAATCAGTGCTTGAGGAAAAAAAATTGAAGGCGTTCATTGACAATTATATTCCTCATCCTGCAACAACATATGCTCAACAACTTGATGCATGGAAGAAGAATGTAGCAAAGGTGAGAAGGATCTTCTTAGAGGGAGTTTGAGATCATATTTTCTCGAGTCTCCATGGAAAGGAAAATCCATATGCTATATATAACACCTTTATAGATCTGTCTCAGAATTAAAATGACCATAGGAATTTGGTGCTAAAATACAAGATCAAAAAGATGAACATGGATAAGGGTGACACAATCCAAAAACACTCGCTGAATCTCACTCAATGTCGATATGAGCTTCGAAGTTTTAGGAGAAGAGTTAACCAGGATGATTTAGTGATCCTAGCTATTATACGCCTTCCCAGGAGATGGCATAGCTACCAAGAATCTGTGAATGGGAGGGACTAACTACCATACAGGGAGAAATTTTGGACCGACTTGGTATAAGAAGAGATTCGGCAGAAAAATAGAGATGGATCCTCATCAAAGATTCATGACGAGGAGAACTGTGCCTTCGATTGAAAGGAGAAGAAAGGGAAAGGGAAGGAATCCCATTCGAAATCAGAGTTTGACAAGGTAGAAAATAAGAAAGACTTGTCAAAGGTGAAATTTTTTCACTATCATGAGATGGACACTATGCCAGAAATTTTCCACAAAATAAGACCAACAAGAAGGCCTCAGGAGGAGCAGCAGGCGAATAAATTGCTTCACATTTCAAGTTGGATTCAATCTTGTCGCATGCATGGTCACATTGGTGATGGGTTATATCTCGTAGTTGGATATTGGAGCTTCATTCAATATGACTGACAACAAAGAATTCTTCAGTAGCTTAGAGGAGAAGGATCTCCAGATGCACATCGACATGGGTGACGATGAGAGGTATAGTGCTACGATGTAGGTACAATTTCATTTCAGAGAGAGTTTGGTAATCCAATTGCATTAAAATATGTCATGTGTGTTTTTGGTTTAAAGAATAATTTGGTTTTTGTTGCTATGTTGGAATATTGTGTATATGACGTGATCTTTAGTAAAGGAAAGGTGTTCCTTCATCACAAATCCATGAGACAGGTGAAAAATATTGGGGTTTGAGTAAGGAACCTGTGCTAATTGGATGTAGAATACATTTTTTCCTTGAGCACGAAAGTAAAGAAGCCAGAGAGCTGAGAAATCAGTGATTTATGGCAGAGGAGATTGTGCCATCTACACCACATTTCTTTGAATATCATGGAGAAGATTTCTACAACACTTCCAAAGGGTGCACTTACACAAATACATACATGGAAAGGGTGTACATTGGGGAAGTATACCAAAGCCACCTTTCACGATAAGGAAATCCAAGCAAAGGATATCCTTGACAGAGTTCACTCAGACATGTGTGGAGTGTTATCGAAGTATTCCACAACAAAACCTAGGTATTATGCTATTTTTGTTGATGATTTTTCAAGAAAGTGTTGGATTTTCTTCATGTAGAAGAAATATTGGACATCTCCAAGTTTTTTTTAGTTCAAGGCACTTGCCTAGAAATATATGTTGAGAATTTTAAGGGGTTATAAATTCTCTTCTTGATAATTACTTGTGAACTTGCTTATCTATTCTTAGTTAATTCCTCATCAAGTCAATTATAAAAGCACTTAGACAAATGTAGAGATAGAGTTGATTTTACTTGTAACTGAATATCTTGTGGTGAAGTTAGGAAGGTAAGTCCCGGATTTACCTTCCTTACTTTCTATTTCCTTTATATCATAGACTTGACCTTGACAAGTTCTTACAATAGATACTTTATAACTCAATAATATTTGCACTTGTATCCTCCTACACCCATCCGCAGACTGTTCTTTGCTAATCCAAAAATCTGTTCTCTTGTTGTACCTATCCTTCCTGTTTCTTCCACAATATTGTGCCCTTCAATCTATATTATCTCCTGTCCTTAGATCCACGCTTTAGATGCTACCAAAAACCTTAGATAGATCCGTAATAGTTGCTCCCTATTCCACGCTATCTAACCTCAGTCTTGTCCACAAAAACTTGTGTGTATACCACAACATATGTGTGGGTATTTATAGTTGTTCTAGCCAGATATTAAGCTGACCATTCAAAAATCATGTAGGCTGACCTAGACACTGTTTGTAGGCCAACTTCATTAGAGTGAATAGGCTTTTCTTCAACGATGAATAAGGGCAGTCTTGAAGGCCATTCTTCTGCAATGTCTTGGAGGATATTTTTCACACCATTTACATGAATCTTAATTACACTTATGTTCCTAATAAACATCAAGAAGAAGTCTATAGACTTGTACTAAGAATCTTGCTCATGAAACCCATGAAGCAAGTAAACCAAAAATACATTTATTACTTTTGACTTCTTCTTTACATAAGTACATAATTACATTGTCATTATGAAGACCGACCTAGTTAAACTTTTCAACACTCCCTCTTAACTAGGGAGGTATTCATACAGGTACATGGTCACTTTTAAAACTGAAGAATCTCATAAGAAAAATTGTATTGGTAATCGCATCTGTATAGCATCATTTCAACCAACATTGTACTAGTACAAGGCCTTGACTAACAACCCCATATATTCAACGAGACAATAGGCTTAAATGCTGGCGAGACACATGACTTATAGACACCCTCGTCATTGTCTCTCCAAGGTACATACTCCACCCTGGTGTTCCAAAAGTATGACCTTCCTGGACTATTCTTCTCTTGGGTAGCTAGCCCTCAAAGAATATTGGTCCCCGAATACTCTTATCTTGAATTCCCTATCACATTCTCAAAGTTTATCGAATGCTAGATGATTACCCAATCCTCCATTCTATCTTCTCAAGACTAGAATGTTGTGTCTATCTCTCCCTCCGAAGGAGGACCTATTCCACAAGGGAATGTACTCATTCTTATACAAATAATGTACCTAAGCTCATCCTTAGAAATTACCAAGTTTCTTCCAAGTAAGAAACTTACCATCAGGCTCCCTCTTAACCAGGGACCTCCAACAACAATGGTGAGACACCCAGCTTCTCATGAAGAATTCCTATCCTCGATGTGATATAGAGAAATCTCCATCTTCTTAGCTTCATAAGGCACATATGATTCATCACTCTTCTCCCGAGTGAAGTCAATTATCAGAAAGTGATTCATCAGACTTCCTTATCTGGTCCACTTGTTATGCCATGCTTCTTTCATTAGAATCATCTCAAGGGTCATACATCCTTGATTATTATTAGTAGCCCTACACAAGTTCATCTAGATAAGTATATTCATATGCACTATTAGAAAAAAATTTACCTTAGTGATGATATTTCACCATGACATCTTCTTATAGGAATCGACATCCTTTTTATAGATTGATACATCTCCTGATGATATGATTTTATAGGGTCTTCTTCTGTACCAGACGTTTGTCAGAGTCTACATATATTCCCAGGAGATCTCCTAGCCACATATTCTTGGCCTCTTAAAGGTACCTTCCTTAAGACATGGTTGCATTCCATGATCTCTTCCTTTCTGGACATTTTTCCAATCCTAGGGACTTTCAACAACTACCTCATATACCATGAGGACATATTATATTGATTTCATTTTTCCATGCACTGAGAGACACTCTTTTTATAGATCATACTTCTTAATACAGAAGTTCATTACCTGCAGCCATAGCATTAATGTTATCATATAATTCTGCATACCTCATACATGTTTTTCCTTGAGTCATCTTGTAGAGGTTTTTCTTGAATGGAGAGCTTCGTTCATTTGGCTTGTTTCATCAATATTTCATCACATCCCATAAGTATGCTTCTATGATGACCCTTTCTCTTAATTACTACTTTCTTAAATTTTTTCAAAGAGGTCTTCCCAGAGCTGACTCACCAGTAGCTCCTGCCATGCTTAGATTAGGATGCTACATTGCTTCCTATCATATATCCAACATAAATCAATTCCTTATAAGTTTGCATGATTTTCCTTGAACTTTTTTTCTTTAGCTTCCTCCATTCTTCTGATGATATGGGCTTCCTTTCTTTCTCCTATTGGGATTGCCACTTTAGGACTATATTTCTTGTAATGTCCATAAGTATTTCCACATTTCCTCAACAAATGTTTGAGTCTTTTATCCTATAATATTTTTTCCCTAATTTTGTCTTTTTCCATCTAGCACAGAGACCACAAGTTGAATGAGGTAATTTTCTTGTCTACATGTTACATTGTCCATCTTAACATCTTTTCCAAATCTCAGAGTTGAGATCTTACGAAGATATTCCTTAATTCTTTCATCTTATCATATATTCTCTTGATGTCTCCAATTCTTCCTAGATAGAGGGATGTAAGGACTTTGACTGATTCCATAGGAATCCTTTGAGCCTTTCTATCCCTTTTCCATGTATTTAGAGAAATCTTGACCTCCAGAGATTTTTCATGACTTTAATTTCTTCGAGGACTATGACTATCCTCCTTAAGCAAGGAATCTTGGTAACCTAACCGTCTTACAGATCTCCCTGCAAAACAAGGTCATGTTACCAAATTTGATTATAGAATAAAAGATACTTACCTGAAAAGTGAAGAGTATTCCCCTTGATTTCTTTAATGGTGGTTTAGAAAAGATGTATCAGTGCTCTCCTTTTCGATGATCTTCTTTAGGGATAAAGAAGTGGTTCTTGTTTCAATGAGAGGAAACTTGTCTTATAATCTTCAAAGATAGTACCTTTAGTTGTAATAGCACTGAGGGTGAATGGATTTTTACCGAAATGTGGTCTTCATCATATCACTGAATTGTATCTTGATGTATATTTTGTCAGAATTGTGTGTGCACTTAAAAACAATAGAGATACCATCGAGACATAGAGAATTTTGTTCAAAGCTTCAGTTACTGCAATTGCACCGAATATGAGATGATGTTTGAGTTATATGTAAGTGATCCGAGAATGTATCATTGAGAATGCCTTTTCTGAACTTTTTTCTTATGACTGTAATTGATCTCTGAAAATTTTATGGAATTTGATCTGTATTAACCCATCTGAACTACACCAAGAAAACTTCACTATTTTATAGTGTTGAAACAGTGAGGATATTTCACTATGGTGTGGAAAATTTTCCCAGGTTCTAAGCTTCAATTGGCACTGAGATCTACAGTAGAGAATGGCACCATACATTCTCTTTGAAGATATCTAAATTGTAGTCAAACTCAGTGATCATAAAATTTGATGCTTGTTTCTTTGACACCCTTCAACTTTCCATTCTTGAAAACTGATCCTTGAGTGTCGATTTGATTAGATGACCTTCTTTAGCACCATAGCTTTGATATCATCTTGAGAATTTTAAGGGGTTATAAATTCTCTTATTGATAATTACTTGTGAGCTTGCTTATGTCTTCTTAGTTAATTCTTCATCAAGTCAATTATCAAAGCACTTATACAAATGTAGAGACAGAGTTGATTTTACTTGTAACTGAATATCTTGTGGTGAAGTTAGGAAGGTAAATATCTGATTTACCTTCCTTACTTTCTATTACCTTTAGATCACAGATTTAACCTTGAAAAATTCTTCCGATAGAGACTTTAGAACTCAATGATATTTGCACTTGTATCCTCCTACACCCATCCACAAACTATTCTTTGCTAATCCGCAAATCTATTCTCTTGTTGTACCTATCCTTCCTATTTCTTCCGCAATACTGTGCCCTTTAATATGTATTAGCTCTTGTCCTTAGATCCGCACTTTAGATGCTACCAAAAACCTTAGATAGATCCGCAATAGTTGCCCCCTGTTCCATGCTATCTAACCTCAGTCTTGTCCACAAAAAAATGTGTGTATACCATAGCATATGTAGGGGTATTTATAGTTGTTCTAGCCAGATATTAGGTTGACCCTTCAGAAATCATGTAGGCCAACCTCAACACTTTTTGTAGGCCTACTTCATTACAGTGAATAGGCTTTTCTTCAACAATGAATAAGGGCAGTCTTGAAGGCCATTGTTCTACAATGTCTTGGAGGATATTCTTCACACCATTTACATGAATCTTAATTACACTTATGTTCCTAATAGACATTAATAAGAATTATATAGACCTATAATAAGAATATTGCTCATGAAACCCATGAAGCAAGTAAACCAAAAATACATTTTATTAATTTTGACTTCTTCTTTACATAAGTACATAATTACATGGTCATTATGAAGACCGACCTAGTTAAACTTTTCAACAATATGCTGGGAAGAAGGTGCAAGATCTAAGGGTTGAAAATGGTGGACTGTACATCTCTAATGAATTCAAGAAGTTATGTGCCTCAGGAAAAATTAAAATGGAATTGATAAAAGCTCATAACCCACAACAGAATGGGGTTGGAGAAAGAATTAACAAAACTATTGTGGGTGCAGCACAAGCTATGTTGCATGATCAGGGCCTATCATTGCACCTGTGGGAGGAAGCATGAAATGAAAGAGTATTTGAGCATAAGAGAAGTCCTCATTCGATACATGCGATGAGTACACTAGTGGAATATTTTTTAGGTAAGAGGCTAGATGTGTCGTATTTTAAAATTTTGGTTCATCTACTTATCTCAATGTGACCAAAGGTACGAGGAAGAAGCTAGAGCCAATAGCAAAGTTGGGGATATCTGTGGGTTACACTTATACACCTCACAACTATCAGGTGTACTCATTAGGGGAATTTTGAGGTCTAAAATAGGCCTCCTAAGAAATATGTACAACCAAAATAAAATTTATAAGAACCAATAGGATTCAAGATGATGATGTCAACCATGGGGGATGATTCACCATTTTAAGTAAAAGGGTGAAAATATTGAAAAATAATAAAATAATAAAACTACTTTTTCAACTCGCATTTTCAACTTATCTCCCAAATTTTTTGCTCAAATATCGAGCAAGAGTACTCATTGGATGCAAAATTTAATTCCTCATGCAAGGAGTACCCATGTTGCATACTTTCGATGGACCCTGCTATACGAAAAATGAGAAATACATGAAAATATGAGATTGCAATCATGTTTTTCATGTATCTCTCATTTTTCATGTATGAGGGTTCATCAAAATTATGCAACATGGGTGCTCATTGGATGCGGAACTAAATTTTGCATCCAACGAGTACTCCTGCTCAAAATTTGAGTAAACAATTTGGGAGATAAGTTGAAAATACAAGTTGAAAAAGTAGTTTTTTCTTTTTTCTATCTAAAATTTGATGATGTAATCAAATCTTATTTTATTATTTCCACTATTATTTTATAATTTTCTTAGGAGGCCCATTTTAGACCTCACAATTCTCCTAATGTGCCACGACATGGGATGAGAGTGGTCAGAAATGATTTGAAATTCGATGAAGAGAAAGCCATGTGATTGTCCCATCAAAGGGAGATTGAGTTGCATGCAGTTGAGCATCTCTTGGCTCAAAAACAAGAACCATAGGATGTGGAGAAACCATAAGTAGAGGAACAAAGACTGGTATAAACCACTCATGTAGAGCCATCCACCAGAGATGGAAGGAAGGAAATTAAGGAGGATGACAGTTGTTGCTAGATGCGAGAGAGAATGTGGGAACACCCACATGACAACATAAGAAGAGAAGGTCCACAGAGTGGTACACTAGATACATGGATATTATGAGTGAAGCTATTGAGATAGAACCATCTTGTTTTGACAAAGTAGTGCAATATCTAGTGTGGGTTGATGCCATGGTTGAGGAGTATGAATCCATTATCAGAAATAGTTGGGAAGTTGTCCCAAGACAAGTGGGGAAGTAAGTAATAGGATTGAGGTGGGTCTACAAGGTGAAGCAGGCAGAATATGGGAGTGTGGAGAAGCACAAGGCCATATTTATGGCCATAGGGTTATCTCAGGTGGGGGGGATTGACTATGATGATACTTTTGCATCAGTAACAAGGTACACATATATTAGATCCATATTTGCACTCTTAGCATAGATGTGATGGAAGATACATCAAATGGATGTAAGTACAACCTTTCTCAGTGGATTTATTGAGGAAGAGGTGTACATTGAGTGGCTGGAAGTTTTTGAGACCTTAGACAGGGAGTTTCATGTGTGCAGACTTGAGGCACAATTGTATGGGTTGAGGCAAGCACCCTGTGCTTGGTACACTAAGATCGACACCCATTTCAGTGGGTTGGGATTCACCAAGGGTGAAGCAGATGCAAACATTTATCATATTGTGGTAGATGGTAAGCTTCTGTTTATAGTAATTTATGTCGATGATTTCAGACTAACAAGTGATGATCATCTCATTAAGTCTTGCAAAGAGGACCTTGCAAGAGAATTTGAGATGAAGGACATGGGGCTCTTGCACTATTTCCTAGGATTGTAAATATGGAAAAGATATGGGGATCTATTTTTATATTAGGGAAAGTATGACGAAGGGATACTTAAGAAGTTCCACATGGAGGGAAAAAAACCAATGGAGACTCCTCTAGTAGGAAACTGGAGGAAGGATGATGCTACATCGAGTGAAGTAGTGGATGCTACTATTTACGGGATTCTTGTGGGTTCACTCATGTATTTGGTGAACACACGACCAAACATATGATATGTGGTTAACTAGATTAGTAAAGCTATGGTTAAGCATACCAAAATCTTTTGGAAGTCAAGAAAGCATGTGTTGAGATACCAAAGAGGCACCACAAACTATGGAATATGGTACAAACGGATAGATGGAGTGAAGCTTCAAGGCTTCACTGATGCACATTGGGTAGGGAGTCCATCTGACATGAAGAACACATCAGGGGGCATCTTCAGCATAGGATCAACAGGAGTTTCCTGGTATATGAGGAAACCGAGATCAGTTGAACACAATTCAGTAGGGGAAGATTACATGGTGGTTAGTCAGGTATCATGTGACGCCATTTAGATGAGGATGATACTTGTTTCTTTGTTTGGTCGATAGATGGATCCGATGGTGATACATTGTGATAACAAAAGTTGTGACAAATTCTTAGTTAATCTTGTTTCCCCTGACAGGTACATGTTGGGAAAAATACTGAGAGGGGGGGGGGGGGGGTGAATCAGTATTTACTGCATATTCAAAACTTTTTACTTTTTCACTCTCCAAAACCCATACGCTACTTTCTTTTAGTAAACTCACGTATATACGCGGATATCCTTCATACAAATCGCGTATTAGCAGAGATCTAAATATGCAGATATTATTAGCTTAGTTCTTTTGCACTATTCAATCATTTGATGTTAAGTTAACAGAAAACATGTGCAGTAACAACAGAATAAACCATCACACAAAGCATCACACATGAACACCAGGATTTTTAGGTGGAAACCCAAGTCGGGAGAAAACCACCGCTGCAGTTGCTCAGCCTTCAATATTTTATTATAGAGAAAACATCTTACAACATATGCGCTGGCGCAGACTTGACCAGCACGCAGGCACCCACCTGCGCTCGTTTACCAGCCTCTCCTGGAAGGGAGCTACGACCCCCTGACTCGTTTACCAGCCTCTCCTGGAAGGGAGCTACGACCCCCTGATCTCGTTTACCAGCCTCACCTAGAAGGGAGCTACGACCCCCTGCTCTCGTTTACCAGCCTCACCTGGAAGGGAGCTACGACCCCCTGACTGAAGGCTACAACCCTCAACACCTCTATGGACCACGTTTCATCAATTTTCACACTTGATCCAAAGCATCCTTTAGGACAACACTTGCAGGCCACGTTTCATCATATTTTCAGACTGGACCCACTCCATACTTTTAAGCACAGTCAACCATGAAACAGATACATATAACTCACTGACAAATATCACTAAACCAGCAGAACAGATCAGACATTTCTTACCACAGACTTCAACAAACCCTAGTTTGCATATGTGCTTTCCTTTCACTGATGTCGCGTATATACGTGCTTCCGTTCACATAAACCATCGTATACTTCTGTACATATTACAGATCCAATTTCATTGCGCATACGCGCTTTCTCTTCAGCGAAGCCGCGTATATACGCGCTTCCTCTGTGACGAACTAGCGTATGGATCTTCAACCATTACAGAGCTGCATACTTCTTCAGATCAGATATTCAGTTCAGATTCAACCCTTTACTTCAGACAGATGTTCGCCTCATCACAGATCTAATCACTCCATAAACAGATCTAGTAGATACAAATACATTTCAGATCTAGATCCCCTTCTTCATCATTTTCTTCATTGGTGCATCATAGATTCAGATCTATCATCAAGTTTTTTACCCTTTCCATATAGATATAATTCACAGAGAAGTATTCAGTCAAGCTCAGACATCTTGCTGCCACACCCATTATTTGCACAATGAATTTCTTCTCTTTATATAGGTTTACCCTTTTTCAATACCATGAGCCAAAACAATACCATGAGCCCAAAACTACATTGCTTCCGATGGTATTCTTGTACGGGGTCATTTAGACGAATCATTACCCAATACAATGGGTCAATACCACGGTGGTTACCCCTGGTTTTGCACTTTATGAGCGCTTTTTCCCATACGCGACTTGGCACGTTATTTTCCGCGTGCATACGCGACTTCTTCTAGACAAATCTGCGTATGCCTTGAGGCATACTCTTTTCATCATAGATCTAGCACATATTGAATTTCTTTCTTCATTCCTTTCTGTACTCACTGTAGATACATCAGATTTACCTCATCAAGAACATATTCTATCAAGCACAACTTCATCAAGTAAGTTTTCATCATCTTCATCAAGTGGGTTTCCATTCAAGGACAACACTCAGCATCATATTGCTAACAACCATCATTTCACATCAGATTTACATCATTTACCAAGTTCATCAAGTCAATAATAACTTCATTAGGTGGATTTCCATCAAGGACAACACATGTCAACACTCTCATGTCTTCATCTTCATTCAGTGGGTTGCCATCAAGGACAACACTCTGCATCATATTGCCAACAATCTCCCCCTTTGGACTTGATGGCAACCACGATGGTGTTTGATCACCACAACATATTCACCACAACAGATAGGTACATTAAGAATACAATGACACCATGTCACTCTCCCTATTCTTTGACACCATTCTTTCTCTTCATTCAAACACCATGTCACTCTCCCCCTTTGACATCAAGGGAAAAGGGCAGATCAAGACCAACACTCTCTCCCTCTTTTCTCCTCATGTAGAAGAAGCGTTCTATAGATCTGATATATACTGAAGTGACTAAGCTCCCCCTGAGTTCATGCTGAATATTCAAACATATTTTCCAATGAAGTACATGACTCTATGACTTTCCTATCACCAATGACTCATACTTACATCAAAGATTCATCCAAGTGGATTTACATATGAGACTCAGCTACCCAACCAAGTGGGTTTACAAAATTTGACTCAGCTACCCAACCAAGTGGGTTTACAAATTTGACAAGTCCTTACATGACTGAATATTACAATTTTACATCATGGGTCTCAACAAGACCTTTTCATCAAATTACAAATATGACTTTTCATGAACAATACCAGAAAAAACTCAAGAGATATCATATATCAGAACCACCATAATGCCAACAATGCATTATACTCAGCAAGGCTAGGGCTCCCCCTGAAAATGTGCATCCGAACATCCTTTCCATATGACTAAGGCTCCCCCTTAGTTAGTGCATCCTGAACACTTTCACCAACAAATCATCAAGGCATCTTTATGAAAACATTAGAAATAGAATTATGAGAACTGGAACACCACCAGAGATACCAAACAGTATCAAACAGCACTGCAGTTGTGCTGAAGAGAGTTGACTCCAAACAGAAAATTGTCAGCAATTAGACATACGCGGTTTTATGTGCATGAACTCGCGTATATACGCGACTGTGTTTCAGGAAACCCGCGTATCCAATACCATCTTCTATATTTTAACCAGATCTGATCCTCTTGTGAGAAAAGGACAGTGTTCAGCTTCTTTCTGGGATATTTGAATGCTTCCCTGGACTACAGATAGATAGAACAGTGTAGTTGTGTCTTCAAGCGTCATCCAACGGTTGTAGCATAAGCACATTAGTAACCAACCCTTGAGATTCTTTGCAGCATCAATACAATATTTCCAAGAGAGATTATCATACCAGAACAACATCCTCAAATATGTGTCAAGCAATCATCCATGTGGTCCAATATCATCAATATCTTCAAGATTTAACATGAAGTAACATATGTAGGCAAAAGATCTCAGCCATAGTAACAAACTCTGCAAGATCTATTCTTATTTTTGAATCAAACATCATCCAACTCATCCATGTGTGAGCACAAAAGATACTTATCAGCAACTAAGGCTCAAAATCTCATCATAATAAATCATGTACCAAGTCATCATCATTTGAGCATGAGTATCACAAAAAACAAAGAATGAGCAGTCATATTGCCAACAATGCAATCATTAGTATTCAACCTGCTACTCCCCCTAAACCAGTGCTCCTTCTTAACTTGTGCAACATGAATACGTTCATCAGCAAGTCATCAGCAAAAATCTCTGCATGAACTGCCCTTATCTCCGAATTATAAGACTTTCATCTCAACAATGAATACTCTTCATCAAAAGAAAACAGGACTCATCCACAATATTCAACATAAGAAACCATGTATCATATCATCATTATTTAGAACTGAGAAACTAAGTTGATATTGAGTCAAAAATACAGTTATTAACAGTCAGACTGATGTTCCCCCTGAACCTTTGCTCCAGATCTTCAGCTATCATATAAATTCTCTTCTCATCAATGAAAACACGACTGTGTCTGCTGGAACTCGCGTGTATACGCGACTTTTGTTCATCGAACCCGCGTATGGAAAGTGAAGCATAGAAATTTTTCACATTCCTTCATCTCCCCCTGAGCTTGTACTTCCTGTACCTATCTTCTTCATATCAGATGCTCTGTCAGAAATACATATACCCAGAATAATCAAATCAATCATGAGAGACATCATACATTTCTCCTCCTGTGACGATACATTACTAAATCTCATAACGTATCCCACATCATTCCTGCAGTCAATCAGAGAAGTAAGCTTTAGAAGCGGATGACTGCAATAGGGTAAAAATTCCCTACGTTTCTGATCGGTTCTCCATCTTTTTCCAGATTTGTTTGAACTTTCTATTTGGGTGCTAGAAGTTATCCAATTTCTCATATCTGTTCAACCTGCATTTTTTTCCACATGTCCATACTTGTTACAAGAATAACATCTCACGTGTCCAGAGAAATAAGCATAAGAATCATAATGAGTATTTCTAATCTTCCTCCTTTTACAATCAGTTGCTTTATGTCCATACTTGTTACATGAAAAACGATATCCCTTGAAGAAACCAGAGTACCTTTCTATGTAGGAACTGTTTGTTTGAGGCTGAAATGATCTGCTCCTACAATTTGCTGCAACATGCCCATAATTATGACATTTGAAACATTCAACATTATTGAATGATTTCCTTTGAGATTTCATCATTGTTGGTTGACCTTTTGTTTCTTTCAACTCTTCAGGTTTTGCATTGACTTCCTTTGAATCTTTAGCACTTCCTTGTGAACTAGATACTCCTTTAAGAGTTTCATGAAAACCAAGACCAAGTTTGATAGAAGGAGACCTTTGATTACTAAGAATATTGTCCAGAATCTTAGTACTATCTTGAAACCTCAAAAGTTTAACCTTTTCTTCTAATTTACCTTTGAGAATGTTTACCTCAACCTCTAGGGCTTGACATTGCTTTGTCATGCTTTCTTCTTTCCTTCTTCCATCTTCTACTTGATCCTTCAGATTTAGAATCTCTTCTTTCAACCAATTTTCGTTTTCTTCACATGTTTGTTGCAACTCTTCATTCTTCTTCTTCGATGCTTCGAGATCTTCTTTCAGAGATATGTTTTCTGCTTCAAGTCCTTCATTTTCAAATGATTGTAGAGGTTCCTCACTCTTATTACTTGATGTTTCAAGTTTTTCTTGTAGAGAGATGATTCCAGCTTCAAGACCTTCATTCTTCCTTTTTGATTTTTCCAGATCCGTTTTTAGAGAAACGTTTTCTGCTTCAAGTCCTTCATTCTTCTTATTTGATTCTTCAAGATCTGCTTGCAGAGAGATGATTCTAGCTTCATATCCTTTACTTCGATTGTATACATCATCGAACATCCTTTTCAGTCTAAATATCAAAGCTTTGGAGGCAAATTCCTTCTCATTAAAGATTCTTTGTTGATCTTTGATAACTTCTTCTAAGTCGATAGTACAGCTTTCACTATCTTCACCCTTCTTTGTACAAATAAGAATATCAGGACCCCAATCACTATCAGATTCATCTTTTTCAATTTCAGCTATCTACTTACTTTGAGTAGCCTTCTTCTTTTGCTTCTTTGCCATGAGTACTTGTAGAGCTTGGTCAAAATCTTCTTCATCTTCACTTTCACTATCATAACCTTTGCATATACAGGTAAGTGAAATACAAGAACAACGATCAATACCTCTTTCATCTCCTTCAATTTCTGCTATACACGATTTCTGAGGCATCTTCTTTCCTTGAGCAACCTTCTTCTTTTGCTTCTTTCCCATTGCGACGGATCTCCTTCAAGCGATCAAGCTTCTGCAGAAGAACCTGCTCTGATACTAATTGTTGGGAAAAATATTGAGAGGGGGGGGGGTGAATCATTATTTACTGCATATTCAAAACTTTTTACTTTTTCACTCTCCAAAACCCATACGCTACTTTCTTTTAGTAAACTCGTGTATATACGCGGATATCCTTCATACAACTCGTGTATTAGCAGAGATCTAAATATGCAGATATTATTAGCTTAGTTCTTTTGCACTATTCAATCATCTAATGTTAAGTTAACAGAAAAAATGTGCAGTAACAACAGAATAAACCATCACACAAAGCATCATACATGAACACCATGATTTTTAGGTGGAAACCCAAGTCGGGAGAAAACCACCGCTGCAGTTTCTCAGCCTTCAATATTTTATTATAGAGAAAACATCTTACAACATATGTGTTGGTGCAGACTCCTACCAGCACGCAGGCACCCACCTGCGCTCGTTTACCAGCCTCTCCTGGAAGGGAGCTACGACCCCCTGACTCGTTTACCAGCCTCTCCTGGAAGGGAGCTACGACCCCCTGATCTCATTTACCAGCCTCACCTGGAAGGGAGCTACGAACCCCTGCTCTCGTTTACCAGTCTCACCTGGAAGGGAGCTATGACCCCTTGACTGAAGGCTACAGCCCTCAACACCTATATGGACCATGTTTCATCAATTTTCACACTGGATCCAAAGCATCCTTTAGGACAACACTTGCAGGCCACGTTTCATCATATTTTCAGAATGGACCCACTCCATACTTTTAAGCACAGTCAACCATGAAACAGATACATATAACTCACTGAAAAATATCACTAAACCAGCAGAACAAATCAGACATTTCTTACCATAGACTTCAGCAAACCCTAGTTTGCATACGTGCTTTCCTTTCACTGATGTCACGTATATACGCGCTTCCGTTCACATAAACCAGCGTATACTTCTGTACATATTACAGAGCCAATTTCATTGCGCATACGCGCTTTCTCTTCAGAGAAGCCGCGTATATACACGCTTCCTCTGCGACGAACTAGCGTATGGATCTTCAACCATTACAGAGCTACATACTTCTTCAGATCAGATATTCAGTTTAGATTCAACCCTTTACTTCAGACAAATGTTCGCCTCATCACAGATCTAATCACTCCATAAACAGATCTAGTAGATACAAATACATTTCAGATCTAGATCCCCTTCTTCATCATTTTCTTCATTGTTGCATCATAGATTTAGATCTATCATCAAGTCTTTTACCCTTTCCATACAGATATACTTCACAGAGAGGTATTCATTCAAGCTCAGACATCTTTCTCCCACACCCATTATTTGCACAATGAATTTCTTCTCTTTATATAGGTTTACCCTTTTTCAATACCATGAGCCCAAAACTACATTGCTTCCGATGGTATTCCTGGACGGGGTCATTTAGACGAATCATTACCCAATACAATGGGTCAATACCATGGTGGTTACCCCTGGTTTTGCACTTTATGAGCGCTTTTGCCCATACGCGACTTGGCACGTTATTTTCCGCGTGCATACGCGACTTCTTCTAGACAAATCCGCGTATGCCTTGAGACATACTCTTTTCATCATAGATCTAGCACATATTGAATTTCTTTCTTCATTCCCTTCTGTACTCACTATAGATACATCAGATTTACCTCATCAAGAACATATTCTATCAAGCACAACTTCATCAAGTAAGTTGTCATCATCTTCATCAAGTGGGTTGCCATTCAAGGACAACACTCAGCATCATATTGCTAACAACCATCATTTCACATCAGATTTACATCATTTACCAAGTTCATCAAGTCAAGAATAACTTCATTAGGTGGATTGCCATCAAGTACAACACATGTCAACACTCTCATGTCTTCATCTTCATTCAATGGGTTGCCATCAAGGACAACACTCTACATCATATTTCCAACAGTACACACATATTGATATCCGATATCATCTCAGACATTGTGTGCAGAGGCATATTATGGCATTAGAGTACATTCCCATGGAGTAGCAAGATGAAAAAATCTTGTCAAAGGCATTGGAAAGAAAAAAATTTGAATTCCATAGAGACAGGATTGGGATAACAGATAATACATTTCTTGGAGATGGAGTGTTGAAATGAAACCAAGAAATGGCACCCGAAGGGGGCTTCTAATTCAATTTTCGCTTAATCAAATTGGAAGAGAAGTTGTAATTTCATCTCATGACAACTTGTATTAGTTAAATAAGTCAAGAAAGTTTAGTTAGCTTAGAAAATTTGAGTTGAGGGTCAAAGAGGAAGCATGTAGAGTTATCCCATGATTTTAGGGGGTCTAGTTACAATTATTTATGATTTGTAATTAGTTAATGCAATTAATTGAGTTAAAATCAGTTTAACTAGTTCTAACTGAGAGATGAGCTATTGGGAGGTCCAATAATTAAATATTATTTAATTACAAGTAGCGATCAATCAATTAATTGATAGCGCACTATAAATATTTGTTGCATCTCAGTTTGAAGGAAGGCCTAGTATATTTTAAGGTTAAAGGGAAGATAACTATGAGTTGTATATTTAGAAACTTGTACAGGTCATGTATAGAGTCATCAGGAAGCCTTGGATGAATTGTGCAATCAATTCTTGTGAATTTAGTATTTAATAGGGTGACAATTCCTCTAGGAATGCATGAAAATGGCTGGGCTGAGAGAGGCTAAGAATGGGTTAACAATTTGACTGATTTTTCCTAGATCAGAGTGAGAGAGTCAACAAAGTCCAGATTTTCGTCAGTGAGAGAAAAGCATTGTATTGTTTCATGGTCTTAACATTATACAATATAAAAATAGTGGGATTTTGAGTAGTTTCTTTCCCTAGATACATCTTGTGTTGTGCGATTGATAGTTTCTTTCCCTTACCTTTTATGTTATTGTGTGATAATATTTGGTTTCTGCAAATTATAGAAGGATTTTGTATTTTGTTTGAGTACATTACAAGATCATATTGAATCTCGTTGTTATATTTTCTATAGTTGGTTCACACACCTTCTCATAGATTAAATATATGTGTTTCTGTGTTGTAATTGCACCCCAATATTGAGGTAATTGAATAAATAATTACTCATTATTTTGTGATCCATCGCACATAATTTGTTCATAGCCTTCCATTGAAAATGAATTTAGAAAATTATTTTTTCTATGTAAAGGATGATGGCCTCTTGTCATGTGATGATATAAAATCAAGATCTATAAAAATGCTAACTAATGCATAATGTAACCAAAGAAAAGTCCTATTTCGATGAGATTCACCCCTCACCCAAACAATTCACTCTTGATTCTTTCACGTAGAAAATAATCTAAGTTTCCATTAGACATGATTACTCAAGAATGATACAAAATATCTTACAATGTATATCACCAACTCCTCCTCTACTACTATCTTTGTACTCTTTTCACAGTCTACCTAAGTGTACTCATCAAATTGGTCAAGGTAATATAGTCCCTCCCATATTTTAAAACCTTATAGTTTATTCCTTATTTTTCTCACTTTCTTTCTCATATTTTGGTTGACCCATTTTAGTTCATGTTTTTGCTTGATAATTATACAATATAGAGATATTAAGTAGATGTTACCTAAAGTATTTATCCTTTTTATATGTTTGGTAATTTCCTTCTTCAAAGTTGTAGTAGGATCTGTTATCACTTCGCCAGATTCCCAAGGCTGAAGAAGGAATCCCAACAAAGGTAACCACAGACCAACCTTTTAACCTGGTAGTTATCCCTACCAAGTCAAGGAGGGATATCTCCACAAAAAAAATCCTAGGAGGCTGAATGACTTAGGATTTTAGGCTATGTGTGAGTTCAGGGGTTTTGATAATGGATTTTGGTCGGGCTGCTGGATGAAAGTATGGTCAAGGGAGCTAGGTCAGGGAATATGAGGTACGGTTGCAAATATTCAATGGGGCAAGGTAGGGATCAGGCTTAACACTTTAATAGGTTTGTGATGATATGGTTTTAAGACAGATGAGGAGCTAGGAAGAGCATGGGAGATGTATTATTTCTAAAAAGAGGAAAATGGAAAAATTATGATAACTTTCCCTAAACAGAGCATGAGCAAGCATGTCTTCTGCCTATAAAATTGAAATAAATCATAAAATATAGATGTAATGAACATGAAGAAAACACATTATAACATATTAAAGTGAAGGAAAAATAGATAAACATCATACCACATGTATCCCAAAAAAATAGTTGCAACTCTTCTTTATTAACTGGCCAAATTGAGTACAATAGTTACTTGATCAATACATTGGCATCCAAACTGATTCCAAACCTTTATTAGTTTGAATAAAGGGAATAAATAGACATAAAAACAATATTCACTCATCCTCATGGGTTGAATCAATGAGGCGATGAAGACATCCACAAAATTGTGAACTGAAAGATGAAGTGTAGGATGGTCCAAGTGACTCATTCCTAATTAAATTCAAGTTGATTCATTTCACTTAAGGATAAATTTTACGTAATGAATATACCCCTAGGTATATTATGCTTGAAATAATTACATATAAAATGCTCAATGACATAGGTAAAAAGATCCATTTCTGAGATAAATTCAAAAATTATATTGGAAAAAAAAAGTATTAGCAAATGGTCATATGTGCCTCCCTGTTCAAGGCTGATTTTGACTCACTTGTAGGTGTCCTAATCAGGTCGAAGATGGCCTATTGGAAATTCATTCAAGTATTTTTTATGAATATGCCTCCATTTTTCAAAATGAAGATGATTTTACCCCTCAAAATTTCATTCTCCCAAGACTGCTCTGTGCACAACGCCTAGGCCAAAATAGGGGTAGAAATGTGATTTTTAGCTAGTTATTTTCCCTTATCACTTGTCAAATCTGCAAACCAAGGCTGGAAAAGTGGTTTTTATGGAATGAATTTGTCCTTATGAATCCATTGGCGGTCTCCTTTTCCTCAAAAAGTGCCCCAAACATTTGCGCAATGCCTAGGGTGTTGCGGATATGGCCAAATTTATAATATGTGCTTGTTCAAGAAAACTCAGAAAAACACAGATTTTGCAAAAATGTTTCGAAATGCATAAAAATTGGTGGAGAGAGTGATGGTGAGGTGGCTAGGCTTGGAGTGAAGCCTCTGCAAGTATTTATAACTTCCTTTTCTCCTCCAGCATGGTCAAATCCTCAACCTTTTCATTGGCTCTTTTGAGCTTGGCTATTGCAATTTTCTCCTTTTGAGCATGATGCTTGACCTTCCTTCTCAGTAGGTAATTGTTTTTGCTAGCCTTTTCCAAATTTTTCTCTAAATTCTGATTGGCTCTATCAAGCCATGGCTCCCTATTTTCATTTATCACCATTGCAATTTTCTCATTTAGGGTTAGCTGATCAGCAATCTAAGATTATTTTTGTCTTTCTAGAGCTAGAGCTCTTTTCAATCCTCTAGTTATAGGTTTTCCTCTTGTTGCTTGTTCATATTGTTAATCAAGAACCCCATACTTTTCAAGTGTCTTATCTAGCATAACTTTGGCCTTTTATTCCTCCCTTTGAACAGTGATGAATTTCACCTCATCAATGGTATGTTTTATTTTCAACTGTTGGTTCTCTTGCTCAAGGAAGTTTAGGACATATTTTGCCCTGTCAAGATTATTTTGGAGCTCCTTAATCTTGGCATACTTTACTTTGATGGCTATAGTGATGTTTTCCTCATCATCATCCTTACCTAGGTCAACAATCTCAAAATCATGCTCAATCTCATGGAGGTTCTCCTCGTGTCTAACCTCTGCTTTAATTTCTACCTCTGTCACCTTCTTTTTCCTTTTTTCCACTTGTTTTGTAGATTTAGAAGGCATGTTCCCTTCCACTATGTGTGGAGAAAACACATGCATGTGGCCTCTCTACTAGGTTTTTGGCAATGACTCAACCTCAACCATACTAGCCCTCTTAGGCTCATTGACCTCAATCCTACTGGGTGATCCAATCTCAGTATTAAATGGAGATGAAGGGGGTGAAATGAATGAAGGATTGTGATCTAATAGAGATGAAGGTGATATGGGCTGAGATGAAAGGATGGAAATGTATGGCTAAGATGATGAAGACACATTTTGTGCAATCCGAGTAGATGGCTCTCTGAATATATCATTGGCTATGAAGGTATTCTGTGCAATGTTTAGTTCATTGAGATGATATAGGACTATGATTTTCATGAGGGAATGATGGAAAATAATTCTCATTTGATGTTCATACTCCCTTTTCTAGACAATAAACTCGATCTTAACTATGCTCCGAAAAAGGTAGTAGGGTATGTTAAGCATCCTTACCCTAGTGAAATGCATTAAGAGATGGATATGAGAAGTATAATGTATTGAAAATATAACTTCAAATGAAACTTATTTCATGATTATTTTCATCATTGGTGCATATCTGTACTGGAGGTAAGAAAAATGAAACAAATTGTTTTTCTTATTCTTGTATCTTGGTTTTAGGAAAGGCTCAAATTAATGTTCCTCCAAATCACTCTTTTTGAACCCCATCTCCCCAACATTTCAGATCCCAGTGTCAGCTGAAATGATAGTAGTTTATATAGTAAAGGTGACACCAGCTAAAGTAACTTGGTTGTCATGGAGTCTATATATGAAAATTCTGGTCAACGTGGCAGGCATTGCACCCTCTCAATTTTCTCACATAACTAATAACAACCAACATGTTTGAAGCATTTCACAATCATTGGAGAAGCCAAGAGTTCCATAGTTCTGGTAGGCTCAAGTTTGAGTATTCTTCCCCCTTTATGTGGCCTCCTCACCTATGTTTCCTCTCCCTCACTATATGACTTGTTTTATTCGTCTTCTACAATGGTGTTTTTATCAAAACCCTAGGGAAGTGTGATGATGGGTAATATGGTTTTAGGAATGAGGAATGGGAAAGGGAAAAAGAAGGAGATGGTGCTAGGGCTGTATGAAATGGGGGAGGGGATAAGGAGTGGTAGTATGATGGGATTTAGGATGGGGATTTGGGTATTGGGAGCCTAGGTAAATGTAGCACCTAGGGCTTAGGGTATTTGGATAAAGGGTTTAGGGGAAAGGGGATTATGTAATAAAAGGTTTTGGGAATGGGTATTTTGCAATGTAGGAAGGGTATGCATGTGTAGGGGAGTGAAAATTAGGAATTGTGATTGTAAGAGGGAAATACTAGGGTTTTAAATGATTTTAAACACCAAATATTAAATAAATTTCACAACACCAACAAATGAACTTGAAGGAGGAGATAATTGATGGAAGCCACCTTTACTCACTTGCTGGAGGTTGAAAAAACTTTTATTGAAGTTTTGGATTCAAATTTGGCGAAATTTGAAGAAATTATGGCCTTTCTAGACATATGTACAGTGCCTTAAAGATGTGTGACATCGCTTAAGACTGTGCACCCTCATAGATGGTTGTGCATAGCGCTGGAAGGATTTGCACCCTCTCTGAAGGATATGCACCCTCTGCTCTCTTTTTTTCCTAGTTTCGCCCAAAAACTCGAAATTTCACTCTCTTGGAGTGTTTTCTTGGTGTTTGTAGGAGACAAATGAGTTTGAAATGATGTCAAGAATTCTTTAATACTTGAGTGAATTTGAATTTAGATTAAAAACCCAGTTTTCTAATGTTTCATTTCACCTTTTGAAAACATTGTTGATTACCCTTTTTCTTTGATTTTTCTTCTTTGCAGGATGATGTTGCTAGATTTTGGCACTTTTCACTTTGACTTTTATTATCTTCAATTTGGCATATGAAATTTGAGTTGGCAGCTTGAGATAGAATTTATTACATATAATGAGCATAAAATTACATAAAAATTAAAAATAAATTACATCTCTTTTTTTTAAAATAAAATTACACAATGGTAGGAAAATCATACTCTGAAACCATAATTACAACCTTTAAAAATCATATTTACATGCTGAAAAATCCTTTGCAGATGATTGAGAAAGTATTATTTGGGTCAGTTTCCCACCTTTGTTGACCTCATTGAGTTGAAATGGTGTGTTATGAACCTTGAAAAATGAAACCTAGTTGAACTAATGGGACCTTAAATGACCTGACTCCATGGTTGAATTTCACTGACGTAATCACATAGTGAAATGATATTTTATGACTAGGGCTACCATCAATGAATAATTTTTTTACATGACCTAGTGGAATGATAAAAAAAAAAAAATGAGTGGAACCCCTAAGATGAACATGAAAAGAGTGATTTTGATCACTGATGGAAAAATGCAAATTATGGCACTAACATTGGCTTTATTGGGGATGGAAACTACGAAAGAGGTTTCAAGAACCACAGAAATATGGATTTTTCAGATCAATGCCTGTTCCATTGGGCCAATACAGTAAAACAATCAAACTGAAAAACTTCACTGAAAACTAACAACTCAAAAATTCGCTAACTCGATGCAAACTGAAATGTGTGAAACTCGACTCAATACTGACTGAAATAAAAAACTTACTAAACTTATTGATGGCAGCATATCACCAAGACTTGAGGGCTTCAAATCCTGATGACAACCACCTGCCTACTGAAGACATATGTACAATCATGTGAATTGATCCTTCTAGTGTAACCAATCTAGAATATGGCTACTTACTAAAATTCTTCTTTCATTTTCCTCGATCAGGTAGAAAAAACAAAAAATAGGCCAGTCCAAGAATCCACTAAACATGTGCTTCTGGTCCACGAAAACAAGAAAATACAAATTCCCTACTAGTTGTAGAAAACCAATAAAAGGATCTTCAAAAACATGAAACGTTACCTTGTCTTGAGATCCAACAAAAACACAAGAACACTCTTCATTCTGATCTGAAATAACACTTGGTTGTTGATCCATAAGAGAGCATAGGGAAGTATGAATTTATGCTATCTGAGTGTTAGCTGTAAATTCCTCAAGCACAGGAAGATCTGACTCTATCACTTGCACGTTGTCTCTCTTAGGCTCATACTCCTCAATTTCATATTCTAAATCATCTTTGAATAGAAAAAATTCGTCAAGATTGTTAAACATGATAGCCCTAACCTCTTCATGAAAGACAATGGTCTCTGTTAGTTAATCTCCTTCTAGGAAATCATCATCATAAATTGGTTTACTCACAATAATTTCCTGTATGGTTTCATCAAACTCCTCATCGAAATTGTCTTCATATTTATCCTACTTAGGAAAATTAGGTTCAGGAGAAACTTCATCAAATACGAACATTGAAAAAGGAGATTTTCTTTCTTCCTGCAGATTTATAAATATAGTTTCAGGACTATCCTCATTTAAACATAGATTTTCATTTTCAAAAGTGGAAGAAGTTTTATTAACACCTTCTTAACTATGTGAACATTGCAAACCTGCATTATCTTGGGATGTAATATGACTATTCAGGAGTTGATCTATCTCATCTCTAGACAGAGGAGAAAACTGAGTTTTATAGAAGTTAACATTGGCTTGATGATTTTCATTTTCAAGATCAGGAATAGGCATTTATTTTTGTAGGTCCTGGTATTTTTCATCCAAGGAGGAAGCTACTGATTTTTGTTGGGAGGAAAAATCATATAGGGCTTCTATGATCTCATCATCTAGACACTCTTCATCCCCATACAAATTTTCAAGAAACTTAATGAAATTATCAGAGATCTCACAACAACTATTAATCATTGACAAGGAAGAATTAGAGCTTTGATAATGTTGAAAGAAAACTGAATGAAAGTCCTTTAGAGAATATAAACTAGCAGATGGTAGACTCTCATACCATGATCTCACTTTTTATTCCAATGTATCCATAAACATATTCAGGAAATTCAATCTTTAGTCTGTGAATATGAAAATTAAATTTGACCAAATGCAAACTAGTATCTTCACCGTCCTGACCTTTCAACTTTGAACATTCCTGATTTCCAATCTATACGAGGAATATGGTTTGGAAAATTATGAATATGAGCTTGATTCATAGGAGTATATCTTTGAGCAGTTAAATTCATTTTGACAACTGTGAGTCACCAAGAATATCTTTAGACTACCGATTCTTGAAAAGTGGAGTCACCATGAAAATTCTGAATCTTGGGATTCTTTGACACTGGAGTCTCCAAGTGAATTATACAAAACCTTATTGTGCTTAAAAAAATTTCACCATCAATAATCATATCTAAACTTTTTCATTCTTTCCCCGAGAATATTATAATATTTCACTCCTAGGTAACGGCACCAGAATTTTATCAGTTCGCCAAATTGCTAAGGCTAAAGAAGGAATCCCAATGGAGGTAACCATAGACCAACCTTTTAACTTGGTAGCTAGCCACACTAAGTACAAGAGGGATCTCTCCACAAAACATAGCCTAAGAGGTTGAATGGATTAGGATTTTAGGCTAGGTGCGAGTTTAGGGGTTTTGATAATTGATTCTGGTCGGGTTGCTGGATGAAAGTATGGTCAAGGGAGCTCGGTCAGGGAAAATGAGATAGGGTTGCAGAGATTCAATGGGGAAAGGTAGGCATAAGGCTTAAAAATTAAATATGATAGTGATGAGATGGGTTTAATACTTATGAGGAGCTAGGAAGAGCATGGGAGATGTATTCTTCCTAAATAGAGGAAAATGGAAAAATTATGATAACTTTCCCTAAACAGAGCATGAGAAAGCATGTGTTTTTCCTATCAACTTGAAAGATATAATACAATAGAGATGTAATGAACATGAATACAAAACATTCTAACATATGAAACTGAAGGAAAAACAATGATAAACATCATACCATATGTATCCCAAAAAAATAGTTGCAACTCTTCTTTATTAACTGGCCAAACTGAGTACAATAGTTCCTTGATCAATACATTAGCATCCAAATTGATTCCAACCCTTTTTTAGTGTGAAGAAATGGAATAATTATAAATCAAAACAACATTCAATAATCCTCAAAGGTTGAATCCATGAGGTGATGAAGAAATCCACAAAATTTTGAACTGAAAGCTGAAGTGTTGGATGGTCCAAGTGACTCATTCCTAATTACACTCAAACTAATTCATTTAACTTAAGAAGAACTCTTACCTAATAAATTTAACCCTAGGTAAATTATGCACAAAATAATTACATTTACCATGCTCAATGACATAGGTAAAAAGATCAATTTCTGAGATAAAGTAAAAAAATTGCAGTGAAAAACCAAAAATATTAGCAAATGGTCATATGAGCCATTTTTCTGTCATATGCACCCTCCATGTTCAAGGCTGATTTTGACTGACTTGTAGGTGTCCAAATCAGGCCCAATATGGCTCGTTGGAAATTCCTTCAATTCTTCTTTCTGAATATGCCTCCAATTTTAAAGTTAAACTTATTTGACCCTTCAAAATTTCATTTTCCCAAGACTGCTCTGTGTGTAGAGCCTAGCCCAAAATAGGGGAAAAATGTGAGTTTTAGCTATTTTTTTTCCATTTTCACCTATAAAATCTACAAATGAAGGCTGGAAAAGTGGTTTTATGGAATGAATTTGTCCTTCAGAATCCACTGGTGGTCTCCTTTTCATCAAAAAATGCCCCAAACATTTGTGCAACGCCTAGGGTGTTGCACATATAACCTAATTTCTGATTATTACTTGTTCAAAAAACTCTGAAAAACACAGATTTTTCAAAAATGTTTCAAGATGCATAAAAATTGGTGGAGAGAGTGATGGTTAGGTGGATAGGCTTGGAGTGAAGCCTCTGCAAGTATCTATAACTTTATTTTCTCCTCCAGCATGGTCAAAGCGTCAACCTTTGCATTGGCTCTTTTGAGCTTGGCCATTGCAATTTTCTCCTTTCCAGCATGATGCTTGACCTTCCTTCTCAGTAGGTCATTGTATTTGTTAGCCTTTTCAAAAAGTTTCTCCAAATTTTGATTGGCTCTATCAAGCCATGGCTCCCTATTTTCATTGATCACTATTGCAAGTTGCTCATTTAGGGTTATCTGATCAGTAATTTGAGCTTCTTTTTGTCTTTCTAGAGCTAGAGCTCTTTTCAGCCCTATAGTTCTATGTTTTCCTCTTGATGCTTATTCACCTTGTTCATCAAGCACCCCATCATTTTCAAGTGTCTCATCTAGCATAACCTCGGAATTTTCTTCTTGCCTTTGAGAAGTGATGAATTCCACCTCCTCAATGGTATCTTTTGTTTTCAACTACTACTTCTCCTACTCAAGGAATTTTATGACATATTTGGCCCGATCAAGATTAGTTTGGAGCTCCTCAATCTTGACATCCTTTCCTTTGATTTCTATACTGATGTTTTCATCATCATCATCCTCAAGGCTATCAAGGTACTCCATGCAATGTTTATTTCATTGAGGTGATAGAAGACTATGATTTTAATGAGGGAATCATGGAAAATAATTCTCATTTGATGTTCATACTCCCTTTTTTGGAAAATAAATGCCATCTTATCTATGCTTCGGAACAGGTAGTAGGGTATGTTAAGTATCCTTACCCTAGTGAAATGCATTAAGAAGCGGATATGATAAGTATAAATTGTTGAAAATCTACCTTCGCATGAAAAATATTTCACAATTATTTTCATCATTGGTGCATATCTATCCTAGAGGTAAGAAAAAGGAAAGAACCTCTTTTTCTCATTCTCATATCTTGGTTTTAGGAAAGGCTCAAAGTATTGTTCCTCCAAATCACTCTTTTTGAACCATTTCTCCCCAACATTTGGGATCCCGACGGCAGCTAAAATGAAAAAAATTGATATAGTAAAGGTGACACCTGCTAAAGTAACTTGGTTGTCATGGAGTCTAGATATGAAGAGGCTGGTCAACATAGCATAGTGTTGGACCCTCTAAAATTTCTCATGGAACTCATAACAACCAACATGTTTGAAGCATGTCACAACCATTGGAGAAGCCAAGAGTTCCCTACTGTTGGTAGGTTCAAGTATGAGTATTCTTCCCCCTTTATGTGGCCTCCTCCCCTCTGTTTCCTATCCCTCAATGTATGATATGTTTTATTCCTCTTCTTCCATGATGTTTTTATCAAAACCCTAGGGAAGTGTGATGATATGGAAATGATTTTAGGAATGAAGAATGGGAAAGGGAAAATGAAGGAGATGGTGCTAGGGATGTATGAAATGGAGGAGGGGATAAGGAGTGGTAGTATGATGGATTTAGGATGGGGATTTGGGGATTGGGAGCATAGGTAAATGTAGAACCTAGGGCTTAGGGATTTGTGATAAAGGGTTTAGGGGAAAGGGAATTATGTAATACATGGTTTTTGGAATGGGTATTTTGCAATGTAGGAAGGGTATGAAGGTGTAGGGGAGTGAAAATTAGGAATTGTGAGTGTAAGAGGGAAATACTAGGGCTTTAAATGATTTTAAACACCAAACATTAAAAAAAATTCACAACACCAAAAAATGAGCTTGAAGGAGGAGAGAATTGATGGAAGACACCTTTAATCACTTATCGGAGGTCGAAATGTTTTTTGCTGATGTTTTCGATGCAAATTTGGCGAAATTTGAAGAAATTTTGGCCTTTCTGGACATATGCACAGTGCCTTAAGGCCACCCTCGCTTAAGACTATGTGCCCTCGAAGAAGGCTGGGCGCAACGCCTGATGGAGTTTTTCCCTCTATGAATGATATGCACCCCCTACTCTGTTTTTTCCTAGTTTCGCCCAGAAACTAGAAATTTCGCAATGTTTCATTTTAGCTTTTTAAAACATTGTTGATTACCCTTTCTCTTTGATTTTTCTTCTTTGTAGCATGATGTTGCTGGAGTTTGGCACCTTTCACTTTGATTTTTCTTATCTTCAGTTTGGCATATGAAATTTGAGTTGGCAGCTTGGGACAAAACTTATTACATATAATGAGCATGAAATTACATAAAAATTAAAAATAAATTACCCATTTTTTTTTTATAAATAAAATTACACTTTGGTATGAAAATCATACTCTTAAACCATAATTAAAACCTTTAAAAATCATATTTACATGCTAAAAAATCCTCTATGGATGATTGGGAAAGTATTATTTGAGTCACTCTCACACCTTTGCAGACCTTTTTGAGATGAAACGGTGTGTTATGAACCTTGAAAAATGAAACCTAGTTGACCTAATGGGACCTTGAATGATCTGAATCCATGGTTGACTTTGACTAACATAATGACATAGTGAAATGATCTTTTAAGATTGTTTTATATTCAGAAAGACATGAATGTGGGTCAAAAAATGTGAAATATTGAGGGAGAGTGAGGTTTTATGGCAAGGGCTACCATCAGTGAATTAATTTTTTTCATGACCTAGTGGAATGATAAATAACAATTCTGAGTGGGACCCCTAAAATGAATATGAAAAGAGTGATTTTGATCACTGATGGCAGAATGAAAATTCTGACACTAACATGATCCTTGTAAATGAAAACTACATATTCTTTCATTTCTAGTGGAATCTGTTATCACTCAGGTTTTCCTTGAAGTTGTAAGAAAAGGAAAGTATACCCGAGGTAACCACAAACCAACCTTCAGATGCAGAATCTAGCCAATCTGCATCCAGAGAGGGCTCTCTCTTTATAATTTATCTTTGTTCTTAGAAAGTTTTAGGCTAGTTATAAATCCAAGAGTTTGTTTGAAAATGGTGGAATTCGCCAACTAAGGGCAAGGTTGAATATTTTCAGGCCATTGGGCTATGGAGTCAAAGGATGGATTTACTAGATTTCTATTCTACACACAAGATGGCTTTGCAGGGAAAGATAGCGAAACAGAGAACAATCCTTAAAATTTAAAGTGGATGGAATGGGTTTGAAGGGATGAAAGGCAGTTAAGAATCTTTCACCATGTTGAAAAGGAGGAAATGAAATGATTACAAATAAAGAGCAGTGAAGAATTATTTACTATAGTAACCAAAATGTTTAAATTAGCGAAGCAACAGCAATTAAGAATTCGTTGCTTATAACTAATTTAGAGGAAAACATTTAGAATAATCACAACTGAACTCAGAGTACAATTAAGTAAATTCTGAGTTATTCTTTTATGTCAAGTATTCAGAAATGGACACAATGATATTATAAAAAAATATAAAACTTAAGACATAGGATAGAAAGACTTATTGAACTGCAGTCAGACACATGAATCCTGCAAAAAGTCCTGAGCTTCAAATTGTCATCCAACAAGCCACAAATAAATTTCTCCAAAATGCTTTTATTCCAAAAACATCAATGTCACAGCGAAGTAGTAGAATCCACCCTCAATACTCTCTTTGAGGGTTTATTTATACAAAAAATGATTGAAAATATCTCACACTAACCTAGCCACTAATCTAGGTTGACTAATGAATAACTTACAATAACAAGGAGACAAATGGTCTCGTAGATAGAACAAAAAGTAATTGCTGGTGTGCTGTTCCCTTATTTTGTGGACGTGCTGGAGGCAGGTGCTATAATAGGGCTCGATGCTGTCCCTTTGAGTAACTCTTTTGCTTGTTTGATACTCTTTGTTTTTACTGATACTCTTTCAACTGCCCAACTGATACTCTTTAATCTGTGCTCATTATTTATCCTTTACATGATAGTAAAAAGATCTCAACCTGAAGATAAATTTCATAAAATGTCCAATAAGTCTTCCCACCATTGATCTTCTGCTATTACGGTTCTTTTAAGTTTTCTTAATGTTTCATCAGCCTCTGTGTATCTGTAAAAAGTGGGCTGATTAGGGAACAAATACTTTATTTCCTGCTCAAGATGAAACAAATTTTTTAACCTGTCGTAGAGATTCCTCCCTGTTGGCAATGTTGCTTGAGACGAACTGATAAAATGAACAGTTTTGTTATGAGCATGTATATCTATTTTATTAACATAGGTTTCTAGGTCCATTATCTTGTCCTCTGCGAGCATAGGACTGGGTAACCCATTGTCTAATAAAACCTGAAATTTCCCTTTAAAAACATTGATTTCTTCCAGAATATCTGAGCATTTCCTTTCCAAATTCTGCAGAAGAGTTCTTTTGGTAAAAACTCTTTTTATTTCTAAAATAGTGTCTGTCCTATCATCAATTCCTAATTCTGAAAGCTGTTTCTTAGTCCGAGTGTTCAAAAACTGTATAAGTTGATTGACTTGCTCAGGTCTGCCCCTTAATTCATCTCTTGTTTTGTCTATTTCTTCCTGAGCTACTTTGATCAAGTCATTTTGTTCAAAGATTGTTTGAAGAAAGGACTCAATTATATTATCCCAAAGAATTTCATTTATTTCTCTAGAAGGCTTTTCTAACGAAAGATCTTTTTCTAAATCCTTAACCAATTTTCCCAATCTTTTAATTTCCCTGGTATTATCAGCAACAGTCCTTTTAGACATATCATATTTCTGCTCCAAATTTTCTAACTGTAATTTTGTGGTTTTAAGTTTTGTGACTTTGAGTTTTAAACTTTCCATTTGTTTTACCAATTCATCAGAACTTAAACCAGAAGTGTTTCCCTGTGCTGACTCTGTTTGTTGATCTGCTGTTGTGGTACCTGTAGTGATCTCTGTTGTAGATGTTTGCATGATATCCTGCTTTTCTTTTAATGCCTGTTCCAATTCTTTCTCTGTTTCACTCAGTTGCTCAGTCGTTTTTAAGAGCAACTCCATCATCTCTTCCTGTGAATTTTCCTTCAACACTTCTTGGGTCTGGGGATGCCTTGAGGCTGGCAATTTCAGCTGCTTTCTCAGTGCAGCTATATAATCATCTTTATTTTTAATTAGTACATCAATGCTTTTGATATCTTTGCGATTGTGACCCAAACTGATGATTATATCTTCCATAGACTTTATTCTGTTATCTTTTGCCTGAGAATAGGCCTTCTCAATTTGCAATTGGGTGTTTGTATTATTTAAAGAATCTTGCAGCCTAAGGGCTGCCATGGCCTGATCAGTAAGAGTGGAATATACCATTTCCCCAGTTTGTCTATGCAACTCTATCTGGTCCAGGGGATGAATGTCTTTTGCCAGGACCTCAAAATTGGTCCTAATATAATCAGATGCTGTCATGGGCTTTGCTACTTTGGATTTGAAATGGCTCATCATCATTTTTCTTTGTTGAATGCCAAATGCTGACATCAATATTTCCTGATTGTGTGGAGCCATTTTTAGATACTGATCATATACCTTCATTCTCAATGGATCATTCTTTGCTTTTATATTAATGAAAGTTCTCTTGATATCACCTGCATCTGTTTTTGGTGGCTTAAAAGAAGATACTTCAGTACTCAACCGTTTTTTCAATTCTTTTCCTTTGTGGCCTGTATGTGTTTCACTAACTGTGCTAGTTAGTTGAATATCTTCTCTTTCATCATCAAACATCTCATCAATGATTTCCACATCTGGAAGTAGATCGGGTTTCTGCTTTTTAGCTTGATGTAGCTCTAAGGATTCTTTGGGAGGAGTAGGATCTGGAGCCTATCTTTTCTTGCCTATTTCAATATTAGATGGAGTTTGCAATTCTGAAACTTCAGGATGATTTACTTGAGTAGGAGAAACATGTGTCTGATCTAGTGCCCTGGAGGTTTGAGGTTTCTCTTCCATGACGAAAGTTTCAATGACCTGTATTTCAGGTTCTTTCCCTTTACCTTTAGACTCTACTGCAATTGATAGACTCTCTTCCTGTAACCCCTGTTGGAGATTTCCTGCTGAAGAGGTGCCAATGTGAGGTACCTGCACTTGACCAAAAGATTCTAGGTCAAACTCTTTCTCAAGATATTTCATAATTTTGTTTCTATTGTCTTCTTCATTATCTTGCTCAACTAGTGTTCCTTCCACCCACTCATCTTGGTTAGCATATTGTTCTATTTCAGGAATCCTGTGGTGAATATATGGGGATGATTTTTTCTTCATTCTTTTATCACAGATAAAACCGAATGGATCATAAGGAATCCAACGAAAACTCCTTCGTAACTTGCAACGATTTTGTAGGATATCTTCTGCTTCTCGCTTAACGTCCCTAGAATTGCATATGAAGGGACCTAATTGACTTTTGATCCTAAGTTGGGCTTTCTTTTTTACACTACAAAAATGAATCATATCAGAATTATTCATTTGCCTGAAATATTCTAAGGCAAAAAGTCTCATAGGCACATATTTTGGCAACCTGAATGGATATAATTCACATCCATATATTCTGATGACTGAATTATTTTGATATAAATACCAGTCCCCAACTTTATATGTCCTTGAAAGCTGCAAAGTCTTCTTAATCTCATTACTGAGCCTTGGAGGGGGAATTCCTGTCAACAAGGTAGTTGCAGGATATACAAAAAGATCGATGAATTCAGCATAAGAATAGGGAGAATCATAGGAAGAATGAGTTATGGCAGACCAAAAAATAACTGATCTAGGGTTTCCCTTGGCATCAAGCTTTTTAACAAGAAAAGGAAACTTCTCTGATTGATAATAGATGAGGAGATGGTAAATGACTGAGGAATATTTAAACACTTTCTCATTATCTAGCCTCATGGACTGGTCATGGATTTTATTGGAAATGAAGGATGCAAAGTCATATTTTACTGCAGGAGGTTGCCCAGGAGTAAAGATAGACAGCAACACCAGGGTTATTTCATCAACATATTCACTTGTGTTGAAACCCATGACAAAGGATATCATATTCAGGATGAGTCTGCCTAAATTATTAAAGTAAGCAAAACCATAGGGAGGAGGCCCCTTAGGTTGATGTTCAGGCAACATAAAAGTCTGGCAAATGCATTTTATTTTTTTTGGGGACAGTTGGGTAGACTTTTCAAGTAGTTCTTCCATGGAAAAAGGAGTAAGATCTTGCTCAGGTTCAAAATGGAGCATTTTATTGATAGCTTGAGGAGTGATGGGGAAAATGATACTCTGATCAGGAGACAACACTGCCCTTTGAGTCAAATCATAGTTGGAGTGACAGTAGTGGATAATTTCTGGGAAAACATAGACTGAGGGGATAAGATATCTCGGGAAATTGGATTCCCACAATCCAATGACATCTAGACCCTTCGAATAATCGTCTCTGCAGCGACAATAACTTCGAAGAGGACTTTCATCGAAACCTAAGTCTTTAATTTGGAAGTCTTTATCCACTAAAGGTAAGTATTCTAACTCTCTGTGAGGGGCATTCAATGGGGTTACATTCAGGGCTGCCAGAGCTTCCATTTTGGTTCTTTTGTATTCAAAATGGAAGTTTCTGGGTTTTCTTCACAGACCGGATGCAATTTTGATTCTAGGAGCTTTGATTTTACTTGCAGGAACTCGAATAGACTGACATTAACCCTTTTTCAGACTTTGGCATGAATTTTAACACAGGAAAGTGGATTTTTCAAATAGTTTCAGCAGGAATTTGAATAAATACCTGTTTAATGGAGAAATTTGAATTTTACAGGCACTGGCCAATAGCGGATGGATGCTTGAGCACGGGTTTAGAAATGGCGTTTGGAAATTTAGTCAGCGGCGTCTCAAACAGTGAAATTTTCAAATTTTTCAGAGGAGGACGCAGTCGTTTTCAGCAGTGAAAATGATTGAAAAACACGATTTTTTGTTTTATTTAAAAGTCAACGGGGATTTTGATTTTTTCGAGGATGACGTCATCCGGTATGGGAGGACGCGTCACCGGGACCGGGCGGTAAGCGGTAATTTCCGCATCGTTATTTGGGATATGGTGGTATTCAGCGTGGGGGCAGCGATTCCATTAATCATTTGACACGTGGTCGGAGGACTATTCCAAAACCACCGTGCCCCCGCTCGTTAACTTTCGAACGCAAGATGGCCAGTGGAATGATCTTGGGTTGTTGATCTTCGGGAGGGCAATCTGACGGTGGAGGGGACGTGGAATTGGCAGAGTCTTATCATGCGGGCCCGACGGGATTTTAAAACATGATTAACTTAAGTTAAATGTCCCAGGGGGCGTTTGATTGGCAGAACGAATGGTTATTAATTAATCCTAATGATTAATTAATCCCGTGGTCTAATGAAATTTGGGGTTGCGGCAGGGTTAAGAATTTTTTAACTGTGGTTAGGGTGCCAGGCGGAAATGAAATACCACATGGATGGGTCACGAAGGCTTCGGGGGACTTTCGAAGTTTTAGTTTAAATTAAAACTTCGGCTTTATTTATTTTTTCTTTCAAACATATAAAACTATATGTTTAAACCTTTTCCGATATTTCTTATTATATGGTAATAAATAAATGTTATTTATCAACCATAGGGGTGGGGAAATAACTTATAGGGGTATTTTTAGCCAAAGGGTTTTTATTGGGGGTTTTTATTTAACAAAGGGGATTACATAACTTTGGCCAAAACTTATAATAAGAGGGGTTTTTGGGATATTTATGTAAAAAGGAGTTATGTACTATAGGATAAGGTATTTTATTAAGGATTTAATAAATAAATCAGATGTTAATATGACAAAGGGACAAGGGAAACTCAAAATACTTTACACAACTAGGAAAGTGGAGATTTCTGAAGTAAATTGCATCATCTCAATTTCAACACTTAAACATAGAATAGCAAGTAATTTTGAGCGATTATTATGGAAATTTGCATGATTTTCCTAAGTAAAATAGAATTTTACTTAGGAAAAGATTAAAAGTGAATGATTATAATGATAAATAACTTCAAGTACTTGGGTCTTTTTGATCGTTAGGCCGAGGGTCCGGTCCCTCCAAAAGTCAAGGAAATGCCTTGAGCCCCTTTAATCTTCAAATACCTTAGCACTTTGGGGAAATTAGTAAAACTCTTAGGGAGAAAGTGATGTGGGAAGTTAATGATTTTGAATTTTCTTTCTGTGAATTTTCCAGTGCATTTTCTACTTCAGTACTTGTGATGAAGGTAAAAGATTAAACATATTCAGCACCATCATTCGTCACATAAAACTTTGCAACACCATCTACCTACCCTATCTACTTGACACTACCATTTTCTCTTCTTTATTAGGGTGCATTTGGACTTGCAAACCCTTATCAATCTTTTTCTTTTACATCGCAAATCTATCTAATTCTACACTTATTGCATCCAAGGGCTCAGATTAAACTGTTGAATACCTTTTATTAACTCTACCTATCTACTTATCTGCCAAGATTAAACTGTTTGGTCAGATATTTATTCTCTATTCTACTACATGAAATTGAAACATGAATGAGTCAAGTTTGAACAGTTTGAATCTTCATAAATTGTGACAAAAGTTTGACAAACTGCACACAATTTTGTTTATTACAAAAGTTGAAATAATAGTGGCATTTAGACTTGCACAATTTCCTGGTCTATTTTTGTTTGGGGTTCATTTCTTTCACTTTTTTGACCAATTTAATTTTCTTACGCTTTGATTTTTCTTTTAGGGTATACCCTCTTTACATTTTTTAAATTTTGTGATTTTTTGGCTTTTCAAGAATATGGAACACCTTTGCACAAGAAAAAGGTTTGAACATATTGCATAGTTCAATCAAGACAATCATGAAAAATGATACCTATTGGTATAGGAGTCTAACACTGGCTCCACTTGGGGATGGTTTTTCCTTGTGGAAAGTCAAGAACAGCAGGTCAGATGCCTTAAAAATGTCTTCAGTCTGGACATGTAATCTCCTTTTTCTGGTAGCTTTATTGTATATATGATAGTGAAACTTTTGAAGCTTAGGGCCTTCACTTTGGGCTTCAACTCCAAGAAGTCACCATCGAATCAAAACTGATGCATTAGAAAAGGATATATTATGTACAAATTAGAAAGAATCAGAACATCCTAGTAAATAGGATCAAAATAGTGTTTTAGCATTCGACCATTGACTGGTCCTTCCTCAGCTTCTGAATTGTCCAAATCCTTCAAAAAGTATGTGTTGTTCCCCTGTAAGGCATGAATGATGTAAGGCCCTTTCCATAAGAAATCAAATTTCCCATGTTTCCCTTTTTCTTCTCTTCTAGAATCCCATCTTAGGACTTTATCTCCTAGTTGAAAATCTTCTGCTTTAGTTCTTTTGTCAAACATTTTCTTTAACTTTTCCTGCAAGACTTGGGATCGTTGATACACTTCTTCTCTGGTTTGCTGCAAGTGAATTGTTTGGTTAATTCTTCTCTGAATGTCATTTGGTTCCACTTGAGCCTCCTGAAGTAATTTCATAACAGGAATTCCTAAAGATGATGGGAATCTTGCCTCAATGCCATAAACTAATTCATATGGACTAGTCCCAATTGATTTCTTAGTTGTAAGTCTGTCTGCCCACAATGCATTGGTAAGTTTCTTATGCCAATTCTTTTTATTTTCTTCCAATAACTTTTTGATGATATTAATAAGGCTTTTATTGGAGGATTCTGCCAGCCCATTACCCTGGGGGTAATAGGCTGTTGAATGGCCTAAAGTAATATGATATTTATTGCAGAAACCAATCATTTTATTTGACTTAAATGCAACAGCATTATCTGTGATAATTTTTTATGGACAGCCAAATCTTGAAAGTATATTGGTTTCTAAAAACCTTATAATTACAGAATCATTGGCCTGTCTACATGGGATAGCTTCAATCCATTTAGTAAAGTAATCTGTGGAAGTAAGAATCCATCTGTGTTGTCCAGAAGAAGAGGGATGAATTTCTCCAATAAAATCTAATCCCCATTGTTGAAAGGGTCTTTCTGTGGAAATTGGTCTTAATGGTAAAGGTAACAACTTTCTTTTACCCTCAAATATCTGACACTTATGACAAGTTGTTACAAATTTCTTAACATTTGAAAACAAGGTTGGCCAATAAAAACCAGCCCTTAAGATTTTATCTGCAGTTGACTTCCAGTAGAGATGTCCACCACAATCCCCTGCATGAAATTCATTAAGTGCTTTGTCAGCTTCATCTCTCAATAGACAATTTAATAAGATTCCTTCATGATTTTTCCAAAATAGAGTGCTATCTAAAATACAATATTTTAAAGATGTCATTTTCAAAAATCTTATTTTCGTTCTGGAAAACCCTGGAGGAGCTTGCAGGTTTACTAAAACATGAATGATATCAGTGTACCAGGGTGAATCTAAGAAAGCTTGACTGATCTGTGGAGTCGCCATCTCCTGTTTGTCATCCAGTTCGTTAATGTCTAAGGCTTGGCAATTAGTTTCATTCATGAGTTGAGCCAAACCTTGACCTTTGATGAGTTTAGTTGGTTTAATTTCGATATCATATTCTAAAATGGTAGCTATCCACTTACCTCTTTTTCCTTCAATACCATCTTGAGTCAAGATGTCTTTAACTACAACATTAGGCACATAAGCTATCACATGATAATATAATATATAAACTCTGAAATCTTTAATTGCTTTCACAAGTGCAAAAGCCTGTTTCTCCATGATATTGTATTTCAAAGATGCATCTCTAAGTGCTTTACTGAAAAAGGAAATTGGTTTTTCACATCCCTGATCATCCTTTTGTAGTAAAACAGCTGCAATTGTATGTTCAGAAGCAAATGAAAAAATAATGAAATCTCTGTCAAACTTTGGACTGGTAAGAACTGGTGTTCTTGTTAAAGCCATTTTGATTTCCTCAAATGATTGCTTGGCTTCTACAGTCCAGTCAATGCTTGAATCTTTTTTAAGCATGTTAGTAAGCAATCTAAGTAATTCAGCTAAACTGGAAATAAATCTTCTCAAGAAATTAATCTTTCCTATGAAAGCTTGAAGTTCTTTAATATTTCTGGGATGAGGTATTTGCAAAATTGCTTGTATTCTTTTAGGGTCAATTCGTATGCCATCTTTAGAAATAATGTGACCTAAGGGCTTTCCTTCTTCCAAACCAAACAATGACTTTTTAGGATTTAAGGAAATACCATATTTTCTGCACTTTATAAACACTTTCCTTAGATGATCTAAATGTTGCTGATCTGTTTTGGAAAAAAAACTGTTAAATCATCTAGATAAATTACCAGAAAATCATGTATTTCTTTAGCAAAAGCAATGTCCATTGCTCTTTGAAATGTAGCTCCTGCATTCTTGAGTCCAAAGGGCATCTTGACATATTTAAAAGTACCCCATGGTGTTGTAAATTCTGTTTTATCTTGATCATCAGGATGAACCAGAATCTGGTTATACCCTAAAAATCCATCCAATAGAGATATCCTAGAAGATCCTACTACCCTTTGTAAGATATGGTCTATTTTAGGTAAGGGATAATTATCTTTTAAAGAAACTTTATTCAAATTTCTTAAATCAACACACAGTCTAATTTCTCCAGTCTTTTTCCGCGTTGGTACTAGATTAGAAACCCATTCTGAGAACCTAATAGGAGCTATAATTCCTGCTTCATACATTCTTTTAATTTCCTTTTCGATTGAAGGTAATAAAACATGATTTATTCTTCTAAGTTTCTGTTTGAAAGGTTTTTGATCTGGTTTCAAAGGTATAGTGTGTTGAATTATAGATGTATCATATGATTTAAGATCTTCATAACTCCAGGCAAAAACATCCTGGAATTCCTTTAAGAGTTCAACATATTTAACCTTTTGATTTTATGGTAGAGATTTGGATAGTTTAACCATTTTGGGATCTTCTGGGGTTCCTAAGTTGCATTCTTCAATATCAGCCTTAACAGGTTCCATTTTGGGTCTAAATGGAATGTCATTTGAGTCAAAAAGATCTTCCAAAGGAGTTAATCCTTTGGGTAAATGATTATCTTTCAGGTTAATGATTTCAGTTTCATCTTCTATGATCTCATTGAATTCCATTTGTATTAAATCCTGCATATCTTTTTCTATGAATGTGGTTGGGTGAAGCATGTGAATTGCAGTCTCTCTTGAAATATCTGTTTTTTGATCTTTTTCTTGATCAGATTCATTGATTGTTATGTCCTCATCTATATTACTGTTAGAAAACTCATTTTCTAATGTCAAAAAACTATTGATTTGATTGTTATTTACAAATACTTACCAATTCATTAGATTGTCCGGTATAGCAGGTCTATATCTAATCTCAGCTGTGAACTGATGATTAGGTCCAAAAGGCAACTTACATGTGCTAGCAAACATTGAAAGACTGTGAGCATGCAAATTTTGTTTCCTGGGAATCTTGGCAAGTTGAGCTTGTAGGAAAGTGTTGAGAATTTCCACAACTGTTTCTCTATATTGTTTCAATCTGGGATCTTTGGTTGAGCATTCACCATTAATCTGTTGGATAATTAATTCAGAGTCTCCTATGATTGACACCCTAATTGCTCCTAACTTTTTGACATGTTTAAGCCCTAGTAAAAGGGCTTCGTACTCAGCCATGTTGTTAGTGCATTTAAAATTCAATCTATAAGAATGACCTTCATCATGATCATTTTCAACATTATGTAACCAAATTCCAGCCCCTTCTCCTAACTTGTTTACTGAGCCATCAAATTCTAAATGCCACAGAATTTCATGTCCATAATATTCATTAACTGTTTTAACATGTTTCTTAACAGGAGCTAGTTGTTTAGCTTTTTCTGGTATTTCTTGGTTGTCTGGTGTTTCTTGGTTTTCAGAAATCTCTTCAATCTTAACAGTAGTTTTGTTTGTAGCTTTCTTTTCAGGTGCTTCTAGTTCAGTTGGAATGTCCTTTTCAGCATTATAAAGGATGAAGGAATCCATATCAGAATGTACTGAATAGATAGGGAAGTTTTCAGGCTTCTCATGACTACTTACCAAGTACTTCATCAAGGTTTCTCTATATAATCTTTTAGGTTGATCAAATACTGAAATAGTAGCATACGACATGTCTAGTTGAATGGATCCTCCAAGTTTAGCACCCCAGGATCTAGAAAGCAACATACCATATTTAGGAGGAATATCAGCCACTACTATGTCCATTAAAACATACTTCGCAGGGTATTGCACCAAAGTAACACACAAATATTTAATCAAACCTAAACATTTTACCTGACTAGAATCAAAAGAAAATAAATCTTTATATGGTCGGGTAATGTCTAAATTTAATCTTTCCATCACAACTTTTGGCATCAAATTGTGGGATGCTCCAGAATCCAACATAGCATTGTGGAGTATTTTTTCATGAACGTTCAAGCTCACATAAAATGGAGGAGTTCCTTCGTTTTCTGGTTTTCCATTTACCTCGGGGCCAAAAAGTAGTTTAGGTTAATCATCAAGAATATTTACTGAATCATCCATTCCAGTAATGTTAATGTTAAGGGATTTACTGATTTGACTTCTATAGACATCATGTTTAGCCAGTTCTGATAAAGGAACATCTATCTTTAGTTTGCCTATTTCAGCCTCTAAATTGAAAGGTTTTTCTGTTTGAGCTTTAGTGTTTTGCACAGTTGGGTTTTCTCTATTTTTTGGGTCTTCAACGTTTTTCTCTTTTTCATGAGTGTAATTTTGATTTGAAGGTATTTCTGAACTAACTTCTACTGTTTCTTATACATTTCCTACAGGAGGAAAAGTATTAGATTGTTGTTTATTGTTTGGTTGGTTATCAGACACATCTTCAATTATTAGATTTGAGGGGTTAGGAGTTGTTCTAGACAGAATTTCTACAGGGGAATGTTTTGTACAGGAGGGATTTTACCTTTGACATTTTTTTTTACAGCTTTTTGTTTGCTATTCTCTAGCACATCAATCTGTCTGCTTCTCAAATTGTACTGTTTATGAACCTCATAAATTGCTGTGTCATAGCCTTCCTTAAAATCAAAAGTTTCTCCTGAATGAGTTTGGAATGTTTCAAGGATGTGATTCTCTTGATCATCCTGAGATAGGAAAACTTCTGGTTCATTTTTGTCCTTAGTTACATTGTTTATTTCCACATCTTTTGTAGGTTCTTCAGAAGTTGAGTCTTCAACAAAATTTTCTTGGAAAGGTGGCCTGATGTTTTGGTCAGGGACATTCTTTCCAATATTTTGGTTCTGATTTCTTCTAAAGTTTGGGTTTCTCACAACATTTTGATTATCACCAGTTGACTTTCTTTCGATTGTCTCCACTCTGTCTCCTAACCTTTCCATACCTTTAATGATTGCATCCATCTTTCTTTCAAAAGTTGAAGGTTCTTCATTCATAGGCATTCTTCTTTCAGCCCTAGCTCTGGCTTGCTTTTCTATAAGATTTTCTTCTACACTAACCACTATGCTCTACATTTCCTCTAGGGTTTGAGGGGCTCTTTCCCTAAGTGAATAGGCTATGTCAGAGTCAAAACCATCCGGGAATTTAACCAATACTGAGTCAGGAGGGGGTCTAAGGTTCTGGGGAACAGCGTTATATGCTTCATTGAATCTTATTATGTAATCTTGCACGGTTTCATTAGGTCTTCTCCTTAATTTTTCAAATTATGATAGGATCTGAAGAGGGTATTTATTTTTCTCCCATCTATTCAAAAATGCCCTATACAAAGCTGCTAAATCAGCAATACTTTTTGGAGCAAGGGCCCTAAACCATGTCCTGACTTCCCCAGTAAGACTCTAAACAAAGATTCTCATTCGGACATCATCAGTATCAATTTCATAGAATTCAAAGTAATCAGTCATCCTTTTGGTATGTTGTTGATCTGTGTAAGTACCTGAGCCATCAAAAGGTGTGATCTTACTCTGATAATCTTGAGGCAAAGCCACAGGGTTGGCTGGCAACTGTAAAGGAGCATATCTATTGGCCATTAGAAGGGGTAATGGAATAATAGGTGGTGGTGGTCTGGGTGGAGGAATAGAAGGGGTGACTAGTGTTTGAAAAGCTTGAGGGAAAGTAACTGAGCTTGGGGAAGCTTCAATAATCACAAAAATGTTTGAACTTTCTTCAAAGGTTTGTTCAGATTGAATGGAGTTTTGTAACTGTCTGTCAAGGTGATATGAAACAAATCTGAATTGCAAATCTTCAAAAAACAATGGATCTGGAACTAATCTTGATAATTCAGTTTCATAAAAATTCACAAATAAGGATGCTTCAAATTGTTCATCAAAAGGAATTTCGTCAAAATATATAATCTTCACAGGACCGGAATGTGATCTAGAAAGAGGTCTAGAACTTCCAGAACTCTCTTGACTTCCTCTTTCAGAACTTTCTTGGCTTCCTTGTCTTCTAAGAATCCTAGGAATCAGATTCGGATTTTCAAATATCGGTGGTGGATTGGGGTCAGGATTTGACCTAGTATGACGAATCCTTTCTGAAGCCAGTTTTCCTAGATGATATATGTTTTTGGATTTTTTAGTTTTAATTGAAATGAAAATACAACTTCTACAAATTCTTCAAGAAATAATGATTTATGATTAAAATTTTCTCAAAGATTTTATTGAACTAGAGAGTCTGATTAAACATTTGAAACTAAGGTTCAAAGTATAAGCTAAATCAGAGATAGACTGAAGCAACATTTATTTACTATGCAGTTGCAGGGAAAAAGCATTTCAAAGGCTACCTGGCTGATCTTCAGACTCTGTCTATAGCTTATAAGTGAACAATATTAACAATAAAAATGATTCAGGTCCCCAGCGGAGTCGCCACTATGTTATCACTCAGGTTTTCCTTGAAGTTGTGGAAAAGGAAAGTATACCCGAGGTAACCACAAACCAACCTTCAGATGCAGAATCTAGCTAATCTGCATCCAGAGAGGGCTCTCTCTTTATAATTTATCTTTGTTCTTAGAAGGTTTTAGGCTAGTTATAGATCCAAGAGTTTGTTTGAAAATGGTGGAATTCGCCAACTAAGAGCAAGGTTGAATATTTTCAGGCCATTGGGCCATGGAGTCAAAGGATGGCTTTACTGGATTTCTATTCTACACACAATATGGCTTTGCAGGGCAAGATAGCCAAACAGAGAACAATCCCTAAAATTTAAAGTGGATGGAATGGGTTTGAAGGGATGAAAGGCAGTTAAGAATCTTTCACCGTGTTCAAAAGAAAGAAATGAAATGATTACAAATAAAGAGCAGTGAAGAATTCTTTGCTATAGTAACCAAAATGTTTAAATTAGCGAAACAAGAGCAATTAAGAATTCGTTGCTTATAACTAATTTAGAGGAAAACATTTAGAATAATCACAACTGAACTCAGAGTACAATTAAGTAAATTCTGAGTTATTCTTTTATGTCAATTATTCATAAATGGACACAATGATATTATAAACTGATATAAAACTTAAGACATAGGATAGAAAGACTTAATGAACTGCAGTCCGACACATGAATCCTGCAAAAAGTCCTGAGCTTCAAATTGTCATCCAGCAAGCCACAAATAAATTTCTCCAAAACACTTTTTATTCCAAAAACATCAATGTCACAGCGAAGTAGTAGAATCCACCCTCAATACTCTCTTTGAGGGTTTATTTATACAAAAAATGATTGAAAATATCTCACACTAACCTAGCCACTAATCTAGGGTGACTAATGAATAAGTTACAATAAAAAGGAGACAAATGGTCTCGTAGATAGGACAAAAAGTAATAGCTGGTGCGCTGTTTCCTTCTTTTGTGGATGTTCTGGAGGCAGGTGCTATAATAGGGCTCGATGATGTCCCTTTGAGTAATTCTTTTGCTTGTTTGATACTCTTTGTTTCTACTGATACTCTTTCAACTACCCAACTGATACTCTTTAACCTGTGCTCATTATTTATCCTTTACATGATAGTAAAAAGATAAAATTCTCAACCTGAAGATAAATTTCATAAAATGTCCAATAAGTCTTCCCACCATTGATCTTCTGCTATTATGGTTCTTTTAATTTTTCTTAATGTTTCATCGGCCTCTGTGTATCTGTAAAAAGTGGGCTGATTAGGGAACAAATACTTTATTTCCTGCTCAAGATGAAACAAATTTTTTAACCTGTCGTAGAGATTCCTCCCTGTTGGCAATGTTGCTTGTGACGAACTGATAGAAAGAACAGTTGTGTTATGAGCATGTATATCTATTTTAGTAACATAGGTTTCCAGGTCCATTATCTTGTCCTCTGCGAGCATAGGACTGGGTAACCCATTGTCTAATAAAACCTGAAATTTCTCTTTAAAAGCATTGATTTCTTCTAGAATATCTGAGCACTTCCTTTCCAAATTCTGCATAAGAGTTCTTTTGGTAAAAACTCTTTTTATTTCTAAAATAGTGCCTGTCCTGTCATCAATTCCTAATTCTGAAAGCTGTTGCTTAGTCCGAGTGTTCAAAAACTGTATAAGTTGATTGGCTTGCTTAGGTCTACCCCTTAATTCATCTCTTGTTTTGTCTATTTCTTCCTGAGCTACTTTGATCAAGTCATTTTGTTCAAAGATTGTTTGAACAAAGGACCAAATACTTTTTATTGACTCAAAAATATTATCCCAAAGACTTTCATTTATTTTTCTCAAAGGCTTTTCTAACGAAAGATCTTTTTCTAAAGCCTTAACCAATTTTTCCAATTTTTTAATTTCCCTGGTATTATCAACAACAGTCCTTTTAGACATATCATATTTCTGCTCCAAATTTTCTAACTGTAATTTTGTGGTTTTAAGTTCTATGACTCTGAGTTTTAAACTTTCCATTTGTTTTACCAATTCATCAGAACTTAAACCAGAAGTGTTTCCCTGTGCTGACTCTGTTTGTTGATCTGCTGTTGTGGTACCTGTAGTGATCTCTGTTGTAGATGTTTGCATGATATGCTGCTTTTCTTTTAATGCCTGTTCCAATTCTTTCTCTGTTTCACTTAGTTGCTCAGTCATTTTTAAGACCAACTCCATCATCTCTTCCTGTGAATTTTCCTTCAAAACTTCTTGGGTCTGGGGATGCCTTGAGGCTCGCAATTTTAGCTGCTTTCTCAGTGCAGCTATATCATCATCTTTCTTTTTAATTAGTGCCTCAATGCTTTTGATATCTTTGGGATTGTGACCCAAACTGATGATTATATATTCCATAGACTTTATTCTGTTATCTTTTGCCTGAGAAGAGGCCTTCTCAATTTGCAACTGGGTGTTTGTATTATTTAAAGAATCTTGCAGCCTAAGGGCTGCCATGGCCTTTTCAGTAAGAGTGGAATATACCATTTCCCCAGTTTGTCTATGCAACTCTATCTGGTCCAGGGGATGAATGTCTTTTGCCAGGACCTCAAAATTGGTCCTAATATAATCAGATGCTCTCATGGGCTTTGGTACTTTGGATTTGAAATGGCTCATCATCATTTTGCCTTGTTGAATGTAAAATGCTGACATCAATCTTTCCTGATTGTGTGGAGCCATTTTTAGATACTAATCATATACCTTCATTCTCAATGGATCATTCTTTTCTTTTATATTAATGAAAGTTCTCTTGATATCACCTGCATCTGTTTTTGGTGGCTTAAAAGAAGATACTTCAGTACTCAACCGTTTTTGCAATTCTTTTCCTTTGTGGCCTGTATGTGTTTCACTAACTGTGCTAGTTAGTTGACTATCTTCTCTTTCATCATCAAACATCTCATCAATGATTTCCACATCTGGAAGTGGATCGGGTGTCTGCTTTTTAGCTTGATGTAGCTCTGAGGATTCTTTGGGAGGAGTAGGATCCGGAGCCTGTATTTTCTTGCCTATTTCCATATTAGATGGAGTTTGCAATTCTGAAACTTCAGGATGATTTACTTGAGTAGGAGAAACATGTGTCTGATCTGGTGCCCTGGAGGTTTGAGGTTTCTCTTCCATGACGAAAGTTTCAATGACCTGTATTTCAGGTTCTTTCCCTTTACCTTTAGACTCTACTGCAATTGATAGACTCTCTTCCTGTAACCCCTGTTGGAGATTTCCTATTGAAAAGGTGCCAATGTGAGGTACCTGCACTTGACCAAAAGATTCTAGGTCAAACTCTTTCTCAAAATCTTTCATAATTTTGTTTCTATTGTCTTCTTCATTATCTTGCTCAACTAGTGTTCCTTCCACCCACTCATCTTGGTTAGCATATTGTTCTATTTCAAGAATCCTGTGGTGAATATATGGGGATGATTTTTTCTTCATTCTTTTATCACAGATAAAACCAAATGGATCATAAGGAACCCAACGGAAACTCCTTTGGAACTTGCAACGGTTTTGTAGTATATCTTCTGCTTCTCGCTCGGCATCCCTAGAGTTGCATATGAAGGGACCTAATTGACTTTTGATCTTGAGTTGGGCTTTCTTTTTTACACTACAAAAATGAATCGTGTCAGAATTATTCATTTTCCTGAAATATTCCAAGGAAAAAATTCTCATAGGCACATATTTTTGCAACTTGAATGGATGCAATTCACATCCATATATTCTGATGACTGGATGATTTTGATATAAATACCAGTCCCCAACTTTATATGTCCTTGAAAGCTGCAAAGTCTTCTTAATCTCATTACTGAGCCTTGGAGGGGGAATTCCTGTCAACAAGGTAGTTGCAGGATATACAAAAAGATCGATGAACTCAGCATAAGAATAGGGAGAATCATAGGAAGAATGAGGTATGGCAGACCAAAAAATAACTGATCTAGGGTTTCCCTTGGCATCAAGCTTTTTAACAGGAAAAGCAAACTTCTCTGATTGATAATAGATGAGGAGATGGTAAATGACTGAGGAATATTTAAACACTTTCTCATTATCTAGCCTCATGAACTGGTCATGGATTTTATTGGAAATGAAGGATGCAAAGTCATATTTTACTGCAGGAGGTTGCCCAGGAGTAAAGATAGACAACAACACCAGGGTTATTTCATCAACATATTCACTTGTATTGAAACCCATTACAAAGGATATCATATTCACGATGAGTCTGCCTAAATTATTAAAGTAAGCAAAACCATAGGGAGGAGGCCCCTTAGGTTGATGTTCAGACAACATAAAATTCTGGCAAATGCATTTTAATTTTTCTGGGGACAGTTGGGTAGACTTTTCAAGTAGTTCTTCCATGGAAAAAGGAGTAAGATCTCGCTCAGGTTCAAAATGGAGCATTTTATTGATAGCTTGAGGAGTGATGGGGAAAAGGATACTCTGATCAGGAGACAGCACTGCCCTTTGAGTCGAATCATAGTTGGAGTGACAGTAGTGGATAATTTCTGGGAAAACATAGACTAAGGGGATAAGATATCTCGGGAAATTGGATTCCCACAATCTAATGACATCTAGACCCTTCGAATAATCATCTCTGCAGTGACAATAACTTCGAAGAGGACTTTCATCGAAACCTAAGTCTTTAATTTGGAAGTCTTTATGCACTAATGGTAAGTATTATAACTCTCTGTGAGCGGCATTCAATGGGGTTACATTCAGGGCTGCCGGAGCTTCCATTTTGGTTCTTTTGTATTCAAAATGGAAGTTTCTGGGTTTTCTTCATAGACCGGGTGCAATTTTGATTCTAGGAGCTTTGATTTTACTTGCAGGAACTCGAATAGACTGACATTAACCCTTTTTCAAACTCTGGCATGAATTTTAACAAAGGAAAGTGGATTTTTCAAAGAGTTTCAGCAAGAATTTGAATAAATACCTGTTTAATGGAGAAATTTGAATTTTACAGGCACTGGCCAATGGCGAATGGATGCTTGAGCACTGGTTTAGCAATGGCGTTCGGCAATATAGTCGGCGACATCTCAAACAGCGGAATTTTCAAAATTTTCAGAGGAGGACGCAGTCGTTTTCAGCAGTGAAAATGACAGAAAAACATGATTTTTTGTTTTATTTACAAGTCAACTGGGATTTTTATTTTTTCGAGGATGACGTCATCCGGTACAAGAGGACGCGTCACCGGGACCGGGTGGTAAGCGGTAATTTCCGCACCGCTCTTTGGGAGATGGTGGTATTCAACGCAGGGGCAGCTATTCCATTAATCGTTTGACACGTGGTCGGAGGACTATTCCAAAACCACCATGCCCCCGCTTGTTAACTTTCAGACGCAAGATGGCCAACGGAATGATCCTGGGCCATTGATCTTCAGGAGGGCGATCTGACGGTGGAGGGGACGTGGAATTGGAAGAGTCTTATCGTGTGGGCTCGACGGGATTTTAAAACATGATTAACTTAAGTTTAATGTCCCGAGGGTCGTTTGATTGGCGGAACGAATGGTTATTAATTAATCCTAATGATTAATTAATCTCGTGGTCTAATGAAAGTTGGGGTTGCGGCAGGGTTAAGAATTTTGTAACCGTGGTTAGGGTGCCAGGCGGAAATGAAATACCACGTGGATGGGTCACGAAGGCTTCCGGGGACTTTCGAAGTTTTAGTTTAAATTAAAATTTCGGCTTTATTTATTTTTTCTTTCAAACATATAAAACTATATGTTTAAACCTTTTTCGATATTTCTTATTATATGGTAATAAATAAATGTTATTTATCAACCATAGGGGTAGGGAAATAACTTATAGAGGTATTTTTAGCCAAAGGTTTTTTATTGGGGGTTTTTATTTAACAAAGGGGATTACATAACTTTGGCCAAAACTTATAATAATAGGGGTTTTGGGGATATTTCTGTAAAAATGAGTTATGTACTATAGGATAAGGTATTTTTATTAAGGATTTAATAAATAAATCAGATGTTAATATGACAAAGGGACAAAGGAAACTCAAAATACTTTACACAACTATGAAAGTGGAGATTTCTGAAGTAAATTGCATCATCTCAATTTCAACACTTAAACATAGAATAGCAAGTAATTTTGAGCGATTATTATGGAAATTTGCATGATTTTCCTAAGTAAAATAGAATTTTACTTAGGAAAATATTAAAAGTGAATGATTATAATGATAAATAACTTCAAGTACTTAGGTCTTTTTGATCATTAGGCTGAGGGTCCGGTCCCTCCAAAAGTCAAGGAAATGCCTTGAGCCCCTTTAATCTTCAAATACCTTAGCACTTTGGGGAAATTAGTAAAACTCTTAGGGAGAAAGTGATGTGGGAAGTTAATGATTTTGACTTTTCTTTCTGTGAATTTTCCAGTGCATTTTCTACTTCAGTACTTGTGATGAAGGTAAAAGATTAAACATATTCAACACCATCATTCATCACATAAAACTTTGCAACACCATCTACCTACCCTATCTACTTGACACTACCATTTTCTCTTCTTTATTAGGGTGCATTTGGACTTGCAAACCCTTATCAAACTTTTTCTTTTATATGGAAAATCTATCTAATTCTACACTTATTGCATCCAAGGGCTTAGATTAAACTGTTGAACACCTTTTATTAACTCTACCTATCTACTTATCTGCCAAGATTACACTGTTTGGTCAGATATTTATTCTCTATTCTACTACATGAAATTGAAACATGAATGAGTCAAGTTTGAACAGTTTGAATCTTCATAAATTGTGGCAAAAGTTTGACAAACTGCACACAATTTTGTTTATTACAAAAGTTGAAATAATAGTGCCATTTAGACTTGCACACTTTCCTGGTCTATTTTTGTTTGGGGTTCATTTCTTTCACTTTTTTGAACTATTTATTTTTCTTACCCTTTGATTTTTCTTTCAGGGTATACCCTCTTTACATTTTTTAAATTTTGTGATTTTTTGGCTTTTCAAGAATATGGAACACCTTTGCACAAGAAAAAGGTTTGAACATATTCCATAGTTCAATCAAGACAATCATGAAAACTGATACCTATTGGTATAGGAGTCTAACAGAATCACATTCTTTATTTCTTCATCTCCTATTAATACTTATGTAACAACATCTTCATTATCTTTTTGTATTGGTTCATGTTGAATAGAAGGTCAATTTTATTCTACTATTGGTTCTCGTGTAATATAAGGTACAGTTTCTTCTCCTACTAGTTTTTTGTAAGAACATGTCCCATTTCTTCCTGAGCTTGTACTTCTACATTAGTAAAATAACACATTATCATTTGTCTTATGATTTCCATGTCAATCATCCTCTTGAGTTTTCTTTTTCTCATAGATCAAATCCTCCTTTTTAGTGAGGATATTCGCATAATTTCCAAATTATGGTCTAGTGAGAGTGTTTGGATTGTCATCTCATACTTATTTATTTGTCTTAATGGTTTATCTATAACAATCTTCGCATGGTGTAGCTACCTCTTCCATCCCCTATTTTTTGATAGCTTTAGTGGGATGCCCCACAAATATTCCCATGTGTGGCCTTATAGTTCTATAGCATGCATCAGTAGGAGTTGAATTATCTAATGATGTGAAACATAGGCCATCATTTGTCTACCATGTTTATCATTCTATGACATATATTGCAATGTTCTCCAAAGGAACAAGGGCATGTTAATTACCCTTTCATGTGAAAGGTGGTTCAAAAAATTTTGGTGTCACTACAATTTAATTCCATGGCTACCTTCATATGTGGTGTACTTAATTAAAAATTAGGAAACATATGTGCATAGAAAAGGATAATACCTTCTATCAAATCACTCCTCTTATTTTCTAGCGACTCTCTTTCCTATAAAATGTCCTCCTTGACATGTAGAAGTGATGTATTCTAAGAAAAACAATATTTTCCTACCTATGAAAGCAATATAACCACAACCACTACATCTCAATATGTGGTAATTTAGATCCCCTTTACTAACATATTTCTTTCCTATAGGTTCTATGAAATCAAAAATAAAATTCGTTAATAAAATCCATACAAAGTTTTGAAATACACTAGCCAACCTACATGTTTCAAAATCTACCATGGTTCTCAATATGACATAGAAGAGATCCCGACATGATTGTGAACATGAAAATTAGTACTTATATTGACTCAAATATGGAGGAAGGCACAAAATACTTTGTATGGAATAGGAGTAATAACAACCTAAGGAGGGTACATTTAGGAGTCAAATATAGCCAAAAGGAAAAAATCCCAACAAATATTTTTAGGTTGGACAATATTTTGTAGTTTTTAAATATATCATATTTTGTCTTATTTCAAAACCCTATTATTATTTTTGTGTATCAATAGCCACCCCATATATCTCATAAGGAATCATATTTTTCTATTTTCAATAAAAAAAGAGAATTTAATCATATTAGCCTATTTTCAAGTAAAGGGGACATTTTTGACCATATATCAATCCCAATGGTATTGGGTGTCCCATGGTATTCATCCATGCTATTTAACATTATGAAGCATATTTAAATGGTAAATATATATGGTTTTCAAGCTTGTTGTAATGAGTAAGCCGTGGTATTCATTCACTATATTTGATGTGATGAATCCAAATTAAAGGTAAGATTTTACTAGAAAAAAAAATTTTCTTAGTCCCTACCAAGGAAGAACTCATCTATTTCATGTTGACCATTATTATTTTAGCATTAACCAATACAACTTATAATGTTTGACTTTGAAAAATAAATGCTTATTTTTTTAATATTATGAAAAAAAAAATTCAAACATTTGATTGAACCATAGCTTAAATGTCTTATTGCATACTTTTCATAATACAATTCCATGTCGATAACTTCCTCACATATTTTATGCCATAATTAATGGATGTGGTTGCAATATTCATGAATGTTTTTAAGATTTTTGTGTGGTGATTTTTTATTCTTAATATTTGTTTGAAATGATCCAGAAATAAAATCATTGAAAATAGAAAGAAATTAATTAATCTAGTTCACATTGAAATTACTAGTTCCTACCATAGCTAGACTGCAAGATTAAATTTTCCTCTTGACCACTATTAATATATGACACAACCATTCTACTCTCTCGACTGGTTTGTTTTTGGTTTTCCACGATCTAAAATTCTCAATCAAACCCCCATAGTGGTATAAATCCCCCAAACTTAGTAAATAAACAATGTTTCTCATACTTTGACTAAATTTTGTATAGGTCTCACACCTACACACTCGCCCAATACCCCCAACCAAGAACTTAAACCGAAGTGCCATGGTAAAATTGGTGACTTACCTCTCTGTCGAGGTGGGGCTTTGGCTTCTCCAACCATAATCGACAAATTAAATTGATGATGGCTATGGATTGTGGGGGGCTTCTCCCTATGACGTTAATTAAAAGGGGTGGGTGTGTCTATAATCATGATTCTGGCTTAAAATTCCTCTTGATTAATTGAATGGAAAAGGACCCTTGACAAAATCCCATAGCCCGTATGAATTGTAGGGGCGAGGGGGTACCCATGACGTAAGTGAAACAACAGGGTACATAATCAAGGTTCCACTCTTGGCGGAACCTTGCATTGGACTTGGTACATAATTCTATAGATGTTTACAATTATTTCTTTGTTTTCACTAAATTTGACCCCTTTAACACTAGGCTCTTTCTCTCAGATTTACCTTGTGTTTCCCTCGTCATATAATTTCCTCCTAAGATCAAAATTATGTGCTTGAATCTTCATAAAAAAATAATCACGTTTTCCTGCATTATTTTTTTTATTATAATGGTCATAATAACTTATAAAATCATTATTGTATTAAATAAAAAAATAGATTAATAAAAAATTATAATTATAATTATGATTATAATAATTTGAAAATAGAAATTAAAAATTAAAAATAAAATAAAATGTTATAAATGAAACATAATAAAACATAAATAAAATTAATTATTAATTGATATTAAATAATTAGAATATAAAATTAAAATTATTATAAAAAAAATCAAACATAATAAGAAAAAAAAATTAGAATGTAAAAATATGAATATAAATTAAACAAAAGTTGAATAAAAATTAAATAATTATAAAAATAATAAATAATAAAAAATATAATGCACCTCAGCCATTTGATTTCTTGAGGCCTCCAAAGCCAACCTTTCTCTCTCCTTGAATGGACCTGTAAGGTTATGAAATATACTTTTTGAAGTTGTTATGAGTTTGAATATATGTTTTAAGGTGGTCAAGGCCTCAATAGATGAGGCCTTAAATTTTTCTGAACATGCTTTAATCTACCGATTTAATGGCTTTTGGTTGCGGCTGATAGCTCTCCACAGCTGGTTCTTGGAAGTATGGAAGCCTATCATTTTTGATGAAATTAATATCTACCCCTGTGTTAAGGGTTTCTTTATGGTGGATTTTAAAAACTCTGAACGTAGACAATGCATTTTAGATTCCGGCCCTTGGTTTTGGGAAAACATAGGCCTATTCATGAAGCCATGGAACCCATCATTCGATTCCTCAACAACAGTCATAACCTCAGCACTAGTTTGGGTGAGATTTCCAAACCTAACTTTTCATCTCTGGAATCTCTCCTCGCTAAAAGCCATTGGAAATGCCACTGGGAAATTTTACTGCAGGTGCTCATAAATAGAGGAATATGTCAAAACCACCCATGCACACATCTGTGTAGAAATGGACTTCAGCGCCGGTTACCCAGCTGAACTAATCCTAACAAGCAAAGACTATGTTTGGAACTAGAAATTTGACTATGAAAGTGTCCTCTTTAGATGTCGATCATGGTTTGAGATAGGCTATCTAGTGAAAAATTGCCCAAAAGTCTCCCAAAAAAATTCTGCTAGAAAAAATCACCATAGATCTACATGGTGGGAAGGAGCACAAAATGAACATTACACTGTCATCAACAAAGAATACTCTCCAGAAAAATTTGAATCGCCAGAAATCAGGCAAGAAAGAAACAACCTTCAAGACAAGTAGGGGGAAAGCTCGCCCAACAACAAAAAAACGAACTCGAGAGCCCCTCAAGTACCGACAACTATGAGGATTCAAATACCGCAAAAGAAATCTTCATTTAGCAGCAAAGAAGATGTCTGAGATCTTGAAGATAAGACATCAATGTCCCAAGAATCAGAAGAGATGAAGTAGTTGCAAGATAAAGGAAGTTGGAAGACCCTAAAGAAGAAAAAGAAAGCTACAACACCAATCTAGTCAAGAAAGACGAGAAACCACACAATTAAGAACTAAAAAAATTATAGGTCCAATAGACCAATGTTTGATCATCTTCTTCATCATTATATATATATATATATATATATATATATATATATATTAAAATCTCATTTTAGAAATATATTATTTTAATTAATTTAAAATTATTTAAAAGGTTTATATAATTAAAATTCGGAAAGTGTAATTGAATTTTAATTCAAATTTTAAATTTTTAATTCGGATTTTATTTTTGAAGCTAAATTTTAAGACCAAAACTTTTTATTGCGAATGATTGAACGAGCATTCTTATTACACACAAATTTTAATTTATAGGGAAGATGAGTATGAGACCAATCCGAGCTTGTGTTAAAATAAATTATCGAATTGATTGTAGCACATTTGAAGAAACAATTTCAGATCTTTTACATATCTAAAATTCTGGAAAACATTTTTTTGCAACTGAAAACATTTAATTCCTTTTATAAAGGCATGATAAACACTTTTCTTAGGAGAAATTCATAAAAGGGTGAGAATATGTTTATTTTTATTTAGCAATATGTATTTTATATTAGAACTAATTTTTATGTTTATTTTATTATGCAGGAAACTTATGCCGGCATTTTAATAATTTATCTGTTGATTAAGGATTTGAGTGGGAACTAATCGAAGGGATGAAATATAGAAGAAACAATTATTAATGTTATTTTATTTAAAGAAGTTATGAGAACTAAATGGGGAGTTATCTTTCAGTGATATAAAATAAGATGAAGGGATTTGGGGGATATATTAGAGGATTGCAGGTTGAAGATAAAGAATTATAATTTTTTGCAACTATAATATATTTGTTGTAGTGGTTTTTCTCATTGTGATTGTGAGGTTGTTTTTTTTTTCTTTTTATTTATTTATTTATTTTTATTGTGTTATTTTTAATTTAGGGTTTATATTTATTGTTTTATTGTACAAAATTGTTGGTTTAACTTGATTATATACCAATCTTGGATAGTTAAATTGATTTATATGTTGTTGAATGTATGATATCTAAGGGTTTTAAATCAGGTTTGATTTTATTTTCTGCAATTTGAATTCAAAATGATACATGTTATATAGGGTTTTACTTGCACATTAAACTTGAATACCATAAAAATCTATTTTTTATTTCATTTATCTTTAGATTTTATTGTTGTTCTTGATTGTATTTATTTAGCTGGTATATGTGATTGATTGGGAATAATATTATGTTATATAGGGTTTTACTTGCACATTAAACTTGCATAACATAAAAACCCATTTTTTATTTCATTTATATTTAGATTTTATTGTTGTTCTTGATTGTATTTAGTACTTATTTCACTGGTATATGTGATTGACTAGGAATAAAAATTATTGATCAAGTTCTTTAATATTTCACACATAAATTTGATTTATTCTTTCTCCAATATTTATTATTTAGTAATTATTGAATAAAATATCCTAATTTTTTTTATTGTATGGTAAATTAATAATGATACATGGTGTCATATTATTTTAACTACACATTTTAATTAGATGGATTTAAGCGATGCATTTAAGCTGAGTTTGTTCTAATTTAATTTTTTTCCTTTTATTTTAAATGTGAACTTATACTCACCCTAATATTAGTTTGAATTATGATATATAATTTAGCCTCATTTTTTCATCAATAATATTTCATTAAATGAGTTCCAAAAGTTACGTGCATACCAACTTTCTCCTCCTAAGACTTAATTTTATTTAAACCACCCATTATCATTAATATATCATTATTATTTTTCTTTTAAAGAACATTTCTTTAATGATTATAATATGGAATACCCCTTAAAATGGGTGGAGTGCATTCCTTGACACCTGAAGCAAGAGGATTCCTAGAATACTCAGTGAATTTGTTCTTATGTTGTTATTTATTACCAGAAAAATCTGGGAACTGAAATTCTTGCCTGAGATCGGAGTGTCAGATTTTGTTTTCCTAGTAACTGAATTGATGGTTAAGTCTGTGACTTCCTAGTGAAAAATATTATAGCTACACTCACCTTAAAGGTTTTTCAATATATATCTCTTTGTTTTCTTGTTCATCTAACAACTCTTTGATTTTTTAAATTGTTTTTCCTCGTTCTTCTATTTCTAAAAAAATTTCTCCACTTAATTTTTTCAATGTACCAAATTTTTTTAATCAAATGGAAGATATAGTTGAATGGGATACTTACCTACTCTTCTTTCATGAAGATGAAAGTGACATTCTGGCACAACACCTCAGAGAGTTGCACAACTGCATTCCAAATATTGGATTTTATCATGATGATGTACTCATGAAAATATTCATGATGTATTTAGAGGGTAACACACAACAATGGCATAGGGTTTCTTCCCTTCTGCAACAAAGCTTCTGCAACGGCGATGTACCCGCTGACAGATCTACACTAAGACTTCCTTAGATAGGTAGCACGTCCTCCCTGTCGTTTCTGCACACGAGCTATGGTGACCACGTTGGGGGGTGGCGTTCAGCCCCCCCCCCGCAAAAGATCCATCGAACAACGAAAATGTTGAACGTAAGGAGTACATCCGGGGCATGGAGGAGACGCACTCAAAAAAATGATTTGACCAACTCGCAGGCCACTGAATCCACTCGGATTCCTGCAGCTGCTGCTTATGCAACATGCAAACCCATTGCAGCGAAGAGACCGAAGATCGACCTTCCAAGCCACCGCATAAATGCCCAGATCCAGTATATGAAATATCATGCGCTCATAGGGAAGTTCATTAGCTTCTGGCCCACGGAAAAAGCTCTGCAAGGCTGGATAGCCACCAAGTGGAAACCCAAAGGCGAGGTCACACTCCAGCTAGGGCCGAAAGGCTTCTTTAACGCGGTCTTTAACTGCATAGAAGACATGAATAGAGTTCTAGATGGGGGACCCTATTTTTTCAACTCCGTAGGACTGTATCTCAGAGATTGGGTCGAATGTTTCAACCCCGACAGGGAAAACTTCAACTGGGTGCCAGTTTGGATCCGGCTTTACTCACTCCATTTGGAGTACTGGGATGAGGAATCCCTCACAGCCATAGGCAAAGGCTTAGGAGAATTCACAAAAATTGCTGAAGAAACCAAGCTTCGACGGTACACCTCCTATGCGTGGATCTGCGTCTTCATGCAGCTAGACAAAGCACTTCCTGATGAGGTAAGTTTATTTCATGACAATTTTGAGTGGATTCAGCCCCTAGATTATGAGCATGTTCCTTTCAGATGCCGAAAATATCATGCCCATGGGCACCTATTCAGAGACTGCCCGCTGAATGTTGAAGCCAAGAGCACCGATGCGGTCGATAAATCGGAGGCAGACGGATTCACCAAGGTTTCCAGCCGTAAGAAGCACCACAAAAGACCCCCTTCTAGTAAAAAATATTCTGGCCCGCAAGGTTCCACCCCCTCTACCAGTAACAGTTTTGAAACCCTAGCTCAGCTGGACCCCTCTGGAGACCCTAACCCTGCATCCATTGAACCCTCTCCTAACTCCTCCTCTCAAGTCATCCCTCCGAACCAACCTCACTCTTCACCAAATCCCACTTCCTCTGAAAAAGGGGATCCCCAGTCCTTCAAGCTCCCTCTCGAATCCAGTTCTGTAGATGCTAATACCAAAGGTATGGAGGTTGATCATGTCCTGCCAAACTGCACCCCCACTATCCTTGAAAATCCCGAGAGCTGTTAGCTCAGTGTCATGGATGAAGATTCTGAAGGCTTCGAATTGGGAGAATTGGATCTACCAAGTTTGGAAGATGCTTTCCTTCGACAGGACTTTGAAAATATCAAGCCGAGCCAGATAGATACTTTGGAGGTGGTGCTTTCCAAAGCACAACAACAAAAAAAGCTAGGAATACAATCAGGAAGTCACTGGGATGGCCTGAAGATAATAAAAGAGTCTAAGAAGAGGGGCAGAAAACCAGGCTGGCAGCGCACCATACTGCTGGGGGAAATTCTGGTGAAGTTTGGATGCTATCCCAAGCTCACGAGGTTCTACAAACCCCTCCCTAATGTTTCCTCATGAAGCTCATATAATGGAATGTAAGAGAGCTGAACAGCCCGAGAAAATACAAAATGATAAAAAGCATGATATAGCAAGAAAGACCGCAACTTATCTTTCTTCAAGAAACTAAATGCAATTCTGAGGCCCTTGGAAAAATCCTCTCCAAAGCCTGGCCCAATAGTCACTCTGTTGCAGTCGATGCCTCTGGATTCTTAGGAGGTCTAGCCATAATATGGGATACGCAAGCTCTCGAGCTTGGGGACTTCCATGCCTTTCACAATCTCATCCAAGCCTCTTTTCATCTTACAGGTACCAATATCCGTGGTCATCTCTCTAACGTTTATTTTCCTCAAGATCTGGCAAGCAAGACTGCACTTCTGAACACAATGGAAGTCCTAAACTCCAATAGAACTCACCCGCTATGGATTTTAGTGGGAGACTTCAACATGATAACCAAATCAGACGAAAAAATAGGAGGATGCGCAAGAATAGAACCGGATAGTGCTCACTTCAGATATTTCATAAGTAGAAGTTGGCTGATCGACCTTCCATTCACTAATGGGGTGTGCACTTGGAACAATAAAAGATCCGGAAATCGTCACATTGCTTCCAAAATTGATAGATTCTTGATTTCTGACAACGCTATTCATATGGGTGGGGACATTATAGCTTCCATTCTTCCCATCACTGGTTCTGATCATTGGCCCATTGCTCTTCAATGGCAAAGGCCTAACCAGCACACAAAGCGGCCCTTTCGCTTTGAATCCTTTTGGCTTGATCATCCCTCCTTCAAGGACATGGTCCATAACACCTGGAAAATTTTCATTCCACCTCAAGGTTCCAAGATGTTTCAGTTCCAAAAAAATCTCTGCTACCTCAAAACCCAAATAAAAAGCTGGAACCATGCTATCTTTGGGAATATCTTTGAGGAGAAGAAAGCCCTCAAACTCAAAATGGCGGAAATCCAATTAGAAATCATCAACAAAGGCAGATCAGAAGCCCTTGACAAACAGGAAAAAACACTACAACAACAGCTGAATGAAAGATATTATCAAGAGGAAATTTTCTGGAAACAAAAATCCAGGGTCCGTTGGCTTAAGGAGGGCAAGCGCAATACAAAATTCTTCCATCGCTCTACCATACAAAGAAGAATGAACAATAGTATCATTCATATCACAAATCAGCAAGGGGAGAAGTTGGAAAACCATGAAGACATGGATCGCGAATTGTTGAACCACTTCAAAAGCGTGCTCCAAGAACCTCAGCCGAGCAGGACCTCAGCTATTGACCAGGTCACTCAGCTCATTCCCAAGCTAATTACGGAGGAACACAATCATATTCTACTAAGACCCATCTCCTTATAGGAGGTTGAAGAGGCTCTGGCCCAAACCAAACTTGGTAAGGCACCTGGGCCGGACGGTTTCACGTCCAATTTCTTTCATCATTTTTGGGAACTCATAAAGCTGGAGGTTTGGCATCTAGTTGAAGAATCAAGCACCATGCATTGGTTGCTCCCTTCCCTCAATGCCACTTTTATTACTCTGATTCCTAAAGAGGACCAGCCGAGCACTCCTGAAAAATTTCGGCCTATAGCTCTGTGCAACGTGATCTACAAGTTAATATCAAAAGTCATTGCTAATCACCTCAAGCCTCTTCTACCCATGCTCATCTCTCCAGAACAAACCGGTTAAGTGAAATGAAGGCAGATTCTTGACGGGATCATCTTGAATCATGAAGTCATCCACTCCGTAAAGATCAGCAGAAAAGCAGGTATGCTACTCAAAATTGATCTCTCTAAGGCTTTCGATAAATTGAGTTGGGCGTATATTCAGAGGATTTTGGAAGCTTTTGGTTTCAATCATTTGTGGATAAGATGGGTCATGAACCTTATCTCATCCACCTTTTACTCAATTCTGATTAATGGGATTCCTTCTCCTCCTTTCTCTCCCACCAGAGGCATTAGGCAAGGAGACCCTCTGTCCCCCCTTCTATTTGTACTGATGGCTGAAGGTCTGGGTCGACTCATCCAAAATGCTTCTCGTGTCCAGCTTTTGAAATTTATCTCCCTTCACAGCCTCCCTCCTACTACCTACCAAAAATTCGTGGATGACAATATGCTTTTTGGCCATCCCTCTGTCCAAGAGGCCCGTGCCTTCAAAGCCCTCCTGAAAACGTTCTCTGAAGCCTCGGGAACCTTTGTTAACCCTGCCAAATCTCAAATTTTCTTCTTCAATACCCCTGCTGTCACTCAAGCCAGCATAGCCCATGTTTTAGGCTTTCACATAGCCTCTCTTCCTGCCAAATATTTGGGAGCTCCCCTAATTGATTCAGCCATCAAACACTCCTCCTGGAACATCCTGCTTGAGAAGCTTGAAGCCCGTCTCTCCTCCTGGACTTTCAGAACCCTCAACATGGCCAGTCAAATTGTTCTCATTAAATTCGTTCTCCAGTCTATGCCTCTCTATCTTTTTTCTATGCTGGCTACTCCGAAATGGGTCCTTAAGAAAATTAAAGTGCTACAACAAAGATTTCTATGGGGCTCCTCTAAACAAAATCGGAAATGGGCTCTAGTTAATTGGAACACTGTCTGCAGTCCAAAATAAGTAGGGGGCCTTGGAATCAGGGACCCTACTCACAGTAGCATTGTCATGGGGGCCAGGCTGTGGTGGAAATGGACCTGAAAGCTAGATACATCGTGGGCCAAACTGTGGAATGCAAAATATGCCAATAATCGACCTCCTGAGGAACTGATCCGACTTCTCCCTGAAGTCTCTGGTTCTCTCATTTGGAACACCGCCAAGGAGCATAGCGACCTGATTCAACAACATAGCTTTTGGGAAATCAGGAATGGTAGAACCGCCAGATTCTGGACGGACGCCTGGCAACAACAACCAAAGCTCTTGGAGATCCTCAATCATCTTCATGGCAGCAATATCAGAATTCAGCAGGAAGATCGTGTTAATCAACACTGGCTTGAGGAGAATGAAAATGGATACAGACAGTGGAAATAGGCTACTCTCATTGCTCCTAATGCTCAGGACGACATCAATGCCACCATTAATGCTGAACTCCGCCACAGAAAAATTAGATGGACTGATGATCCGGATGTAATCAGATGGGGACACTCTCCGAAAGGGGTTTTTTCCACCAAGGAAGCCTACTCCCTCCTTCTTTCCTCCTCCAATCCACGAGATCCAATCTGGCAACGTGTCTGGGCTCCTGGTATATGGCCCAAAGTTTCGACCTTCCTCTAGCTTCTCAGTCACAAAAGGATTCTTAAATGGGATAACCTGATTAGAAGGGGATTCATTGGACCATCTCAATGCCCCAATTGTAAACAATGCACTGAGACTGCTCAACATCTGATGATCTCATGCAATTTGGCCAACACTCTTTGGGAGAAAGTTTGTTTTCGTTGTCAGAAAAAAAAACCCACAGACGATCTGATCCATCACCTTCGCAACTGGCCCCTGACTCCCTTCTCCAGTGCTCTTCTCAACACTCTGTGGATTCTCACTCCTGGGCTTCTCTTTTGGACGATCTGGAAGGAACGGAATAAAAGGGTTTTCAGAAACCAATCCTCACCCATGGAGATCATCTGGAACACCTTTTGCAACAATCTCCAAGAGACGCTTGCTCTCATCTCTTGGAAAGAATAAGACTTCCCCTCCAAACCCAAGGAACGCACTATCTGGGAGAACTGGCAACTCAAAATCAGCCCTATCTCCTCCTCCTCTGCTAGATTCAATTCACAGATCCCTGATAGCTGGTCTCCTCCACCCTCTGGTGTAGTCAAATTAAAATTTTATGGGGCTTCTAAGGGTAACCCAGGGTGTGCTGGATTTGGGGGAATTTTCAGAGATGCCAAAGGATCTCCCTTGCTCATTTATTATGGTCATCTCGGTTGGGACACAAACAACTCGGCGGAGCTGGAAGGTCTCTGGCAAGGTCTCAACTTAGCTCAGTGCCACAATTTCTTCCCTCTTATTGTTGAAGGAGATTCACAAGTTCTCATTAACATGGCCCAACATCTTCTAATAGGCTCCGCTGCCGTCAAGGTTTCCACATGTTGGAGATTAGTGGCTAGACTAGAACTCATGGAAGCTTGGTTCAAAATTTTTAACGTTGTTTCCTTCTCCCATATCAGACGCAATGGCAACAAAGTCGCAGACCTCCTTGCCAATTTGGGAGTAGACAGCTCTGTAACTGTTACTCAAGGACCTCTCCACATTATCAATGAAGCATCAAAACTCCAGGAATACAGCACACTGGTGCAACAGGACTCCACAGCACCAGATGCGGTTGCCTCGTGTTCACAGTGATGGGACTCAAGTCCCTCATCGCCTCCTGAGGCGGTACATTGGGGCAGGCCATGTGGCCTCTCACACCTGTAATAACTGCGTCATTCAATCCGCCAGCCCATGCCATCTTAAATGCTATCTCTGGAATCGTCTTCGCAGGAGGTTTATTATCGGCTTTGCCTCGGCTCTCAGCATGGATAGGGATTATATGCATAGCGCCTGCCTGGTTTGCTCTACTGTTGAGTTTCACGGTGTTTCTTGCCCGTCTGCTTGCTCGATGCCTAGTGCGCGAACACAGACTGGCAGAAGGTGTGAATTGGTTTGTTGTTTGGAAACCACTCCAGATTTTCATTTCTCGCAGAGTCATTTCTGTTTCTCCAATTCGCTGCATTGTTCTAGTGGTTCTGTGTATTCTCTATCTTCTTTCCCGTTGCATTCTACTCCACTCGCCATGCCTCGCCTACGCCAGCACATGCACTGTCATCGAGGCTCTACTCGGGGTAGAAGTCATCATTCTTCGTCGTCCCCTGTCTCTGAATCTTCCTCGGATTTCTCTTCGGAACCCAGAGGCCGCAGAGGCAAACCTCATGGCCATCATTTCGTGCCTCCTCCTTAACCGCCGGCGCCCCCTCCTGAAGCTCCCTCCGCCCCTCGCCTGCCTTCATCTTCTCTCCTCCGCCAGTCTTCCCAACGTGCTGAGTTCACCTTCAATTGCTCTTTCGATCGTCTGATTCTCAAAGCCTTTGCTATGGTGTCGGTCTGCGAAGAGTCCACTAATTTTATGCTTCCTCCACCTTCCGCTCCTGGGACCTCCGTCACTTTCCCAGTCCCCGTCGGTCCCAGTCCCGCTCCGGCAGAGTTAGCCCAGCTAAATCTTGTCCCAAACGTTGCTATGCAGGTTCAGAATGTCGAGCACGCGGATAAAGACACTGTACCACCTTCTGTGGACGATGAGGGAGGCAGAGACGATTGGGGCTGCAGAGTCGTTGAAGAACCACCCTCTGACACCGATACTCAGTGATCAGAAGACTTCTCAGAGGTTTTGGTTTTCCAGGTTCAAGGTCTTCATGCTCTTTCTAGTTTTCTTATGCTTTTACCCTCTGCTTGCAGAGAGGTTTGTTAAAAAAATTTTTTTTTGACAAACTATTGGGATGTAATGCCGGTTTCCCTCACAAGGGCAGCAAATGTTAATCTTCTGCGACTAGTTTCCCCATGCTTGGCAGTCCAAAACATGGTTTTTCCTATCAATCAAGCCCTGTGCCCAGATTACCTTAGTTGGGACAATGGTAGCTCTGTATTACTATGTTAATTATTAATAGAATTAGTGATACTTACAAAAAAAAAAAACACACACACAACAATGGCATAGGAAGCTTCCTCCTAGTGGTGTTTCATATTTAAAATACTTTCATGGAATTTTCTATGAACATTATAGAATTATATATTCCTCTAAGTTACGTCTTGAAAATTGGTCTCATTCAAATGAACTTGATAATAAAAGAGATTTAGAATTTAAAGAAAGTGAATCTTATGTTAAAGATGAAGATGAACGTCAAAAATATGAATCTAATGATTCTAATGAAATGTGTTTACCATATAGATCTTTAACTGAAAATTTCACTATATCTAGTTCTGGCAGACTGCCAAGATAACCTTAAAGAATCTAATGATACCATGACACATTTTGAATTTGGTTTTTCATTATTTGATTTCCCTCACAATTATACTGATAAAGTTTCTGAGGTAGGCCATGTTGAGGGAAAAAATATATCTATCATAATATCAACCTCATTCATTCGTGATTGTGAAAATTATTGCAACTTTGATTATGCACAATATGATGTCATCAGATTTAAAATGAACAAAACATGAAATATTTATATTTTAAAGAATTTTTATTAATGACAAATAGAATGAAATGTGAATTTATGATATTTTAGTATATTATATATTAATTATTTTGGAAAAGTTTTTAAAGACTTTGTTTATATATGAAGGTTGATGGATAACTATATTTCTAAAGGGACCAAAACTCCATCTCTCTAACCATCAAAAACTTCATATCAATCATTTTTTACCATATTTTTATTTTCATACTACTTACATAGAAATACCATGATGGTTTGCATTAACTCATAAGTACTAAAACTATAAAAATAGGGTTTGGTTTTCATAAAATTTAATTGAAACTCTTGTGGAACTAGTTAGTTATAATCACACTCCATGCAGGAGAACTTACTTAATCACCATACTACCGTAGGGACAAGAACTTATGCTCTATTGGTGGGGCATGATGATATCTCTTTTAGGGCTATAAATTCCCACTGGTAGCGGAGAAATATCATTCACACTATATTAAAACATATAATGTAATGCTCTCACTCCTTCTGTTTAAGTAACTTTTGATGGGCTACACTAATATCTCTGTTAGGGATATAGATGGCTACTGGAAGTAGAGCAAGGTAAGTAGTATTGGATGTAGATTTGGAAGTGTACTCAGACAAATAACTTTATTTATCATGAAAAGAGATTACATTAAAAATTGTAGGAGTTTACAAAAGTAAACTCTCACTACCGCACTACAATGAAATTAGGAAACTAACCTATTTATAAGCTCTATGTTCTAACTAAATCTACTTATGGATCACCTGGAAAAACAAAAAGTGTCCATTTACAATAAATGACCTTCTAACCATTCTACTGACTTTATTCCTATTTTAGAGCCTAGGAAACAACTCTATTCTAGAGTCCTATTTTTACTAACAAAATTCGAATTCTAAGTATCTCTAATATTTATTAAATATTCTAATTTAATAAATATATTTATCCTAATTTTAAATTATTTAATTTACATATTTTTGGATTTATAATTGCCTTTATGAAAGAAGCTAACATTCCCCCCTTCAAGGATAAATCCAAAATAATAACGTGGAACCATCTTCCAAGTTCTCAAGTTGATGCTGAAAAAATCTTCAATCGCAAGAGACCATGAGTTAGCTGTATGTCTGATTCATCTCTGAATGTTTCTTGACAACTCCAACATGTGCCAAGTTGTAAAAGGATCCATATATCCTTTGCATGAAATCGACATCAAAATTTTGTTCAAATCCCACTAGCTGATGATGTAAAAAACAACTCACTGTTGCTTTTGCTGTGTGTAAAATTGTTCACTGCTTCTTTGCTGTCGACTGCCCACTAGCAAATTTGTTGATGGCCACTGAAAAATTTGTTGATGCCCACTGGCTGCTTTTGCTGGTTTTGTCGAGACTTTCAGTCTAACAACCATTGTCAATCTCATTGACATTTTCCCCCCATTGTCAGCTGAAAGGAGAGACACTTCTCTAGAAAGTATTCCTGAACTCCCCCCTTTCATGTGTAGGAGTTTTACATTGGTGTACTCCCCCGTTCAACTGCATGAGATTACCATCCTCTTTTCACTATTGGTTGTACTATGTGTGATTGTATGCGGCTGTAGAACTGAGACAATCATTTGACTATGGATGACCATTTCCAAGGGTCAATCCATTCATAATGTATCTTCAATCTGGCTTATTTTTGTTGATTGCGACATTTTTATGAGGAATGATGGGGCTTTCCAGAATGGCGACAAGGGTGGAGATCAAAACATTGATCTTCCATATGATCGGTTCTTTGACAATGAAAAAATTTCAGTTGGACTTCAACTTCAAGTTGCGTACAATTTTGTTTGTCTGCAACTTTGGGTGGCGTGCATTGCTGGTTGTCTACAACTTTCTCAGAATCTGCTGAGGTGAGTTGTGTAAGAAATCCTACACTGACGAAATTAATTGGCTTGGAATAATCTAGAATATCATTGACATATCCTAAGCCTCTTCGATTGTTGTTATTGTGAATTTCTTCCCAGGGATGGATGATGGGCTTGGAAGAAATATGAACTAGAAAAACTTCGACACTTGAAGTTGTTGGGATGAATGAATTATCATCTGGATGACTCAAATATTTGAAAGTATCATGCTTTTCTTGCAATTCAATCCTTTGAAGTTGCGACTCTAGTTGAAGAAACTCAATAGTTTCATGTGTTTGTCGTAGATGTCATGAAAGATCAGCAAGAGTGTCTTTGCTGATGTGCACCATGTCTTCATCACTGGAGATGATCAAACTGTGAAGAATGTTTAACAACTGAATATGTTGGGCCATTTTAACTTGCACTCTTGAAATCAGGTTCTCTTGTTGTAGATGTCGTTCTTTGAACTGTTTCACTTGATTTTGGTACTCGAATGACAGGCTCACTTGCTATGTGACGTGAATGGCACGCTCGCTTGATTTTTTTCTTGTTGTGTTTGCTTGGAACACTTGCCATAATTGTAGAATATTCTCACTTAAACTCTAGAATTCACGCTCGGTTGATGACGATCGCATCTGTTTAAGCGCTCACTTGACTTACTTGATCACTTCACGCTCACTTGAATGAATAACCATGCTCACCTGATGTTGATCTCAACTTGCTTGATTGTTTGAACTTGTTTGGTTTCTTTGATGGTTGCTGCAATGAACTTCACTTTGGCTCACTTGAAGGTTTGAACTTTGTATTGTATTGACGCAAATTTCTTGAATGAATACTCACGCTTGCTTGCAGAAGATGTGAACTTGTTGCTTGTTTGATTTAGAGTTAAAAACTCGTGCATTCACTTGATTTTGCTTAAAGGAAGGGTTTCGAACACTGTCAACAATGCACCCCAGAAAGCTTACAATGATTTTAAAGGCTCACTTAAAACAATGAATTCACTTGTCCTCTTAAAAACTCATTAACAATGAATTTTTAATGATTCACTTAAAACAATGAATTTGATTACAAGTTCTAAAATGGATTTGTAGAAATGCTGATGTAGACATTGCTTTGAAATGCATTGAATTGACTAAGTGGATTTTATTGTTGATGTAGAGTGCTAATGTAGACAATCTTTGATTATATGGTGTAGTGGCGCAAATGCATGTGTTGATCTTCCAGCTATTTCATTACATGTGTTGTGCTTGTTGATATTGAACTTTATGTATGAAATATTAAATTAAATTATTGATGTGTCACAACTAGGCACAAATCAAAAAACAACAATATGAAGTCATAAAAAAACATGTGCCATCACAAACACACCTGGTGTACCTAAGATCCTCTTATTCAATTTCGGGCGGATCTAGGACACAATCACCAAAAAATGATATCTTTATTAAATATTGAGTACATAAGAGATCTCGACCTTCAAGTAATGAAAATTCCAAGCTCACAACCCTTGGAAGAAATTTGTCTTTAAAATTTGGATATTCACCGACTCAATCTCTCTCAAAGTAAAACAATACTTTGAATTAAAACAATGGCTTTCCCTTATCACTCAAAATTTACAAAATATGCACCTTATTACTCCAAAAATGACAAAAATAATTTCACTCCATCCCTTCAAAAAACCTCACTCCACTTTTTTTTTTTTTTTTAAGTCTATGTCTCCCCAAAAATTACATATTCCTTTGATATTTCTCAAAAAAAAAGGAATTTATAATGTCAATTTTCAAAAAGTGAATTTAAATTAAAATACTCTTCAAAGCACTCTTCAAATCACTTCTTAATGTAATCTTCGAATACTTCTTTATGCTCCAAAAAAATTCTTTATAATTCACCTTTACATACTCCCCTTTTTCAAATTGATTTAAAAATATATATGAAGTCACTTTAAAAAAAAAAAAAAAAAAGGTTGTCTCAGATTTAAAGCACACTTAAAAAATAGTTGTAGAGACCGTTTGGGGAGATCGGCCCTTCAAGGGAACCAACAATCTTTATTTCAGAGCAAGTTCTCCCATGTAAAAACTATTTGGGGAGATCGATCCTTCAAAGAAAATTCCAAGGTCTACTGCAGGCGAAGTTGTTGAATGCAAAGTACTCGGGTTCACTATGCTCACATACCACATATTAGAAATGAAAAGATAGCAATCTGAATCCTCAATGCCTATGCATGTAGGATCAATGATCTGGATTTGATTTCACTTTGATAAACATGATTATCAACTTCCAAATGAAAGCAATTGGTGAGGTCGTAATTGTTTTAATGAAAGGGCCACAGGAGTAAAATGGCATGAGAGCTATAGTTAGTATCCATTCAGAATATTTTCTTGCATGCAAAGTTCTAGAGATGTGTTCAACGCCGCTATCTAGAGAAGAATATACCTTATCAGACGATCTCAGGTTCTGTGGGAAGGAGAACAATGTGGAAGATGAAGACACAAACATGGGAAGCACAAAAATGGATGGGATTCGAGAACATCCAACTCTGGTAGAGGAGATTGAAGCTGGAATACCAAGAAAAATTGAAGGAGAAGTAAAAGTGACCTTAATAGAAAATCAGGGTTTGAACCAGGCTGGGGATATGTCTTTTGAACAAGAGAAACAGTCTAATTTAATTCTTGAAGGAGATGATGCATCAAAGCCTCGCCAAACATAAAACAATCCAATGGCTACTGAGCGGATCAAAATGGCATCCAATCCACTTTCTTATCACTTGAAATCAAAGAAGGCTAACTCCAGTGTCCCAGAAAATGGTAGAACTGCAGAATCTCAGAACCAGAAGTTAAGAAATTCTTAGAAATCAAGTACTTTGTTAAAGGGAAATCGAAAAGCTACAACCAGAAATAGTATAGATACAAATTCAAAATATAAGAAAAACTTGGTAGAGGTATCTGAAGCTGATAAAGGTGAAACCACGTTGCCTACTTCAAACAATCCCCTTCGTAGATCAGTTAACCATGGATCTGCAAGGTCAAATTACACAGTTCCATAACCATGTAGATTCAGAAGTGCCATGCTAAGTTATTGAAGAAAAGGGGGGAAACTTCACTCGCTCAGAGATAGCCGATAGCAGATATATTCTCTGTTGAAACCCCCAACCTTTTTATTGAAAACAAGTGCTGGAAAGTCTCTGATGTCCTCCTCTCATGGGAATTGAAGAAGGAGCTGATATTGGTTTGCTTTTTAAGAGAACAAGTCAAAATATTGTTCACAAACGTGTCTACTGATCCTATAGTTGCAGCAGATCTGGTTCCACTGTAACAAGAGGAATTTTCTTCACAAATTCACCTCTTAAAGCATCATAGGCCGGCTTCCCTAGGCGGCTGATCAAGACTCCACTGTCGATGATCGTCCCTCCTCTAAGAGAATTGAGCTTGAAAACCTTTGACGAGATCTTCAGGCGCTTGCCCCCCACGCTGATGCCGTGAATTCCCACAAAATACCAAGAAGGGGCATTGGGATTCGACAGTAGACCGGCATTCTTTGTAGAGTTATTCTACGTGTGGAATTTTTACCTTTAATAGTCGGCTTCAATGCTATAGTGAATCATTCTACAGGAATTTATAACGCGGGAAGAGACGAGCAATGTTACTATGACTATTTTCAGGGATTTCTTAACTTTGGTTCAGCAAGCAATCGCCCTTGACATCGATCTTCCACGACAAGCCAACCTTCCACGATTGCTGCTTATGATTATTAGTGATCAGGAGGCTCAATTTCCCATGACCCGAAACTTTCCATAGCCGCCAAAATCTTTAACACTGCAATTATTTGGCTCTACATCACAAAACATATCATTCACAGTCCCATGCATTTGGAAGCAATCCATTTAGTAGCTTTTTTCCCGATAAATATCATCACTAAGAAATTTTTGAGATCCAAATCTAGAAGAACTAAATTACAATATGACTTAGAAACACATTGGAGAAAATGGCTTTCAACCTCATATACTTTCATAATTATTCTATGCATGAGAACTGCACAATATGCCATGAAGATAACCACTAGTCATGATCAAACAGATAAGGGATACAACACCGGTAGGGAAAATCTTTCCAGATTTCTTGAAATGAGACCCCATTACTATCAAAAGAAAAGCCGAAACACCAAGTCCAACTTTTGATGCAAATTTTGGCCTTCCTGGAAGTTGAGTATGAACATAGTAGAGCACTAGCCCTGAAAAACCTCCTCATACAAGTGATTTGTTGCTTCCACTTTTTAAATAGCCGATAAGTCCTCCCACTCCAACCAGAGCAACATAACCGAGGGTCCATTTCTGGGACATGGAAAATGCCAGTTTTTTCTTCTCTTATCTCTACAACAGCATTGGCAACAATAACAATAACAATAATAGACGAAAAAAAACCAACATCAATCAAGGAAAACGCAGCATACTACGCCACGACTGTCACATGCTCACACACACATCATATATATACACATATAGAAAGTTGTAGACTCACAATATCAACCACAACCAATATTACCAATGCCGGACTAAATATCTCATTTATCACCCTCCTGGCAATCTTCATTTATCGCCAGACATGGATCTTTGCTTTGATACCACATGTAGATTCAGAAGTGTTCTCAAACACATAACTTGATTGATCATGAAAACAGATTACATTATAAATTGCAGGAGTTTACAAAAGTAAACTCTCACTACCACACTACAATGAAATTAGGAAACTAACCTATTTATAAGCTCTATGTTCTAACTTAATCTAGTTATGGATCACCTGGAAAAACAAGAAGTGTCCATTTACAATAAATGACCTTCTAACCATTCTACTAACTTTATTGCTATTTTAGAGCCTAGGAAACGACTCTATTCTAGAGTCCTATTTTTACTAACAAAATTCTAATTCTAAGTATCTCTAATATTTATTAAATATTCTAATTTAATAAATATATTTATCCTAACTTTACATTATTTAATTTATGTATTTTTGGATTTATAATTGCCTTTATGAAAGAGGTTAACATTGGACAGAACCTAGTGTATAACCATACCATCCTGTAAAGCACATATTTTATATAGGAAAATGGAAAAAGGCCTTAACACGGAGAGTAAAGAAGATTTCAGAAATTCCCTTGTCCCGGGATAGTGGATGAATCCGCTGGGGCTATGGAGGCTCGCTTGCAGTGGACTAAATTTCAATTTTAGAAACTCATGTTTTGGAAACAAAAAGGAAAAATAAAATCCTTAATAACTAGTCTAAATAGTTTTAGTAAAAACTTATTCCAAAATCAAAGCCATCTTTCTGAATCTTTAACTAGTACCATAACTTCTATAATCCTTCAAATCAATAATTATAACATGCAAATATTTTTATGGCCTGAAAATGTTTGTATGATGTTTAAAATATATATTGAATGATGGTCGTATGTCCTAAACAATTATCACAGTTACCCTAATATATTAAACATATGAACAAATGTTTTATATATGAATAACCATTGAACTCGCCAATTTTTACATATTATGGATCTGAGAGTACTTATTTTTGTTTCATTCTTGTTGTTGATTAATCGAAACTTTAAGATGCAAATATTTCAATTTTTTGTAGGTTAGAGGAGGCTTTATGTTTTTTCATTTGAGATTCCCTTTCATCCTCTTGTTAGAAATTGAGTGTTTTGTTCTTACTGACTCCAAGCCCAATGAGAAGGCATTAGGTATGTTGTTCTTGATGCCTAACAGGGAGGCATCATTCATAGTAGGAGCCAAATATTGTCACTAAATTTGACCGCCTTTAGAACTAGGCTCTTTATGCGGGTTTTACCTTGTGTTGCCCTCATCATATGACTTCCTCTCATGTTCTAATAGTCAATAATATGTGTTTGAATATTCAATGTAAAATGCTACCTTGCATTAAATTTGTTATTATAATAGTCATTATAATTAATAAAAACATTTTTATATCAAATAAAAAAACATTAAAAAAAAAAATTATAGTTATAACTTATTATTATTATGATTTGAAAACAAAAATTTAAAATAAATAATTTAAATATAATTATAAAAAAATAAAAATAAAAAATAATATAATATAATAAAAATAAAACATAATAATGAAATTAATTATTAATTAAAATTAAATAATCAAAACAAAAATTTTAATTATCAAAATAATTTAAAAATATATATAAATCAAATAAAAAATAAATAAAAATACATTAAAATAAAAAATTTAAATATAAATGAAACAAAAGTTGAATAAAAAATAAATAAATAAATAAACACAATGCAGCTCAACGGTTCGATTTCTTTAAGGCTCTCATCAAGTAAACCCATAAGGTTATTGAATCAAGTTTGGAAGCTTTTATGAGTTTGAAATATATATATATATATATATATATATTAAAAATCGTATATATTATTTAAAATTTTATTTCAAAAATATATCATTTTAGTTAATTAAACTTTATTAAAAAGGTTTATGTAATTAAAATATGGACTACGTAATTGAATTTTAAATCATATTTTAAACTCATTTTATTTTTGAAATTAAATATTAAGGATTTTTTTTTTTTAATTGTGAATGATTGAATGAGCTTCCTCGTTATACAACAAAATTAATTTATAAGGAAGAGAAGTGATGAGAGAAGTCCGAGTTTGTGTTAAAATATGAAATACATTACAAAATTGATTCCAACATATTTGAAAAGTCAACTTCGGATTTAACACAACTCTAAAATTCTGGAAAATAAGATTTTTTTGCTAAAAACATTTACATGGTAGGGTTAATTCATTTTATAAAGGCGTGAGAAACACTTTTCTGAGAAGAAATTCATAAAAGGGTGAGGATACGTTTATTTTTTATCTAACATTGTATATTTTATATTAGAACTAATCATTAAGTTTCCCTTATTATGTAGGAAATTTATGACGATATTTTATTAATTGGTTGATTAAGGATTTGAGTGAGAACTAATTAAATGGATGGAATATGTGAAGAAATATTTAGAAGAAATATCTATTAATGTAATTTTATTTGATGAAGCTACGAAAAATAAAAGGAAAGAAAATCTAATATAATATTATATATGTGTTTATTTGAAGGGCTTTTGGGGACATATTAGAGGATGGCAAGTTGGACATGAAGAATTATTATTTTTTTATAGTCATAATATACTTGTTGCAGTAGTTTTTCTCATTGTGACTATGAGGCTCTCATTAATAATATCATGATTCATTATCTTTTTTTTCCTTTATATGTGTTTTTCTTAATTTAGGGTTTATATTTAGTGGTTTATTGTGCAATATTATTGATTTAATTTGATTATAAAAAAAAACTTGGATACAAAAAATGATTTAAATGTTGTTGAATACATGGTTTTTAAGGTTTTTAAATCATGTTTTAATTTATTTGCTGTAAGTTGAATTAAAAATGATACATGTTGTCTAGAATGTTACTTGCATATTAAGCTTGAATGTCATAAAAATCATTTTCTATTTCATTTCTCTTTTGATTTTATTTTTTTTCTTCATTGTATTTATTTCACTGGTATATGTGATTGATTGGGAATAATCGAACTTGTTCATGTTATTTAATCTTTCCAGATAATTTTCATTTAATTTTCTCCAATATTTATTGTTTAGAAATTGTTAAAACAAATATTATAATTGTTTTGTTGTAGGACAAATTAATAATGATACTTTATGTCATATTAATTTAAATATACATTTCAAGTAGATGCATTTAAGCTACTTTGTTCTAATTTCTTTATTTTCCTTTTATTTTAAATTTTAATTTGTACTAACTCTAATGTTATGTGTGAATTATTATATATAATTTAGCTTCATTTTTTTCATAAATGATATTTCATTTAAATAAGTTTCATATGTTATGTGAATACAACCTTTCTCTCCCTAAAACTTTATTTTATTTAAAACACTATTTATCAATACTACGTCCTTATTATTTTTCTTTTAAAGAATATTTATTTAATTAAAATTACAATAGTGAATACCCCCTAAAACTTTATTTTATTTAAAACACTATTTATCAATATTACGTCCTTATTATTTTTCTTTTAAATAATATTTATTTAATTAACATTAGAACAGGGAATACCCCCTATGGTGGAGATACATCATCCCTTGTCAACTTAAGCAAGAGGATTCCCATAATCCTAACACAAGTATAAAATAGGGAAATTAGTGACCAGCTAACTAAAAAAGTTAGTGAATACAACTTTTCCAAGTGAAATACTACCAAAAATGAACAACCTTAAGTGAGCCAACTAGAAACAACTAACATAAATGAATAAATTAGTCTTAGGTTAAAATATATGACTAACTAATAAGTAATACAACTAAAAATGGCTAACGTGAATGACTAATTTACTTTAGGAACAAAAATACAACTACCAAATATGTATTACAATAATACAAATCAATCATTTATGTCACTAATTTTAATTGTGTCACTTCAACAATACAAACTTACAAGTGATAGGGGATTTAAAGGTTGTTATAGATTGGTTGAAAGGTTATACTTCCTTAAAAAAATAATTATTAGGTCAATGGATGATTAGAGTTATGGAGTTGATTATAATATTTAAGGTTATATCCCTTGATCACATTCACAGGGAAATAAATTCAAAGACTAACATATTATCTAAAATGGGAATGTGCTTAACACCTCCTTTTGCAACACGACATAACCACCTATATAGGTTGCACATTTTTTTCACATTTTTTCTTCGTCTTGCAAAGTGGTAATTCCAAGGAGAGGGTATACCATCTGTTCAATGATTTTTCACTTGGTACCATTAGAAAGTTTCCTTCATACATCTTTTCGAATGTCTTAAGCTTGCTTCACAACTTCTCATGGTGCTTAACTTACTTTTATACACCTATATGTGAGACTACAACCCCCAAGCTCTCTATCAATCAAAACTCTTCATCTCTTGTTAGAGCTTTCTTAGACATGAAATCATGAATCAAGTAGAACATAACACTAGAATCCCAAATGTGCAAGCTCATTCCCTCTTTTAATGCCTTTTTAAAACCTCTTTTCCATTTGAAAAATACTAGACCATTGGATCTACCTCCATTAATGAGATGGTTGGCTAATTGATAAGCCAAAACACTCAAATGTTGAAGAATAAAAATTTGAAAACATTAAATACACAAGCACATTGATTCCCAAAACATTTGTATCATTTTTTTATAAGCAAATTACTTTTAGATGGTTTTACTTAAGATCAGATCTCATTCGTTTTGACGAAGTCAAATTTAACTAAGAAATAATATAAATTGAAAATGAATAGTTCTCAATATTAACCATGGCTTTATTATCGTACATCTAACTATTATGACTAGCTATAAATGATTTCTAGATGAGGCACATCATCTCTTCACCGTTTTAGCAAAAATGACCCCACTTTCTCAACAAGGGGTGGGAAGCTATGTTAAAAAGAAACCAGAGATAGTTGTTTTTCCTAAGAAGGAAGTTAGCTTTGGTTACCAATAAGATACGTCATAGTATGCTTATAACAAGTGGATTAGGTGCACAAGTCTAGTAGTGTGTCATCATCCAAAAACTGTTGAAAATCCATAATTGTATTAGGTGGGTGGGAAATGTAAACTTCCTCTTCCAGAATAATAGTAGTGTAGGGTTTGACATGATTAACATTAACCACATTATGGAGGAAAATATGGTAAGGAAAATCTAAATGATACACATTCGCACAAACCTACTGCAGAATAGTACATGGACCATAGTAGATGGGATTGAGTTTATGATGTCACTTCCCCTTAAAACACATTTTATGTAGATAAAATTAGACTCATTCACCTATGTAAAATTGTACAAACACTTGATGTCTATTATGGATTTATTTGTATAAAGGCAAGGGAGTGTGAAGAGAATCAGATACTTTCTAATGGATGTGATCCAATTTATAAACAAAGTAGGATGCCCCGAGTTTCCTCTTGCACTCGTGATGAAATACAACATGAGGAATAACGCTCAGAAGATTGTATGGGGAAAACCACTAGTAGCCTTAAAAACATAATTATAACTGTGTTATAGGATATGAAAATCAAAATCAAAATTTATTTTTCATGCAATGAACGCAAAGGGATTGTAATAGGTTGTAGTTTATTACTTAGGTGTGAAAATTTGGTTTTTGTCCTGGAGTCATTTATAGAAAGCGTAGGGGGTGTGAAGATCATCAAATACTTGGAATCGATGCAAGCCAGTTTATAAACAAATAATTATTCCTTGTGTTGCTTCTTGTGTTGGTGATTAGAGACAGTAGGAGGAAGAGAGATGGGAAGCTTCTAAGGGCCAACCATTGGTAACCACAACAACCGAATTATAATTGTTCTTTAGCACATGGAAATAAGAATCCCACTGTTTATTTTTGGTGTAGAAACACATAGGACTTGTACTAGAATGAAATTTATTACTTTTATCTATCCATTTATTCATTTGCAAATGAAAGGCGGTAGAGAAATGAAGTTGACAACCTAATAACTATTGAAATATCTTCCAAAAGGTGTTGCAACAAATAATCATGTGAGAGTAAACCTTCGCATATAAGTCTTCAGGGAAGGATTTCACTGTTGATATTGTTTTTCATGCATGATTGTCTCAATTCTCTCTTTCCTCCATCGTTTCTTGAACAAAGTGAATGGACCAAATTCAATTACTACTAGTAGTCTTTTGTTATTTTGTTGTTTATGTGTTGTTATCAGAAATCATAAAAATGATCTCTTTCCTTACATTAATTTTTTTTGTAAATGTATTCAAACATTTTGCAAGTGGTTCCCATAAGTGTAGAATCACATGGAAATTTTGTTTGTGGAATCATTGGGAAGGAGGTTGTGAACGGTTGTTATGGAAAATTTCATCAATTTTTGCAAGTTTTATTTCTTTGGAACCCTACTTACTTTTTTTATATATTTCTCTTAAATATAAATGGAAGGTACAAAAAAATTTGGAAGATGAAAAATTATTTGTTGTGGGGGATGGTGCTCTAGGATGTGAGCTTCTAAAGAACTTAGCCTCATGGGAGCCAGGGAAAGAAGAATATAACATATTTTGATTCCCAAGATTCATTAATGATCCCTATTATCCTCTTATAATTGCACAACTTCTCCTCCCTTAAAAAAATTTCATTTCAACACTATCCATTGGAAGAAAAATAAGTCTCCTCCCTTAAATAATTTTTAATTCAACAATATCCATTGGAAGAAAAATCAACCCAAAATTTTGGTTGTTCCTTCATTGTAATGCAGTATTATGATACAAGTGATCACACAGATCTTATCATTGAACTTTCTAATATGCAAGAAAGGAACTATAGCATATTGAAGTGGATAAGCTCAAGGCATACTTCTTACTACCCTAATTGTAATACTTCTTATGAGTAGTATGCATGAGATAATAAAAATAATATAACCACGTGATATATTGCTTACAACTATATTTAACAACCTTTTAAAGTCATATGAGAAACCCCTTTTCAACAACAATTGGGATGAACATTACTAGAATAACATATGAACAAGGTTGTTTTATTTGAGGTAGTATCTACTCCAACTACAATATGAATGGACAATGGTCAAATATAAATTGTTAATTAAGCCATGGATGTAGTGATAATTATGGTGTTTCCATACTTGTCTTTACATTCTTCGATTAATTTTCTCTCTTAACTTTTATAGTAACACTAAGAAATGTCTAAAGCAAATAAATAAGGATAAAGAATCACAAGGATCTTTGTCTTCGTGTCACACTTGAAATGACGTCAAATGCTCCAATAACTAAAGCAAGTACTACATGTCTATGTTCGTGTCTTAATGTTATTCATAATAATATATTAACACATTAATAAACTATTATACCAAATTTTATATTTTTTTTCTTTGATTTTTAATTGAATGAAACTTATTCAAAACCAAGAATTATTTCTAGCGGGATAATAAAAATGACTTTAATTCTAAAAACAATTTGTCTACTAACCAATAAACTTCTAAAAAAAATTAGCTAAATATTATATTTTACAATTTTTTTAGTTCTATTTTATAATAAAATGCTCCCAAGATTTATAATAGCTAACTAATCATATTTTTTATCAACATATTTCTTATATTTTTTTTTATATTATAATAAAATAGTATAATATATGATTTGAGAATAATCAACCTAGAAAAATCTTAACTTTGAATGTTGAATAAAATTATACATTTTAAGTCTTTTTCCAATTTCCGATCAAATCCAACTAAACAATATTTTCAAAGATTTGCTATTTGAATTAATGGAATTGTTGTTGTCAATGTAAAAAAGAATTCAACACCCCAAATTCCCCTATTATAACAAGATAGTACAATATTAATATTAAATATTTGGAATGTCATTAATTCAAAATGATTTTGTCTTTTGAGAGTAAACAAATTTGATCATATTGAGTAATTAAAAAATACCATTCCTATGATTAAAAGAAAAAAAAATGAATTTAACTTTTAATTTAATCATTTTCTTTAAATGCCATATTTAAATTTATTCAAAATTAGATTGCACTTGAATTAAGGGAAACTACAATTTGTGCTTCTCGGTCAACACTTAGCATCTATTCCATCTTTTTTATCTCCAACTAAGGGCAACTGATAGTTGATGGATTTTTTTTTGTTATTATATGATGATCTATTATCAATGAAACACGAGCCTTTTTTAATGCTAGTAAATGAACATACCAGGATAATGAATACTCCTTTTTCTAGATTATATACTGATGTTTATATATATATATATATATATATATATATTCACATTTATTTGTTTTGAATATAATAGACTATTTGAAAAAAGTTACATTTGACATTTGTATGAACAAAATTTCTTATTCAATTTGATAATGGTATGATTTTCACATTACTGTCTAAATACAATAATTTTAAAAAGTACGAAAAAAATAGTTTTCCTCTAAAGGTAAGAACCAAGTTGATGGGAAAAAGGCGGAAAATCCTACAATGATAAAAAAATGAACGATTTCTCACCATCAACGAAATTACGGGAAGCTCTGACCATTGATTCTTCCTCCTAAATTATTATCATCAATTCAACGCATCTCACTTTTGAAATGAGTATAGTTTCGAACTAATCTCATATGTATCATTTTCAGCGAGTCCAACTTCATCCATTGACTTCTTCTATAAAATTTCCACGAATTGATTGTTATAAATCAGGTTGATATCTCACAGAGATATTCAGAAGACTAATTACGCTGATAGGTGCCTCTCTTTGGAATTGGATACTTTAATCTTTTTTCTAATTAATGTCAATATATTCTCATCGTTGCCACTTGAATGAAATTGAAAGTGATAACTTCCTTTCCTATCTAATGTTTAAAGTGTGTTTAAATTAATTTTTTACCAAATTGTGATTAAAAACTGAATGTGCCTCTTATTTCTGTCCACGTATGAGGATTAAATAAAATCAAATTAAAAATTTAATGTAAAGTGTTCATGTGAAACAAATGCTTTTTTACATTCTGAAACTTTTCAAATGGATGTCGGTTTAAATTCTGCAACATATTCATGAATAATCATGGAGGAATAGATCGTGACATGGAGGTATATGATTAAAAATGGAGGAATATATCGCGACATGGAGGTATAAGGAAAAGGTTTCGTTCCTTTTCATTCTCATAAATGTGGCGTAGTTATGTAGCACCTCCTGTTCAATTTCTCCTTGTAGACGATACTCTCTTTCACCCTACAAGGAGATGAATTAATTAGCATCATCATCCCCATTACATGATTCATTCATACCTTGGTCTTATCTCCATAATCATTTCTCGATAATCTATTCCACATACCAATCCTCTTTTGGTGCTTTTATTCAAATAATATTTGAAAATTTCTAGTTCGTCAAGTGTATGAGTAGCTCAAAGATAGCCATGGCATCGTTAAGAAATATTTTTTCTTGCAAGTACTATTACTAATCATGTTCGGAGTGTGAAACAACGCAATTAGGTTTGAATTATTTGCAATTAATCCCTGATTGGATGACAGGAGAGGTTGTGATAATTTTCAAGCTTATGGTTTACACTTATCTGAATGCACTGTCAGGAAGTGGATTTTCGAATGTGACATTAGGGAAATGGTCCAGAAGGTGGTTAGGAGGATCTTGTTCAGTGATCCACATATATTTGTTTATCATGTAATGGATCTTCAAAACTCGGTCTCTATAGATTTAAAAGGTCATGAAAAAATTATAATGGTGAGGAGATCATACATAAATCTAATGGTATACCTAGCTCCCCTTACGCAACCCCATTCTGAGGGTACCAACATATTCTATTCTTTCTCTTTTTAATTAGGTCGTTCTATCAGAGGCCAAAAGTATTGATTACTGCAGAATTATAAATAAAATTCATGGGAAAAATAGTCTTGATGCACTGATATTATTAGGGATAAATTGGTAATGTTAGAACTAGACTTATAAGCCTTGCTCAAAGTTTTGGGAAACTAAATGTTGTCCTAAAATTAATTTTGAAGTTTTATTTGTAAAATTTGGAGGTTTATTTGTGCATTTTTTTAAAAAATGAATTGAATATTAGTTTAAATTTATTGTTTTTAATATACTACACACTATTGATCAATTTTATTTAAACTCAGATCTAGATTTCGAGAGCCCCATAAGAACTATATTGTTTTCACCAATAAATTTCCAAATGTTGATTGTTTGGTTGAGTTAGTTTAAAATTTATATGAATTTTGCAAGATCATATTTTCAATTTGAATAGAAGCACTTGGATTAACACCTTGGGTTTATTATTCCCTTTGGATGATACCATATATCACTCTCGCTGGTTCAATTTATTATCTATGTGATTTCACGGAGGTGATTTAGCTAGAGTAAATGGGATTCCTTATCATCAACACTGTAGAAGATCATTCTATAGGGTCACAGGTTGTGTTCGATAAAAAGAAATATATGGCTACATCCTCTATGTTGGAAGGCCAAATGGTTTAATACACCAATAATAAGAGTAGGCTGAGAATCATGATATCTCTGACCATGATCATTACTAGATTGGGAGATCATGGGATATCGATATCCTGTGGAATTCTCATTATATTTATCAGTAATTGGGATACTAATATCATTGATATTGTTGGGAGATATTTATTAGTATAATTGGAAGACTGAGTGCCTTGCATTTCCAATCTTAACAAAGAGGATCAATCTTAAATTTGAAGTATAATTTCTATTTGTTTGTAGGTCATGAGAAAATAATTTTTGGGCATATAATTCATTGTTTTAATATGCCAAAAAATCCATTAGTGAATCAATATGAGACCATAATTAAGAGGGGTCATGAGCTATCCTATAGCGCACAAAGAGAGCATTTAGAAGGAGGTAGAGAAAAATTACATAGGTTAGTCCAAGAGCACCACCATCATAGATTTATGCATGTACTTTAAGGCTAAATTGATGAGTGTCATTGGTGGCGCAAAGGAGTAGATTTCGTGAAGTAGGCTTAAGCTACCATCCTGGAGGAAAACATTATTGTACATTAATGAAGGCCAAACATCTGAGGATGATATCATTCGTTTCAATTGATATATTTATATTTTCCAAATCAAAACCCATTATATCCAAGCACTTTACAAATTTAATTTTTGGAAAGCCAAATACCCCATCTTAAGAATCCAAAGGAAATGTCATTTATCTAAAGCTTCCTATTCAACCTCACATTCAATTGGATTTGGATCTAGTATATTTTTGTATTACCGTGTATTGAGTTCTACCTAAGAATCTATTATAGAACCAAGTATCATCTTGAGGAGGAGACTGTGTGCATTTGTAGAAAATTTTGTGAGACAAAATTTTCTAGATTATTCCAAAAGCGTAGTTCCATGTTTCCTTAATATTTGTGCTCTCGAGATTATTTGTGCTATTTGTGCATTTTTTTACAAATGAATTGTATATGAATTTAAATAGGTTTTTTTTAATATATTAACACTATTTACCAGTTTTAGTTAAACTCATATCTCCATTTCTAGAGCCCAATAAAAATTTTATTTTTTTCACCAATGAATTCCAAATGTTAATTATTTCGTTGGCTAGTTTAAAAGTTTAGATGATTTATGCAAGATCATATTTTAAATTTCGATAGAAGCACTCAGCTTTTTAATTTGATCAAATCACATTATTAATGAGGTAACATCAATGTAAATCGATAAATTATGAAGATATGCAGAACAACAACTAGTCTTTCTATACATTTACATTTACATGTTCATTTGGTACAAAAGGCCTTTAAATTTTTAGGTGGAGCTTTGGTACAAAGTGAGTTTCAAGTGATCATTTCAAAATTCTTGGTCATTACTTCATAATTTTGTGATTTGAAATGACTTAGAGCTTATTCTTCAAAATATATGACATTGAAATTAAAATATTGGAAAAGAAGACTTTATAAATAGTTTATGTTCAGTAGAGGGTCCATGTTTCAATATTGAGTCTTTGTAATTTCAAATAATTTTAAGTATAAATGCAGAGTTCACAAATTCTGAATAAACCTCAATCTCATAAGTTTAAATACATATTTAATTTATGATGCTAATTGAATGACTGGCTAGTGCTTCATTTACATTTATAAACAAGAAAAAATGATAAGTCATTTTTTCAATTAGCACTTCTTTTACATTTATGGGAAAAAACAAATAGTCACTTATTATGGAATGTAAAATTTTTTATTTTTTATTTTTTAATTGTAAATATATTGAGGCCAAAATAGATATATGTATTTTGAAATTACAATTTTTTTTTAAATCATTAAAATAATTATAATTCTTATAATTCTCTTCTCTTTCAAATAAAAAATTATAAGAACAATTGTAAATCTGTATATGTTCGATATCCTTCAAACCCTATATGACTTGTCTTTTGTACCACACATTTGTTTCTAATTTTTTTGTCATATTGACATTTCATACATGTAAACCTTCTTAAGTTCACACAAAAAAAAATACAAAATGGATTTGTGTCACACATTTATTTCTAATGTTATTGTCATTTTGACATTTGATATGTGAAAACCTTCTCAAGTTCACAAATGAACTGAAAGAATGGATAACTAAATAGTTATACTTTGAAGCAAGTTAGAATTTTTATTTGTCTCAACTTCCACGCTTGTTCATCTTTCTTTTACATTTATATGCAAATATATATATATATATATATATATATATATATATATATATATATATATATATATATATATAACTAAAAGGTAACTATTTTGTTTTAAATTTTTAAGTAAAAAATAATTTAGCTTTTTGGAAAACCTTTCTAACACTGAAATTAGAGGAATTTTTTCATTTTTAATTATGATTTTAATAAATTAAAAAAAAAATAATAATCAATATAACGAAATTTATTATTTCATTTTTAAAGCTATATTGCTCACTAGATTTATAAAAAATACAGCCAATTAGGACACAATTAGGTATTTATTTTAGAAAATACAACCAACTCCAAAAATAGAACAAAAGAGATATCAATGCCTTAGAAATAAGCCACTTCAAGGGGGCAACATCCAATACATTACATGAATGAACAATTTTTGGATGATACAATTTACAAAACCTCCTTTCTATATATAGGAGTCCATGTGGCCATAATGTAACCCTAGTGGGCCACAATGTAATCCTAGCTGACCTAACAATAATAATTTAATGGCACAATAATAACAAAATGGGGGTTACAAGGATACAATAATAACAATAAGGGGGTTACACTAATAACAATAAGGGACTATACTAGTAATATAGGGACCTAACATGCCCCTCTCCTTCAAAAAAGTGTTGTCCTCAACGCTTGAGTAGCTCTGGGTGCTTCTGTATAAACTTCTCGTCCTCCCATGTAGAATCTTCAGTGGGTAAGTTCTTCCACTTTATGAGATACTCTGAAATTGATCGATTCCGTAGTTGTCGAGTTCTTGTTTCCATGACCGCTTCAGGTTCCAATATGATTTTTCCTTCGTGATCAAGTTCTCGAAATATTGTTTGAACTAGAAGATTTTCGCCTATAACCTTCTTTAAGCATGAAACATGGAAAACTGGATGCACTCGCGAAGAAGCATGAAGCTCCAATTTGTATGCCATAGTACCAATCTTTTGCAACACCTTGTAAGGACCATAGTACTTTGGAAATAATTTATTATCCTTCTTAGCTTGCTTTAGGGACATTTGTTTGTATGGTTGTAGCCGTAAAAATACCCAATCTCCTCCATCAAAAATTCTCTCGCTGTGATGTTGATCTGTCTGTTGTTTCATTCGATTTTGTGCCAAATTCATGTTATCCTTTAAGAGTTGGAGAACTTCTTGCGGATGCTCGATGTGATCTTCCACTGCTTGAACCTTCAAATTTTCCCTTAAGGATGATGTGATGGATGGTGGATGATATCCATAAAGTGCCATAAATGGGGTCATTTTTGCTGCAGTATGGAAGGAAGTGTTATACCACAATTCAGCGAGAGGTAACCACTTGACCCATTCTGTTTGTTTATCGGATACAAAACAACGAAGATATCCTTCCAAACATTTATTTACTATCTCAGTTTGAACATCAGATTGAGGATGATAAGATGAGGTATGAGCTAATTGAGTACCCAAAAAAGAAAATAACTCTGTCCAAAAATTTCCAGTAAAAATGGGATCTCTGTCGCTCACAAAAACCCTTGGGCTTCCATGTAGCTTTTGAATTCTGTCCATAAATGTAGTAGCAACTGTACTTTCTTTAAATGGATGAGATAATGCACAAAAGTGTGCATACTTGGTAAGTCTATCAACTACCACCATGATGACACTCTTGGATTCAGACTTAGGTAAACCTGTGATAAAATCCATTGAAATATCCTCCCAATGTTGACTTGGAATGGATAAAGGTTGTAGAAGTCCCGGGGTCTTAATTGTCTCAACTTTATTCTGCTGGAAAACCAAACATTCTGCCACAAAATTTTGAATATCAGATTTAAGGCCATCGCAAAAAAATTCTTTCTTCACCCTATGGTAAGTTTTTAAAAATCCTGAGTGTCCTCCTAAAGGAGAAGTGTGCAATTCTAGAAGAATGTTTTGTTTTGGTTGGGAATTATTACAAAGATATAAGTGATCTTTTTACCATAAGGAATCATTTTTCCAACTAAATGTATCAGATGTACTAGGATCTTGCTGCAACTTTTGAATGAGTGTCCATACATCTTTGTCCTTCTTCCATTCATCTCTTGCTTTAGTTATCCAATCTGGTTGGATAATAGAAATGGCACAGAGAAATGCTTCCACCTCTTCATTCTTTCTTGAGAGTGCATCTGCAACAACATTAAGCTTTCCTTTTTTTGTAGATTATTTCAAAGTCATAACCCAACATCTTTGTGACCCATTTTTGCTACTCTTCTGAAGATAGTCTTTGTTCCAAAAAGTGTTTAAGACTATCATGATCAGTTTTTACCTTGAAGTGTCTTCCCATTAGGTAAGTTCTCAATTTCTTTAGTGCATGCAGTATTGCTAACATTTCCTTCTCATAAATAGGTTTCTGTAAATACTTTCCTTTGATTGGATGACTTTCAAAAGCAATGGGTCTTCCTTCCTGCATTAAAACTGCACCAATTCCATTTCCTGAGGCATCACATTCCTCAATAAAGGTTTTTGTGAAGTCTGGCGTAGCTAAGACCGGTGCTAGGCACATTGCCTGTTTAAGATGTTCAAAGGCCTTAGTTGCTTCAGGAGTCCATGAAAATGCATCTTTCTTCAAAAATGTTGTTAGAGGTGTTGCTATTCTCCCATAATTCTTAAAAAACTTAATAATACCCTGTTAACTCGAGAAATCCTCACAACTACTTTATAGTTGTGGGGACTTTCCATTCCTGAATGGCTTTAATTTTTTTAGGGTCTACTTTAACACCCTCATGAGATACAATATGACCCAGATATTCCACCTCTTTTACTCCAAAGAAACATTTGGACATTTTTCCATATAATTGTTTCTCTTGCAATAGTTTGAGCACCCTGTCAACATGTTCAACATGATCCTTCCAAGACCTGCTATAGATTAGTATATCATCAAAAAATACTAGCACAAATGAAGGGTTTGAAAATGGAATTCATCAACCCTTGAAATGTAGAAGGCGCATTGGTAAGGCCAAAAGGCATGACCAAAAATTCATAATGACCCTCATGAGTTTGAAATGTTGTTTTTGGAATATCTTCAGTCTTCATTCTAATTTGATGATATCCTGAACGAAGATCCAACTTGGTAAAATAAATTGCTCCATGTAGTTCATCCAATAATTCATCAATCACAAGAATGGGAAATTTATCTTTAATGTTGAGCTTATTGAGCTCCCTATAATCCGGACACATTCTCCATGATCCATCCTTCTTGTGTACCAATACTACAGGAGCAGAGAAAGAACTTTGAATAGGTTGAATTATAACCGCTTCTAACATTTCTGCAATCATATGTTCAATTTCGCTCTTTTGGACGTAAGGATATCTATAAGTCCTGATGTTTGGAGGAACACTTACTGGAATCAAATGAATAGAATGATCATGATCACGAATAGGTGGGAGTCCTTTGGGAGTTTCAAACACCTTGGAATGATTATCCAAGACTTGTTGGAGATCTGCAGAAATAGATGATTTTTATGTTAGAACTTCTGGTGAGCATAATTGTGCAATTACGCCTTGTTTTTATTTCTTTAGAAGATTTTTCATGACATTAGAGCTTATTATCTTTCATGGCTTCGCTGCATTACCTCGTAATTCGACTTCCTTTCCTTCTGAAAAAAATTTCAAGAAAATTTCTTGAAAATTAAAAGCTACTGTCCCCAAAGATTGTAACCATTGTACTCCTAGTACAACATCAACACCTCCCATAGGAATGGAAAGCATTGGAATAGTCATTACATATTCCCCCATGGTTAGCTTGATATTATGGCATTTTCCATAGCAATTTATAGCTACTCCATTTGCAACCATCACTTGACATTCTGGTGCTGGGTATAGGAAACAATTTAATTCTTTGGCTACCTTACAATGAATAAAATTATGGGTGCTACCTGAATCAATCAAAACTATTACCTTTATCTTCTTGATATTTCCTTCTATCTTGAGATTTTGAGGAGTGGTAATTCCTACCAGTGCATTACACGATATGGTCGGATTCATTTCTTCCTCTTCTAGGGCTGGTTCTTGGTGTGTATCCTCTTCTTGTTCATTTTCTTCTTCCTCTTCACAATCTATGTAAAATAATTTATTCTCAGCACACTTATGACCTTTAGTGTATTTGCTATCACAACTGTCGCAAAGTCCTTTTGCTCTTTTTTCTTCCAATTTTTGTGGTGTCAACCTTGTAGGTTGTGTAAATCTAGGCGTAGCAACACTTCCTTCTTTATAGAATTGAGTGGTAGGCTTCCTTGTCGCCATTATTTTACATTCAACTTTTCTTGCCAACCTGAATGCCTTCTCCAATGAATCCGGTTCCAAAACACGAAATTCATGTTGGATGTTATCCTTTAACGTGCCTATGAAGAGATCGATCCTGTGTTCCTCTGGAATATCAGTTACCCTTATATTCAATTTTTGGAAGTCCTCAATGTGCTCCCCCATTAAACCCTTTTGTTTGAGATTTATCAATTGGCTAAAGGTGTTGCTCTTTGTATCCTCATAATGTGCTATCATTTCCTCCGTAAAAATTGACCAAGTGACAATTTTTTTACGGGAGCAAAACCATCAATACCATACAAATGTATTTTGTTCTAAATGTAAAGTTGCAATGCGTACCTTTTGTGTGTTTTGCACATTATGGAGATCAAAATATTGCTCCATCTGTAGTATCCATGTTACAGGATCCTTTCCATCAAACTTCCTCATATCCATTTTGGAATATGGTGGTTCTTCCCGCCAACATTAGAGTTTATGAAATCACGATTAACATTTATTTTGTTCTCATCATGAGGTTCTTCTACTATCTTTTCACCATTAGGAAACATTTCTTGTATCAACTTTGTCAAACCTTCGATGTCTGCTTTTAGATCATTCTTCATATTTTCCATGTTGTCTTTCATGTCATCCATCTTAGCTTCCATGCCAGCTTCCATGCCATCCATCTTAGCTTCCACGCCTTTCTTCAAAACTTCCACTTCATTTTTTGTTGCTCTTTGCGAGAGCGAAATTTGGTGTACTTGCTCTTGTAATTTTGATAGATCATGTTGCAATTCTTCATCTTCATGAGTCATAGTAGAGCCTTCTGAAGGCTTAATGGGTGTTGAATTATTTTTACGGGGCATCTTTTAGAACCCAATACTGATATGTATTCTACAATATGCCCTTGGAATCAATTCAAATTGATTCTTCAAACAAGACTTATGCAATTCGGAAAAAAAAAATACACACCTTTTTCTTGCTTTTGAGGAGCTCGATATTGAAATTGGATTATCTCTGTGATTGTAGCACTTCAATATTTGAATTCGGTACCAATGTAGCCCTATGAATTATCTTTTGAATGCCACAGGTCTAACTTGATTTGGATTCTCCAAGACAAAGTTGTGTCCAATCTCCCACAATGACCTAATTATGGAATGGTTCAGTAGAGTGAACTTGTCTGACTTGCGACGTGTCACTGTTTCATCCTTCAGCTCTGAAATTGATAGCCAAGAAACTAAATTCTGTTTACTTGCGACCACCTTTTACGACACTCCAATCCGATGCTCAGAGAGAGTTATGAAGATTTTCCTGCGATCACCTCTTTGAGATGAAATTCAAGAGCCTGAAAAAGCACTACCTTCCACATATCATATCTCCGAAAATATTGCGAACCAAGCTCTGAAATTTTTTGATGATTTTCCTTAGGATTTCAGCTTCACGCCCTAAAAATTTTAGCTTCTGAAACTTCATAGAAAAAAATTTATAGTGAAAATTCCACGATGACCTGTTTAGGAGCCTGAAAAAATACCTAACTTCCACAAATAATATCTCCAAAAATGTTACGAACAAAGCTCTGAAAATTTTCGACGATGTTTCTCAATATTTCGGCTTCGTACCATAAAAATTTCAGCTTCTAAAACTTTGTAGAAAAAACGTTATAGCGACAATGCCACAATGACCTGTTTGGAGCAGTGAAACCCTAGAATCCAAAGCTCTGATACCAAATGTTGTGTAACCAACTCCAAAAATAGAAGAAAAGAGATATCAACACCTTAGAAATAATCCACTTCGAGGGGGAAACCTCCAATACATTACATGAATGAACAATTTTTGGATGATACAATTTACAAAACCTCCTTTCTATATAAGGAGTCCATGTGGCCATAATGTAATCCTAGTGGGCCACAATGTAATCCTAGCCGACCTAACAATAATAATTTAAGGGCACAATGATAACAAAATGGGGGTTGCAAGGGTACAATAATAACAATAAGGGGGTTACACTAATAACAATAAGGGACTATACTAGTAATATAACGACCTAACAGTCAGACATTGTTCAACGTGGTCAACCATGGTTAGTCATGGTCAACCATTATCAATCATTATTGAATGTGGTTAGCCATGGTTGAATATGGTGAATTATTGATCATAATAATTATTAAAAATTATTAAAAATTAATTTTGTTAACTTATTAACATTATATTGTTAATATCATTTAAATTATAACATTAATATTAATAATATTGATAACTAGAAAAATTAGAAATATTAAATATTGAATATTAAATATTATCAAAACATGTACTTTATTTGATTAATATTATAAATCTAACTGATTAATAAATCAAAGGATTTAATTCCTTTGGTTTATTAATCGCATAGTCACCATAATCAATGTTTTGAAATTGTGTTGAACCCATAGTCAACGATATTTATTTTAGTCAATTATGTTTATTTTAGAGTTTATAATTTTTATTTTAGGGTTTATATAATTTTGTTATGAAACTAGCTCCGAAAATGGAATAAAAGAGAGATCAACACCTTATAAATAAGACACTTCAATGGGGCAACCTCATTTACATTACATAAATGAAAAATTATTGGATCATACAAATGACAAAACCTCCTTTCTATATATAGGAGGCTATGGGGTCACAATATAATCTTATCCGACCTAACAATAATAATCTAAGGGCACAATAATAACAATTTGGGGGCTACAAGGGTACAACAATAACAATAATAGGGCTACACTAACAACAAGAAGGGGATACACTAGTATTATAAAGACCTAACGTGCCCCTATTCTTCAAACAAGTGTTTCCCTCAACGCTTGATTATTTCTAGATGCTTTTATATAAAATTATAATCCTTCCATGTGGACTCTTCAATGCATAAGTTATTCCACTTTCTCATATACTCTAAAATTGATCGATTTGGTAGTTGTAGAGTTCTTGTTCCTGTCACTGCTTCAGAGGTTCTTTCACTGCGATGTTGATCTTCCTGTTATTTCATTGGATTATGCAGCAAAGTTAGGTTATCCTTTGAGTGTTGGAGAACTTTTTTTTGATGCTCGATGTGATATTCCACTACTTTATCATCCATATTAGCTTTCATTTAATCCTTCAAACCATCCAACTTAGCCTTATTTTTTTCTTTTAAACCATCAATTTCATCTTTTATTTCTCTTTGTAAGATCAAAATTTGTTGCAGTTGGTACCATAATTTTGATATGTCATATTGTAATTCTTCCTCTTCATGAGTCATAGTAGAGATTTCTGAGGGCTTCACAGGTGTGAAATTATTTTTGGGAGGCATTATATAACTCAATACTGATATCTATGCTTCAATATGCCCTTAGAATCACCTCAAATTGATTTTTCAAACAAGACTTATGCAATTTGAAAAACAAATACACACATTTTTCTTGCATTTGAGGAGCTTCATATTGAAACTAAATTATCTTGATGATTCAAATCTTCAATATCTAAAATTTGGTCCTGTAGTAGCGCTATGAATATTCTTTCAAATTCCATAGGTCTCACCTAATTTGGATGCTTCAAGACAAACTTATGCCCAATATCTGACAATGACCTAATTATGGACTAGTTTAGTAGAGTGAACTTATACAGTGTCCCACGTGTCACTGTTTCCTCCTTCGACTCTGCAATTTATACACAGGAAACTACAGTACATCTGATTTTGGCCACTTTTTACATGATTCCAATCTGATGCTCAGAGAGAGAGAGAGATTTATGACGATTTTCCCAAGGTCACCACTTTTAGATTAAATTCGGGAGCCTGCAAAAACCCTAAATTCCGGAGATCATATCTCCAAAAATATTTCGAACCAAGATCTAAAATTTTTACGCGATGTTCCTTAGGATTTCTGCTTCTCCTAGAAAACATTTCAACTTTGGAACCATCGTAGAAAAAAATCATAGAGAAAATTCCACGATAGAATGTTTGGAGCAGCAAAACCCTAGAATCCAAAGCTCTCTTACTGAATGTTATGAAACCAGCTCCAAAAATAGAAGAAAAGAGAGATCAACACCTTATAAATAAGCCACTTCAAGGGGGAAACCTCCTTTACATTACATAAATGAACAATTATTGGATCATACAAATGGAAAAACCTCGTTTCTATATATAGGAGTCCATGGGGTCACAATATAATCCTATCCGACCTAACAATAATAATGTAAGGGTACAATAATAACAATATGGGGGCTACAAGGGTACGATAATAACAATCAGGGGGCTACACTAACAACAAGAAGGGGATACACTAGTGTTATAGGGACCTAACAACCTTAGTTTTATAATATGAATCCCTTGGGTTAAAAAACATTGGGGTTTTCGAATTATTCCCTAGGGTTTATTATTTCCTTGCGTTTATAATATCAATCCCTTACGTTTATTAATATAAGGTTTTTTATTCCTAGGGTATAGTATTATTCATAGGGTTTACCATATTAATCCTAGGGTTTAGTATAAAATGTTTGGGTTTATGATCATGGTCAACCATGGTACATTTTCAAATTGTAACAAATATTGTCTCAATATGAAAATCCACTATGGTCAAATATGGTCCAACATCACATTGTGCCAAAGATTGTCTTAATATGAAAATCAACCATGGTAAATTATGGTCATCCACGTCTATTTTAGGGTTTATAATATTTATCTTAGGGTTTATATATCTCGGGTTTATAATATTTATCCCTCACGTTTAATATTATTCCCTTGGGTTTATAATCCCTTGGGTTTTTAGTATTAATACCTTTGGTTTCTAATATCAATCCCTTAGATTTATTAATCTAAGGGTTCTTATTACTAGGGATTAATATTATTGATATGTTCTTAATATTTATCCATGGGACTAATATAATTCCCTTTGGTTTATAATCATTGTCAATAATGGTCTAATGTCACATTATGACAAATAGTTTCTCGAGATGAAAACAAACCATGTTCCAACATTTCATTATGACAAAAGATTGTTTGCATATGAAAATAAATCATGGTCAACTATGGTCAACCATGTTGCAACATGACATTGTGACAAAGATTGTCTCAATATAAAAATCAAATATTGTCAACCATAATAATTTTAGGGGTTTTCAATATTTCTTTTAGGGTTTTGTCCCTTGGGTGTAATATTATACCCTTCGGTTTTTAGTATTTATCCCTTGGGTTTATTATTCAAGGGGATTTATAATATCGATCCCTTTGTTTTATTGATATAAGGGTTAATACTCCTAAGGTTTACTATTATTCATATGGTTCATAATATTAATCATTTGGTTTAATACAAATCCCATGGATTTAATTAATTAAAATGTGTTGATAATATTTATCCCTTGGGTTTAATATTACTCCCAACCATAGTCAACCATATTTATTTTAGTCAACCATATTTATTTTAGATTTTATAATAGTTATTTTTGTGTTTATATACCATCCCTTGGGTCTAATATTATTCTCTTGGGTTTATAAAATATTGAGGTTTTTGAATTAATCCATTGGGGTTCATATTCCTAGGGTATAATATAATTCGTAAGGTTTATAATATTAGTCCCAGGGTTTGGTAGAAATCCCTTGGATTTATAATAATGGTCAACTATGGTCCAATGTTCAATTCTTACAAATATTATCTCGATATGAAAATATACCATGGTCTACCATTTTCAACCATTGTCCAATGTTGCATTGTTCTAAAGAATGTCTCAATAAGAAAATCAAGCGTGGTAAACCATGGTCATCCATGTCTATTTTAGGGTTTATAATATTTATATTAAGGTTTATATACCTCGAGATATTGTCTCAATATGAAAATAAACCATGGTCAACCATAATAATTTTAGTGTTTACAATATTAATCTTCTGGTTTATATACTTTGGGTTTATAATATTTCTCCCTTGGGTGTATTATTATTCCCTTTGGATTTTTGTATTGATTGGTTGGGTTTAATAATCCTGTGGATTTATAATATCAATCCCTTTGTATTATTAATCTAAGGGTTCATATTCCTAGGGTTTAATATTATTCATAAGGCTCATAATATTAATTCTTTGGTTAAATATAAATCCCATGGATTTAATTAATTAATCTCGGTTGATAATATTCAACCCTTGGGTTTAGTATTACTCCCAACCATATTAACCCATAGTCGACCATGGTAAACCAAGGTGAGCCATATTGAATCATATTTATTTTAGTCAACCATGTTTACTTTAGAGTTTATAATATTTATTTTAGGGTTTATATACCTTGGTTTTTTAATATTAATTCCTTGGGTCTAATATTATTCTCTCGAGTTTATAAAATATTGGGGGTTTAGAATTAATCCCTTGGGATTATGATTCCCTTGGGATTATAATATCAATCCCTTTGTATTATTAATATAAGGGTTCGTATTCCTAGGGTATAATATTATTCGTAGGGTTTATAATATTAATCTTAGGGTTTACTATAAATCCCTTGGGTTTATAATCATGGTAAACCATGGTCCAATATCACATTCAAACAAATATTCTCTCAATATGAAAATAAAACATGGTCTACCATGGTGGACCATGGTCCAACATTTCATTTTTCCAGATATTGTCTCAATATTTAAATCAAGCATGGTAAACCATGGTCATCCATGTCTATTTTTGGGTTTATAATATTTAACATAGAGTTTATATACCTCGGGAGATTGTCTCAATATGAAAACAAACCTTGGTCAACCATAATAATTTTAGGGTAAAGCCATAGTCAACCTTGGTAAACCTTAGTTAACCATGTTTATTTTAGGGTTTATAATATTTATCTGAGCGTATATTTACCTTGGGTTTATAATATTAATTTTGTGGGTTTAATATTATTCCCTTGGGTTTATAATCGTTTGGGACATTAGTATTAACCCTTTGGGTTTATTATTACATTGGGTTTATAATATCAATATCAACCATGGTCTACCATGGTCAACCACATTCCAACATCGCATTGTGCTGAATATTGTCTCAATATGAAAATCAAGCATGGTAAACCGTGGCCATACATGTCTATTTTATGTTATATAATATTAGGGTTGGGTTTATAATATTTATCCCCCGGGATTAATATTATTCCCTTGCGTTTAATATTATTCCCTTGGGTTTATAATCCCTTGGTTTTTTAGTATTAATCCCTTTGGTTTCTAATATCAATCCCTTAGATTTATTAATCTAAGGGTTTTTATTCCTAAGCCTTAACGTTATTCATAGTGTTTTTAATATTAGTCCTTGGGTCTACTATAATTCCTCTTGGTTTATAATCATGGTAAAAAATGGTCCAACGTCGCATTACGACAAATATTTTCTTAATATGAAAATCAACCATGCTCCAACATTTCATTGTGACAAAATATTGTTTGCATATGAAAACAAATCATGGTAAACCATGGTCAAACATGTTGCAACATCACATTGTGACAAAATTTGTCTCAATATGAAAATCAAAGATGTAAACCATAATAATTTTAGGGTTTTAAATATTTATCTTAGGGTTTATATACCTTGGGTTTAAATATTTATCGCTTGGGTGGAATATTATCCCCTTGGGTTTTTAGTATTGATCCCTTGGGTTTTTTGCATTGATCCCTTATGTTTATTATACCCCTAGATTTATAATATCAATCCCTTGGGTTTATTAATATAAGGGTCAATATTCCTAGGGTTTATTATTCATAAGGTTCATAATATTAATCATTTTCTTTAATATAAATCCCAAGGATTTAATTAATTAAATTGGGTTGATAATATTCATCCCTTGGGTTTAATATAACTCCTAAACCATTAGTCGACCATGTTTATTTTATGGTTTATAATATTTATTTTAGGGTTTATATACCTTAGGTTTATAATATTAATCCCTTCAATATAATATTATTCTTTTGGGTTTATAAAATATTTGGGTTTTAGAATTAATCCCTTGGTTAGATATGATTCCCTTTAGTTTATAATATCAATCCCTTGAACTTATTAATCTAAGGGTTTTTATTCCTATGGTATAATATTATTCATAGGGTTTATAATATTAATCCTAGGGTTTAATAAAAATTCCTTGGGTTTATAATCATGGTCAACGATGGCGAACTATGATCTAGTGTCACATTGTGACAATTATTGTCTCAATATAAAAAACAACCTTGGTTTACCATGGTCAACCATGGTCCAATGTCGCATTGTGCTAAACATTATCTTAATATTAAAATAAAGCATGATAAACCATGCTAATCCATGTCTATTTTAGGGTTTATAATATTTATCTTAGGGTTTATATACCTTGGGTTTATAATATTTAACCCTAACGTTTAACATTATTCCCTTGGGTTTTTAGTATTAATCCCTTTGGTTTCTAATATCAATCTCTTATATTTATTAATATAAGGGTTCTTGTTCCTAGGGTTAATATTATTCATAGTTTTTTTAATATTATTCCTTGGGTCTAATATAAATCCCATTGGTTTATAATCATTGTCAACAATGGTCCAATGTCACATTATGACAAAGTTTTTCTAAAAATGAAAATCAACTATGGTGCAACATTGCATTGTGACAAAAGGTTGTTTGCATATGAAAATAAATCATGGTCAATGATAGTAAACCATTGTGAAACACCACATCGTGACAAAGATTGTCTCGATATGAAAATGAGCCATGGTCAACCATAATAATTTTATGGTTTACAATATTTATCTTTGGGTTTATATACCTTTATTTTATAATATTTATCCCTTGGGTGTAATATTATTCGCTTGGGTCTTTAGTATTGATCCCTTGGGTTTATTATTCTTGTGGATTTATAATATCAATCCCTTGGGTTTATTAATCTAAGGGCTCATATTCCTAGGATTTAGTATTATTCATAGGGTTTATAATATTAATCCTTTGGTTTAATATTTAAATCCAATGGATTTAATTAATTACATTAGGTTGATAATATTCATTCATTGGGTTTAATATTAGTCCCAACCATAGTCAACCATGGTCAACCAAAGTCAACCATAGCCAACCACATTTTTTTCAATCAACCATGTTTATTTTAGTGTTTATAATAATTATTTTAGGGTTTATATAACTTAGGTTTATAATATTAGTCCCTTGAGTCTAATATTATTCTCTTGGGTTTATAAAATATTGGGGTTTCATAATTAATACCTTGGTTTTATAATATAAATCTCTTTGGCTTATTAATCTAAGGGTTCCTATTCCTGGGGTATAACATTATTCATAGGGTTTTTAATATTAATCCTAGGGTTTAATAAAAAAACCCTTGGGTTTATAATCATGGTCAACGATGGTCAACCATAGTTGAATGTCAAATTATGACAAATATTGTCTCAATATAAAATTCAACCATGGTCTACCATGGTCAACCATTGTCCAACTTCACATTCTGGCAAATAATGTCTCAATATGACAATCAAGCATGGTAAACCCTTGTCAACTATGTTTATTTTATGATTTATAATATTTATCTTAGGGTTTATATACCTTGGGTTTATATTATTTATCCCTTGGGTTTAATATTATTCCATTGGGTTTTTAGTATTAATCCATTTTGTTTATGATATCAATTCATTTGGTTTATTAATCTAAGGGTTTTTATTCATATGGTTTAATATTATTCATAGGGTTTATAATATTTATCCTTTGGTATAATACGAATCTCCTTGGTTTATAATCATGGTCAACAATAGTCCAACACTACATTGCGACAAAGATTTTGTCAATATGAGAACCAACCATGGTTGGAATTTTCATTGTGACAAAAGATTGCGTGCATATGAAAATCAACCATGACCAAACATGGTCAACAATGATGAAACGTCACATTGTGACAAATTGTGTATGAATATAAAAATCAACCACAGTCAACCAAGATAATTATAAGGTTTACAATATTTATCTTAGGGTTTAAAAAATTTATCTTAGGGATTATTTACCTTAGCTTTATAATATTAATACCTTGGGTTTTAATACTATTCGCTTGGGTTTATAATCCCTTAAGACTTTATTATTAACACCTTGGCTTTAGTATTCCCTTGAGTTTATAATATCAATCCCTTGGTTTTATAATCTAACAACTCATATACATAGGGTGTAATATTATTCATAGGATTTATAATATTATTCATAGGGTTTAATATAAATCCCTTGTATTTATATTCATGGTCAACCATGGTACGACATCATATTATGAAAAATATTGTTTCAATATGGAAATCAACCATGGTCAACCATAGTCAACCATGATAAAAAATGGTAAACCATTGGGTTTATAATATTAGTCCTTGGTTTTAGTAGAAATCCTTTGGATTTATAATCATGGTCAACCTTGATCAATGATGGTCCAACATCTCATTGTGACAAAGATTATCTCAATATAAAATGAACCATTTCCAACCATCATCAACAATGGTAAACTATTGTCAATATTCACTAACCATGGTCAATCATGGTTGAGCATCGTCCAATGTCACATTGTCACAAAGGTTGTCTCAATGTGAAAATCAACCATGGTCAACCATGGTCCAACATCGCATTATGACAAATATTGTCTCAATATGAAAATCAACAGCGGTAAACCATAGTTAACGATGTTTATTTTAGGGTTTATGGTATTTATGTTAGAGTTTATTTACCTTGGATTTATAATATTAATCCCCCAAATTTAATATTATTCCCTTGGGTTTATAATCACTTGGGATTTTAATATTAATCACTTGGATTCATTATTCCATTAGGTTTATAATATCAATATCTTGGGTTTATTAGTATAAGGGTTCATATACCTAGGGTATTATATTATTCATAGGGTTTATCATATTAATGCTTGAGTTTAATATAAATCTACGAGGCTTATAATCACGGTCAACAATGATCAACCATTATATAACATCACATTCTGACAAATATTGTCTCAATATGGAAATCGACCATTTTCAACGATCGTAACCCGTCATCAATAATGGTAAACAATTGTCAACAATATTTTGCCATTATCAAGTGTCATCAACCATGGTCAATCATGGTTAACCATAGTCCAATGTCACATTATACAAATATTGTCTCAATTTGAGAATCAACCATGTTCAACGATGGTCCAACATCAAATTATGACAAATAGCAGCTTAATATGAAAATTAGCCATGGTACACCACACTTAACAATGTTTATTTTAGGATTTATAATATTTATCTTACGTCTTATATACCTTGGATTTATAATATTAATCCTTTGGGTGTATTATTATTCTCTTGGGTTTATAATGTCTATAACATTAACCCTAGTGGGTTGTTTATAATATCAATCCTAGTGTCTCATATTAATCCCTCAGGTTTGATCATCCCTTCGGTTTGTTAATCTCAAGGATTTATAATATTAATCCCAATGATTTATAATATTAATCCCTTTATTTTATTAACCGTTTTGGTTTATAATGTTAATAATCCCTCTCATTTAAAAAATTAATCAAAAGGGTCTACAATATTAATCCCAAAAGTTTATAATTTTAATAATCCCCTAGGTTTATTAATCACAATTTTTTAGAATATTAATATCCCTTGGATTTATAATGTTAATCCTTTGGGTGTATTAAGACCTTGAATTTATAATATCAATGACAAAATTTTATAATAGTAATCCCCTCATTTTATAATATTATGATTTTAGTTTATATATATATATATATATATATATATATATAACACTCTATATAAGTAATATTATTTTATATTTAATATTAATACTCTATTATATTTAATAATAATTCCTTAGGTTTATTAATATCTTGGATTTATAATATTAACCCCTTGAGTTTATTTCTCTACTTTCTTTTGTTTTATAATAATAATCCCATGGGTTAATTGATTAAAGTAGTCTTGGGTTTATATATATATATATATATGTTTCATATTTCAGTTTAATATATATTCTATGTATAGTTAATATTGTCAATGTGGTCTTACTATGTATATAAAAGATATTGAAAATTATATTAATAAATATATAATAATTATTGACCATAAAAAAATATTATGCCATGTTGTAGGTTAATTATATTATAGTTTGAAAAATAATTATTAAAATATTTGTATAATAGTATATAATAATACAGTATTATATTAATATATAAAATAATATCAATATAATAACTACAACTATAGAAATATACAATAAATAGTTGTGATTATTTATATAGTTATTAATCATGAAAAATAGTAGATTTTATTATGATACACCTAATAACTATTAATGTGGTATATATATGCTTATCAGACTATATGAACCACATTTAATAATGTGGTTGTATATGTGCTTCATATATGTGTATGGATATATATCAACCACATTGGTAAATGTAGTTGTGCTAGTAATATCAACAACCAGATTTATGAAAACTACATTATCATCTATACTTTTTTTTTTTGGCTTATAAATATGAAAATGAGTAATATCCATTTTCATGAAAAATAATAGGGTTTACCGGGTTTCAAATGACACTGGACTAATTTGTTTCCTTTATCTAGTATAGACAACATAGATGACCTCTATCATAATTTTACTACAACCCTCTCATTTTCTATTAACAAGTTCTCAATTGAAGTCTCAAGTAATAAAAGAAATAGCAAAATCAACCCATGTTATGGCAAAGATTGTAAAAGTGCAAGGAGAGCAATTAAGGAAGTTGTTGATGAATCTCTCAAAATTGACAAGATAAAAATCTACAAAGCCCAAACTAAAAGGAAAAAAAGGAAATATATTTGTAAAAGACAAGAGAATATCTTACACCTCTCTAAGGTGGCTCCTAAGAAATTTTGGAGGTAGATTCTAACTAGGAAAACTAAAGATAATAATAAAATTTCTTTACATGAATGGAATTCCTATCTTAAAAAGCTTTATGAATCTCCAAATTCCATGGATTTTGAAACCCTGCTCACAACGAAAGAATTTTTTTCAGTAGAAGACATTGATTTTGGGGTTAAACACCTAGAAAATGGGAAAGCTAAAGAAATTGAAGGTTACCAGGTAGAAATCTTAAAAATTGGAGGTCCTGTCCTCATCCCCCACATCCACAAGATTTTCAACCAAGTAGTCAAGCCAGGGTTCCCTAAACCTTGGACTCAGAGCCTCATTATCCATATTTTTAAAAGTGGGGATACAAATAACCCCTCTAATTATCGGACAATTATGATCAGCCCTCTCTTAGCCAAGTTATATGGTATTATTTTGGAAAAGAAGTTGAGCATTTGGGTTGAAAGTGAAGGTAAGTGGGCTAAAAGCCAAGCGGGTTTTAGAAGGGATCACTCAACAACGGGCCACCTCGTTATGCTTAGGATCATTGTGGAGGAATGGCGTAATGATAAATGCAATCTCTTCTGTTGCTTTTTGGACTTTAGAAAGGCTTTCCATACGGTTCCTAGAAACAACCTATGGAATAGATTAGAAGGGCTAAATGTTCCTTTCGAACTAAGAGCGGCTGTTATAAGGTTATATGAGAATGTAATTGCCACGTTAAAGAGCAATGAGGGGTGGTCAAAAGCTATTAAGTGTAATATTGGAGTTAAACAAGGTTGCCCCCTCTCCCGTACCCTATTTGGAATTTAAATAGACAAGCTAGAAGGTTGTTTAGAGGAAGCAGGATGTGCTGGCATGATCCTAGCTGGGATAGTCATCATCCTTCTTCTCTATGCTGACGATATTTTTCTTCTCGCAAGGTGCCCATCTGATCTTGATAAGCAACTTAGACTTTTTAAGGATTTTTGCTCTACCATGGGTATGTTTGTTAACACTGACAAAAAAAAAGTTATGATTATCAAATCCAAGAAGGAAACTTACACTAATTTTATGTATGACAATAGTAACTTGGAGGAAGTGTCTTCTTACAAGTACCTAGGAATTGATATTCATCACAAGCTCAACTAGAAATATAGCATTCAGAAAAGGATTAATGCGGGGTGGAAAGCTTATTTTGCTCTTGAAAATAATTGTAAAACGGCAAACCTCGTAATGTGGGATAGAAAGAAGTTCCTCTTTGAAACTTTAGTCACTCCTGTTATCTTATATGGATGTGAGGTTTGGGGTTGCAACATCTCTAGAGAATCCTGGAGAAATATTGAGCAAATCCAGAAGCGTTTTATAACTTATAACCTTAAAATTAAAAAAAATACACCCTATCCTATTCTCCTTATAGAAGTGATTCTTTCCCCTATCGAGAGCCTAGCTATGACTAGGCTTCTGTTGTACAAGCACAAGCTCAATAGCATAGGAGACCATAGAATTCCTGAGCTATCTTTAAATTCCAGCCAAAACCACCTAAGGCTTAAATGAGGTTGGCATAAAGACACTAGGGCCTGGTTAAACCATTGCGAGATCGACGAGAATGTTGCATTGCAAAACATTAATAACATTAAAAAAATTGTTACTTCTAAGTTTAATGGAAAAATGTGGTCTAAGAAAGATCTAGCAGTAAAAGAAAATTAAGATATTATAAGGAGGTCATCAACCCCACCCTAGAAGATCAAAAGTATCTATATTTTTTAACTAGCTCAAAGAAGAAAATTAGTATAGCCAAGATTAGAATGAATTCTCATGAGCTGCATAGTGAAATAGATCGTTGGACTGTTCCTAAAACACCATGGATGAGAATATGAACATCGAGGATGAAAATCACTTCCTCTTAAAGTGCCCCGCGTACAACCACATTAGAGCTCAATTTCATAATATTTGTTGCAATACTGACCTTCCTAGCCTTTTAAGATGTCAAAATTATAGTGAGCTCGGGAGGCTTCTCTCCAAGCTTTTTGAGCATAGGAATAAAATCTTAAATCAAACTGAATAACTCTTTTCCTTAGGTTCGAGAGACCAAAATTGGTCTCAGTGGACGTTAACCACCACCACCATCATCATCAATATAATATCTTACATCAATCAACATATGTATGAGGAGTGTCATGTCTCTGTGTATGAAACCTTGTGTTCCTATATATCATTACTTTTATTTTAATAATAAAAGTCATCCATGCTAACCTCCCTAGACATTTATAGTTCGTTACATTCTCATATAATTGGTATTCTTTAGACATGTAATGGATTTCCTGCACACACTACACTAATAGCCGTAACACCTATCTACTTTCTGTTGCAGCATTACCAGGTTGTTCCCTGCAGATTTAGTTTAGTTGTTTTTTGAGATTTAGTTTATTTGTGTTTGAGTGGTGAAGGTGATATATATCATTAATTGTTTCATGTTCTCCACCATAATAAGAAGCATATGAAGACATTTAAATCCGCTACAATCCTCCACCATAATGAGAAGGACATGAGGCCATTAAACGCTCAAAATTCAATAGAAATAGACTGAATACACCAAATTCAGAAACCTAAAGTATGTGCAAGGTGAAACGTTGGTTAAAGCCATTAGAAAAAAAGACTGATCCATAAAATATATATATTTTTTTTTATAAATTCATAAAGTAATTATTGCATCTTCATTATTTTTATAAATTCATAATGTAATTATTGAATTCTCACTATTCTTATAAATTCATAATCTAATATGGATGAAGTTCAAAAAATCAAAAACTATATTACAATTTCCTTTATAATTTCATAATGTAGCTATTGTATCATCAATTCCCAATTTTCATAAATTCATAATGTAATTATTGAATTTTCATTATTTTTATAAATTTATAATGTAATATGGATGAAGTTGAAAAACTCAAAAACTACATTACAATTTCCTTTATAAATTCATAATGTAATTATTCTATCATCCATTCCTAAGGGATGAAGTTGGAAAACTCAAAAACTATATTACAATTTCTTAAATATAATAAAAATAACATAACATAATTTTACACTGGCGAAATTTTTTTTTAATAAAAAAGTCTATTTATATTTGTCTATCAAACACTATTCACAAAATGAAAACACTATCCACAAAATGAAAGAGCATCACTAGTCTTTTAGAGAATCGTTACATGAAATATCCAACCAAATCAAAATGTTCGAAAAGATGTTGTATTTACATATGAAAACACCTAAACAACCATAGACACCTCATTACATTACATTTTCAAGTCATTATCTTATTTTTTCCTTCCCTATATTTATTGTGTGCATCCTTTCCTGGAAATTTAGAAAACAGTGAGAGACGTACCTTGCCACTTTTTGACCTAATAACATAAATATAGAACCTGAAGTGACTCAAACTTACTTAATTTGAAGTGAATGTTTAAATAATCATAGGCCTCTTTCTCAATAATTATTTGTATCAAATATAATACTCCGAAGGAAAAATAGAAGACAGAAGTAGATCTGCAAGAAAGTAAGTTTCACGTATTTCTGTCTACTGGTTGTGATTGTTGCGGAAGGCACTAAAAAACAATTTCAACATTATCCACCTCACTCCTCCGGTGTTGGGATGATTATAATATTACTAAAAATATTAATAAATATTTTATTAAAAAAATAAAACAAAAATTAAAATAAACACTTTTCAGATTACTAAAAACATCAATATTTTTTATTAAAAAGATAAAATTAAAAGTCATTTCCAGATTAGTCGTTGCAACTATATCTTTTTCATTCATTTTCTTCGAAAACATTGTAATCCCATAACGAATGACCCAAACCTTGGTTAGGAAATCATTCACCATAACAAGAAGTGTATGTACCGATTTAGACGCTCAAAACCTTTACACCTATATGTTTCATTTTCGTCTTAACATTGTAATCCCACAAAGAATGGCCAAATCCTTGGTTACGAAATCCTTCCTCATAGTAAGAATCTTAGGAAGCCATTTAAACACTCATATCCTTTACACCAAATTAGCTTTAAACAGGCCTTTGCATTATCAAGAAAGAGAGTGCATTTATGCTATCTGCCTCTCTAGATATTAAGACACGCAAGGGAAACTATTAAAATGAGTTCCCATGAGTTTAACATTTTTTTTAGCTATTACTAATTATTAATTATTAATGTATTTTTACTGGTTAAATTTTTTGTTAATTATTACTAATTATTAACTCACTGTTAACCTGAAATTATTATTGACTATTAAGTGACTATTAATTTAATGGTTGGTTTCTCTTCAATCGTCTAACATTAAATCTAAAACTGCATAGTGGTGCAAGGTTACACCTGGGAGAGTTTTTCTCAAAGGAAACACAAAGTGACACCTAGGAGAGTCTTTCTCAAAAGCATAACTATACATACTAGTCCAATCAATTCATAAGAAAAGTTAGGTATACATTATTCAAGTATTAAATGGAAGTGTATGTGTATATAAAATCAATTAAAAGAGTTACAAGTTAAAAGAGTCAAATTTTAACAAAAATGTAACCAATTACAAAACTTAAGTGTAACCAAAAGAAGAAAAGAAAAAAAATATTTTATTAAATTGTATACAGCTTGAGTGGGCCTAATGGTTAAGAGCATGTGTTTCCTCTTAAGAGCTAGCTGGTTCAAAACCAGAGGGGGGTAGAATATGTATTCCTTTGTAAACTTAGCAATCAAATCATTCTGTGAGGTAGGGTCCTTGTCCCACAAACAAGGGGGTATCATACACCAATTTGGTGAAAAATAGGGAATCAAAAATTAAACCAGCAATTTTAAAAGTGCTACATAGTAGCTTTAGATATTTTCTATTAGAAAATAGTGAAAGAGTTTTAAGTTGTAGGATTTATATTAGTATAATAATTTAATTTTCACATTAGGAATTAGAGATAATTAGTTGAGATTTTAAAATATTATCTAAATGATATAACATATGAGTGGATTGTTTAGTTTGTTAAAAATATTTTTCATTATATATAAGTTAGGATTACAATAGATTTAAGTGTAACCGATAAAACTTCATTAAATTATTTTATTTTAACAATTAAAATTTAAAATTTAAATGTTGATAATAAAGAAAATAGTGTTAGTCTCTTAGGTGTAATTTTAGTTTTTAAGATTAATGATGTTAATATCATTTACTTTCATTAAATTTGAATAAGGGTTATTTAGAATATAGCTCTAGTTTTTGCTAATAAAATTTTAAACTTTCACTTGTAGTTGTATTATTAACTTTCACTTGTGGTTGTAGTATTATGTGTAAACATAAATTTGTTATGTGTACAAATAATTTAGTCAATAAAATAATATGTTCGTTGTTCATTTCCATTTCGCTAGATGTCTTTGAATCTTAAGTCATTAACTTATTCTTAGCATCAGAAGAAGATGATCTCTTAGCTAATCAAAACAATTTCAGGTCATACTCTAGGATAATAAATATGGTTTGGCATAATCATTAATATCCAATGCATCTTCAATATTACTTAATGCTATGTGTAAGCACATAATCTTTAGCCATATATATAAAGCCTCTATATTCGAATTTTATTGCACTTTAACCTTATACATCAAATATAATATGATACGTTATGACATATTCATACATTAAAATATCCACATTGAATTGTTTTAAATGATAATTTACATAATCATATTCATCTATTAAAATATTCACATAAGTTTGAAAGGAATTTTACTCTTTTGGAAACAATGTGTACACTTCTCTGGGTAAGATCTTTAATGTGCAACCAATAATATTACATTGACTTAATTAAGATTAGATGCTACTTTAAAACATATTACCCTAGTGTTATAGCTACAATAATGACAATATGAAATATTGAACTTCTTGTAAGTGGGATGTTGACCTTGTAAATATTATTTAGGTTGAGATTACCTTTTCATATTGAAGTAGGATTTAGAGTTATTTCTTTTTTGCTAATTTCTTATCTTCTTTGAATACAAAGAAACAATTGAATAACCAAAATCTAAAAGACATGAATGAAAGATTATCCCTTACATAATACTAATAGATTGTTGTCCGTGACCAAATTATATTTACATATAATTTAAAAGTATAAAGTATAAGTTTGATTGTATGGTGAAAGTATAAATTTACTACTTTACACATCACCAATGAATTATTATAAATAATCAAATTATATTTACATATAACAATAATGTTGCAAGCTAAAAATTTTAAAAATTGTATTTACATTATCAAATTATATTTACAGCAAGCTTTTAAATTTTAAAAATTATATTTACATATAATACTAATATTACAATTTAAAAATGATATAAACAAAAATTAAATTAATCATCATAAATTTTATAAGATCTTCTTACTTTTAAAAAAAAGTACATTCAAAAATTCATAATTACTTCATTACTTCATCGTACTCTTTAAACTCAACCACCACAACCTACTGATCTTATAGGGCTCCCTCATACCTTATGAAGCATTAAGAATCATTGTTGCATGTAACAATGATACGAAGCATGTAACAATGAAAGTAATAAGAAATTATTTTAAAGGTCTCGACTTTGGATCTCGTGTCTTGTTTTTCTAGGTCAGTGAATACACCTGCCATTGCTATTCTGCTCCATATTTCTTCTTTTCTTGAACAATAATTTACCAAAATTTTTCGTTCTAATAATCTACATTGAATGTTTTGTTGTCTGCTCAAAATTTTACGCATTGAAGATTTACAAACAAGGAACCTAGCAGGGCTTGCAAGGCTGATTTAGGCATCTGCAAAATTTAAGCCTCCGCAAATTGCCTTCCTTAAGTGCAAAACTAGGGGGCCCCTGACATTCCCTTTTCGAAACACGGGGAGGATTTATTCGATGCTGACAGTCAACTCAATTTTTAGGCTGCCGTTTCTTTGACATATTTCGGTCCCGAATTTCGCACTATAGGATCAAGGAGGGTACAGAATTGATGCCAGATATGGAATTGTATGGGCAGGATGCAGAGATATAATGGCTGTTATTGACAGTACATATAATGGCTACAAAATTGACATATTTTTTAATAAGTGAAAGTTTCTAGTTAATTAGGTGACATATAATTGTGAATAAAATAAAAATTTCATTTCTTATGTTAAACTTTAATAAAATTAAAAATATATAAAATGGTTGATTAATTTCAATACCCATTACATAATATCTACCCAATAATAAAATAAAAAATAAACAAGCTATGCCATAAATCCTTATTAACTGAATGAGTCTAGACACCATAACCATCGAGAGATAATTGATAAAATGTGATTTTGAATTAATAAAATAAAAAACCTACTCGTTAGCTCTACAAAAGAGCGTATGAACTAGGAGAGTCTGGCTCTGCACAACGCTCTGCATTATCAATACAACTCAATCAATATATAACATACATGGATATAGGAAAGTTAGAACCATACCCTAATAAATAGAAACTAATTCCTATCTGAAAGTTTTGTGAACCAACTCTCACTAATTAAGGATTCTCCATTATCTTTCAAAACTCCCCATTAATGGAGAAGGGGTTCAAAAATATGCCTAACATCTCCCTAAAAATTTCAAACTTAATTTTTCCAAGAGGCTTAGTGAAAATGTCAGCAACCTTATCACACGTTTTACAATATACAAGATGGATTTCTTTAGATTGAACTTTCTCTCTGACAAAGTGGAATTGTATATCAATGCATTTATTGTTCTTTTGAAACACCAGATTATTAGCAACTTTTATTGAGCTCTCGTTGTCACATCTGATAATTGTTGCATCTTTCTATTCTTCTCCAACATCCCAGAGAAGTCTCCGCAACCAAACTGCGTCACATGTTTCTGCGCACATAGCTTGATACTCTGCTTCTGCTGAAGACAAGGAAACTGTGTTCCATTTCTTACTACTCCATGTAATCACCCCAGATCCAATGCTGAATGCATATCCTGTTATGGATCTTCAGTCATCTACATTTCTAGCCTAGCCGAAATCTATAAACCCTGTCAATCTAACATCAAAACAATTAGTATAAATAATACCATAATCTACAGTTCCTTGTAGATACCTTAAAACAACTTTCACTGCATTCCACTGAATCTCAAGTGGCTTGGACATGTATTGACTTAACACACTAACTTCATAATCCAACTCTAGTCTAGTAGTGGTTAAGTAGATTAGACTCCCAACTAGTTGTCGATAAAGTGTCACATCTGCCTCCTTGAAGACATCCTCACTTTGAAGTTAAATGTTTTGTTGTAATGGTTCTGTTGCAGCCTTGCACTGGTATATCATGAATCTTTCTAGTAGAACTATGACATAATTACCGTGGGACAAAAAAAATTATCCTGAATCTCTCCAGATCTAAAGACCCAAATAATATCTTAGTTCACCAACGTCTTTCATTTCAAACATTTGTGACATTTGCTGCTTGACTTCTTTGATCAGATCAATCGCATCACCTGTAATAATTATATCATATACATAGAAATAAATCAATAATATAGGCCAACTTTCATCTTTCACAGTATACAGATTAGGGTCATTTTTACTTCTGTTGTAACCGTGTTGCAGAAATAATGAATCTATCTTTTCATACCATGACATGGGTGCTTGTTTCAGTACATATAAAGTTTTATTTAATCTACAGACTAAATGTTCTTTCCCTTCTTGGAAAAACTCCTAAGGTTGCTCTAAGTAAACCTCCTCTTTCAACTCCCCATTTAAAAATGCAGATTTTACATCTAGTTGGTGAATCATCTAGTTTTTTCTAGTAGCTAAATCAATCATCATTCTTATAGTGTCTAGTTTCGCTACGGGGTCGAAGGTTTCCTTATAGTCAATACCTTCCTTTTGTGAATACCCCTTTGCTACCAATCTAGGTTTTAATTTATCTATGGTTCCATCTGCATTAAACTTGGGTTTATACAACCATTTACAACCTATGGTTTTTTTCCCTTCAGGTAGTTCAACCAACTCCCGAGTGTTGTTTTTGAGAATAGATTCATATTCCTATTCCATAACATATTTCCATTCACTACACTGATTTGCTTCTCTATAACTAAAAGGTTCAACAACATTTAGCATACTAGTTAAGGCAGTTTCTCTATATCTAGTAGGAAACTGAATCTGCCTACGTGATATTTTAAGAATTGGTGTATCTTCCAACCTGTTCTAAATTTCCTTTGAAGGACTCGGCTTAATTGTTGTATTTTAACTTTATGCTTCTGCCTGTTGCTACTTCTCATCAATATTTCTTGTTTCTTCACTTCCTTCCACCAAAAACGGAATACCCCATTCCTCATTTCTTTTATGAAATTCATCATAAACCTGCTCATGGAACATGACATCTCTACTAACAAAAACCTTGTGAGTAGAGGGATTAAACAATCTATAAGTTTTAAATTGTGAAAAATACCCTACAATGGTACATCTCATGGCTTTTGAATCTAATTTTCTTTTGTCTTCTTTTGGAATGTGGGCAACTGCTTTAGACCTAAACACTCTCAATTTTTTTATTGCAGGCTTCAATCCATATAATGCTTCAAAATGAGTTTTAAACTAAAAATTTATTCTAGGACTCCTATTTTTCAAATAAACTTCAGTATTCAATGCTTCAACCCAAAAACCATTTGAAAGATCCTTACCTTTCAGCATGCTCCTATCCCACTCCACCAATATTATGTTATTTCTTTCTGCTAATCTATTCAGCTGAGGAGTATGGGGTACTATGAATTTCTATAATATTCCATGGTCTTTAAAATAATTGGTAAGTTCATCCTTCCTGTATTCTCCCCTTGGATCAGAGAGGAGAATTTTTATGTGCTTCCCTATTTTCTTTTATATCATATATCTAAACCACTTAAAGTATTCAAATGTGTGACTTTTATTACTCATAAAATATACCCAAGAAAACTTTGTGTAGTCATCAACAAACAGTAGAAAATACAGTGCACCTCCTAGTGACTTTGTTTGCATAGTTCCACATAGGCCGGTGTACACTAATTCAAGCATATCTCGCTTTTTCTTTTCTACTTGAACAGGGAATTCTTCTCTATGCATCTTTCCTAACACACAAGCATAAAAATCATTATGCACTTGTTTTAATGTAGGAATACCTCTTAAAAATTCATTTTTCTGAAGTAACAACAAATCATTGAAGTTGATGTGACCAAGTATTTGGTGTCATAGCTCTTAGGTAGTCAAACTTGATGTTGTCAAGGCTCGATTTGGTGTTGTCTTCAGATTCAATTGTACTGACCTCCTGTTCGAATTCCTGAATCAATAGTATTCATACCATCCAACAAATTTTTAATAGAACAATTAGACTTAAATAATTCTACCTTGATATTATGATATGTAATCATGGATATAGAAATCATATTCTTTGTAACTTTGGATACATACATTACATTATGGATATGTCTGATATTACCATCAGGCAAAATAACAGGAATGTTCCTATACCCTTTGATATGATGACTTTTATCATCACCAAGGTAGATTTGTGCTCCATTGTTGGTTTCTTTAAAATCTTTGAACCATTTTCTGTTCCCTGTCATATGTGTGGATACTCTCGAATCCACATACCAGATGTTTACTTTGACGTTTTCATCAAAGTCTGCCATGAACAATCTGAAGTCCTGAACATGGTCATCATCTGCAAAATGACCTGCATGTCTTTTATGTTTATGTTTTTCTTCATGAGATTTACTTTTCCTGCACTCCTTATCCATATGACTGAGTTTTCCACATTAAAAACATTTCACTACAGAGTCGTTTTTATTTGGATACATACCTTGACCTTGATTCGGTCTTTTCTATGGATTTCCTCCATTTTGTTATGATGGTTTTCCTTTTGCTTTGAAGAATTTCTTCTTTGCCATTAACGCAATATCTGAACTCTCGGGTTTTAGAGTCAATATTCTTTCTTATTCTTGCATTAATATTCCTTCCAGTTCTTCAAACTTTGGGATTTTCTCTCTCACACTTATCCCAATGATGAATATTTGGTAATCATCAGTCATGTCATTCATGGTAATTGTGACCAAATCTCCATCTGAAACTATCTCACTGATATTTGCCAATTTGTTCTTTAGATCTGCGATATAAAAGAAGAAATTTTTTCATTCTCCTCCATATTTATGGATAGAATATTGGCCTTCAAAAACAGAAGACGATTTGTATTCCTGATCTCATACAAATCCTTCTATACAGTCCAAATCTCACTTGCTGATTTGCATTCTTTGATATGTGGTATGATGCAGTATTTCACTAACATATTCAACAACATCTTTTCTCTACCTTCTCTCTTCTCCCAGTCCGGAATCGATGGGGCTCCCACTGCTGGCTTTGGCTCATCCCCATTTTCAATCGTCCAGGCACTCTGCACTTCTAGCAAAGTTTTCATATTGAACTTCCAATTAGATTAACTGGATCCATCAAGCTTGTTGCTCTAGTTCAAGTATGCTTCGATTATTTGATTATTAATCTTGGTGATTCAAAAAAAAATTTAAGTAATTGACAGAAAAAAAAATGATGCATCTACCTCAAATCCTTACAGAAAGCAATATCACGATACATATCTACATGATCTCTGATCAATCCAGTAAGTTATTTTTCACTCTGTGCGATAGGCTCTCGACTCCTCTGCACCATCAAGATTTACTTCAGATCTCCTCCTTCATCCACGAACTTTCACCAGATCACTTCATCGGTGACCCTTCACCAGATTTATTCCTTCATCAGTGGTCAAGCACTCGCTCAGATCTATTTCCAATATCCTCCACACACTTTCTGACCCAATTTCTGCGACAACCGCACCAAAAATAGAAACTATTAATTATTCTCTCTATCGGTGCTTCTGTTCTACTCAAATCTGTGAAGATTGGCTCGACTGTCCCTCTCAAACCTGCACAGATCCACTCAATGCCTGAAAAATAAAAAATTCATTTAGTCATCAAGGGCTTCTCCTCTGCCACCTAGATACTCACACGTATCACAGCACTTCGGCTATGATTCGACCCTGCAACTCTGATACCATGATAAAGTGTAACGTTGAATTAATGAAATAAAAAACCTACTGCTCAGCTCTATGAAAGAGATTCTGAACCAAGAGAGTCTGGCTCTGCAGAACGCTCTTCATTCTCAATAAAAATCAATCAATATATAACATACATGGATATAGGGAAGTCAGAACCATACCCTAAGAAGTAGAAACTAATTCCTATCCTAAGGTTTCATGAACCGACTCTCACTAATTAAGGATTCTCCATTATCTTTCAACAAAAATTATAGTAGGAGAACAAATAGGGGCATTTGAAACCCTTTTTACTTTAAACCAAAAACCAAAAAGGGGTAGTTAAATCTGAAATACATTGTCTAAAGTCCTAGTGTAATAAACTAAACTCAAGAATTTAATCGTGATAGAGACTCAAAGCACATTTTTCTCCAAATAGTTTAAACAAAATGCTAAAAAGGAATCTCCTTACCTTGCATATATTTCCACATTCTCTCTTTTGTCTGTAAGCCAAAAGGAATGAAGTTGAAGCACAAATACTAAGTTGAATCAGTAACTATTATGGGGAAAATTCAAAGTAGCAATAGGGTTACCCAGATTCTAAATGCATAAGGGATGCTCACATGCAACCTTTGGACAATATGAAACTAAAATAAGTAATAATAATTACAAAGGTGAGTGAAAATGTTAACGGAAAATGTGCCATTCTTTGGTATACAAGAACCAATCCTAGTCAAAAGTATATAAAGGATGAAATTACAACATACTAGTGAGAAACATTATCTTGGATTGATGATACCACATTTATATTTGGAGATATATATGAAGGAAAAAATGCCATAATATATTTAACATATAATAGGGGGTAAATGTTTTTTAAATTGGTAGATATACAAAATGGAGCCCAAAGTTAATGAAAAAATATAAAGGGGTATAAAAATGTTAATAAAAAAATAGATACCTAGAGTATCTAGTGAAAGTAGGGGTTTTTTAAATTGGGAAGGTGTATTGGGTTCGTATTGGTGGGTGTTAAATAATGTGATTTTTAGAGGTATTTTCTAATATGTAGTCAAATAAAGGGTATTGATTAGTATATAACAAACACAAGTGATATGTTAAAGGTTCATTGAGTAAAGCCCTTGTGACCAGTGACTCCATAATCAAAACCCTTTGAGAGGAGAACACTCGAGAAATGCCAAGGCATACATTATAATAAATCGCTGAAAATATGAGTATAAATACCTTATTGGGTGGCATAAATATTGAAATTAGGAAATAACCATAAAACTAGAGAAAAGGGTCCAGTATATATGCGAGTGGAAATTATGTTCTCCAACAACGAAAGGCGAAGAATCTTGTTCTTTGCCACGTTAATATCATAGTACCCATATGTAAACTATATATATATATATATATATATATATATATATATATATATATATATATCGTGGTAGGAAAATAAGGAAAGTTGAAAATAATGGAGAATGGTTGTTTCACGGTTGTTTGTCTGTCCTAGATTAGATTCCGTTCCTATTTTATATGAGATAGTTTTGATCTCCCTAAATTGAATTTAAACTTATATATTTATGATTTAATGATTAATGGACAGTGTGTATTGGTTGGGTAGTCTCCACGTATATCTTTCTAACCTGTGAGCTATTAGCTTTCAGTGTGAAAGTTTCATTCTAGTTTGGTTTTTCCATTTTTAACATGGTATTAGATCTCTCGTGAGCCTTGGTGGTTGAGTTGAGCCTTGGTGGATGAAGAGACCTTGTAGCCAAGACTGGAGAGTGTGTAATATTTGGTGTTGACAGGCTTGGTGGCTGGTTCAATTTACTTTGTGACAGAGAGATGAAATTTTTGAGGAAGCCTAATCAGCACTAGTTTTTGGGGTCAAACCCGTGCTGACCAATGGTAGTCTAAGGGGTCAAACCCATGTTGATAAAAACATGTTTTATGGATAAAGGACACTCTTATCCACAAAATTTTTTCCAAATTCAATCATCGCGACCCATAAGAGGAAATCTGACAAGGAATACTGGTGCTGGTGTACTTTTGTTGGTTTTTTAAAAGTGGACGAGATTGAAAGTATCACTGTTTGTGGTTTTGTCCAGTGTTTTTGAAGGTTTTCAACTGGAATCGGATCTGTAGTATCTGGATATGGAGTTGTTGAAGGATCTGGAGATAGATCCATAATTGGCTGGTGAAGGATCTGGTTTTGGTGTTGTAGATCGATTGGTGGAGGATCTTGAGGTGGATCTATAGATTGATCTTGTCACAGTGAATAATCACATAGAAAAGGCATATCTTAATGAGATAAATAAGCTTGATGGGTCAAATCATTCCAACTAGAAGTTCAAGTTGCAAACTTTGCTCGAGGATTCCATTGTGTGGAAAATTGAAAATGGGGATGAAGCAAAGCCGACTGCAGATGGTGGTGCCACTACCACATCAAATCATGATTGGGATAAGAGGGAAAATAATGTGAAGGTCTTGTTGAATATGTCAGTAAAAGTAAGTTTAATCCCTCACATCCAAGAATGAAAAACTGCTAATGACATTTGGGTGACACTCAAGTATTTGTACAAAAATAAAAATAAAAATTTATTTTTGTTTCTCTCCATCATAATGGAGAGGAATGAATCTGGTGTTCCATTCGCATCACAGATCAAGGAACAAAGGGAAAATTTGAGCGACATAGAGGTGAAAGTTTCCAATACATATCTCATCACGATTACTTTAAATGGTATAATAGAAGATTATCAAATGTTCATTACAGGGCTTGCGTCAAGGTAGAAAGATCCCATCTTTTAAGATTTCACAACGATTTTGATGCAAGAAGAAGAGAGGTATCTGAACCTAAAGCCTCAGAATACAGATTTGGCATTGGTGGAAAATAAAAACTTTTTCAAATGGAAATGAGGAGGAGGACAAGAAAGCGTTGGTTCATCCTAGAAAAATCCATTTTAAGATCTGTCATTTGCTATATATGATTAAGTAATTATGTTTTTTTACTATGGAAGAACTGTTCATATTGCTAGAGATTGTTATAAAAATAAGGCTGATGAAACCAAACATAGACATAAGAGGCATACATGGCATTTTACTAGTGAATATCAAAATCATGATCTTAAATTATTTATGTATGATTTTGCTCTTTTTGTTGAGACCGATGAGGCTAAAATTTGGTTTGTGGATTTTGGCGCATCCACTCATATGACAGGTAATAAAAATTGGTATGAAAATTTTAAGGAGACCATAAATGGTGCTAACATCTACCTTGGAGATGACAAATAATATAAGATCAAAAGGTATGGAGATATTCCTGTGATATTTCCTTATGGTAATATCAAGCACATCCAGAATGTCATGTATGTACCTAGTATTAAAAATAATTTCATCTTTGTCTCCATCATTACAAATCAAAATTTAAAGGTAGAATTTTCCAAAACTAATTGTTTCATAAAGTAGTTGTTGGATCATTATAACCTAGTTGCATCAAGAGTATGAGTTAGAGGCCTTTATAAGTTGAATGTTACAAGCCTGCCACATCAAGCCTTAACTTCAATGACTATGACAACAGAAAATATTTGGAATCAAAGGTTTGGTCACATAAACCTTCATGACTTATTGCAACTACAGAAATACAGTATGGTTGATGGACTTTCTGTTTTAAAGAATGAACATATTGATTGTGAAGGTTTTGCACTTGGGAAAATGAATAAGGATGAATTTTCCTCTAACTTAAATATGAGAAAGAAATATATACTTCAAGTTGTGCATACTCATATATGTGGACCCATGCAGGAAAGGTCCTTATGTGGAGCTTATTATTTCTTGTTTATTTGTTGATGACTACACAAGATATTTTAGTGCATAATTTATTAGGAGGAAAAGTCAGGTTTTCGAATATTTTAGAGAATTTAGAAATATGGTTGAAAAGCAGACAGGGAAAGTCATAAAAATTCTCCGCTCAAATCAAGGTAGAGAATACAGGCTTTAAAACTTCATAAAATATTGTAGAGATTGCGGGAAAGCACAATAGTTTAAAGTATCCCACAGTCCAAAGGATAATGGGGTAGCATAAAGGAAGAACATAACTCTTGTGCAGTGTACACACCTCATGATAAAATGTAAGAACCTATCCAATGGTTTTTGGCCAGAAGGTATTAGTATTGCAGTATACTTAAAGAATGTAATTCCAACTATGTGTCTTGATCTCAAAACTCCATTTAAGGCTTTGTGTGGTTTCAAACCTACCGTACATCACTTGAGAGTATTTGGCTCTAAAGCGTTTGAACACATTCCTAAGGAATATAGGAATAAATTGGATGCTAAATCTATTAAGTTCATATTTGTAAGTTATTGTTGTGATTTTAAAGCATATAAGATGTTAAATCCATGTACTCGCAAGGTATTTGCAAGTAGAGATGTTATCTTCCATGATCACGTTAATGAAGGGAATAATCATAGAAGTTATGAGGAGTGGCATATGCCTTTACTAATTGATGACATCATTAATGAAGCCAAAGATAGTCATTTATAGCAGCAACAACAACAACAACAAAAAGAGGAATCAAGTGGTGTGGATACATTCAGTAGTCGCACTCCACTCAAAGGAGAACAAGAAATCACGTAAGACAGAATTGAGGCAAGTCTGCTACCAACAATATCAGGTAGGAAGAATCACTTACCCGCAACGTACACATACTATGCTCTTATGACTATTATTTTGAATGTTGTTGAGCCCATGAATTATAATGAAGCAAATCAGTATTATGGATGGAGGTCAGCTATGAAATAAGAGTATTAGTCCATAACTAAGAGTTAAACTTAGAAATTAGTTGAACTGCAAAAAGGAAAAAAACCCATAGGTTTTAAATGGTTATTGAAACCTAATTTCAAAGCATATGATAGTGTACATAAGTATAAATCTAGGTTGGTGGACAAATGGTACTCACAAAAAGAAGGAGTTGATGACAAGGAGACTTTTTCTCGTGTAGATAGGTTAAATACCATTAGAATGTTAATATCTCTAGCTAATAAGTACCATTGGAGTTTACACCATCTATATGTGAAATTTGATTTTCTAAATCGAGAATTGAAGGAAGAGATATATTTAACATAGCCACAAGGGTTTATTAAAAAGGGGTAGGAAAACTTGGTCTGTAAATTAAAGAAGGAATTGTATGGATTCAAGCAGGCTCCCAGGTCATGGTATGAAAATATAGACTCTTTCCTATTACAACATGGTTATAAGAGAAGTAAAAACGACCCAAATATGCATACCATATTTCAGTCAAAGGGGCATATTGTGTTAATTTCCTTATATGTTGATGATTTGATTATTACTCGAAATTATAATGAATTGGTTGAAGAAATTAAAATGCAGATGTCATAGGTATTCGAAATGAAATAAATTGGTCAACTGCATTATTTTTTAGGTCTTTAAGTTTGGAGGGACTTTGGCTAGACTTTTGTTAATCAAGGGAAGTATTTCAGGTAATTATTGAATAAATTCAAAATGGATCAGTGTAAATCTTCTTCATTACCTATAAAACAAAATGTTAAATTTAGGAATGATGATGGTTCTAAATAGGTTGATGCTACATTATACATACAACTGGTTGGAAGTTTGATTTATTTGACTACAACCATACCTGACTTAGCATATTCAGTAAGTTTGTTGAGTTAGTTCATCACAAAACCTCTTGAAAATCATTGGGTGGCAACAAAAGGTGTCTTAAGGTATCTTCAAGGAACAATAACTTTTTGCATTAAATATACTGTTTCTTTTCATGTTAAATTGATAGACTATTCAGTTTCATATTGGGAAGGTGATATCGATGATAGAAGATCTATAACTTGTTATGCTTTCAATATTAGGTCCGAGATCATTTCCTAGTGTCGTAAAAAGAAGAATATTGTATCTTTATCATCAGCAGAAACAGAGTATCAAGCTTTAAGTACAACCACTTGTGAAGAAATTCGGTTGAGAATACTTCTTCATGATGCATGATAAGAACAAAAGGAAGCTATGGTGATTAAATGTGACAACCAAAGTTCAATCAAGCTAACCAGTAATCATGTTTTTCATAAAAATACAGAACATATAGATACTCAAATTCATCATGTTAGAGAAAAGGTGCAATCCAAATATATTTTTATTGAATATTGTAACACCTATGAAAATACAGTTGATATCTTCACGAATCCTCTTGAGAATACTAAATTTGAATTGTTAAGGGAGATGTTAGTTGTGCAAGTGAGTCCTTTCTCCATTAAGTGGGAGAGTTGAAAATAATGTAGAATTTTTGTTCACCATTGTGTGTGTGTCCTAGACTAGAGTTACTTCCTATTTTATAGGAGATGGTTTTCATCTACCTAAATTGAATGTAAAATTATGTATTTCAAATTTAATGGTTAATGGAAAGAGTGTATTTCTTGGGAAGTCTGAAGATGTATCTTTCCCATCTGTGAGATGCAAGTTTTTAGTGTGTGAGTTTCATTCTAGTTTGGTCTTTCCATTTTTAACAAAGCACCATTCCAAGTTTCATAGCGCGTGCCATGGATGCAAATACCAAACCAACTAAATTAAACAATTTTCAATTTGGGGATTGGGTTTTGAAGAACCCTAATCAATTCTCACAACTGGATCAAGACCGAGGAATCTAATTCGTCCACAATGCACATACTTTATTTCCATTAAATGTCACAAGGAATGAGGTATGTGGCATAAAATCATAGTGCCAGGTATATTATAACATAAAACGTTCATTAAATTGATATTCCACATATACGAGCAGATATGAGGCACAACTATGTATGAACTAGAAATAATGTATTTTGCAGTGCAATTTAAAATGTGAGGAGTAAAAAATAAAGCTGAAAATATTTCTATTATTGAATTGTTGTTCTAATTAAACATATGAAATATGATTTTAGGATTAATTAATGTGAAAAAAAAACAGTGGGCACAAAATTTCATGAGTAAGACACCTTAACAAGAAATTGACTATAGTCCTTTAAAGGAAAGTAATTTTGTTTTTCAATTTAACTAAAACACAAGGAGAAGAATTATATCATTGGTACGACCATAATGAACTAATGGTTGGTGAAATAATTCTATCGGTGGTGAGTTTAAATACTCCAAATAGTAACCAAATATTCAATAGATGTAATTCACCTTAAAATCTAATATGGGCTCTTACATAAAATGACAAATAATTTTATTATAATGATATTACTTTTTATATGAGGAATTAAAGTGATTAGGTGATACATACAAATTTAGTAATGTCAAAGAAAAAAAAAAATATTTACAGGTGAAATTATTGTATGTTACACTTTTGCATCCATTTTCACATCCATTATAAATTTCATAGGGCCCTATCCATCGATTATAAAATTTATAGTTGAAATATTTAAAAATGGACTTGAAATAGTTGAAATATTTAAATATTTAACTTTAAAAGTATTTTCCAATATGTAGCTAAATTAATGGTATATTTAGTATGCCATGAATGGACGTGTTATGTTAGAGGTTCATTGAAAGCTCCCTTGTTTGGATGAAAAATGTAATATGTAAGGTGGCTTGGCGAAGATCATCCAATTCACTAATTTGAAAAAGATGTTAGTGTTGCACTTTAGAAAAATTGACACCTAACTATATTGTAGTACTTAATGTTTTTATGTCTATTTATATATGTATATTAACCTACTTTACAGAAATAAACTCTTGATTATATCCCAAGGTTTTCACCAAATGGTCTGTAAGCCCACAATGTTTATCTAATATTATCTACTCAATCTCTTAAGTAATGTTGAATGTTCTTGGTTATAGCAGCTTTAATAACTTTATTGATACTTTCCATTTGATATGTAAACTTGCATGGATATTCTATTGGAAATTTTATTAGAATAGATATGATCAAGTTAAGCTTAAAACCTAAAAACTACATTATGAGGGTTTATTTCTCCTTAGATTTATAGATTTGTTAATTATTGTTTATTACATATGAATTCAAATTACAATTATGTGGAAAATACAGAATAGTGAAATAAAACTGACAAACCACAAATTAACACAAGATATAACCTGGGAAACCATTTTGGGAGAAAACCCATCTAGAAGGTGACACTATATTCTATTTATCTATTGGAAAATGGATGCAAGTATAAAGGCCTATGATTCATGGGATACTAAAATACAAAAATAATATTTTCCCCTCTCCACTCTTCTATATTATACTCATCTATTGAACAAAACCCGCTCCAATAAAATGCAACCTATTTCCTCCTAGTCGCCTTCTTACAATACCACTAGATAGCCTACTAGTGGTTACTTTTGAATCCTTCAAATATTAAATATAGTTACCGTATTAAATGTTGGGGGATAAAGTTGTCACATAATGTTACATTTTAAAATAATAAAATAATACTTAAACCTAGTATGGGGGATACATTTTCACATAATGTTACATTTAAAAATAATAAAATAATACTTACAAAAACAAATTATGGCACTGAGAGGAACGAGATATAAATTCTTCACATTTCTTCATGTGCAAACGTTTTTAGAGTGCAAAATATAATGCTTTATTTTTCATTGTTTAAATTGTATTTTTGAATGCTAAATAAAGTATATATAGGAACAAATAAAAAATTTAACTATAAAACTTTTTTTTCTATTTAGATGTATATGAAGTTGATATCATCACTAATTAGTTAACATAGATCTTCAAATAGTTTATTTAAATCCTTTGTTGATAAATTTTTGAAAAGTATAAGATTTAAACATCTGTTCACACATTTATTTTTTTTAATTGTAATTACTTTACAACATCTTCAAATAGTTTATATAAATATCTTGTTTACATACTTTTGAAAAGTATAACTTTTAAACATCTAATTCACACATTTTTTAATTCTAATTACTTTACAACATATTCATTTTTTTTAATTATATCTACATTATTTTTCTATTTAGAACATAGTTTTATTTTTTTATTTTTATTTTAAAGGAGAGTCAAGTACGGACAAACTTAGACATCCAATCTAGGCTCAATATAATAATACTTACATTAAAAAATTAAAATGGAAATAAATAAAATAATAATGTGGACCATAAATAGAATACTTGAATTTCACCTCAATTTTACATCCATTCTATCTAAAGAGATAAAGTAATTTAAAGTAAAAAAGAATTAACTTACGTTTTAGTATGAGGTAGATATGTAACTTTTTCACTACTAAAACTGCAGTTGACAAAAAACAATATTATTGGTATTTCATGATGTGCGTTTCACTCTATCTTTAATTTACATTTAATATTCAAAACAAAAATATATTAGTAACATAAGTAACGCGTTTAAATTTTCATATGAAAAGTGTTTCATGACAACTTAGTATTTGCCACTAAAGTTACAAATTATGCTCTAGAAAAATTGAATAAAATACTATAACCTACATTGGTCAATGATAAATTAATGAAGGTATATAAGAAAATCTAATCTTATAATGAAGGTCAATAAGAAAATATAACCTTATAGGATTTCTTTGGAAAGAACTAATAAATTGATATTTGAAGAGGATGAATGGATTGTAATCATTAGTAAATATACACATTTATAATTTTACTCATTCATAAATAATAGTGGAATGTAACTCTTAGTAGGTATATTTATATACATCCTATTCCTATCCATTTTTTATGCAAAACCCTTCTTAAGTTATGGTGGGAAGTAAGTTATGATAAATGTGTTATTTACCTAAATATGAGCTATTTTCAAGGATTTTACCTTTTTATGGTTTCCACTTAAGAATAAAAATCACTGCATAAATATCTAAAAATCATGGATGAATATTGCAACCATATCCCTAAATTAGGGATATGTATGTGTGTGTATATATAAAAAAGAGAACATTAATCATAAAAATAATTCAATGTATGCATCCATATATGTGAGAGAGAGAGAGATTATATCCTATTGATAGATTTCCCAATATGAGGGGGTATTTATTAACATTTTAATGTGGAGAATGTGAATCATAAATTAAATATTTAAATTTCAAGTACATATATTATAAAAAATAACTTAAAATAAAAAACTTCTTATAGTTAAAATATTTTATTGGTTCATTTTTAAAAACCATCATAGGATAACTCTATATACCTTGAGATATATAAAGGTAGACATGAATCAATTTTTTTGAGGTGCAAATATTTCCTCGAGTTTTTCACCCAAAAATAAATTTTAATTTTCAAATATTTGATGCCTCTCAGGGCTTGGTATATCATGAGTAAAATAGATCTTTGTTGGTATAATGATACAATCAAAATCACACCTCTCAATTTTTGGATTATTTTTTTCCCAAAGGTATTTCGCTGAATGAGGTGAGGAAAATTTTCCTCTACGTTCTCTTGAGAGTACCATTTAGCCTCGCCCTGAAGCTTTGCTTTCAACCCCATATTCTAAAGGTCATGATACACCTATAGTGTAGTTTTAAATCTCTTCTAAAAAATTATATCTGTTGCCAAATCCTCCTAAGAATCTGGTGCCAAATACCCTATAAAACATAGGACTTGTTCCTCTTCACGATATAGCATGGAAGGCTAATAGAGTTTCATACTCTACACATTCACCAGTAAGTAAATGTGCATGTATTTGGTTAGATTGAGTCTATAGGAATTATCTCCTACCTTTTCCAATATCGCAAAGGGATCATACTATAGAGCCTTGATTTTCCTACCAGGACCATGTAGCCTCTCATTTTTTCAACTATAACCATAATTTATATCCCACCTTAAATGACCTCTCTATTCTATATTCATCATTCTTTGATTCATATTTTTCCTATGACTTCTAAAACGTATCATGTACCTTTAAATAGATCTACCTGATTTTCTCATCAAATGATTCTTCCCTAAATCCATCTCATATATGACCATCCCTTAGTCCTCCTTACTACCCATATACAATATCTAAAGGTGATGGTAATAAATATCAAAAATAAGTCTCAAATGGGGACCTAAAAGTAGAAGTTTCAACTGCTTTAATACATGTGTTGTATATATAACATATTCATCCCATGTCTTTAAATTCTTTTGATTGCAATCCCTCAAAATTTGCACCAAAGTTGTGTTCACTAGTTTTGTCTTCCAATAAATTTTTGGATGGAATGTCATATACCTCTTCAACTTTGTTTAATTCTTATCCCACAATGTAGTCCAAAAAACATTGAGAAATATTATGTCTCTATCAGAAATGATGCTCCTTAGTATCCAAAGTGTACCTGAACTTGTCCAAAAGAAAAATTCACTACTTATTTCCTATTTATGGTATATTTACAAGGCATTTAAACATGCATCTTGCTAAAATCATAAACTAATATGAGAGGGTAGTTATGTCCCTTTAAGTTGTTGGTAAAACTTCTACAAAGTCCATGAAAGTATTACCTACAATAAAGTTCCCTACAAACTTGGGGGTGTCACAATCTCTAATCAGTTACAGTCACTCACCTTTAGGAACACATAACTTATCCAACATGTATAATAACAGATCCCAAAGATGGTTAGCCAACAATGGAATCACCATTATGCACATGAATATGTATTTCCATCTATTGAAACGCCTCCTTAAATTTCCCACCTTCTAAATATTTTTCATGTATGCATCATGGGTGAATGGATCAATGTGCATTAAAGTTCCCATACTTATGAGCCTTGACATGGGAGACATGGAAATCATTTTTTCTATCATTTTGGTGATTCCCTCGTTATACATTATCACTAAATGAAACTCCTATAAAAAAACCCATCAACTTGTAATTCCTGGTTTGTTATAGCTTCCACTAGGCATGTAGATGTCGTAGTTTTTGGTGATCTATGTGGATTACTCTCTTTTCCCATTAGATAGTGTTTCCACTTCTTCACATATTGCACCAAGGAATATATATCCTTTTCATAGGAAGGTTAGTTGAGAATCACCGCATGAAATATTTCATAATGGTAGTATGAAAAACTTCCTTCACGCATCAAACATGTTTCCATATCATAAAGGGTAATGATTTGTCCTTAAAAAATAAAGATAATGAGATAATATATAACATGAAATAAATTTTTACCATTACCAAACTGATTTAAATTTTATAATTATATTTTTTCCATCCATCTTGATGCTTTTAGAATGGAAAAAGTGGATGAATTAGCTTAAAGGACCATTTTGTTGACAAGACCCAGTTTATAAAATTGGGCTTTAAAACCTTTCATGAAAACTTTGACCCATACAATGACATTTATTGGGGGTAAAACATTTCCTCTTTAGTGCCATGTCCTTTTTTGAATTTTACACATAGAGACATCTCCAACGGTGTAGAAATCACCTCAATTGGAGTCTGTATTGAAAATGTAGGTCACTCAGAAGTTAAATTTCCTGTTTTCAGCACGTCAATCCCCATAACTCATTGAAAATGGGATATACACACAATTATGGTGACAAAGTCTCTAGAAGAGTACATATTGTAACTTTGGTTAAGAGTTGATATAGTCAAACATAGCTACTAGTAGGCTACTAGGTTTTGTTAGAATTAAACCACTAGGGGGAAAAGGGGTTTCTTTCTTTTTGAGTGCACTTGTTCCATAGACAAAAAAATTAACTCAGAGGGATAGGGAGAGAGGACACAGAGAGGATTCATCCATTGTAATAGAGCACAACTCACGGTCCTTATTTCTTTGTACTAAAAACCATTTTCTATTCATAGAAAGAGAGAAGAGTGACCTCACCTTCTAGCTGGGTTTTCTCTCAAAACAAAATCCAAGTTATATCATGCATCAAAATGTGGTTTCTAGGTTTCTATTTTTCTTCTCTATATTTTCTACATAATTTTAATTTACACGCATGAAAAATTAATAATAACTTACAAATCCAAAAAGTAAAGAGAAATAAAACTCTAATAGTGTAAGATTACATATTTGTAAACATAGTTTTATTAGATCTGTCCTAGCGAACTGTCCAATAAAATATCCAAAAGAGTTTATGCATCACAAACAATCATGTTTTAAGCATTTCTATTGTGCATAAAATAAGAATGGAATAAATAGTTTATCCTTTTACTATAAATATATATATTAATTTATTTATAGATAAATTGATGCAATGAAAAAAAAAAACTTTACAAATTAGAAATAATTCTTTGAAGGAAACATTAACTTCGTAATTGTTATAAATAATTATTTTTTTTATTAAAAAATCGTTGTTTTGATTTTTTTCTTTTCATGAGAGAAATAATCTCAAGAAAGCACCTTTCTCAATTGGAAACTAAGCATAAGAGTACCAATTATCATAAAAATAATTCATCAAACCATGTACACCTCATAATTATCATATATAAAATTTATGCCCAAAAAATCCCTCCAAATAACATATATGAATAGCAGATGGAAATAATCCTCCTATCTTTCATTTTATGGATATGAAACTATTTTCTCATAGTTGTAAAAATGACCGTTATATTATCTCAGAAACCCACGCATCATCTCTTCTAATTATAAAAAATTACATTATATTAAAACTCATATATTTAATAAATTAAAGTTATTGGAAGTATTTCTTTTTCTTCATGGCAAACATGATGGGAAACAATGAAAAAGGTAAAAGTATCAGGGAAGCAAGAAAAACATGTGTAACAGAAAAATTACTATGAATTTAATTAGTTTATCATTTTTTTTATCTCTCAAAATGTTGGAATTAATGCTTTCATCCTATATTTGAGATGTTGTTTTCTTATGGTTGAGATATTATCTCAATCTCTCTTTCTAACTCAGGAATAAGTTACATCTGAGAAACTCTATTTATTAGAGTAATTTTAATGTAATATGTGTGTGTGTATTGAAGCATACACCTTTGTGTGAAATATATGAATGCATTCAGTCATTTTTATCATGGCATCAGAGCCTATCTAGGCTAACCCCTTATGGGAAAGTCAAGGGAAAAAGAGAGTCCAAATTGTTTTTCTATTAGACTACGTGCTAGCTATGTGATAAGATGTTTTATCTTCACAAGCATTGGATTTGGCGTTGATTAGAGCTGCAATGTTTATTTGATATCAAGTCGATGCACTGGCTTGTTTTGACTTGAGTCGTTGAATACTTGAAGCATGACGGAGTGTGGTGACCCTAGTCTTATCTAGCCCATGTTCAAGGTTTTTTTTATCTACATCAGTGGATTCATTCCATAAGTGGGTACCCATGTATCAAACAATATGACATCAGCGTGTGTGTGAGAGGCTTGACTCTTGATCTTAGCATGGAACAAGCACGTGATATTTTTTTGTGGTCTGGTTGTGGACGGAAATTAACCTTCTCTCTACGGTGGTGAGCGATATTGTGTGAGAGATGTGACATGTGAGATACGATGGTGAGTGGTACTTCCTGAGATCTGTGATGTGTGAACTAGCATGGAGCAACGACATCGTTCCTAACACAATGAGACAAAGAGCGTGATGGGCTCAGAAGAGGGGCAAAGTATATATATTATGCACTCAAAGAACACCAGAACATCTTTTAAAATATGGTTGAATTATATGGATGTTCTATTCTACATGATGCTATGATATTTTCAATGTGTTTTGTAGAGGGACAATGATATTAATCAGTAATATATTTTCTATAAAATTTTAGAAGTTTGTTTTGTAGAAGTTTGCTGGTAAAAGTTAATTGATGGAAAATTTTCGAATAAAAATTTCATGATGTAATAATTGATTCTAGATACATTATGTATCTAGACATATTCTCTAGATAACTAGAAGTTAGCGCCCATGTATCTCGGTATATGGGAGCTCATCCATAGAATGACTAGCAGTTCAACTAATGCAAACATGTAAACAATTGTGTTTGAAGATGTGGAGTGGAAGTGAGGCTCAATATGGATGGTTTTCTAGATAGTATGGCAGTTTTGGATCGAAGAAAGTATCCCTCATTTGTTGAATACATAGGGTGGTCTTTTAATGAGGTTATGCGACAGCTTCGGATGTTGTCCAGTAAGTGACTTCAGGAGGTCCTTGATTCGGGAGTTCAGGAGTTGAACTCGGGAATCCAACTTGTAGACTACACCTTTATGAGGGTTATCAGGCAACTTGATGGTGCCTGTACTGATACGTTAACGAATGATTATGTTTTCAATAAATTTATTTAATGTGAGCATTAAGAGGGGATGTTGGAATTAATGCTTACATCCTATATTTGAGATGTTGGTTGTGATGGTTGAGAAATTCTCTCAACTTCTCTTTGTAACTTAGGAATAAGTTAGATATGAGAAACTCTATTTATTAGAGTAATTTAAATTTAATGTGTGTGTGTGTGTGTATTGAAACATACGTCTTTGTGTGAATTATATAGATGCATTATGTGGTTTTTATCAATGATCCATATCAAATTAGATGAAATAATGAGATATTTCATTTTTATTGAAATATGTTAAAACAACAAAAGGTAAAATAAGTTAATGAAATTGAAGAATAAATATTGTTTCATATTAATTCCCCTCTAAAATAATTTTATTTAAACATCTAGTTAAGTTAGTTAGAATTAACTTGATGGTTCATTGTGACACTTTCATTAAAATTTTATTGTCTATTGTTAAAATCTATAAAATAATAATAGTAATAATAAATCTTAAATCATTTCATATATATATATATATATATATATATATATATATATATATATATATATATATATTTAAACAGCTAGCTAAATTAGTTAGAAATAACTGGGTAGTTCATCGTAACATTTTCATTAAGATTTTATTATATATTATTAAAATATATATATATAGTAATTAAAAAAAATCATACTTTATACATACTATTACATGGAAAAATGGACAACTCTCTCCAAAGTAATCTTGAATCTCATTCTAGAGGTATCCATCACATTACTTTCTAAGCTGATTTTGAAATTTGATCCATATGTTTTACTAAAATAATGTCATCAATGTTAATATAGTGCATAGCAAAGTCTAATGTACTTTGAGAAGTTAAGAATTTTAATATTTTCAAAGAAATTTTGCAATAACGATATCTATCAAAATTTCCTACTGACATTAACCTTATTTATAAAAGTTTTTCAATGACAATTCTTAACCTTGGATATTTGATAGCGTTGCGTAAAATAAACATCTATTCATTTATTATATATTACGACAATATAACTATAACGATATAAAGATACATTTTATTCATTTATGCATGAGAGGATACTTGCACAAAGGTCATAAATGTTTTCATAAATAATACATCGAATTATCATAGCATCAATGATATGTTCTCATAGTTAGCTTGCATTAATCATACTACCAATAAGACAATAAAAAAATCACTATTATAGAGAAACATACCCCACAAATCATCCATTGAATGCCGATATATAGGCCCATAGTTCAATCAAGAATATCTTATAAGCGTCAAATATTTCCAAGTGGATTCCATTAGATATGTTTAACCTTGCCACACACATGATTTTTTAATTCTAATCCTTAAAATTCCATGACACCTTCATTCACAAACATGTAAACATGTCCATTACAGATTAGTTAAAAAAATAGTGCATCCAATAAAACAATCAACAACCAATTACACATTACATCAAACTTAACAAAACATAACCTAAAACATTACATATAATCATATTTAGGTTATTTTTCCTCTATTTCATCATCATCTTTTCCATTGTTGGCACAAAGTTTTTCGCCTTTGCTTCCCTGTTATTTTTGTCCACTTTCTCTTTGCATGATACCTCGATGTTATCTTTTTAATCAACAACATATTCGACAATAGAGGAAATATGTATGTATTTATCACTGAGTGAATTTTTACACTTAATGCCCAAATATAACTTTGCGGCTTTTCATCAACATGTGATTAACTACTTGAATAAATTTTTCTCCCTTGCTAAGCGACATGATTAGGCTTGTGCATTTGGATGTGTTTTCCATTATTTTTTCTCTAGTGCTTTGGAAATATCCCTTTCATTTATTTTCCTAAACCACTATTTGGTCTTCTGTATCCATTTTGGGTGTTTTTGTTTGTATATCCCATTACTACTATGGATATACATTGAAATTCACACTTCGTTTGGTCTATATGCACTTATCCATGTGATTTTTTTTTTCTTCTTGATTTCTACTTCCAGGGAAATGAGCCTATTATCTTTTTTTCTAAACTACTCTCAAATCTTGTCTATCATTTTTTGGGTTCTTTGATTATAAATAGATTTACTACCTTGGATTAAGACTGACCTGCACAATTGATTTGTTCTATTTATCTACTTAGTGTTGGGTGTGGAGCTTGATTATCTTCTTTATTTAGATGTATCACCACGTTGGACCCTTGTTCTTAATAGGTCAGCAACGCTGCCCATTGTTTGATCTTCGGTAGGGGGGCCAACAATGATTTTATGAGCCCCCCTAGTGGGGATTTAGGGGAAGCGCCCGTGAATCTAAAAATAGATGTGAAATTTCCTTGTAAAATATTATAATTTCATAGTCAATCTTGGTCACTCATTGTGTGGATGATCTGATGGTAGAAGTTATGTTTAATTTAGGGTTATTTTTCCCTAGAAGGCAACCCCTTGGTTCACATGAGGGTATTGTATTGCGACTATGTGCAGTATATGTATTCTGAGTAAGAAAGAGAAAGGCGAACTATGTGAGAGGGTAGAGGATATTACATCATATCTGTTGTAGATTGTGTCTCTCCATTTTGTTGGATAATATAAAGGAAGGAGTGGTTTTTTCTCTGTGGACGTAGCCCAAGCTGGGTGAATCACATATATATGTGTATCTCTTGTTTTATATGTTTTCTCTGTTTTTATTTCAGCATATTTTTACGTGTTCCATTACTTTGTAATATATAATTTTCTAACAGTTATAGATGTATTTTCAATTTTTCGAGTGTCTTCATATTTTATATGGGAACACATGAGAGTTAAAAGGTAGAAAAACTAGTATTACTTTCTTATCTATCAATAATGAGCCATTTGTAGTTTTCATGAACCACATGTGCATCTATATCATATGGACTAATGAACAATTTAGATCCCATTTATAGTGAAAAAATTCATAGATTGGCTTAGGAGAATAAAAGAGAAAACTCAAACCAGAAATAGTAACATAAGGGAACCCATTTTTCTCAATAATTTCTTTTCATACCCCAATCATGTGTATGTGGTTTCTTCACTTATAAATAACCATGTTTATTTCTTTGTTAAGGTTTTCAAGTTAGTTCAAAATTGACTCTAAAATATTACAAAAACTCTACCAAGTTCGTGTTAGGTTGCATGTTCATTTCTCTCAGATTATGTGCTCCTTTCTCTCAAGCCCTTGAGTAGTATAATTTTTGCCAACTCTCTAATTCAAGAAACATAATATCATTAAATTTATCATGCCCTTAGCATGGATTCTTCCTTTTTGTTATGCTGGTAAATTGAATCATATACTTATCTTTTGGATTTTCTCTTTAATCTGTTAATCCCAATCCAAAGAGAATCACCAACACTTTTATTATAAGGAACACACCAAATAGTTAAGTACCAACTCAATCTATATACTATAACATTTTTCATTTATTTATATGATAGTTCCACCATTTTAAATGTATTTTACATCAGTTGGATATGTTCTTTATGTGTACATCACATGGAAGGGGTTAGATGTTATGAAGCATAATTAAAAAGTATTTTACATCAGTTGGATATGTTATTTATGTGTACATCACATGGAAGGGGTTCTATGTTATGAAGCATGATTAATATGATCTTTTTTTTTTGGTATGTTTCTTCAATTTCTTTAGATTTCCACTCATATTTCACTTTTTTCTTATTTTCTATTATTTTTCCTTTCTAGCATTGGTTTTTGAAGTACGACACCTTTTTGACAATTAAGCAAAATACACCCCTAAAACTAAATTTGTTTAGTCTTAAATCAACGGTACATGATATTCCTCTTCTTGGTTATGTTTCTTCAATCTCTTTGTTTTTCTATTGGTATTTCACTTTCTTTTGTTATTTCTAGTTATAGTTATTTTCTAACATTCATTTTTTAAGTATTGGATTCTTTTGAGGATTTTGAAAAATACAACACTAAAATTAGTCAAACCCTAGATGAATTAGTCCAAAACACAAGATTTTAATAAGTAAAAGTTAGTGACATCCCACCAAGGATGGAATTTGATAGGAAAATTGACCGTTATGGCCTCATTTACCAAATACTATTTTAAAATTTACAAAAAAAAGTCAAGATTCTTCCTTGAAACTGTGAAAACAGATTAGAGAGGTGTGAAAACTATGAATTTAGATAAATAGATCTATTTTGAAATTCCAACCCTGAATCCCACTTTCCTTTATAAACAAAGTGGTGAATCCATTTACTTTTTTTCTTTTGTGGATTAAGGAAAATAGACCATAAAATAAACCAACCAAACCTCAATAGACAAACTATGAATTTAGATAAATAGATCTATTTTGAAACTCCAACCCTGAATCCCACTTTCCTTTATAAACAAAGTGGTGAATCCATTTATTTTTTTTCTTTTGTGGATTAAGGAAAATAGACCATAAAATAAACCAACCAAACCTCAACTGAATTGTTTAAAAAGAAAATTTTAATAGGTAGAAGTTTGGGAGATCCCATATTGCTTGAAGAAAAAGATGTGAATACATTACCTTTGCATTGACTTAAAGTAGTGATTGAACTTCTTTTACCGTGGTAGAAACCTAATAAAGTTAATCAATGAAAAAAATCAAAAACATTTAACAACGATGAAAAAAATCAATAGCATTTAACAACATTTCACAAGAAAAAACCAAATCCATATAAAAATGTTAGTGCTATCACATTTGAACAACTAAAACCAAATTTCATTTATAATAATCTTAATAAAACTCCATCAATAAACAAAAAAAAACACAATTTAAAAAAAAAAACTCTAAACCTATATAAAAATGTTAATATAATATTAATAAAGAAACTCTAAATGTTAGTGGTATCACATTTAAACAGCTAAAACCAAATTTCATTTATAATAATCGAAATAAAACTCTATCAATAAACCAAATAAAAAACAATTAAAAAAAAAATATAAACTTATATAAAAATGTTAATATAATATTAATAAAGCAACTCTAATCAGTTAAAAGAAAATAACATCACATTGAAACCACTCAACCCAAACTCTATACAAAACTTCACCTTGCAACCACTGAACTTTATACAAACCTTTCCCATCCAAAAGTCACTTCAAATAATAAAGTAAATTTAAGCTTTAAATATTTATAAAAGGAAACTTATTAAATATTTATGAAAAAAAAATATATAAATAAATTTATTAAATATTTATGAAAAAAAAATATAAAATAAACTTATACAATGTCACTGAAGAATCTGAATATTAATTTAGTTAATTTTTATAATAATAATTATTTTTGTTTAAAATATTTATCACGATGCAAATGCATTGTCACGAGTACATATTATTTTTTTAATTAAAATGCTTATCACAAGGTTAATCGATTATATAGTATTTATTTAAACGTACTAATAAAAACAATTTCCAAAAAGGCGAACATGTAAGACGTGGTTCGTTACCAATGCAATTCTTTATAGAATACTAATCTGCATGGCATCCAGTAATGCATCAACTTATTTGGATTAAAAATATTTAAATACAAAAAATGTCCATGAGAAAACCATTAATTTCATTTTTATAAGCGTACAATTTTCTCATTTGGTACAAGGTCGAGTGACAAACACGCTTACAATATTCAAAACCGTTTGCATGAATCGATATGGCACTATGAAGGTTTCGTTATGCACTATAAGGCTTCTCGGCTTTTAAAAAACAACTGTTGCTTCTTTTACCTGGCTCAACATTTAGTTTAAAGGCATATGACCATTAAGAAGGAACCTTGGTGGCAGGCAGAGCTGTAAAAACTTACACGACTGAGCTTCACGCGTTGAAGTTTATTTAATATCCTCTATGGGCTTGTATTGGACAATTCCACCATTTTCTTTATGGTGCCCGACCATCGACTAAGTCATGGAAAATGGCCTCTCTTGTTTCAGCATCCCTGGCAGGAAAAATGGCCTTTGAAGAGCCGTGAAGCCTTCAAAATGAGTGGGTATGGTGTGGCGTGGGCTGACCACAAAGAGGAAGATGTCCATTTACTGCTTGTGCTTTTTCATATACTCACGATTCACCCACATATTTGAATAATCTTAAATAAGATCCAGCTTCACGCCACTTCGTTTTTAATGGTGACAGTTGCAGGTGGTTACATAGACTTTAAACAAACACCAATTTACGCATTGAAAAAATTGGATAAAAATTAATAGATAATAAAATCTTTCGATTTGTTTATTTGCACGGCTGAAGACATGATCTGTTTTTTTTTCACTGATTTCTGTACGCAACTTAAAATCATTCATTTCCATGCCGTTTTTGACAAACTTTGGTAGCTTTAAATCGTCGCTTTCCATGCTTTTTTGACGATCTGAATTCTGAATTTGTTATTTAAAGTGGCAGGCTTTCTGTTCTTGCTATGATTTAGCGTTTCCAAACTTAGCTTATCAAATTCATCAAATTGAGTTGGCTTAACTATATTCTTTCTACTCCGGCTACATTCTTTCTCCTTTAGCTAAACATCATAATTTTTGAATGGCGAACAACTTGAGATGGGTTGTAATTTTCAGTCTCCTATTCATTCGGCTCCCGATGCTACCTGGCCGTTGTAAAAGCTTGATGCCCATCGGTAGAAAAGGTAAGGACTTCCACATGGGTATTGGGGAATATGGACATCACATTTCAATTCAAAAGATTTAGATTATACGTAGTCAGTTCTGATCATACATTTGCATTTACAAATTTCTCTTTGTTGAACACATTGAGTTATGGAAACAGGAATCAGAGAGCAGGAATGGGTAGCTGCAAAACATTACCAGGAGAGAATTGATGGAGCTTTTCTTAAATACTCGACTCACAACCAAACTCCGCATGAGGTATTTCTTGAACACAATGAACGAATTATTATGATTCTGATTATTATGTACGTCACAATTACGAGGCAGAGTGATAAAAGTTACCACCGTCGTACTGTGCAGCAAGTAAAAGTAGCTGAAACCGAAAGAGAAAATGAAGGCCGATCGAGAATGTCGTCTAGTAATAGAAATGCTGAGCGCGAATTCGAATCCAAGCGAACGATCCCTGGGGGGCCCGATGGTCAACACCATATGGATAATGGATTATAAATAAAATCCCATTGGTATTATTACGGGTAGCAGTATTTCTAGATGAGTTATCTTCTTCAATTAGGCAGTGAATGGATACTAGCTCACTAAACCTAACGGATTTTACAGCAAATAAAAAATCCATAAAAGCGTTGGGCTCGATAAATGTATTCAGGATGTGTTACGTGGTCTTTCAGTTATAAGAAACGATTTTGATATATCCCGATTCCTCTTTTGAACTGTTCTGCTAGTCTACATAAATGGTGTACTCTAAATCAAAAAATTGCAGTAACAGTATACGTACTTTTTCATAACACCAGTGTTTGTTTGAAAAACAAAAATGTTTGCAGACTCACTCTTTTGGAAATCCTACTCTTCCACGTTGTGCCGTGTGGACAATATTTTCTACCGCTGAAGTTACAAGCAGGAAGGACGTCGTCAAAATAAACTCGATTTCGATGCTTTAGGCATCATTTCATTTAATTAGTGCCCAATATGGATTGACACAGAATTGTGCTCGTAGTTTTTAACTCGTTCGATTTCATTCGTTATCCGCATAAGTCAACACTCAGCTTTGATTGAACATTCATTTAATCTACTCACTACTGTACACGTTTGATTCTTAATATTATAATTTTACGTCAGACATTAAAATCCAAGAAGACATACACCGGATTCAATGATATGTGAACTAGAAATTTCGTTTGTTTTAATGAAAGAAAAGATATTTATAAGATAAATAATATTTTTTTACTCTAAAAAAAAATTTACAAATAAGTTTTCATCAGAAATTTTATCAGAAATTTTTGAAAATATGAGTTAGAGTTTTGAGCGCTTTAGGAGTTGTTTTTTATGATGCTGAATCTATTCCCACCATCCAGAAAACGGTAACGATTCAAAAGGGTAACAATTCAAACACTCCAGCACTCTGATTTTTATTTTTATTTTTTTGTTAAATTCCGCCAAAAATCCTCCATCCTAGAAAATTTGTGGTATGAGTAGACAACACCTTCTACAATTTTAATTTAACTATTAGGTAAATGGTAGAAATTTAATCTCCATAGAAAAATCCAAGAATATTTATACTAGTGTTTACATATTAAGGTTGAGATTTAACTCAAAGTTAATTATGCTTTTTAATTAATTTAAGAAAATGTCATATCACCACATGTCATATTTCACATGTAATATTGATAAGTCCTTGTATCTTTTATTTAAAAGTTAAGAATTTCCATGATAAAGTGGTAGTGAATCTTCAAGGTTAAGAATATTGTTAAGTGTTTCTTAAATTGCATAAATGTTCAACTCAAAAATTAATTTTATTTATAATAATAATTGAGTGATGTCTAATTTTGTTTATCTCTTGAGCTCTTTTAAATAAAAATAAAAAATAAATGAAAAAAATGTTCTAAATAAACAAATAATGTCGGCTATATTTAAAAAAATCAGCTCATGTTAGATCCATACTTAAGATAGATTTATGGTGGCAATAATAATAATAAAGTTATAATTTAGTTAAATTTATGATTTAATTTTAATTTAGGCAATGTGATATGTATAATGAAACAAGTATTTTAACGTTTATCATAGATTATTTCTCATAACTTTTTACTAACCATTTATTTATATAAGTATAGGAATAATAATATTTAAAATAAAATTAGAATTAACTTATTTTTTATAATATTTTTAATATTCTAAATATTGAATTCAAATTCCAATGAATAATCATGGCATTATTTTCTATTACTATCTTAGGAAAATTTATACTATGAAATTTTAATATATGTGATGACACATAACGAAGATCTCGATGTAAAATTTTCAAATAATATTTGAAGATTTATAAAACTGGTATGCCATACAAGTATTCTCTTAGAAAGAGCCCAAAAATCAGCATGTCTGGGGAAGCTACCATAACTTTTGCCCCGCACATCAAATTATGGTCATACTCAATGAATGACATACCAGAAATATGAAAGTATGTAGGTCAAAATTTTCATATTAATAAGAGATCAAATATCATACATATATCAAGATAAATATCAACCATATACCCCATTTATATATTCTTCATATTATTTTTTTAAAGGTACATAGATTACAAGTGACATTCTGATCAGAAGAACCATTTTTTCTTGGTGACTAAGAGATTTGATAAATAGAAATATTATTATTATGTCTTCAAACAAAGCTACTACTCTAATTAAACCTCCTAAAGGATCATCCAAGCTTAATGAAGAAACTGAAGACTATAAATTTAGGTTCTCTTAAATGGGGAAGAATTTTAATGAAACAGAGGATATTTTGTTGTAATATGTGGGTTTGTAATGCTATGAAGAAACCTTAAAAGACAAATTATGGATGAAATGGAAAAGAAGATGAAATAAAGAAAGGAATAAATATGAAAGGTTGTTTAGAACATGGAAAATAGAATCTTGCAGAGACTTCTGAAAAGCGATATTGAGATCCAAGGAAATAATTGAAATAAGGAAAACAATTGTATTGAAACTGAACAGTGATGAGGCGAATTTTATCACAATTAGAGAGAACAAATATTGAATCATAAATACATAATCATGATTTATCACTCGAAGATCCACATCATCATGGCTTCAAATCCACACCAAGGAACTACTACATTCTCAATATTGATATAAGAAATTTTGATGGAAATGATATTATAACATGGATATTGTAAATGAATAAATATTTTTATCTATGCCACCTAAAAACCTTACAAAACTTAAATATACTAGCAACTATATTATCACAAAATTAACATGTATGATATCAATATAATTCTGGAAGGTAAAAGGATTCAATTTTACCTTAGACCATTTTTAGATAGACATTAATATCACATTATGGGAATGCTAATAGCAATACATTATTTATTCAATTTGTAAATATTTTACAAAAGAGACCAATTACAAAAAATAATGGACAATACAAAAATTTGAGTCTTTCGGTAAAGAAAATTTCTAAAGATAATATGTTACAAATATTTATGAGAGCTTTAAAGAAAATAATCTAGAATGAGGTGTTCCTTTTGGAACATTTATATTTGAAGAATTATTTTTATCTAGGAAGTAATATTCAAAGTAAAAATATGGGTATTAGAAAATTAGGTTACTAATAACTATAGGGAAATCATGCTCTCTTCCATAAACTATCAAGGTTCATACCTTAACAAATGGATGAAATAAGATCCAAGATTTTATGTTTCAACTGTTTATTTTTGTAGATTGAGAGGTAATCCATGCCTTTTGGTTTAGGGTTTGGAGGAAAAAGCACCATGAGGGTCACTTGTGGTATTAGAACCCAAGTATGGGGTTTTGCATCAAATCACGTTTTCGGGATTTCCAGGTCCACATTTCTACATGTGATGGCATGGGATGATAAATGGAGGAAAGGAGAATCAAATGCTTATAAAATCATCAAATTTCGAGTTGTAGAAGTGGAGATATCAATTTTGAAGGTTAATTATGGAGATTTCACATATGTGTCAAGGTCGGCTTGGTGTAAAGTTGACATATGACAGTGGTTGAAGCACCCAATTACAATATTGGAGAAGCCCTTATGTTGATATAAATAGAAGGTGATTAGAAGGCTTCAAGGAATCAAAATATGTGCAACAAATGTAAGGAAAAGGGTTTAGATTACTCTTCCTATCCACAGTAAGCCAAGGAGAGGACAACAAAGGATTGGGAGGCTATTTTAAGGAGGTAAAGGAGTTGTCTAGAGTGTCCCAACCCTAATATTAGGGGCAGAGGAGCAGGGGTATTGTTTTAGGGTTGTTTGGGTGGATGAATAGCTCTTGGAAGGGATGTTGCAGTAAATATGTAGCTTGTTATAGCAAGTCGTAGTAGAAAAGAGGCGATCGAAGGGTTGAATAGGGTTGGAACACCCAACATTTCATCGAGGAAATCCTCCCCTCTTAGAATGATAGTTGCAACAAAAGGAGGGCTATTCTAGCCATGTTTGAGGACTATTATGACTAGTGTTGAAGTGCCCTATCCAGTCCACCAGTGCAACAATATAAATTCCCTAAAAGAGTGAGCTGGTGCATGATTTTCGAAGCAACATTTGGTGTTTGTTGGGTTAAAAAAGTGAACATTTTGGATCAAAATAATTGCAACATATGGAAGCCGTGTATTGAATTTAACATGGGTGTCAGAAGACTTCAATTAGGATCATATTCTGCATTGTAGTGTCTGGTTCCATTGATCTAGTTGAGTGAAGTGTGTTGACTACCCAAAGTAGCCATAGACAAGCTATCTTGATGTGACTAAGAGGAGTGGAAGGTTGGGTGATGTTTGGTGCCAAAGTGTAGCACCTTGATGGACAAAGGTGGTTGCAAGCCTGGCAGTTTGGAGCTCTAGAACTAGTCCTACCTAGAGAGAAGAGTGGATTAGCCCATGTACACTCCATAGAAGTGACTTGTCATAATGTTAGGTGGCAGCCCTCCTGGATTCTCGATGTGTTGTGGCCTTGATGGAATATGGCACAACTAGTGAGCATTACAGAAGCGAAGGATCGATAGGGCGATATAAGACATCAAGTTTTCCATTGTATATTATATACCATAGACTGTTTTACTATTCATATTTTGGTTTAATATAATGAAGATTCGCGATTGAAAAATATTGTACAATTTGATTAAAAATGGTGTATATTTGTGCATGTGTGATTTACTGATTTATATTTCTTGTTGTGAAAAGTAGTAAGGTTGAGATTCTTAGTTTGGTAGCATCAGTGATATATGAATCTAACCTAGACCCAACGGCATGGAGATTTGACATGGGATGAGAGCATGTCTGAGCTACCTTGAAAGTCAGTGAATCAAAGTTGTGTGTAGCAAAGTACAACGTTGGAGGGAGTTGGTCACATTGTAAGTGAAGGGATCACTATGATGTCGAAGTTGCAAATAGGTATCCAATATGAGGACATGTGGCAAGGGTTTTCCAACTATAATCCTTGGAAGAAAGGGATCGGGTTGGTCATGGTGGTAAAAAAGATCTGAGATTTTTTCGAGAAAGATATCAAGAATCCAAAAGTTGATCATCCTTGATGGTGTGAAGGATTCCTTAATACCACATTTGTCCAGAATGAGCAATGAACATGAGATGTGGATGGCTATTCAGCAAAATTTATAGAATAAGAATTAGAACTGAGTATTCGTGTTGGAGGATAACTTGAAGTCCAGCAAGATGATAAAGGTTGAAGGAGTGAATTTGTATCAAATGAGCTTGTCTCAGGTCAAATATGAGATTGATGCTTTCAGTGTCATAATTTCATATGGAAGTATGGCAAGGATTTCCTTGAAAGGGTTCATCAAGGAATGGAATCCCTTCATCAAAGGAATTGTTTCTAGGGAGAAATATCAAGACTAGAATAGACTATTGGATGACTTGATTCAGGAAGAGTTGCGAGATGAGGATCTTCAGTCATCGAAGAAGGCCAATGAGGACGTAGCACTTGCAGGGAGAATGAAGGGTAAGACAACAAGGACTTTAGTAGAGTCAAGTGTTTCCACTATGGCGAGATAGGACATTTTTCGTCCAGATGTCCAATGAAGAAGGGAGATGATGAAAAGAGGAAAGAAAAGAAGGTCATCGATGTTGCCACTTCAAATGAGATAGATGATCTCTCCTGGAGATTGGAAGAGGAATACTTTGCTATGATTTCTCATTTCTCATAGGGTACTATCAAAGAGGATGGATGGTACGTGGAAAGTGGTGTGAAGAAGCATATGAGAGGGTCACATGAGGATTTGAGATTCTAGTTGAATGGGACTTGAAATTTCACATGGTGTTGGGTGACAAGAGTTAGTTAGAAATCTAAGGACCAGGTGTTGTGCCATTAAGGATGGATATAGGCCATATGATGCGGGTCGAGGATGTATTGTTTGTACCAGGACTCATATATAGAATTATTTCAGTCTCGATGATGGAGAGGAATGGGTTTCAGGTCTTGTTATAGGATGGGAAGGGAAGATTCAGGCCCATAGGCTCTAATTACGATGGGATTCTACTCAGAATTAGAGAGCATGGTCTCTACAGGTTGACGGGAAAGCTTATGAATGATGGGAAGAAATAGGTGTAGGTTCGAGAGAATCAAGTGCAAGTGCAGGCTTCAGAGGAGCAAGTACACTTTCTCGAGAAGAAGGTCCGGGTTATAAATACTTAGAAGGAGTTGAATTCAAGGGAGATATTGCAGGTTTAGAGCAAGACTTTACAGCCCAAGACGAGCGCATGGTCAGTGGGGAGAAAGTTTTCTTCCACATATACCAAGAAAAAATCATGGAGGGATTGCAATGCGATACCAGAAAAGAAGAATAAGGAGGGTGCTTCCAGCAATGACAATGACACTTCTAAGAGGGGCATAGTTCACCGTACACAGATTGTTGCAATTGTGAGCACCATGAGTTGGGCTAATGTTGTGATTAATGATGATGATGATGAAATACTTCCTATTATTGGAGGGAAAAGCACCAAAAGGGTCATTTGTGGGCTTAGAACCCAAGTATGGGGTTTTTCACCAAATCGTGTTTTGGGAATTTTCAGGAGAACATTTCTACATGACGATAGAGGCTAGAAAGAAGAATCCTACACTCCGAGAATTATCAAATTCTGAGTTGTATAAGCGGAGATATGATTTTTTGAAGGTTAATTAAGGAGTTTTAACATATTTGTCAAGGTTAGCTTATTGCAAAGTCGACATATGAGAGTGGTTGAAGACCCTGATTACAATGTTGGAGGATCTCTTCTGTTGATGTAATTATAAGGTTATTAGAAGGCTTAAAGGCATCCAAAAATGTGTAAAAAACTCAAGGAAAAGGGTTCATGTTTATCTTCCTAGCCGCAACAAGCCAAGGAGAGGAAAATGAATGATTGGTAGGTTGTTTTAAAGAGGTCGAGGACTTTTCTAGAGGGTCGCAACTGTTTTCTTAGAGCCCAAGGGGTAGCGGGACTATTTCAGGGTTGTCTGGTTTGAGGAATAGCCCTTAGAAGGGTTGTCGTGGTTAAGAGGAAACTTGTTGTAGCATGCTGAGGTAGAAAAGAGGATTTGGTGCATGATTTTTGGAGCATTCTTGGGTGTTTTTTGGGTCAAGAAAGTGACCAGTTTGGATTAGAATCATTGCAGCTTGTGGAAGTTGTGTATTGAATTTGACGTGGGTGTCATAAGACTTCAATTACGAGCAAATTTCATAGTGTAGTATTGGGTTCCATTGATTTGGAGGAGGGCCATAAGTTGGCTACCCAAAGTAGCCCTAGGCGAGTTGTCTTAACGTGACTAAGAGGAGTTGAAGGTTGGGTGAATTTTGGTTCCAAAGTGAAACACCTTGATAGAGAAAGGTCGCTACTATCCTGGAAGTTTGGAGCTCAGGAATTCAACCTACCCAAAAAGTGGATTCGATTAGCTCTTCTACACTCTACAAAAGTGACTTGCAATAGTGTTACGTGGTAGCCCTCCTCAAGTCTTCATGCATTGTGGCCTTGATGGAGTAGGGCATAACTAGTGAGTTGTACAAAAGAGAAGGACCAAAAGGACAAGATACAACATTGATTTTTTCATTGTATCTTGTATACCATAGACTATTGTATTATACATATTTTGGTTTAATATAACAAGTATTGGTGATTCTACATTATTGTAAAATTTGAATAAAAATTGTGTATATTTGTGCATGTGTGTTTTACTACTTTATGTTTTCCATTATGCAAAGTATTTCTAGTTGAAATTATTGGGCTAGTAGCATCAATTGTTTTAAGACTTTAACCTAGACCCAAGGTTGTGGAAATTCAACATGGGATCAAAATGCATCTCAACTAATTTGAAAGTTGAGGATTCAAAGTAGTGCAGGGCGAAGTAGAGTGTGAGAAGGAGTTGGTCACATTGTAAGTGAAGGGTTAACTAAAATATTAAAGTTACAGACAGGTCTATGATATGAGAACAGGTTGGAAGGGTTGTCCAACTATACTCCTTGGAAGGAAAGGATCAAGTTGGTCTTGCAGGTCAACAGGATCTACGATTTTGAGTAGAAAGAGATCAAGAAGACAACTGACCCTAAGGAGTTTGATATGTGGGAATATTTGGATATGAAGGAAATGTTGATCATCCTTGATGGTGTGAAGGATTACTTAATACCTCATTTTTTTTGGAAGATAAATGTACATGAGATGTAGATGGCTCTTCAGAATTTGTTCTGGAATAAGAATGAGAACCGTTTATTGGTATTGCAAGATTATTTGAAGTCCCCCAAGATGATAAAGGGTGAAGGAGTGACTTTGTATCTAATTAGGTTGTCTCGCGTTAGAGATGAGCTTGTTGATGTTAGTGTAAAAACTTCATATGGAGATATGGTAGGGATTTCCTTGAAAGGGTTCAATGAGGAATGGAAGCACTTCATCAAAGAAATAATTGCAGGAAGAAATTTCTAGATAGGAATATCCTGTGGAATGAATTCATTCAAGAAGAGTTGCAAGATGAAGATATTCATCCATCAAATAAGGCAAATGAAGATGTGGGACTTGAATCATGAATGAAGGGTAAGCCGAAGAAGGACTTGAGTAGATTCAAGTGTTTCAACTATGGAGATATGGGTCATTTTTCATCGAGATGTCTAATGAATAAGTGAGATGATTACAAGAGGAAAGGAAAGCAGGTTGTTGGTGTTACCACTTCATCTGAGATAGATGATCTCTACAAGAGATTGGAAGAGGAGGACTTTGCTATGATTTCTCATTTCTCACAAGGTACTATCAAAGAGGATGGATGGTACGTGGATAGTGGTGTGATGAAGCATATGATAGGGTCACATGAGGTTTTGGAGACTCTAGCTAAACGGACTCGAAGTTGGACATTGTGTTGGGCGATAAGAGTTAGCTGGAAATTTGAAGATCGAGTGTTGTGCCATTCATGATGGAGACAAGATGTATGATGTGGATCTAGGATGTATTGTTTGTACCATGACTTAGATATACCATGATTTTCATCTCGATGATGAAGAGGAAGGGGTTTTAGGTATTTTTCGAGTATGATAATGAAAGACTCAGGCCCAGAGGCTCTAAGTAGGATACAATTGTATTAATAATTAGAGATCATGGTCTCTATAGGTTTACGCGCACACCTTTGCATCATGGGAAGAATCACATGGAGCACGTCTAGGTTCCAGAGAACTAGATAAATTCCAGGTGTAGGTTCATGATTCAAACGAGTAGTTGTAGGTTAGCTAGAAGAAGATCCAAGTTCCAAAGACTTAGAGGGAATCAACTTAGAGAGGGAGCTTGCAGGTTGAGAGGGATACTTTGTAGCACAAGACAAACGCATGGTCAGTGGGGAGCAAGGGTGATTCCACATCTAACAAGAAATAATTATTTAGGGAATGGAAAGCGATACTAGAAAATGAGAAGGAGGGTGCTTCTAGCAATGGCAGTAACACTTTCGAGAAGGGTGTAGTTCACTACAAGGATTGTTTCGATTGTGAGGGCTAGGAGTATGGCCAGTGTTGGGATCAGTGATGAAGATGACAAGATACTTCCTAGTCTTGGAAATACCTCCCAAGGTAAGAGGAAGTGTTGATTTGTGTAGCTTGGGAGCATTGATTATGGACTTTTTAGATATGTGTTAAGGTCCACATGGTGTAAAGTTTACCTATGACAATGGTGGAAGCCCCTAATAACAATGTTGGAGTAGCCCTTGTGTTTATATAAATACAAGGTGATTATAATGTTTAAAGGCATCCAAAAATGTGCAACAAACTCAAAGAAAAGGGTTGAAATTTCTCTTCCTATATACAACAATCCAAGGAGATGACATCGAAGGATTGGGAGGTTGTTTTAAGGATTTTGACGAGCTATATAGAGGGACACATCCATGATCTTGGAGGTCAATGGGCAGGGAGACTCTTTTATGGATGTTTTGGTGGAGAGATAGCCTTGGAAGGGTATCCGCAGTCAATAGGCAGCTTGTTGTAGCAAAACATAGTAGAAAAGAGGAGGTTGAAGGGTTGAATGGGGTTGGGACATAGCAGCATTGCATCCAAGGCTATCCTCCCCTCTTAGAAGGAAATCCAAAGTAAAAGAAGGTCTATTCTGGCCATGTTTGAGGACTATTAGGACTATTGATGAGGTTCCCTAACCCGTCTTGCAATTCATAAAACTAATTGCCCTAAACAATTGAGCTGGTGCATGTGTTTTGGAGCGGTGTTTGGTGTTTGTTGGGTCAAGAAAGTGGCCAGTTTGGATCAGGATCATTGTAGCTTGTGGAATTTGTCTATTGAAGTTAACTTGAGTGTTAGAATTCTCCAATTAGTAGAAAATTCCGCAGTGTACTGTTAGATGCCATTGATATAGATGAGGGCATTGTATTGGCTACCGAAAGTAACCCTAGACAAGCTATATTAATGTGACTGAGAGTAGTTTTAGGTTGGGTGAAGTTTTGTGCTGAATTGTGGCACCTTGATGGACAAAGGTGATTGTTAGCCTAGAATTTCGGAGCTTGGGAATTAGGCCTACCTAGAGAGAAGATTCGGTTAGCCTGTGTACACTCTACATAAGTTACTTGCAGTAGTGTTAGGTGGAAGCCCTCCTTGAGTCTCGATGTGTTGTGGCCTTCATGGAATAGGGAACAACTAGTGAGAAATATAGAAGTGAAGGACCAAAAGGGTGAGATATGAAATCAATTTTGTCATTGTATCTTGTATACCATAGAATATTGTATTATTTATATTTTAGTTTAATATAACAAATATTGGTGATGGTACATTATTGTACAGTTTGATTAAAAACTGTGTATATTTGTGCATGTGTGATTTATTAATTTAATTTTTTTCTCTGAAAAGTAGTTCTATTTGATATTATTATTTTAGTAGCATCATTGATTTTAAGACTGTAACCTAAACCCAAGGTCGTGGAAATTCAACATCAACTATAATAACAAATATAATGTTTCAAGTAAAATAGAAATTACAATAAGGGGCATAAATTTGGTATAAATAATTTATTGTACATATTGTAGGAATATACAGGCTAAGATCCTTAGATAAAACACCAAAGGTCACTGCTCACAAATAGATCACAGATCAGTAGACCAGTATTTGATGTGGTTAAAACCCTCGAACAGGGAAATAGTTGACGACCTAAACCAATGCGCCCACTTCACGAAATTTATTAATATAAATAAAGAAAATTTACATAAGCTTCTCTCATAAAAGGTTACCAGAAAAATGACCCTCGATGCTCTTTAAATAGAGATCATGGACCAATCAGGTGTTAATCCACATATCAAGTGTTAGTAATACTGAGGAGAGAATAATCATCGGATGACTACATATCGTGACCATAGGATTATTAGTTGCAAATGTACATAGTATCAATTTATCTAAATCTACGTTAGACCAAGTTATACTTAAATATTTCCTATGTGTTGGAATATCCTAACATCACCCCTTAATAACAACTTGGGATATGATTTAAGGGTTTACAAAGGTGACAAAAAAGGAGACTATTTCCTATGTGTCAAAATATCCTAACATCCCCCCTTAAGAACAACCTGTGATAAGATTGAAGGATTAACAAAGGTGACACAATAGGAGAAGGAATGAGGCATTAGAGCCTATCCCCCCTTAATGATAATTTTCCTGAAATCCAAGCATAGAACAAAGTTTGGTAAACTTTGCTTCAATGAGAGCCTTTGTAAAGATATTAGCAACTTGATCATTGGTTGAACAATACTGCACTTCAAGAACACGATCATGAATGAGCTTTCTGATGAGGTGTATGTGGAGCTCAGTCTGTTTCATACATTGATCCTGAACTGGATCTTTGGATAGCTGAATTTCACTCTAATTATCACACCAAACTGTAGTAGGATGTTTTTTGGTCAGGATCTGACGAAGCCACAGGGCTTTCTTGCTCGCTTCAACTGCACCACGATACTCTGCTTCTACCGAAGAAAGAGAGATGACACTTTATTTATTGCAATACCATGTAATAGGTTCTGAACCAAGACTGAATACATAACCTGTAGTAAAATTTCAATCATCAGGGTCACCAGCCCAATCAGAATCAGTGAAACCAATCAACAAGGGAGATGTTGTTGCACTGTAATGAATCTTGAACCGAATTGTACCTCAAATATATCAAACTATTCTTTTAGCTGCTTTCCAGTGACTTTCATGAGGTTGGTGCATAAACCGATCAACAAGACCAATGGAAAAGGAAAGGTCAAGGCAGGTATGGGTTAGATACAGAAGTTTACCAACAAGTTGACGGTATAAGGTAGCTTCAACATCAGGGGTAGTACGAGTGACTGAAAGATTGAATCCAGACTGAAAGGGAGAAGGGGCTAGCTTACAGTCTTCCATGTGAAGGTGGAATAGAAGATCACAGTAATACATGGACTCAGAAAGGGTAAGACCTTCTCTGGATTGAAAGAGATGAAGACCAACCAAATAATGCAAGTGTCCTAAGTCTGTCATTTCAAACTTCTTTTTGAGGCTATAATTCACATGGTTTATATGGTTGGGATCACTACCAGTAAGAATAAGATCATCAACATAAAGAACAAGGATGATGAAGGACTTACCCACTTTCTTTGTGTAGAAAGTGTTGTCAGAATGACACCTAGAAAAGCCATTATCTAAGAGAAAGTTATCCATTTTGGCATACCTAGTCCAAGGAGCTTGTTTCAGACCATAGAGAGAGTTCCTCAGGTGACAAATAAGGGTAGAGTCATTTTGGATAAAACTAAGGGTTTTTTCCATGTAGATTTATTCATGCAAATCTCTGTGTAATAAGGAATATTGAACATGCATATGATGGACTTCCCATTTAAAGGAGGCAGCAAGGGAAAGAACAAGGCGGGTAGAACTCATTTTGGCAACAAGGTAGAATGTTTCAGTATAGTCAATGCCTTCAACTTGTGAAAATCCTTTAGAAATAAGATAAGATTTATCTTTATCCACTTTTCCATCTGGTCCAAACTTTGTTTTGTAAGACCATTTGCATCTAACAAGTTTTCTTCCCTTTGGAAGAGGAACAAGATCCCAAGTATCGTTTGCCAATAAAGAACGATATTGTTCATTCATAGCTTCATCCCAATCTAGATGACCTGAATATTCTTCAAAGGTGTCTGGATTGGGATTTTCTGGAACTTGAGCCAATAAGGAAGAGGATCTTTCAAACTAAGAATGTGTACGAGGTTGATCTACAGGGTCACCTAAAAGAGAACCTATTGCATCCCGAGTAGAGCGGACCTATATTTGAAGCTGTGGGGCTTAAGGAATATCTTGAGGAGGTGGAGGAGGATTTTCATCCTCACTGTCATCTTTCAAACTAGAAGGAATGCTGCAAAAAATAGAAGAGATAGAGAGAGGTGGCACATATGTTGAATTAGGCTTGTAATCCAAAGGTGGCACACTCGTCGAACTAGGCTTGTAGGCTGAAGAATTCTATAGCCTTTGACATCTTCAGAATATCCAACAAAAATTCATTTTTCACTCTTAGGTTCTAAGGCTTTATGTTTCACATCTGGAATATGGTCCCAAGCATCACTTCCAAAAACACAAAAATGACTTCCATCTCATTTGATTGAGCTCCAGGTTTCCTCTGGAGTTATATTCCTTAAAACCTTAGTAGGAGTGTGATTTAATATGTAATTTTCAAAGTAAACTTCTTCTACCCAAAAATTATGACTAAGTCCTTTAGATTGAAGCATATAATTAGCCATTTCTTTTAAGGTGTGATTCTTCCTTTCGGCTACACAATGTTGTTGTGGAGTATATGGAACATTATGTTGCAATTGAATTCCATGCTGAATGAAAATTTGATAAATTTTTTGTTAACATATTCTCCTACATTGTCTAATATTAACTTAAGAATTTGATTTCCATATTCAAAAAAGGCCTTAGAGGCCAAGAGCATGTTAAAAACTTCAGTCTTGAGTTTTAAGAAGTATACCCAAGTGCATCTGGAAAAATCATCAATGAAAGTTAATAAGTATTTGCAGCTAGAGAAAGAAACAAATAGAAGTGGACCACATAAGTCACTGTGCACAATATGCAAAGGGGCTAAGCATGCCAAGAGGCACATTTGTCAAAAATATCCCGATGATGTTTTCTAAGTACACAACCAGAAAAAAAACCATCTCGGAAAGATACCATAGGAAGACCTATCACCATATTTTATTTATATACAGTTTGAAGAGATCAATAGTTTAAGTGGAAAAATATCTCATGCCAAAGTTTTCTCACTTCATCATTATGAGCAACAAAAATGAAGGGGAGACATGATGACCCAAATTTGTTAAAAATATTTTGGATATTTGAGGTCCATAATTAAAACATCATGAGGTGAGAATTCTATTGTTTTCACTTCGCCTAAATGAGTTATCTGATAGATATATAGAAGGTTGTAGGACAAGGTAGGAACACATAATACAGCATTAAACTGGCCATTATCTAGATGGATGGTTGTATACCCTACAAGACTAAGAGATCTATCATCACCAACATACATATTTCTGGTGTTAGAATCATTTAAAGAATAAAACATGGTTTTATTTTTGCCATGTGGTAAGATGCTCCAGAATCAATGAACCCCTCATGAGAATGAGAAGAAGATGATACATTTAATGCATAACTAGATCTTGATGCTTGACAACTAGAAGGAGAAAGTTCCATTACTCAAGATGAAGTTGAAGGTTTCTCCAAATTGATGTTGTGCTTCTTCAATACTGCTTCCAAGGCTTCCATCTTCTTAAAACATCTGGCCTCTACATGGCCATCATGATTACAAAATTTGCAATGTATATCTGTTTTCTTCCCTTTTTTTTTATTTTCCTTATCAGTTTGATGAGTTGATTTTTTATTTTGCAGTTGAAATTACTTAAGACCCATGTTTGGTTTAGGACAATTATTTTTAGGATGCTTCTTCTTCATATCCTTTTGATATGGTTGTTGCTGGGCTGCTAAGGCTTTCCTAGAAGAGTTACCAATATTAATAAGACCAAGGTGTAAGAGTTTTTCTTGTTATCTTATCAAAGAATTGCAAAATGCATCGAAAGAGGGGGACTTGTATGTTGTTCCTTGAGAAATAAGGACTTCTCTAGTGACATGGAAGGTGGAAACAAATACAGAGTATGCAGGGCCAAGATTAGCAAGAATGGAATAGATCAGGCTACCATATTCCTTTTCTACCTTACAACCTTCTAAAATTCATTCAAGGGTATTGAATTTGGACAAAAAATCTTCAATAGAGGGGAGACTATTGGGGTCCAAAGTTAGCAACTCATTTTCAATTTGGTGGGCCCTAATTTCCTTTTCAAAGCCAAAAACAATATTTAGATTTTTCATAGCTGCATCAGGGGTGTCAATTTCTTGGATATGAAATCGAAGATCTTGAGTAATGGAAATTCCTATCAACCATTGTGCTTAATCTTGTTTATTTTCTCATTTAGCGGCTTTATATCCATCGGTATATTTAGTTTCTTGTCTTGTGGCTATTTTTAAAGCCCTTTACTTCTAAGTAAGTCTATCATGTAGGATAGCCATTGGAAATGATTAGTACTGTTAATAATAATAAGGCATGCAATTTCCATATTTTTGAAAAACACTAAAGCTGAAAAGGCTGAAACTAACTCTACCAATGGAAAGATCTCAAAAAATTAGGTTGTTTAAAAAAAACGGCTCAGAAAATGACTTCTGGATGAAGAAGTTATTCCTTTTTGAAAACAATGTGTTGTAGATGTTGAATAGTTACGTGAAAGGTTGAAAGTTGGTAAGGAAGTTCTACTTTTAAAAGAAATCCCCCACCTTTTACAAACTTAATGCAATAAGCTCACTTAAAAAAAAAACTACTTTATGTGACCCACTTCTATAAATAAGTGAGAGTCACTTTTACAATGTTACATTTACATGTGCTTTTTAAATAAACACTCTTTTTAAAACCAACAACTTGCCAAAGGGCTTTATAAGAAAAAGTAGCTTAACAAAAAGATTTCTAGAAAAAGAAGCTTGAGAAAGAGACTTGAACCCAAAACCTCTATTCTAATAAACTAACTATACACTAAGTAAGCTAGTAAAATAATTATCTAATTGTTTGAAAGGAGGAAGGTTTTTTTTTTCTTTTCTTCTATGTGTGTTATTTTTCTTGCCAAAAAAACACAAAATCTGTGCAAAAAAACCAAGCCTTATGGAATAACGTTAGATTTTCGTTAGTATTACCACCAACTATCTATTTTTTCACTATTTCTAATTTCCTGTGATCACACAAAGATGCAGGGAAAGAGCATACGTAGAAAAAAAATATTGTCTTCATTTTTCTGATTTGCGAAGATCGCACACAGTGCAAAGAAAATATAACACACACAGAAGAGGGTATAGATATGGAAATAAAAAATATATAAACAAAATAAATAGAAGGATTAATAAATATAACTGCAAAAATGATACTTTATACCTCCAGATCTAAAATGACATAACTTGGAAACTAGGAAACCTCTTCGCATGAAATGAAAGGGGTTCCTCACTATAACAGATGCTTCACACAAAAAATAGAAGTTCTCCCCACCCAAAAGTGGTCATAAATAGTAGATCTAGAAAATGTGAATCGTATGCAGTCAAACCTGCTTTGCATTTGGATCAAAAATAGATGTGGCCCTCAACATGGCTCTGATACCATGTAGGAATATACAGGGTATGTTCCTTAGATCAAATACCAAAGGTTAGTGCTCAAAAATAAATCACAAATTAGTACACCAGTACTTTTGATGGTTAAAACCCTCGAAAAGGGAAACTGTCCATGCCTTTAGCCAACGCGACCGCTTTAGGCAATTTATTAATATAAAGAAAGAAAATTTACATAATCTTCTCTCATAAAATGTTACTGGAAAAATTACCCTCCAAGCTCTTTAAATAGAGATCATGGACCAAGCAGGTGTGAAGCCACAGATCAAGTGTCGGTAATACCGAGGAGAGAATGAAGCATCAGATCACTGCATATCGTGACTCTCAGATTATAAGTTACATATGTACATAGTAAAGAAACACACTTTACCTAGCTCTACTCTAGAACAAGTTATACATAACTATTTCCTATGTGTCAGAATATCCTAACATCCGCCCTTAAGAAGAACTTGGGATAGGATTAAAGGATATACAAAGGTGACACAAAAGGATACTATTTCCTATATGTCGAGATATCCTAACATCCTCCCTTAAGAACAACTTGGGATAGTATTGAAGTATTTGAAAAGGTCACACAATAGGAGAAGGAGGACGCATTAGAGCCTATCACCCCTTAATGATAACTTTCCTAAACTCATTTGTGAGAGCCTTTACAAGGATATCAGAAACTTGATCATTGGTTGAACAATATTGCACTTCAACAACACGATCAGGAATGAGATTTCTGATGAATTGTATGTGGATCTCAATGTGTTTCATACACTGATGTTGAACTGGATCTTTTCATAGTTGAATGGCACTCTGATTATCACACCAAATTGTAGTTGGATGTCGTTGATGAAGACAAAATTTAGTTAGGATCTGACAAAGCCACAGGGCATCCTTACTGGCTTCAATTGCACCACGATAATATACTTCTGCCAAAGAAATATAGATGGAAATTTGTTTCTTACAAGGCCATGTAATAGGTCCTAAACCAAGACTGAATACATAATTGTAGTAGAATTTGGATCATCAGGGTCACCAACCCGTTCAGAATCAATGAAATCAATCAACAAGGGAGATTCTCATACACTGTAATGAATCCCGAACAGAAATGTACCTCGAATATATTGAATTATTCTTTTAGATTATTTCTATTTAATTTCATGAGGTTGGTTCATAAACCGAGAAACAATACCAACGTTAAAGGAAAGGTCAGGACGGTTATGGGTTAGATACATAATTTTACCCACAAGTTGTCGGTATAAGGTAGCATCAACATCAGGGGTAGTACAAGTGACTGAAAGCTTGACTCCAAACTAAAAGGGAGAAAGGGTTGGCTTACAGTCTTCCATGCGAAAGAGCTGCAGAAGATCATAGGAATACTTGGACTGAGAAATGGTAATACCTTATTTAGATTTCAAGACTTGAAGAATAAGAAAATAATTAAAGTGTCCTAAGTTTGTCATTTCAAACTTATTTTTGAGGCTAGACTTCACATGGCCCTATATGGTTGGGATCACTACCAGTAAGGATAATATCATCAACATAAAGAACAAGAATCTTGAAGGACTTACCCACTTTCTTGGTGTAGACAGTGTTGTCAAAATGACACCTAGAAAATCCATTATCTATGAGAAATCTATCCATTTTGGCATACCAAGTTCGAGGAGCTTGTTTCAGACTGTAAAGAGACTTCCTAAGGCAACAAACAAGGCTAGAGTCATTTTCAATAAATCTAAGGGGTTTTTCCATGTAGATTTCTTCATGAAAATCTCCATGTAAGAAGTTTTATTTAACATCCATTTGATGGACTTCCAATTTAAAGGAGGCAGTAAGGGAAAGAACAAGGCAGACAAAATTCATTTTGGCAACATGGGAGAAGGATTCAGTATAGTCAATGCCTTAAAAATTGAAAATCATTTAGCAACAAGATGAGATTTATGTTTATCTACTTTTCCAGCTGGTCCAAACTTGTTTTGTAAACCCATTTACATTTGACAATTTTTCTTCCCTTTGGAAGGGGAACAAGATCCCAAGTATCGTTTTCGAGTAATTAAAGATATTCTTCATTCATATCCACGTACCAATATGGATGACCTGAAGCTTCTTCAAAGGCGTATAGATCAGTATTTTCTGGAACTTGAGCCAATAAGGAAGAGGCTCTTCGGAACTCAGAACATGTTGCAAGGTCACCAAGAATAGAACTTGATGCATCCCGAGTAGAGTGGACCCATCTTGGAAGCTGTGTAGTTGAAGGAATATCTTGAGGAGGTGGAGTAGGATTGACATCCTCACTATCATCATCCAAACTAGAAGGAATTTTGTCAAAAATATAATAGATAGAGAGAGATGGAACATATGCTGAATAAGGCTTAGAGGCCAAAGGTGGCACACCTCCCAAGCTAGGCTCATAGGCCGATATATTTTCATCAAAGTTTACATCTCTTCTAATGATTATATTTTTGGATTTTGGTTGAAGAATTATATATCACTTGACTTCTTCAGAATATCTAGCCAAAATACATTTTTCACTCTTAGGTTCTAAGGCTTTATGTTTCACATCTGGAATATGGGCCCAAGCTTCACTTCGAGAAACATGAAAGTGACTTACATAATTTTTTATTGAGCTCTAGGATTATTTTGGAGTTATATTCCTTAAAACCTTAGTAGGAGTGCGATTTATTTTTTAATTTTCACAGTTAATTTCTTTTGCCCAAAAATTAAGACTAATTCCTTTATATTGAAGCATACAATTAGCCATTTATTTTAAGGTGTGATTCTTCCTTTCAATTACACCATTTTTTTGTGGAGTATATGGAATAGTATGTTGCATTTGAATGGCATGCTCAATGCAGAAGTTGATAATTTTTTTGGTAACATGTTCTCCTCCATTCTCTGATATTAACTCAACAAATGACTTGAAGGCCAAGAACATGTCAAAAAAATCACTCTTGAGTTTTAAGAAGTATACCCAAGTGTGTGTAGAAAAATCATCAATGAAAGTTAAGAAGTATTTGTAGCCAGAGAAAGAAACAACTGGAATTGGACCACATAAATCATTGTGCACAAGTTGCAAAGGGGCTCAGGCATGCCAAGAGGCACTTTTGTCAAAACTATCTCGATGATGTTTTCTGAGTAAACTACCCAAACAAACACCATCTCAAAAAATACCATAGGAAGACCTATCACCATATTTTCTTTACATAGAGTTTAAAGAGAGCGATAGTTTAAGTGACAAAATCGCTCATGCCAATTTTTTCTCACTTCATCATTATGAGCAAGAAAAATGGAGGGAAGACATGATGACCCAAATTTTTTAAACATATACAACCTTGTGGAATCATCAGCAATGTCAGTAGCTAAAATACAATTAGGATATTTGAGGTGCTTAATTACAACATCATGAGGCGAGAATTCTATTGTTTTCCATTCACCTGAATCACTTATCTGATAAATAGATAGAAAACATAGTTACCGATGAAATAGGTAACCTGACCTCAAAACGGGAACTCTAGCCCAAAAACTCTCAAAAAACATGAAAAAACACCCCCCAAAAAAAAAGTGTGTCTTCCAGAACGCACTTGTTTTTTTTTTAAGGTCAAATTTCAACATTTTCTAAAATTATGCTAAAAAAAAATTGTTTGTTGAAAAAAGGATTGAAAAAACACCCCCCCAAAAAAACGTGTGTCTTCCAGAACGCACTTCGTTTTTTTTTAAGGTCAAATTTCAACATTTTATAAAATTATGGTAAAAACAAAATTGTTTCTTGAAAAAAGGATTGAAAAAACACCCTCAAAACAAAACCAATTGATGCTGGAATAACAAAAAAAAAAATTGTGTCATACTTTTGGCATTTTTAAAAATAGAAGTTACATTTTTTTAATTTTTAAAATTCAAACATTAAAAAAAAACCTAAAATTAAGAAAAAAAATAAATTAAAAAAATAAAAACATTGAAAAGCTTAAAATTTAAAAATATATGAAGATAAAAAAAATAAAAATAAAAACAAAGTAAAAATTTTAATTCAATCATTAAAAAAAACCTAAAATTTAAGGCAAAAAAAAATAAAAAATAAACCAAAAAAAAATTAAGATTAAAATTTAAAAAAATATAGAAATTAAAAAATAAAAATAAAAACAAAATAAAAATATTAAATTTAAAAAAAAAAAAACAAGTAAAAAAAGGAAGGAAATTAAAAAAATTAAATATAGAAATTAAATTTAAAAAAGAAAAAGAAAATGCTTATTAAATTTAAAAAAAGAAAAAAAAAAATTAAAACAAATAATTAAATTTAAGGAAATATATTAAATTTTAATAAATTTAAAAATTCAAAATTAAAAAAAAAAAACACTATTCAAATTAAAAGGAAAAAAATAAAAATTAATTAAAAATAAAAAATAAAAATAAAATACAATAAAAATATCAAATTTAAAACAATATATATTAAAAAAACAAATAAACTATAAAAAATAAATTAAATTTAAATTATAAAAAATAAAATATATATATGAACTCAAAATTAAAATAGGTATATACATCAAATTTTATTAAATTAAAAAAAAGAGAGGTTAATATTAAAATAACAAATTAAATTTAAAAACAAAAATATTAAATTTTAATAAATAAATGAATAAACAAATAAATTTTGAAAGAAAAAATAAATTTTAAATATAAAAGAAAAAAATATATATATATTGTTAAACGAAAACTTTAAAAACTTTAAAAATCAATTAAAAGTGGATTAAATCGAAATAAATTAAAAAAAAATATAAAAAATTTATTGAATTTTATAAAATTATATTAAAAAACTAAAAGTAAAAGTTAATAACAATGAAAAATTATGAAATTAAAAAAAAAAAAATCAATTAAATAAAAAAAATGGGCAAAATTTAATAAAAATCATTAAAAATAATAATAATAATAATAAATTTAAAACAAAAAATAATAAAATTAAAAAAAAAATCAATTAAAAAAAAATTAAAAAAAAAAACAATTAAAAAAAAATTTAAAAAAAAATCAATTAAAAAAAAAACATTTAAAAAAAAACATTTAAAATTTTTTTTTTTTAAATTTTAAATGTTTTTTTTTTAATTGATTTTTTTTTTAATTTTTTGTTTTAATTGTTTTTTTTTAATTGTTTTTTTTTTTAATTGATTTTTTTTTTTAAATTTTTTTATTAATTGATTTTTTTTTAAATTGTTTTTTAATTGTTTTTTTTTTAATTTTTTTTTTAATTGTTTCTTTTTAAAAAAAAAAAAATTTTAATTTGAAAAAATAAATTTATTTTTTTCAAAAAATAAATTTCTTTTTTAATTTAATATTTTTATTTGAAGTAAAATTCGTTTTTTTTTATTTTTTTATTTTTTTTATTTTTTAAATATATACTTACATCTATTTTTTATTTGATTTTATTTTTATTTTTTTATTTTTTTTTATTTTTAATATTTTTATTTTAATTTGATTTTAAAAAAAAAAATTGAATTTCAAAAAATTTAAAATTATTTTTTTAATTCAATTTTTTTATTTTAAATTCAATTTGTTTAATTTTTTTTATATTTAATATTATAGAATAATTTTTTTTTTAAATTTAAAATTTAAAATTTATTTATTAAAATTTTTAAATTTTAATTTAATTTAATTGTTTTTCTTATTTTTTTAGTTTATTTAGTTTTTCATTTTTAAAATCTATAAATGGTTTCACTAAAAAAAAAAAAAAAAACACTAAATTTATGTATATTTGTTTTTTAATTATTTGCACGTGGTTTTTTTCATTTTTTTTGTTTTTTAATGATAGTTTTTTTTTTTTTTTTTTAATTTTTATTTTCTTTTTCTTTTTCAATTTTAATTGTTTTTTTTTAATTTGTTTTGTTTGTAAATTTTAAAAGTTGTATTTTTTTCCTTATTATTATTATTATTTTTTAATTTAAATTTTTAAATTTAATTTTTTTTTTTTAAATTTTTTTTCATAAATTTTAATTTTGTAATTTTAATTATTTTAAATTTTTTTTAAATATATATATATATATATATATATATTTAAATATATTGTTTTTTTTAATAAGTTCGAAAAAAAATGTTTTTGATTTTTTTTTTTTTAATTTTTTGGTGAATTTTTGTTTTTTTTCTTTAAATTATGTGTTTTTTTTTCTTCAAATTTTGTCATTTCCTTTGATATAATTTTCAAATATTTTTGGTTTTTTTATTTATTTTTGTTTAAATTTTTTCTTTTTATGAGCTATTTTTGTTTTTTTTTACATTTTTATTGGTTTTTTTTATTGTTTTTATATATTTTTTTTAATCTAAGTTTGTGTTTTATTACCTACATGAAAATCACCACTCTAAAAAAAAAAAAGGTTGATGCAGCATCAATACGTTTCAAAATTAGCATGAAAATCACTGCTCTAAAAAAAAAAGGTTGATGCAGCATCAATACGTTTCAAAATTAGCATGAAAATCACTGCTCTAAAAAAAAAAGGTTGATGCAACATCAATACGTTTCAAAATTAGCATGAAAATCACTGCTCTAAAAAAAAAAAGTTGATGCTGCATCAATACATTTCAAAATTAGCATGAAAATCACTAACATTTTAAAACAAATATTCATACTTCATAAATAAAAATATTAGAGTGTCAAAAATGTGCTAAAAAAAAAAGAGGTGATTTTGCATCACCACTTTTCAAAATCGGGTGCTTTTTATGCTACCAAAAAAAAGTAGGTAACATTACGGTTACCTATTTCATCGGTAACATTGTTAGAAGGTTGCAGGAGAATGTAAGAACACATAATACATCATTAAACTGAACATTGTCTAGATGAATGGTTCTAGACCCTACAACATCAAGAGATCTATCATCACCAACGTAAATTTTTTTGGTGTTGCAATCGTTAAAGAAGAAAACATGGATTTATGTTTGGGCATGTGGTAAGAGGCTCCAGAATCAATGAGCCACTCATGAGAATGAGTAGAAGAAGATAAATTTAATGCATAACCAGATGTTGATGCTTAACAACCACAAGCAGAAAGTTCCAATGCTGAAGATGAAGTTGAAGAGTTCTCCAAATTGATGTTATGTTTCTTCATTGTTTCTTCAAAGGTTTCCATCTTCTTAAAACATTTGGACTCTACATGGCCATCATGATTACAAAATTTACAATTTCTATCTATTTTCGTCCTTTTGTTTTCATTTGCCTTATCATTTTGTTGAGTTCCTCTTTTAGTTTACGGTTGAAATTGCTTAACACCCTTGTTTGGTTTATGACCATTATTTTTAGGATTCTTCTTCTTTGGATTCTTTTGATATGTTTGCTACTAGGCAACTAATGATTTCTTAGACAAGTTTGCAATATTAATAAGACCAAGGTGTAAGGTTTTTTCTTGTTCTCTTATCAAAGAATCGCAAAAGGCATTAAGAGAGGGGGACTCGTACGATGTTCCTTGAGAACTTAGGGCTTCTCTAGTGGAATGGAAGGCCGAAAAAAATATAGAGCATTGAGGGCCAAGCTTAGCAAGAATGGAATAGATAAGGTTATCATCTTCATTTTTTACCTTACAACCTTCTAAAATAACTCTAAGGGTCTTGAATTTGGACATAAAATCTTCAATAGAGGAGAAATTATTGGGGTTCAAAGTAAGCAAATCATTTTCAAGCTAGTGGGCCCTAATTTCATTATGAATACCAAAAGCAGTATTTAGCTTTTTCATAGCTACATTAGGGGTATAAAATTCTTGGATATGAAATTGAATATCTTCAGAAATGGAAATTCCTATCAACCCTCGTTCTTGATCTTGTTTCTTTTCCCATTTAGTGGATTTATCTCCATCGGTATATTTAGTTTATTATCCTGTGGCTATTCTATAAATCCATTTACTTCTAAGAAATTATATCATGTAGGATAGCCATTGGAAATAATTGGTGTTATTAAGAATAACGGGGCATGCATTTTCAAATTTTTTTTTTAAACAACCTGAAGCTAAAAAGGCTGAAATTAACTACTCCAATGGAAATATCGTGAAAAATTAATCTATTTAAAAAAAAAACGATCGGAAAACGGCTTCCAGATGAACAAGTTATGATTTTTTTAAAACAATGTGTTGTAGATGCTGAATTGTTACATGAAAGGTTGAAAGTTGATGATGAAGTTGTACTTTTAAAAAAATCCCCTCCCTACGCCCCCCCAACCCCCTCCGACCACCACCTTTTCCAAACTTAATACAATAATCTCACTTTAAAAAAACTACTTCATGTGACCCACTTTTATAAATAAGTGAGAGTCACTTTTACAATGTTACTTTTACATGCGATTTTTAAATAAAACCCTCTTTTTAAAATCGACAACATGCCAAAGGGATTTACAAGAAAAAACAACTAACAAGAATCTTTTTAGAAAAATAACCTTGAGAAAGAGACTTGAACCCAAGACCTATATTCTCATAAACTAACTATACACCAAGTGAGTTAGTAAAAGGATTTTGTAATTGTTTGAAAGGAGGAAGGGTTTTTTTTTCTCTCTTCGATGTGTGTGCTTTTTCCTAAAAAAAGACACAAAATCCATGCAAAAAAAAAAAACCTTAAGGCATAATGTTATATTTCCACTTAGTCTTACCAAAAAATATCTTTTTTTCCACTATTTTTGATTTCCTGAGGTCGCACAAAGACGCAAGGAAAGAGCATACGTAGAAAAAAAAAATCTCATAAAAAAAAAATTCTTTTCTGATTTGCAGAGATCACACACAACACAGAGAGAAGAGCACACATAGAGAAGAGGGTATAGATCCAGCAATAAAAAAATAATATAAACCTAAATAAATAGAAGGAACCAAAATAAACAGAAGGATTAATAAATATAACTGCAAAAAATATACTTTATACCTCCAGACCTGACATAACTTGGGCAATAAGAAACCTTTTCACATGAAATGAAATGGGTTACTCACTGTAATAGATTCTCTAGACACAAAAATGTAGTTCTCTTGACACGAAAGTGGTCAGAAGTAGTAGATATGGAAAACGGGAGTCGCATGCAATCAAACCAACTTTGGATTTGGATCAACAATGACTAAGGCCCTCAAATTGGCTCTGATACCATGTAGGAATATACAGGGTAAGTTCCTTAGATCAAGCACCAAAGGTCACCACTTACAAACATATCATAGATCAGTACACCATTATTTGACATGGTTAAAACCCTCAAAGAGGGAAACAGTCCATGACCTGAGCCAACGTGACCACTTGACGCAGTTTATTAATATAAAGAAATAAAATTTACATAATCTTTTCTCATAAACGGTTACCGAAAAGATGGCCCTCCATGATCTTCAAGTATAGATCATGGACCAATGGGGTGTTAATCGTTGATCAAGTGTTAGTAATACCGAGGAGAGAATGAACAGTCGGATAACTACATATTATGATCGTGAATTATAAGTTACAAATGTACATAGTAAAGAAACACACTTTACCTAACTCTATGCTAGACCAACTTATACTTAACTATTTCCTATGTGTCAGAATATCCTAACATCACCCCTTAAGAAAAACTTGGGATAGGATTGAAGGATTTACAAAGGTGAGACAAAAGGAGACTATTTCCTATGTTTCGAAATATCCTAACATCCCCCCTTAAGAACAACTTGGGATAGGATTGAAAAATTTAGAATGGTGACGCAAAAGGAGACTATTTCCTATGTGTCGAAATATTGTAACACATAGAATGCGTAGATGATGAAGTTCAACAAGTGGAACTATCACAAGATTAAGAGCTAGAAGAGACTATTGCAACAATTTTTTGTCTTACATTGCTTTACATCAGTAGTGCACAAACCCTCAATATATAAGGATATATTAAAAAGGAAAAAGGTAACGTTATTTATTTGCTTAGGTAGTACCCTTAACTTCATCAACTACAAATTGTTAAAACTTTCTAATTTCTTTGAATATCTAGCACTAGAATTTCAAGTAATGATTGTATATGGAGATACCATAAATTATTTAGGGAAGTGTGATAGTGTTAAGAAGAATAAGGAGGTGTATTTTTTGGCTATTCCCATGACTTTAATACAAATTGGTAGTGCTAATGTGGTATTAGGTTTTCAATGTTTATAATCATTAGGAACAGTGTCCCTTAATTTTAAAGTTTTTCTCATAATATTTTCCTTTGAGGGAAAGGAAATTGAGCTTAGAGATATCCAAGAGAAACCTTGTAAAGTGATAATCCCTAGTAACATCACAAATTTTTTATAAAATGGACACTGGAAAAAAAGGTCAATGACTATTGTAAATTATAAATTTGTGATTATGAATGACAATTAAATTTTTCATATATGTGACTAGAAGTAGCTAATTTATAGTATCTATAATGTGATAAAATTTAGTTGTATTTCTTTGGTAATTAATTGGTTTCAAACGATGACTAAAATTTGCGTGTATACGACTATTAGTAACCAATTTACATTATTTTATAATGCCACCAACATTTTGGTCATATTTCTTCTATCATTAATTGGTTTTATCGAGCGATCATATAGTGGTCATTAATTGGTTTCAAACGATGACTAATATTTACATATATATGACTATTAGTAACCAATTTACATGATCTTATAATGCGACAAACATTTTGGTCATATTTCTTTGATCATTAATTGGTTTTATCGGTGTTACACCAATATTTGGTCATCTAACCAGGTATGATTAGATGGATTGAGATACACCATGTAAGACCAATTTTACCATAGTAAAATTGCTTTCAGTAAGAAATAATTTAATAAACCATAGTTTATTAAGTTATTTTTGGTCCAAATGGAAATCCCCATGAGGAATAATTAAATAAATCCTTATTTATTTGATTTTTCTCTACGAATAATTAATTAAACCTCTGTTTAATTATATTGCTAGTCATATTTAACCCAATTAATGAGAAATAATTAGATAAATCATTATTTATCTTATTATTCTCTATGAATAATTAATTAAATATTTAATTAATTAATATTCCTTGTTAAATTTGACTAGATCATTTAGGAATAGTAAAATAAATCATTATTTGTTTAATTATTCCTTGATCCCATCATTGAAATGATAAATAAATATTTTATTTGTTTATTGTTTCTTAATAAAGGGATTTAACCAATTTAAATCCCTATTCCCTCCAAAAAAATATAATAAAGTATTCTAAGTGGTTAGATCTAGATTTTGGTTAATAATATTTTATTATCCACCATTATCAAGCATAACTCAATATTTTGTTATTAATAGGAGGGTTTTCCATTCACTTCTTAAGTTTGATCCATTTTATTATGGTTAGAATTTGATCCTCTTATCATTGTCTATCTTTGATTTACTTTTATTTTATTTTTTCTTATTGAGCTCCCTTTGAGTTCTACACATCTTGGGTATTCTACACCATTGGGAGAGAAACTCTGAAGCTGAAGCATTTGAGGAAAGACAAGAAACCATCCCATTGAGGGGAACTATATCAGTTCTCTTCCTAGGTGTCAGATAAGGAAAAAATATGTTTATAATTCTTGTCTTTTCCATTGGATATTTTGGAGAAACTCTTATTCCATTTTGTTGTTTAGATTCTTTATTTGCATCGATCTGAGTTTATTTTTCATTTGTTTCGATTGTCTACTGCAGATCTAAGAATTTTGACAACCATATTTTTTGTTAGGGTTATTTGTCACGTGCAACTAAAGTGATCTCATTTAATACAATTGAGTTAAGATTTCATACTAGCAATTGGCGACTCCACAATGTTTTATTCAAATTTTCCTACGTGGCCATCTGCTTCAGTACCTAGGGTTTTTTATTCATCTCTTTTTTAGCTTCTTAACATTTTTTTTTTACCTTTTATTATATAAAACAGTAAAAAGTCAAGTTTCACATATTTCTAGGTGTTTTCTGCATGTAACAAGTATTAGTCATGACAAAACATGAACAAATTTCTGCAACTTGTAGTTGGGACTTCTCGAAGTGAATCTCACACTTTTCAGCCCCAAACCTGCAAGTTCATAGCTCGGATAGTAGTTTTTGGGCCAAAAACTGTGAGTTCACCAGTCAGTAGGTCAGTACCTACGAGTTGCAGGTTTTTGCTACGTTTATTCTATAATTTTTAGGGTTTTCTGCAATTATTGTTCAGGTGTGATTGACATCTATCTCCTCTCGTCTTAGGTCTGTATATGCTTATTTTTTATTTTTTAATTGGGAGAAAGCTTCTTATGGCTTTAGTACACTTCCACCTTCTTAGGAAGGGTTTAGGTGAGTAGGTAGTCTGAGATTTTGTAGCACTTTCTGCCATTTTTTAGGGTCTGATCCCTCTTTCATTCGGATCCATTCAGATCAATTACTATCCCATCAAAAAATTCCTCTTGAGCCTTGTTTGATGTCTCCCTTAGGATCCCTCTTTTTTCCCTTAGGGCTTTAACATGTCGCCTCCCATTTTGGAGCAGTTTTCCCTCTAGTTTCTTGTTGTTTTTTGCGCCTGTTTTCAATAGATCTATGTCATTAGATCCATATCCCTTAGGCCTTAGATATTTTTGGCCTTTGTGTGTGTTTTGAGTCAATTTCGCCCACCTCTTAGAACAACTTCTTGGGAGCCCTTCTTTTTGGGTTAGAATTTATTCATATTTAGTTGTTTATTTTACTATCACTTCAGTTTTATTTACAGTTATACATCATTTTTTTTTGTATACACAAATGTTTGGGATTAGTTAAAATTAACACACAAATCACACACACTCACACCTAAAGTGAAGAGCACTTTTTTTAAACCACCAAGCCAAGACATAAACATTGTAATTAATGTATCTTCCCCTCTGCGCCTTTGTTTATCTCTCTTCATTATTTGGGTATCTATGTTTTGCAATATTTCTACCCCCAAGGCATTTATTCTGGACACTCTTAGGCCTTGATACCCAGTTTCTGTTAGGAATAATTACTCCACCTCACTGAATCAATCCTCTGTCGAGTCCCTATACTAACTCTGATTCTGGTCCATCGAGCACTCACTCTGATTCTAAACCTTATTCCCCTCTACTTCATTCTCGCACCATGTCAGGTGCCAATGCAGGTATTGGTCCTAACGCTGGTAATAGCCTTGGACCTAACTCTGGAGCTGCTAGTAGTGGAACCAATACTCAAACTATCCCGTTTACTCCCTTGCTACCTTTTGATGACAGATTTGAGCCTCCCCGATTTTAGCCAGTTAATCAATAACCCTAGACACCATGATCCAGGTTGGCCTGCTATGCCAACTAAGCTTCCTTCTGACATCCATAAGTTCGAAGGAAATGCTAGAGAGGACCCTACCAATTCTATCATTGATGACTATCTGTCTTCAATTATTCCAGTGTACACTCATTGGAGATGCTGCAAAGTGGTATGCCGACCAGGGCTCTTCCTCTCATTCCACATTTTCGACTCTTGTGAAATCATTTCTTTTCTACTTCGAGTTACCTCTCTGATATGATACCGGTACCGATTTGTTGACCAAATTCTATCAAACCTCTACCACCCGCTTTCTGACCATGTCCAAGAATGGCGTAGAAGGAGTAGCTTATATCGAGCTCCCACATTCGATGACCACGTTTATACGGATTGGTTTCTTAGGACGCTTTTCCCCTCTATTGGTAAAGATGTCGCATATCACTTTCCTCAGAAAGAGGAAGAAGCTCCCCAAATTGCATTGAAATATGACCTCATCTATGTCCAGTCTGGTTATGTTTAAACCAACTTACCAGATCTTCCTAGACCTAGTGGTGCAAACACATAGGGGGCATCTCACGTCGCCGATGGTATTGTTTGATCTCTTTCACATCCATATACTCATCCTCCCATGGGTTATGGTTTCCCTAAGGGAGGGGCTAGCGCCTCTAGCACTTATCCCCCTCTGGGCAACATGTATCCAGGACAAATAAAATTTTCCCCATTGGATTAGCAAATGTGAGGGCCTGCGGTTGCTCAACTTGTTTACCGCAATTTTTCTTAATCTCCTTTCCATCCATCTCAACAAATCAATTTTCCAAACCCTCTAGCATTATCACACCATCCTCCTATGCCTTCTCAACCCCTGCCATAGCAACCACCACATCTTTTGAATCAGGTGTACGCATAGCAGAGGGTGATTGATCCTCCAAATTCCAAGAAAAATAGGAAAGGCAACCAAAATCAACGAGTGCAAGGTAATCAAAGGCGCCAAGAGAACATGCCCAACACTAACAATCAATAATGGGGCAATCTGCCCAAGGAGGAGATGCCTCTTCAGACAACCAAGCCTTGTTCTTATTGTGGTGTGCATGGCCATTATACTCACGATTGTCCACTTTTACCCCAAACACATCAATTGTGGGAAGCACAACCAACTTCTTGAGGATATCAACCTCTGGTTTTAGCTCCTCTCAATATTGCACCTATTCAAACAATTGTTTTTACTGATACCTACCCTCAGCAAGGATATGTGGCCACCCAACCCCCTCAAGGTCAGAATTCCCTTCAAACCTCTCAATCTGGTACCTCTGATTACCAGATTCTCATGATGAATTCTGAAGTGGTTAATATTGCTGATGTCAACCTTCAAGCTCAGTTGCACCAATATGGCAATTAAACTGCTTCCTCTACAACTGAGTCTGAAACCAAAGTTTCCATAGAGTCCAGTTCGACACCTGATGCCCCTTTAAATATCCCTCAACCACGTGTGGAGGTCCTTCCCAAAGTTCCCAAAGGGTCATTACATCGAACTGCCACTTCTTCCAAAGCCTCCCATAATTACTCAATAATATATGACATAGCACAATCTCCTGTTGCGATCTCAATGCTATAAATCTTCCCATCATGCCCTTCACAATGTAAATCTCTATTATCTACTCTAGGCATTGTGGATCCTTGAGATGATCGTTTGATCATCTTTGATTTTGACAAATCATAACATCCCCCATTACCTTCATTTGTCACCTTCTAAATACCTGTCAACATTTGGAATGCCTATGTTTCACATTATATCATTGACAAGCAGGCATCCACCTATGTGATGTTTGCCTCTATTTGGAAGAAAATCGGATTGCCTGAGTTAGACCCATCCACTATCACTTTTCGTACTTGGGACAATCACTCTTCTCAGCCCCTTGGCATGTTCCATAATTTTATTGTTACTCTTGCAGGAAACATTGTTTGCATCGACATTGATTTTATTGATGCCCCCTTGAATTAAAACATCCTATTAGCTCACAGCTATAACTATGCGATGTTCGTTGTCATGTATGCGATTCATCGTAAGATGTGTTTTCCTCACAATGGAAGGATCGTTATGATAGACCACTTGACATATTACGAACCAAAGTCTCAGCTCTCTCCAAAGTCTATTATCTCTTTGGTGGTCAATAAGCAACAAGTCACATTTCTTACCAGTGTTTCACTCAGATTATATAAATATTCCACCTTACTTGGTGTTTTCCCTGGTCCCCCCCTCTTGTTGTAGATCCCATCTCGTTGAATGTTTGCATGATGCAATCTTTCCGGACTAGCCACAAGTGGTCTGGTTCAACCACCCAACATCCTAAGCCTCCACAGCCTGCTGGTGGTCACTTGACGAAGCCTACAATTCCTTCCTTTCAAGGACCTTCCTCTACAGTTGGTATCTCTTGCACTCCTTTTAAATCAAGAACGGTTCCCCCTAGACTTAACCAGTTGGGAGCCATTCCACTAGGCCATTACCCCTCTGGTCATATACATTTTGTAGATACCCCTTTTGGATTCCTTTCAGTGTCTGTTATGGCTACGTTGGGCCTTCCTAATTCAACCCTAGGGATCCCAGTCAGGTACATTGATCCCCCAGCTGAAACCCTGCTTGGTCAGCTCAAAACTTATATCGTTTTGACCCTGGTCCCACCAGTCGCCACGATTCCTGCCTTTGATTTAGTGCCTCAACCACATCAACAAGACTCTACTCCTATTTTGAAAGCATCTGGTCAGGGTGGAAAATCCAAAAATAAGGAACCTAAGGATAAGGTTTCCCAAAGAACTCCTGCTCCTCCTAAGCCTCCAAATATTTCACCTTTGTGCGTTTTGTCTGATGTTGTTGGGCATGCTACCCAAAATTGTCCTGAACGTCCTCTTGTCAATCATGTGGTCGATGACGTGTTTCCTTAATCCGATATCCCAAAGGTCCATGTTACCTTACCCGATTCAGCTAACAAACTCAAAATGTTGTGCAGGAATCACCCTTGTGCTTTGTGTGATTTTTATGGCCACTATTCTCACCTCTATCCTCATCTCAAAGATTTTTTTGACACCCTTGAAGCCATTCTCTAAGTCGAGGTCGAACATAGCTCACCCACTAATCCTCTACTGGTGTGTTTGGTTCAACCTAAACAAGAGTACATTTTCATACCTCCCCCCGATGTCAAGATAACAGAGCCTTCAGCCACCATCATTTATCTGTCATCATCCTTGAGATCCTTCACAGAAAACCCCCTTGGGGAATTCTCTTATGTTTCACCTGAACCTCCTTTGACTATCACCTTGGGCTCAACACTAGTATATGTTTCATCTACTAGATATTCGTCTACCCACTGTAGTGATGCATATGTGAACTATTTCTCTCATGATGATGCATCAGGTAGCACTACCACGTCATGTGGTATTTCTTCTACCAGCCCTCCCATATTTCATTCTGATGAAGACATTATGGAAGCAATGACCGCCCCTGTTTTTCCTTGGGATGATATGCACCACCATGCATACTTCCTTCCGCAACAGTCCCATGGCCAAAATGTTGTGGTGTCCAAAGAATTCATCCCTAGTGAGGTTGATTGGTTATATAACCCCTTACTTCGGGCCTATTTATTCGAACCACATACACCTTGTGGCCATTACATTGATACCCAATGTTTGGGTAAGGGGGCACCCATATTGGAGAGTCCAGTAGAAGCAATTCTCCACAACCCTCCTAGTGTATCTAGTAGTGTCAACCTTAGTAAAATTATTCCTCTCCATTTTGAAGAACCTCTAGAGCCCCATATCACTTCATATCACTCTAGAGATGATCCACTTAATCATTCCTTCATATTACATCATCAACCCAATCCCTTAGACATTTTTGTTGACTAAGCTCTAGCTAGGGGCATCATTCCATCCTTAGCATACAAGATCACTTCTCTCTACCACATATGCTTGGGGGTAGTATCCTATGCTTAGGGGCATGATGGCACCTCTGGCCACCTTTTCACTTGATTTTCATAAGTCTTTGCCTAGACCCCATCGATCTAGGTATGGTTTATTATCCTCCCATTCCTTGGACATTTTGTCCTACCGACCTCTTCTGTGAGCCATATATCATAGATGCCTGATACCATGTCTTCAAATATTCTACTTTATACCATACCTTACTTACCACTTAGTCCCCTTGTTTGACTTGGTGGATGGGGATGATTCTAGACCATCTCTAGTAGCTCATTCATGTATTCCTTTCTTACCTTGATACTTCACGAGGAAACATTCTTCCAAGAAGCTTTATGACCATCTTTTATACAAGTAAGGCAACCTTCCTGAAATTCATGGATCTTGTTTCAATGGTTGGTTTATCTACTACGATCATCACAAAATTTAGGGCCTTCCCCTATTAAAAGAAAAACCTTAATTTTTCTTTTTCCAATTGAGACCAAATCATAGATCTATTTGACAAACTGTCAGCACCGTTGGAAAGCTCCCACTAAGCTCTAAAATGGGTATTCATTTGTTTTTGGTGATTTGATACCTCATCCAAAAGACTTTTTTCCCCAAAGGTTCACTTCGCCACCTCTCAAAATAGAATTTCTGCACTTGAACCACTTGTACTTGGAGCACCACTTAGCTTTCATAATTGTTTCCACTTGTGTCAATTTTCATCATTATTAACCATCTTTTTCTCATGCTTTCATGGTCCCCACCAGGACTATTCTGTGTGGAAACATCATCGAGTCACACTTTTTCAAATAATCTGAGGTGATTCATCATTGCATTCATGGAGTCTATCCTCATTCCATTTTTCATCCCATTACAGTATTTCATTCATTTATGCCTTATCCCTCTCTCGTGTAGCCCTTTTTTTCCTTCCAGTCCCATTGTCTGCCATCCCCTCACGAGTCAAGTTAGCCGCTGCTAGGTCATCCATGCTAATTATGCTCTGACAAGGAAAGTCATATTTTTTCTACTTAGTATCTCCCTTTCCATCATCATCCCTGGTGTCAGTCCATCAATCACTCTACTATATTCCCTCGTTCGTTAGTTGAGGAGCCTCATTTCCTCACCTATGGCAGACCTCCTTTTGTGAACATCAGCACATTCATTCTAGAAGACTAGTGTAGAGAGAAGTGTATCTTGGTTCCATATTCTATCATTGTGCGGTGCCTCAAATCAGATAAAGGGACTCCTTATTTCCCTTTGACTTGATTTTTTCTCATCCGCTCCACTTCAGCATGATCGAGATTCGTATACTCTATAGTTCGGTGATCCAACAAATTGATCCAGTGATTCCCCGGTATGTGTGAGATGTTTCAGACATCATTAGGGGGTGGCCCTTTAGGTAGCCCCCCACATGCCCAGGTGACCTCATTCTCTTCTACAGCCTCAGATGCAACTCTGAATATTTTATCGGTTTGGTCCCAACCACTTGTAGTGCTTCTAGCATGCATGTATGACTTAGATGATCCATTTATATTTTCAGAGCCCTTTCCTATTTATCAGGGCTTCTCTTGTTGTTATTATATCTCATGTACTTAGATCTTATTGTATTCAGTCCTGGTTGCTGTCCCAGGTGCAGTATGTATGAGGGATTCATTATAATTTTGTCTGGCACATGTTTACACCATCATATCATGTAATATATAGCTCAGTCTCATTTTACTGTGTGAACCCTTATTATTTTTATTTTTTTATCTCAATGGGCATAGATATGCCTCCCCCGCCTCATTATATATAGGTACTCAACCATCAAATCATAATTATGATTGTCGGTCTCGTCCCCTCAGGGTTATTATCCTCTCTTGTTGTGCTTCGCCTACGTATATCTCTCTCTACGACTCCCCTTCGGTGTCTAGTGATTGTGTTCTTACAACGTACTTTGGTCATACGATTAGCTCCTAACGCTCACATGTTGGGGGGAAATCCATTACACCAATTTTCAGTCATCTAACCATGTATCATTAGATGGATCGAAACACACCATGTAAGACCAATTTTACCATAGTAAAATTTCTTTCACTAAGAAATGTATTATTTTTTTCTAAATTAGGCTACTTCTATTATATCACATAGTCCAAAAGATTACGGTCCTCATCCTCCAGAGTTGGAAAGCTAGTTCCAAAGGGAAATTTTGTTTCCAAAACAAAAAAAGGGGCTACCCTAGATGGGGAAACTAGCCCAAGAGAAGAGTTTGAAAAGTCTATAATATGCTACCCATAGTGGGAAACCAGCCTCGTGCATTACATGTTTAAAACAAAACTGAAAAATTAGAAGCAGTGAAATAGCAGGAAATTAACTAGTATAAGAAAGAAGCACCCAAAAGTTAAGTAGTTGGAGTATTATCATCGTTTTCCACTGGTTGGAACAGCTCCTCCTCAATTATGCATGTGTATTCAGACTCACTGTCCTACTTGGACACCTGGGCTTTCGACGAAGGAATAAGTGCCGCATGGGAATTTGATGAAGGGGAGGAAGTCGTGTGAGCTGCAGCATCCACGCCGGTTCACTGTTTGAGGCCTGCTGAACCCACAATGCCACCATCTTGTGGGGGGAGAAGGGGGGACGGGAGAGATGGTGGACTTGCGACATATTTTCCTGGAGCAAAGACTGGAGCGAGAGATTGCAGAGGGAGATTCAAGGAGGTGGAGAGATAGGCAAGCCATCAGTTTAATGGGGTCCATGACTTCTCATTTTGTCGAGTCAACCGAGAGATTTCACCGTTCGGCCTACAGAGACAGAGATGGGTGGCCTGGATGGGAGACCACATCCACCGTCTCTACGGCACTTCAACAGTGGTGTCTAGGCATGGCGGAGGAACAATAATGGGGCTAAGACGACTGATGGATCACTATGTCATGGCTGGGAGTAGAGGGAGAGCCCAAAGCCAGAGTGAAGCGAGTAGAGGAACAGGGAATTGAGAAGTGGAACAAGAGATTGGCTGAGGCACTAGGAGTGTCTAAACGAAGCCAAAGGGAGAGAAGAATGCTAAAACGAGAAGTAAGGAGAGAATATTTATGGGCCATGGAGGGTGGAAAAGGCATGATAGGTGTAGTTAATGAGCAAATGATTGTGTTAATGGACGAGTGTTATGAGGAAATCGATGGGGGACGATTGAGGGTGGCAAGTAAACTCCCCACACACCATAATTTAAGTCAGGTAGGGTGGCCATGTGTGTCCACATGATGAGGACAGGTGTCCCACATCCTTGCGGCCATGTGGCAGCCCTCTCTATTTCATACTAGCACCTGAATCTGGGGGTTGGAGATATTTGAGCACCAGAAGAGTGCATTCTATACGTAGAGCTTCATCATCAAAATTTTGGAGTTTATGAGTGGTAATATGAGCATTGTGGTTGATTCCATTGTTTGCTAGAAGATCTGCAACTGCATTGGTTGTTCGTCGAATGTGTTTGAAGGGTACAACTTTGTGACGAAGTAGCCCTTTCTTAAGGAGATCAAAGCGAGCTACTAGTCTCCATCTCACGGAGAACTTGGAGGCCGAAGAACCTAGAAGGAGGCGATGGGCGATGTCGATGATAATTTGAGAGTAGCCTTCAATTTATAAAGGGAAATAGTTGTTGTCCTGAGCCAGTAAGAGACGTTGAAATAGGCCTTCTAACTCTATTGAGTTGTTGGTTTCCCATCTTGTGAAACCAAAGTAAATCATGAGGGATTCTCCATCTGCATTTCTAAATATACCGCCAAAGCCAGCATCCCCTGGATTTCCCTTTGTGGCTCCATCAAAGATAAGTTTTAAGAAGCCATGAGGTGGAGGAGACCAAGAGCTCGACAGACTGGGAGAGTGGTTTGAAGGGGCCTCGTTGTTTGAGTGAGAGGGGATGGAGAGATTCCAATTGGCCCAAATGATGCTTTGGGGGGTTAGGAGGGGAAGTCAATCTCTTTATAGTGATGCATCACAAGGGATTCCTGGAGATTGTTGCACAAATTGGTAAAGAGGATATAAGGAGGGGTGGATTGATCTCTAAAAATTTTCCTAGTGTGTTCCTTCCAGATTGTCCACAGGATATGCCCAGGAAGGATGACCCATAGGGAATTGAGCAGGTTTCTATTGAAGGCAGTGGAATTAAAATGGCTAATAGTATTGAGAATATCCCCTCTCTTTCTATCAAATATTCTACTAAGCAAGGAAATTGACCGAAAGACAGTTTTCCAGAGGATAGGAGTTGAGGAGGTGCTCTATGGTTTCCTTATATTTTCTGCAATTTGGACATTTGGAAGGACTATTTAAGCCTTTTTTTAGTAAGTTGTCCCATGTTAGGATGCGCCGCTTGTTGAGAATCCATAAGAAGGTGGAAATTTTGGGCCAAATTCTGGGGTTCCAGATCTGTGCCCAAATATCATCTTGAGGAGCCTGATTATTCGCGAGGAGCAAGCGATATGCTTATTTGGTGGTGAAGGTACCATGGGAGGAATAGCCCCATCTTAAGATGTCCTCTCCCGCAGTGAATCAAATTTTCCTCCTAAGAAGTTCTGTGTTGATATCTTCCATGAGTTCAAGACGCCAATCGTTCTGCCAGAAATCTGCTGGGAGCCATTTTCGGTAGCCTCGCTGAGGAGGGGAGTCCAAAAGTTTTTGATTTGGGTGTTCTCCTAGTTTTTGAGGATCCCCTTCCATCGAGAGTTATGAAATAGTGAGGCTAGTTTGGGCATTTGTTTCCATGAATCCTCCCAGAAATTTTTCTGCAAGCCTGATCAGAATTCCCAAAAATTGTGTTCTTGTATGATGACTCTGTGTTGTTTTGCTACTTTCCAAATGATGGAGCCATTCACTTCTGTGTTGAAGCAAATCAGCTCCTAGGGATGCCAGTTATTTGTGTACTTTGAGATCCAAAGCTGAGCCCAGGGGACCTCTAGGTTGGAGACACATTTCCACCATATTCTCGCCCTCATTACCACATTGATGTGGCTTGGGTCTCTGAGCCACAGACCTCCTGAGCTTTTTGGAGCGCAGACTTCATTCCAGCCGACAAGCGCCCATTTTCTGTTGTCTTCTTTACCTCCCGAAAGGAAGTTCCTTTGCAGATTTAGGATTCATTTGAGAACTTGATTCGGGGTAGCCACGACCGAGAAGAGATATAAGGGCATGGACTGGAGAACCGACTTGATCAGAATAAGGGGCCCAAGAGTGTTGAGGGTTGAAAGGGTCCAGAGGGAGAGTTTGGCTTCAATTTTATCGAGGAGTTTGTGCCAGGAATAATGTTTAATGTCCGAGTCAATGAGAGGGGCCCTAAGATAGTTTGAAGGGAGGGTAGATATTGGGAAGCCCAAAATTCTAGCAATATTGTGTTGGGTGATGAGAGCGGTGTTGAAGAAGAAGATCCGGGACTTCTCAGTATTGATGGGAATTCTAGCGGCAGTGGAGAAGAAATCACGATGGCCTTGAAGGATCAGACTTCTTGGATGCAAGGGTGACCGAAGATCATGTTGTCATCAATGAATTTATGGTGGGAAATGGGAGGACAATGATGAATGCTAAAACCTTTGAGGGTGTTAGAGTTGATAGTGTAGCGGATGAGCCTTCCGAGACCCTCAGCCATAAGAATAAAGATGAAGTGGGAAAGGGGACCTCCTTGGTGAATACCTCTAGAAGGTGAGAAAGGGATGGAGGGAGAGTAATTGAGAAGAATAGAGAAGAGGGGGGAGGAGGTCAAGCTCATGATCCATTGAACACAAGTGGGGCTGAAACTAGATGCCAGTAACATTTCATGGATGTAATTCCAACTAAGTTTTTCAAAGGCTTTTCAGAGATCAATTTTGAGAAGCATACATGGTATTTTCTCAGTCTTCAATGAGTGAGTGACCTCATGCATGAGAATAATGCCATCCAAAATTTTTTGTCCTTCCACATAACCAATTTACTCTCGGGAGGGAAACAACGAGAGCAAGGATTTGAGCCTATTGGAAATCACTTTGGAGATGATTTTTTTTTATGTCATTCCATAATGCAATCGATATGTACTTGTTGGGAGTGGTAGCTTGCTATTCCTTGGAAATGAGAGTGAGAAAGGTGGCATTGAGTGCAGGGAGAATCCAATGCATACTCCGAGATTCCTCCACCATTTCCTAGGTTCCATACTAATGTCCTCCCAAAAAAAGAGGAAGAAATTGGTAGTGAATCCATCCAGGCAAGGTGAATTCCCAGCCTTTAGTTGTGAAATAGCTTGGTCCACCTCCTGCATCTGGACAGGTCTCAAGAGCATTTGATTTTGTTCTTCCGTGATGAGAGTGGGGATGTGCTGAGTGATTTTTTTGATAACGGGTTTTCCTTCTGCTGAAGGCTCTATGAGTGTTTCCTTGAATTAGTTTAGGAGTTATTTCTCTATGTAAACATGGGCTTAAAGGTTGGCTCCCTATCCATTTTTAAGGATTGAGATGTGATTAATCATTCTTCTTTGAATGGTGGAGCGATGGAAGAACTTGGTTTTTTTCTCCCCCTCTTTGAGCCACCGAATTTTGGATTTTTTCTTCCAGAGAATCTCTTGCTACAATCTTCTTTCTTCTAGATGGCTCATGAGATATTGTTCTTGGTGAGAAAGTACCTTCATGCACCTTTCTCTGATGATTTTTTGCTAAAGGACCGCCATCTAAATTCCCGTCCCATTGACTTTTGAAAATATTGCCAAAAGATGTTTGGTTCCAATGCTTTAAGCGAGTTTTCAAAATATTCAAATTTTGCTGGAATAGGTACATTTTTAAGCCTTCCAGAGGATTAATGTTGCACAAACAGATATTGACCATTTCTTTGAATCCAAGGCGAGAGAGCCAGAATTTCCCAAAGTGAAAAGGCTTCCTGCTAGTGGTGCCTGGGCACGTCCATTACAGCTGAATGGGCCAGTGATCAGAGCCTGCATCAGGAAGAATTGTGGAAAATATGTCACCCCTTATATGTATAGAGGCATGTGAGATTAGGAAGTGGTGCAAATGCAAAGAAATCTATTGTGATCCACCTCTCTGGTTGTTCTAGGTGTGGATCCCATTATAGGTTGGAAACTTGATCAACTGATTCTGTAGAATGGAATCTTTAAATCGGTGGCTTTCAGTGTCTAAATGGAGACGACCTCCTCTTTTTTCATTGATATTGGTGATTCATGTTGGAATCTGCTCCTAGGATCCAGAGCAGATGGGCTCTCTGGGAATTGAGGAACTCAAGGGAGTCCAAGAGGTCAATTTTTAGTGCAGTGGATTGGCAAAATAGACAATGGTGAGATGGCCATGGATGTTGGTTACGATCAGATGGAAGGAGGCTTTAATGAAGTTGTCAGTGGCATGAAGATCATTCAGGGAGAGGATGTGGGGGTTCCAAGCAATGGCTAGGCCTCCAGAGGCTCCCATGGCATCAACCGCAACAGTGTTGCAACCAGGCCACAACCTGGATAAGATCGAGTGAAAGGTGGTACTAGTACATTTAGTTTCATGCATGAAGAAAATAGAGGGATTGTCTTGCCTTATTCTATTCTTTATAATTCAGTGCTTTGAGGGGCTATTGATCCCTCGGATATTCCATGATGTGAGCTTCATCATTGAAAACTGTGGGGGAGGACCTTGTAGAACTTGGTCAACTTGGGATAGCATCCCAATTGAACTAGTTGAACTCCAAGAATTATTAGGCACTGAAGATCTGAGTGTCTTCCCGTTTTTCTGGATTCTCTCATAATTTTTATAGTATCTTGTGGGTATTGACCTCCCTGAATGCCTAAATAAGTGATTCCTTCAAAATTTTGAGCTTTGATTAGAGCTTCCTCTAAGCTATCTATTTGATGAGATGGAATTGTGTGATACTCTTTTGTGTTGTATGCTATTTCTAATCCAGTGATGTCGAGGTCTCCAAAGTCTATAGTCTCTGGTTCTTCTTCCATGCAGGTTATCTAGCTGAACTCCTTGCCTTTATCTTGACCATATTTCTGAGATGGGTTTCCCTGGGTATCCTCCTCCATGTTGGTAGGTTTCTCAATTGGAGGTTCTTATATCTGTATGGCTGCATATTTCATGATCTCATTTTTCTTATATTTTTGCTTGATCTATTGTTGTTTGTCTTTCTGGTTTCAGTCTGGTGCACTTGATCCCTCATTAGATTTTAGGGCTGAGGTAGAGGGTTTCAAGGTAGAGGAGGGGTTGGGGTGAGGGTTGTGGAGGGGAGGGTATTCTTATGGGGTGGAAGAGGGGTCTCCATCCAATGGATCTTGACAGGCTAAAAGGTCAAAACTATTACTTATGGAGGGTTTAGAGGGTTTGGAGGTAGAGGTAGGTGTTTTGGCATATCTATTATAGTTGGACACTTTGGTGAAACCATCAGGGTCAATATTCTAAGGGGCAGGGGTGGATTTCAGAGGCAGGATGATGGGGCAATCTCTGAAGAGATTTCCATGCTTATGGCATTGGTGGCAATGGAAGGGAACATGATCATAATCCATATATTAGATCCATTCAAAATCATCATGACAGAGACTTACCGAGTCCAGAAGAGCTTTAGCAAGATGCATGTAGATGCAAATCCTCGCATAGAAAGTGTATTGGTTGTGCTTCATTTCCTCTACAATCTTGATGAAGGATCCAAGGTGGTTCCCGATTTCTTGGAGGGATAACTCATCCTAGTATTCTTGGGGAAGGGACTAGAGCCTGATCCACACCAGTGCCCAGTTGAAGTCTTCTTTATCGGGGTTGAAACGTTCGATCCAGTTTCTTAGGAAGAGGCATGTTGCATTAAGGAAATATGGACCTCCATCCATAACCCAGTTTTTTTCCTCTATGCAGGTGAAGATGATGTTAAAGAAGCCTTTGGGACCTACCTAGAGCATGACTTTACCTTTGGGTTTCCATTTGGAGTTTATCCATCCGTGGAGGGCTTTATCATTTGGACATAAGCCGATAAAATTCCCAATGAGGGTGTGATCTTGCCTGAACTATATTTTGCCATTAATATGCTCTACACGAAAATGGATCTCGGGGCTTTTGGTCGCTAAATGGATACAGGTCGAAGAAGTAGCTTTAGGTTGTCCTTGGCTATCTTTTTATGCTTTTGTTTGTGCTTTAGGGATTACAACAGCTTCAACATTTCCTGTCGAATCGTTGAGGGACGGATCAGGATGTTTGGTGTCACTGTCTGCGGCGGATCCACCACTGGGGGGACAGTGCCCCCCCCCCGCCCAGGTATTGTCATTTAGTTAGCTCTTCTACGCGCAGGTGAGTGCAGAGTCTGGAGAACAAAGGAGAAGGGTTAGGAACTCTCTTGGCGCCCACTGTAGGGGCAGAGGAAACCCTAAGTTTCCATGACCTAGCTCAACTCATCCTTCGACCGCGCTCCTTCGTCAACCTTTTGATCCACTAAGAAATATTTTAATAAACCATAGTTTATTGAGTTATTTCTAGTCCAAATATAAAACCCCATGCGTAATAATTAAATAAATCCTTATTTATTTTATTTTCCTCTAGGAATGATTAATTACACCCCTATTTAATTATATTCCCGGTCATACTTAACCCAATTAATGAAAAATAATTAGATAAATCATTATTTATCTTATTATTCTCTAGGAATAATTATTAAATCTTTACTTAATTAATCTTCCTTGTTAAATTTGACTAAATCATTTAGGAATAATAAAATAAATCATTATTTGTTTAATTATTCTTTGATCCCATCCTTGAAATGATAAATAAATATTTTATTTGTTTATTGTTTCTAAATAAAGATACTAAACAAGTTTAAATCCCTTTTCCCTCCACCAAAATATTATAAAAATATTCCAAGTGGTTATATCTAGATTTTGGTTAATAATATTTTATCATGCACCATTATTAAGGATAACTCAATATTTTGTTATAAATAGTAGGGTTTTCCATTCATTTCTTACCTTTGATCATTTTTATCATGGCTAGACTTTGATCCTCTTACCATTGTCTATATCTGATTTACTTTTATTTTCTTTTTTCTTATTGATCTTCGTTTGAGTTCTACACATTTTGGGTATTCTATACCATTGAGAGAGAAAATATTAAGCTGAAGCATTTGAGGACAGCCAAGAGGTCATCCCATTGAGGGGGACTATATTAGTTCTCTTCCGAGGTGTTACATAGTACAAACAATTCTTTATAATTCTTGTCTTTTCCATTGGATATTTTGGAGAAAATCTTATTCCATTGTGTTGTTTAGCTTCTTTATTTGCATAGATATGTGTTCATTTTGCATTATTTTCGACCATCTATCATAGATATAAGAATTTTGACAACCATATTGTTTGTTAGGGTTGCTTTTCATGTGCAGCTAAAGTGATCTCTTTTCGTACACTAGCATTGATATTTCATACTAACAATTGGGCGATCATATAGTAGATATTTTTTTTGTTTATTTGGTAATTAATTGTGGAAATTAATGACTAAATAAATGACCAAATTAATGACCAGATTTATGACTAAATACAATAATATATGATAAATTTGAGACAATCAATTAATGACTAACCTAAAAATGACTAAAATTTGGTTAGATTATAAGATATTGTAAATTAGCCCTATTGGTCACCGACTGAACAATGGTTTTTATATGCATATTTTAGTCATTTTTTTAATTAGCCATTATGTACTAGTGATGAGGCATTCAAATATTGAAGGTGAATTTGTAAGTGAAAATAATATAACAAAAAATTGATAATGACCTTCATGTGCTCTAAAGGCTATTTTGATAATGGCTTCTTTTCTCATTCTGATTTGATGATATCCAAAATAGTGATACAACTTAGTAAGAATATTTATCCATTTAATTCATCTAATGACTCATCAATGAAAATAATAGGAAAATTATCTTTGATTTCTTATTTTGTGGGTTGTTTATAATCTAGACATATATTCCATTAAACATCCTTTTTTATAATTATCACCACTAGTGAAAAAAAAAATGTAGCTAGGTTTGATGATTCCAACCTCTAACATTTCTTCAACCACACACTCAATATCACTATTCTATGGAAATTTATTGTATGCCCTAATGTTATTTGGTACACTTACAAATTTCAAATGAGTAGCATGTTCGTGATCTAAAATAGGTGGAAGGCCCTTCAGCATATCTCCAAATTCCTTGGAATGGTTTATGATAGTTTTTTATTAATTCACTTGAGTAGAGGATATATATGTTTGAACACCTAATTAACAAAATTTTCCAATTATACCAAATATCATATTATACAATAGCATTAGCATTGCTTCGAATAAGTGGTACTACAAAATAATATATTGTATATTATTGAAGAAATATAATCTCATTTTTGACCTCTTATTAATGGACGAGGTTTATAATGATGACACATTCTACTAATTTGTTTAGAAAGGAAACCACGTCAATATTATTTCTACCAGAAATGATTGAGAGTAGGAACTTATTTAGGGACACTAGATAATATGTTTAGGGCTCTATTTAATCAATATAATGAAATTAATAAAAATATAAAATTTTTGTGTTCATGTCTATTAACTTCCTTGATCATGCAATCATCCAATTGAACAAAAACCTGAACTAGACACTAGTCAATCAAGCTAACTAGTTGGGAAATATGTGTCAAAACAAGTACATATAAGAACCTACTAAATATTAGGAATATGATATTATGTTAAAGATGAACTCTAAATAAAGATATATATTTATGCTCGATGGTATAATTCCAGTTGAGCGGATGAGGACAATCAATATCGAAACATTTACAAGAATAAATCATCTCTAGAAAATGATTATCATAGACGAAACTACCATGGGTGATATTATGGATTTAATGATCATGAATTTAGTCTTGTCGGTATTGATTTTCATATACATCTTGGAGCAGTAGACATGAAGAGTATTACGCTACTTGTGAAGGTCATCATGGTTTTTTGCAAGAAGAACGATATCATCAACATAAATGAAAAGAGTAATGATTATACTAATGAGCTTCGTTCCCTTGGAACCCACATTTCCTATAAACTCTTATAGATTATCAATGTAAATACCAAAAAAGGCAATGGAAAGGTGACACCCTTGCTTAACCCTGATATTTCATTTAATATCTTTATACTACCCTTCATTGGTCTTAAGCTGGGAAATGGAAATCTCGTAGAGGCGGGTCACAACAATCCATAGTTCAAGAGGAACCATGATTTCGTCAAGTCTCTCCCAGAGCTTATCTCGAGGGACAATGTCGAACCCTTTTCTAAATTCCACAAAACAGTAGAAGAGAACGATTTTACTATTGTGACATTCCTCTGCAATGATCCTGAGAGTGACAAGGTGGTTGATAGTCGAGCGATGTCTCCTAAAATCATATATAATTTTAGTTAAGCTTACACGAACATTGTAGAACACTGTATAGGATCTAGGATCAATATTATTATAAGTGTCGCACTCATGGGATTACACTTCCAATTTTTCTTTTGATTTTGTATTAATTTGTTTAGAACTAAAACTTTATACGGTTTATTCATAGTTTAATATTCAGAATTTATTTTTTTCTATTTTTTATTATTGTTTAAATTTATTTATTTGTAAAGTGATCAGTGGAGGTTGTATTATGGTATTGTTTAGTACCTTCTATTTTTCTATTAGTTACTATTTTTAAAAAAATTTTAATTCATTTTTATTTAATTTTTAAACTTTTAAATTTTTAAATTTTATATTATTTCCATTTTCATTCATTATATTTTTTTCTCCTCATTTTCAATTTAAAAGGACAATTTTTAAAGCTGAGCAAATAATTTAAAAAATAACTTTTTCCAATAATTTTTTTTTATTTTATTTTTAGTTTTATTATATTTCAATTAGACTTATATTTTTCTTTTGCATTTTACTATGACCTTTTTCTTCTCTCTCTTCAATTCCAGTTCTATTATTTATATTTTTTTCTTGTTCATTTTTAATTTGACTCTATTTTTTTCCCTTGACGCAACAACTATACAATAAAACTTCTATTTCAATGAAGATAATCAAATTAGTAAAAAAAATTCTAAAAATAAGAAATTAGAAAAATTTAAAAAAAAAAATGACTGAAATTTTCTCCCCTCTTCTTATATATACACATCTCATTCTTCATTCCACTCAAATATTAAAGATATATTGTCATTATTGTCTGCACTCAAATATTAGAGATTTGGAAAACGACAACTTGTAATGTTAAAGTTGGCAATGTGGTTAGTTCATTATTATTATTAAACATGGTTGTTATACTTGCTATAAATGATATAGTTTAGATTAATTTTTATTTTTATTTAAAACTAAATATTTAACATTTTAATTTTTTTATTTATATCTAGCTATGTTGTATGTTTTAAAAAACAATAGTTAACACATTCATATTTTCATTTGTATTGATTAGGATTTAGTTGTGTCCTAGTGTGGTTATTTATATTTTAGCTTAAATGTCTCCTCATCAATTGCTCCAAAATTGGCATGTCCCGAGTTACAAAACAGTTTGATATCAATTTGTGCTGCAAAACTAAACCTCAATGAGCTCACCTCTTTTAATATTATACGAATTTCCGCAATGTATTTGGCATTATTACAAGTATTATTGTTAATTTAGATAATAATTATTTTTACATTGATATTTCTTCAAAGTAGTTTGTTTTATAGAAAACTGTAGCTCTAATTTGAAGATGGAATTGTCGACATTGGAAATTTTAGTGGACAACTTTTGGTTGATTGTAGTTTTTTGTAGTCATCTTCTTCATTGCATTTCGGTCAAATTTTGAGTAATTTTTCAACTAGAAAATGAGTTTTAGAAGCTGGAAGTTATATTAGGGTTTTAATGGAAAAAAATTCAATGATACATTTCCTCGAATAATTTTAATCTTTTGCATGTGCTTTCAGCTAAAAACCATAGTGTTTAAGGTATAAATTGTATGGGGCTTTTGCAATTTTCATTTGTTTCTAATCTCTATTGTTAGATGTATTATGTTATTCTCTTATGAAAACAAGCATGATTATCTTATTGAGTGCTTAAGCATTTTATTTTTCACTTGCTTATTGAAAATTTTGATATTTCTTTCTTGAAGGTGTTGATATTAGTGGAAGAGCTCTCATATGCATTGAGAATTCAACATTGAATTATATAATTTAAGCACATCATAGTATTTTCTAACTAATATGTGTTTGTCCTTTAGACAAATAAAAATTTTGGTTTGTGACTGTAACATATTATTTTTGTATGAACATTACAAAAGGCTATTTTTGTACAAGAAAAACTACAAACAATAGTACTAACTATATTGAGACACTGGAAACAATCTAACACAAAGTTCACAATCTAACACAAATTTTGAGATATTTTTAGTAAATATTTTTCTTACATTTATTTCACGTCATCAAAACATTTTTAAAAATTAAAAAACACGTGTTTACAATATTAGTTGTTAATTTTGTCTTTGCATGATGAAGTATGTGGATTTTTAGTTCTTTATTATTTTTTACTCAAAAAAAATGTATCATGTACTTACACAATCACATAGTTAATAGAATATCTCAATTACATATTAATTTAGGAAGTTAGAATATATTTTAGTATATCATAAATGAATCAAAATTGATAAATTCAAATTATATGTTTTCTTGGTATAGATTAATTATGGTATACATGTAGGATTTCGAAATTTTTAATTTAATTATCAATAATTACTAACTTGAATATTCTTTGGTATTATGATTTTTTGTCCTTTTACCGTTAAATTAATTAATGAAAAAACTAAGTTATATGAATAAGTTTCATATGAAAGGAATTTTGATTTTTTGGTCATGTAAATAAATAAATGAGAATAAGTGTCATATGAAATGGATTTTGTTTTTTTGGTCATGTAAATAAATAAATAGAAATAGCAAAGATACTTATTAATCCAGGCTCACACCACACACCAAATGCATAATAAATTCTATTTCACAATGAATACAATACAATGTCATTATATAGAAATGAGATCCATATACAACATAAAGTCTCCTACTTAGATCCCACTCACTTTTACATTGGAAAACTACACATTATAGAATATGACTTTGAAAGTTTAACTCTAATGACATAGAAGCTTCATTTCTCTATTACATCTAATATCCCCACTTAATTGACAAATGAATTATTTACGACACCTAACTTGTTTTAATTTACAACACAATATTCTCTGAATAAAAATCCCTATGTATTATTCAAACTGGAATTTCCATTTGGCATCCATATAAAGGAACAACCACCCACGGATATAGATGTGTAGTAAGTGTTCCAACTGTGTGTATACTATGATTTCCTTCATATAAATTGTTTATTCAAGATGCATACATGTACATATTCGTGTAGCTTTACTTCTCCTTCCACCATCATCATCATCATCATCATTGGTTTTCTCCACCTACCTATACAATGAGTTGGGTTTTGTCAAGTGATCCTCAAACCTACTACATGAATCCTTTTCGATTTCCCTCTCACAAGTGGTTTATGGTATACCAAAAACCTATACTACAAACTAGTTTTGAGAAAGGGTACACATGGCTTATCAGGCTTCCATCACAACTAACCTAGTTAGATACACACTCCATCCCTGGAAATAGAGGTTACTACTTTTCAATTACCACTGCAAAAATTATGAAATAACACATAGAATTTCCCTAATATGTGTGAGTGAAATAAAGTGATTATTATACACACATTTAGCTCCATTTTTCCATGGTCCAATCTCATCTTCTCTTCCAACCAATACTATTTCATGCAATAATGTTGTCATTTGACTTCCAGTAACAAAAATCCAAATATTTCTCTGTTGTACCCAGTAATTCATCTATTGGTTCTTCTTTTATCAGTGTTTTCTTCATGCCTTCATACTATGTTGTAATAAATGATTCCAAAAAATAAAAAAAATCTTATGATATGTTCCAACATAGTTTTTAACTAGCGATAATCACTAGTAGAAATTGATGAAATCAATGACTCGGTGACTAAAACCGTTAGTCACCACAATTATTTCAAGTGAATTAATAATAAATTTGAGCAACTTTAAGTGACCAAACTAAAAATGACTAACTTAAATGACTAATTTATTTTAGGGATAAAATATATGACTAGATAATCAGTGACCAAACTAAAAGCAACTAACTAAAATGACTAATTTAGTCCAGGGCTAAAATATATGACTAGATAATAAGTAACAAAATTAATAATGATTAACATAAATGACTACTATATTCCAAGAAAAAAAATATGGCCAAATAATAAGTACAACAAGTATATGAATTAGTTATTTATGTTAGTAATTTTTAATTGTGTCACTTTGGAAATAGAAAATTCAAATTTTGATACTGAAGTGTTTCATTTCACTAGAGGGGTCTCTAAATCCATTTGCAATGTTAAAATTTAGAGACAAAGCGGTCTTTGAATCCATATATAGTGTTTAAGTTAAAAATACCCTTTTCTCTCTAAATTTTAAAACTACAGATGGATTCAAATATTATTAAGATTGGTTTGAACTTCCTTTGTTGTCGAGGCAAGGATGTCCTTCACTAGATCGTCTAAGGATGGAAAGGAAAATGGAACTTGAGATGAAGGACATGAAAACAAAAAAAAACTGGAGAAATTTGTAACTTCTGAATCTTCTGAAAACCCTAAGAAAGTCACAATACATTGCATGTATTTATCTAATCTCTAGGATGAAATGGAAACCGAACTCAAATCTAGACAACGTACAGACATTGAAGATGGATTCAAATTTAAAAACTATTCTTTAAAAAGAGACTATATTTCCCCCAAATGACAACCCCTCCTCCAAGACCTTGCCATAACTTCCGTAGTTGTCAAATTTTAGAATAATATAACCTCTAAAGTACAAGATTACAATATACTTACAACTTAGGTTTGAATTTATTTGATTGTTGAACTCTTTAGATGATTACTAAAGATCATTAAATATATCTATTGATGCATTTTCTTGTAGTTTTTGATGAACTTATTAACCATCCATAGAGGAATACTTCCCTCAGATATGTACTTGATTTTGTCCACAATGAAAGAATCCTACTATGTTTCTGGTATATTCCACAAGACTACTTCATTAAAGTGGTGAAGATTTAATTCTTAATGTTTGAAAATCCTTTAAGAGGGAGAGACAATCAAAGTCACATAGGAGGAGGTATTCCATTTATTTAGTGAACCTCCATGGAGATAAAGTAATAAATTTAAGACCAACCTCTTGTTTATGTGATAATTGAGGAATGTATATCCATTATCTCAAACATTAGTCTTAGATAATGGGAAATAATATCATATTTATTATAAATAACCTGTATCTCTATTTTTAGAGTACCTGCTCACCATCACAATCACAATCACAATAGCCATTTTTTAAGGCAAAGCTACATCAAAAATATTTAAATATGAAAATAAATAACCTCCACACATGAAGGTGAAAGCATCTTTTTAGCATGTTTAAAGAAAATTAGAATATAATATAGAAGAGTTAGCAAAAATCTTGATACAATAATAATTTAAATAAATATCTTTAACTAAAATATATTAAAAATACAATTAACATTAATAAATAAATAATTTATTTAAATCCCACTTTAGTAATGAATAATTAATTGATTTATAATTTATTTATGTAGAATCTTAATGTATATCAATTCAATGTGGCTCAAAGAATTGAGATAAGCTATTATTATCCCACACAATGACTTACGTTCACTCTTTTTTGCTCTTGTGCCCATTTATTTTTCCAAGTAAAAAAAAATATTAAGCTATAAAATATTACAAATTATATTCCACCTTTATATTTAAATCCTCTTTGCATTTTTCCGCACCTTATCCCTCTCCCTGCACTAAAACGAGTTGTGTAGCTAATCGGTTGTAGGTGCAACTCGCCCATGTGTGGAGATCTGGGAACCATAAAGGTTGGATTGAGCAATGTAAGGAGGGTATTCAAGATCCGAGTTTCATCGGATGACATGGAGTAACATGTGCTCATGATGGTTGAATTCCATATAGGGATCTCTCGATTTAAATTTGATGTCGGAATCCAATAGCTTACTGATATTTATTGTCGGTGGGACTCTGCCTGAGATTATCTCAATGGATGGGAATTTTTTCATTTAGGTTTAGGTCAAACTGAGACCTGCAGGAAGAAATGGAAATTATCTATGTAGGAACGGAAAGAGGTAGAAGTGGAATGTATAAATACTAATATGTCTTCCCTTTCTCTCTCTTGAACAATCCTGGTTTTCAATCGGATAAGCATTTCCCTAGAATAAGCACTAACCAATCTGATTTGAAATTGGATGGTCAATGGGACATCGACCATTGGAATGGAGACAATATCATATCTAATACGTGGTTAGTTATAAATTCTTACCAGACATGGATGGACGATAGGGGCAGAGAGAGCTCCACATACAATATATGAATTGGGAGATTGCATTCTATTTAAACCTCTTCCAACTGCCTATAAGTGTAATCTCCTCTATTTTTTCCTCTCTGGATTTGAGATGAGTTAATGTGATAAAAATCATACTCCATACTCCACAAAGGAGGAGCCAGGAATTAAAGTATCTAATCTCATCTAATTATTTTGTGTATATGTTGTGAGTTTAGAATGGAAGCATTAGTATTACCATTATCATTGGATTTTCTACCCCTGTAGGAGGAGGAGTAATTAAGCTTGTTGAAGGCAAGACACTCAAAAGAAGAGTGAATGCATCCTCATGTATTGCATCTTTTAAGAATTCTCAGCCAATATGTGTAAGAGGAATATTTATTTGGTGTTATGGGTTAAGAAGGAGAAATAATTCAGTTGGTTCATGGAGGAACACAACCAGAGTGAAAGTTTCTATCGTGGCAGAGGACGAGAGTGGAAAGATTCTACTGTCATATGTGGTGCTGAAGCAGAAGAGAAAGTCATTTCTATTGGAGGTAAGAGAGTGGATTTTATGATACCTAGGGACAAAGGGAATATGCTTGGAATTCAAGATGTGTGCTTTTTTGCCCCTATCACATTCACTTGGAAGGAATTTGGGGCATTTGTAGTGTTGTATGTTGTCATGGGATTGTCGGGAATCACACTGTTGTACCACCACAATCTCTCGCATCAGAGGTTCATACTTCCCAAATAGTTAGAGTACTTATTTTCCTACCATGATGTACATTCCATGTATGGTGACCCATTAGATTGGGCCAATCCAAATCGTTATCATCATCAATATTTTGATTCTGTCAAGCACCCATATAACCCCAAGGAAGGATTTATGTTCAGTCACATGAGTTGGATGTTTGATGAAAAACCTTTGTTTGACAGAGTAAGTACAAGAAAAAATGTTGCTAATTTAGAGATGCAACCCTCTTATAAATTTATTTGGGATACATATATAATTTATCCCATTGAAATGGTGTTGTTGCTATATGCTCTAGGGGGCCTTCCTTTCATATTTTTGTTGTATCACATAACTTGGATTGAAAACTTAGTTGGTCATGTGTGGGGCTATCAACCATGGAATAGTGGGGATCTTTCTAGGAATAATTGGTGGGTTGTTGCACCTGCCTTTGGAGAGTGTTAGCACAATAACCATCATGCATTCTAGTATTCAACTTGCCATGGTCTTGAATGGCGGAAATTTGATCCTACCTGGTTGTTATTAATATCTTGGAGGTTGTTCGACTAGAAAAATATGTTTGTTCTCCTTTAGAACAAGGCAAGGCAAAGATTTTTGTCAAGCGAGGATTGTAGAGCTTATCTCAATTCAAATTGGATTATGGGCTTATCAATATTTTTTGGAAAGCTTGGAATCCTTTGCAAATTAGCGAGGAGTGTTGTGCCCTGACCACACCATGCTAAAATTTTTGTAATTGCAGGAAGGTGGATGATTCATTTGCACCATGTCTAGTGCAATTATCTATTTGGGCATCTCATGTCTTGTTGACTCTTCTAAACTTCGGTAGGTGTAATTTTTTAAATGGAAATTTCATTTCTTATCAATTATGATGGATTGGAAACAATATGCATGTTAAATGGTTTTAAGTGCAATTATAATCTTGGGGAGGATGTCATTATCTGCTTTGTATCAAGGGTGATCATATTATTCCCTTTTCCAAAAAAATTGTGGTGGTCTATAGATCTCGTGGGCTGGTTGTTTGAAAGTTTTATAAACGATATTTTCTTTAGGGGACTATTTCATTGTTATAAATGAGCTGGTAGTAGCATAAATACGTTTCATATGGTGTATTTTCTAGAAATATTATTGGTTGTTTATCTTAAAAAAATAAAAATTCCCTAGAATAAATCCTTGAACCCAAAGAGCCCCCAGATCTCTTCATGCATGACTTCCAATATTTATTTTTTGTTTCATCACCGCCAAAACAAGTTTAGGAAAGGTATTTTTCTGCAAGTGAGTGCTAAAATTGTAAAACCCCATAAAATTTCTTGTGGTTGCTAGGAGTCCTCTATGCTTTCAGTAAGCCCTCTCATTTTTTTCAAAATGACTGGGTATCTGTGACCACACCATTATTTTCAATAATTTCAAAGCTCATTGTACCCATAATTTTCTAGTTTGTGGTGAATTTTTTAGCAGGCATTTCCATGAGAAATCACTCCCAATAGCATAAACCTAAAGGTTTTTTGGAAGCTATATGTCTTTTTCACTTTTAATTTATTTATGAATGCACAAATGAAGGAAATGTAATATCATGATGGAGAACACTCTTCATCTGAGTATTAATGAGAAATAGTTCATAGAAGAAGCATTGTGTTTGGAACAAAGAATTGATGGACATTGTCCAATTGACTCATGTCAGTTTTTTATCAAGTTTTCCATGTTTTTTTGCTTGTTTTTCTATTCTATATTTTTCTCTAGTAGTTAGGGTTTTTGTGGCTGAGAAAAATAAAGGGCTCATATCACATTGGTTCCATCATGTTTTTAAATAGATTAGAAAACATCATTACACCACATTTTATTTCGACCTGAAATTATTTTTACATGAAACAAAGTAAAAGAAACAATAGCGTGATTGAGCATACAAAAAAAAACTATAAGTAAAAAAAAATTCTACAAAAAACTATTAAATACAAAGTAAAAGCTACATTGGATTGATTGAACATTGTGAAAATCTTTGACAATTGTTGTATGAAAATTTGAAAAGTGGATGTACATGATGTTATAATTCTTTCAGATGAGTTCACAGTGAGATCTAAAGGAAAAGTGATGGGATCGAATATTTCAAAAATTTCCAACTAAGTGGAAATGTTTTCGATCACAAATTTGTGGTTTTCTCAGTGTCGCACAACTAAAAAGCAAAGTATTGCAAGTTGAAATGGAGTGTGAGGAATTTTTTTGACTGTGTGCACTTCTTTTGTTCGATAAGGGAATCTCAAAAGCATGGTGTTGGTTAGGTAGACTTGTCGCATTTATACAATTAGTCGAGGTTTGTTCCTCGCAACATTTCTGAATTAATTCTACAAGAGAATCGTAGATATGGGGCTGATACATATCCCACTCTAATTTGGCACAATGAGTACCTTCAATTCTGCTATGGAAATTGAATAAATCCCATGGACATACTTCTGGAAGCACGAGATTGGTATTGGGTGGCCATGGTAGTTATAAATACCATATCTGGTAAGACATTATAATTGCATTCTTTGAGGCCATTGAACTTGGTGCATTCCTTCATTTTCAAAGCCTCGAGACTCATCTTGCCCTCTTCCTTGCAAATTTGTAACCAAGTAAGTTAGCAGATTGCATTTATTTTCTCTAAATCTGCAGTTATATTATGTGTTTTTTATTTGTCAATTCATTTCCTTCTATTTCCATTAGTTTACAAGAATATGTTATAATGATAAGAAATGAAATATAATTGTTTGTTAATACAATAGGTTTCTCTTATGTTTGTGATATTGGGCTGAAGTTTATTTAGGAAGTTATTTGGTAGTTCTGATGTTATGATAATTGTGAGTTTGGGTTTTAGTAGTTTTAGCATTTCGAGGATGGTTTCAAATGGATTTTCGTCTATGCGTGTAATTTTTTTTAAGCTTTTTTACTTAACGTACATGATTTCGAGAATGGTTTCAGTTAATCAAAATTTTCTCTCTATTTTATAAACCTTAAATGTTGAAACTTGGGCCTCAGAAAATTCATGTTATTTCAAAAACTAGCAGATCAACAATACTTTTTACGTTAAATTCAAATTCTAAAGTAGTAGAAAACTTTTAATTGTTTCATAACATAGTAAGAGCATGTGTTTCCTCCTAAGAGGTCACAGGTTGAAAACCATATGGTTAGAGTATGCATTCCTTCGTAGACTTAGCAATCACATCGTTGTGTCGAGGTGGGTCCCTTGTCCTACAAACAAGGGGTCTCATACACCAATTTGGTGTCTAGCTTGGTTGTGACCTTAAAATTATGTATTCTTGGATAAAATTCATTAATAAGCCATTGTATTCTCTTAACTAAGTTTGTCAAAAGAGTTTGTGCTCGAAAATCTATTTTAAGCAGTAGAATTAGAGGAAAATTTTAATTAAAGTATCTCCAAGGGTTCTTTTTGTTTTGATTATTTTGAGATTTCAATGGAAGAGTTTAACTCATCCATTAATTCAATTCCAGTTCAAGATCCAAACGAACGTGTGACCACAGGCTTGATGCTCCCTAATGTTATTTAATTTCAGAGCTCCATTGTTCAATTGCTCATCTCAGTGCATGATTTCCAACAACAATCGGTCCCATGGACTGTGATTTGTACCAGAGTATGCCATTTTTATTTTTTATTTTATCTTATCCTATTTTTCATTTCCCTATGTTTAATAATCACAATGCAGATCACTGAAGAATGAAACCCATTTTTTTCCACACTACACTAGTCTCTCAAGGGCTTCCAGAGCTTAAGCATGCATTTGAAATAGAAGTCCCATTTTTAAACCCACAATTTTAGCCTAATGTATATGGTCATGGGAGTAGTCACAAGCATATGGTAGCGGTAGCATGTTTTAACCAATGGTTTCTAGTTTTATGTCTTATCGGAAATCATTAGAGAACTTTTGATGTCTAAAATAGGCATCCTAAGAAAAATGTGCAGCCAAAATAAAGTTTATAAGAACCAATAGGATTCAATTTGATGATGTTAACCATGGGGGATGATTCACATTTTTTGGGGTAAAAAAATAAAAATATTAAAAAATATTAAAATAATAAAACTACCTTTTCAACTTGTATTGTCAACTTATCTCCCTAATGTTTTGCTCAAAATTTCAAGTGGGAGTACTCATTGGATGCAAAATTTAATTCCTCATCCGAGGATTACCCAAGGCATGACACGGTGGTTCAAGCTCTACAATAATTCAAGTTGATATCAAGTTTAAATACTCTCTATGGATTTTTTCTCTTTCCCTTTGGGGCTTGTTTCTATTTACATTTGGTGGCGTATGTATGTTCTTTACCACCTGGGGTTGGTGGATATTTATTTCCTATGGTATTTTCAATTTTATCAACATCTCCCTACTCTACCTAACCATCGACCTCTCACTTGATGTTATTTCTTTCTAACATCGACATTTTATAGTCATATATTGACCACCTGGCAGATATTCTTTCCTTTGGAAGTGGACGTATCATCCCACAAAGCCTTCATTCAGGCCACCCTCACTATTGAACGTGCTCACCCCACACGTCCATCAGTTTTTGTATTCAAAACTACCTCTATTAGGTCAAATGGGAAACTTGACGATCTAATATGGGTAACAAATAATGAGGCTGGAAACTACAAGATAAACTTGGATTACAAATCGAAATTTATTTTTGTAACATCCTAGAACCTTGAAGCTTGTATCTCATTTGGAATCTCCAAGATCCTCTTATAACTAGAATCTTCCTATGGCTAGTTATAATAACAAAAAACATTAAATGGGAAAACATATAAAAGAGGTCCTGGAAAGGCGCATGTATTTGTAGCATATGCAAGGAAAACTTCGTAAGTGTGTCTCACATGTTTTCTTTAGTGCCATTTCAGCAAGAAGTATGAATTGACTTGAAATCTCTGACACTGGGGAAAGAAGGATGGGAAGGAGAAATCATCAAAGAATCCCTGGAATATTGTAAGTAAAATAATAAGGTATAGAAGGATCACTACTCCTTTCCAACATTTATTCTTTGGTATCTTAAGCTCACAACTCTTTTCTCCTTGATTCAAGATACACGAGTCTCATCTCTTGGAATCCTCCTTAAATAGATGTAACCTACCTCAGCTAGTCAAAAAGCCCCGATAAAAAAGACAAAGTCTAAAAAAAACAGAAATATCAACAAGCTCACCACATGGTTTCCTTCATAGTGCATTAATAGAGAAACCACTCAAAATCACTAGGTAAATCCTGATCATCATAAATTTTAACCATATTTCTTTTGAATGTGGATTAGGTGTAGTGTAGAAATAATGGCTGCCATAATTTTTAATCAGTTTGGTAGGAGAAGGGTTGAGAAATTTATATATCTATGGGGATTGAAAATTGGTCATTAAGTGGACGCATGGATCCAAAAATCAAATAATCATTTAATTACAAAGAATTATTTAGAAACCATACCTATGTCTCATTCCATCACTTCTACCGAGAGTACAACCAAGAGGCAGACAACAAATCCATGCAGCAACCAGTAACTTCACACAAGTAAAGGTTGCCACTATTTAAATGAATTTACAAAGAGAATAAGGGTTTAGAAGTTTATATATTCAAAATTGGTGATCCACTTGATGCAAGGATCCAAAAATCATAGGAGCATTCAATTACAAGAAAGTAATTTAAAATGAAATATAACATAAAATAGTAAGACATCATCATTAGTAAACATAAAAAAAAATTATGATGAAGTCAAGAACTCTAAGAATAGATTACGTGCTTGAGATGTGACATGAGGTTACAATCTTGAATAGTGGACTCAATCAATGACCATGAGATTCAAAGAACCTCAATTTGTTTTAGGTTCAATGAATTTAAACCTTAAGGTTGAAGTTTGGGGAACCTTGGGACACAAAGCACAACTATAGTGAGTGCAAACAAGAGGTGGACACCATATCAAGCATGCATGTAGAAGATAACCTGGTTCTATGCAACTCAAAGTTTCAACATATAGTAGGGAGGAAACACTTCCAACAAGGCATATCAACTTTGGATATGAAATCTCTTCTGGAATAGAATACAAATGTAGATGAACATTTTTTTATATATCAGTTTGTGGATTCTCCCACCTTGAAAATGTATCAGCCTTCAAGATGCCCATGTGCTCTTATTTTCTACAGTTGAAAAAACTTTGTAAATTTTCATTTATTCCTCTGCATGTAAAAAGGCACTTCGAGATAGGAAAATTGCTCGTTATTTGGATAGAGCCTAAATGGCCTAAATCTTGCATGTAATACTTATGTACAAATTGGCCAATTGTTTTTGGAGTGAATTATAAATAATGATGACCAAAAGGCTTACCTCACTGAATGCCACTGAAAAACATGTTTCAATGTCATTACACCAACATGCTTGTTATGGTCTCAACACGTCACTTATAGAAATTGAAACTGGGTTGGAAGGATAACACTCATTACTCACAACCACCAAAGATTAAACAAAATGATAACTTTCTTTGTGGAGATTATAATTAATATCATGATGACCACAATTTTTTTATAGAAAATTTGTTGTACTCTTTCAATAATTCAAACAACATTATTTTAACAAGGCTAGGATATAGGTATGGATAACCAAGAAAGAAAGGATGTTTGGCATTGTCTGGGTTGTTTTGATTCTCATGTTTATATTTCACTTCTTTAGATAAAATTATATATTCAAATAAAAAATCAATTCAAATCAAACTAAAATAGTGAAGCCTAATTATGAAGATGTTTCTCTCTCCACTACCTTGCAATGACATTATATTTTTTTGAATTATACTTGAATTTCACTGATAATAACCTGGATATATATATTTATTTTAACACCAAATTGAGACCATGGTAAACATATGAATATCCCATTAAGTATGACCTAGAGATGGCTCAAAGAATCTCATCTTTATCCCATGCATGTGGAAAAGTAATTTATGAGGTGTGAAGTTTTATTAGAGGCACTATTTGTTTGTATTTTTTGGTTAGAAAAAGAGTTTTCTATTGGTTTTATGTGACTTTCAATTATCATTTGTATCATTTTGAGAAATGTCAGAGAATAATGTGTGGCATTTATCTTGCAGAAATTTATGTTGAATTAAAGGATATATAGCTTAACCAAGCTATAGTCTGCTTTGGTAAGGGAAGAGGAACATCTTAAAAATATGTGTATGAATGCACCATATACAGAATTGAACGCAAGAAATATATGAATTTTTATTTTGCATATATGTTATTTTTTCTACCCAAGATATGACAACAAGAAAAATATTGATATTGTAGGAATTTTTTTCGGACCTCATTAAGGTCGTTTTTTCTGATTTCCTACTTGATTGATACCTTCTCATTATAGGAAGGATTTAAATATGAATTATTATGTATTTGGAAAAAATCATTTTCAAATTTTATAGATACAAAATAAAAAAAAATAGCAATGCCTTCGTTTGATTGTTACTTGACTCTGGTGTGGACATGTTACTAGAAATGGGATTGGAAAAAGGATGGGGAGATAATGAAGAGCATGTCTTGGATATGATTCATTTTTTGTCGGAGATCCTTCAGGCACCTAAGCCATCGACTTTTGAAATTTTTTAGTAGGGATTCCTATGGGTTTTAATGTTCTGATTCTTTCACTTCATGGTTATTTTGGGCAAAAAAAATATTTTTGGAATGCTAATCAAGACATAGTGGACAGGTAAACAAATTTCTTATAATTTCAATGTTCAATCCATGATATACTCTCTCTATTTTTTTATTGTATTTTGAATGTTTCTTTTGATTTTTTATTTTTTTTAACTATAAAAATTAAAATACTTGGTATCACGTCCTTTTAAAAAACATCCAAAGCTTGAAGATGAGTTTAGTATTACACGATATTAATTGAAATCCTTTTAGTTGTTTTGTGTTAAAATATTTTCTTGACTATTGAAAAATTTTACTTTCATATTGTTATTTGAATACATTATGCCTATATACTTGACCGAGTTCACACATTAGACAATGAAATTTTGTTTCTAATTAAAAAAAATGGTTAAACATCACACCTCAAATGATTTAATTTAACAAGTTGTTTACAACCTGATATTTTTAACACGTAACTTAGTTAGCATGATTGTGCCTAAGATTCCTCTAAAGGTTGAATATAACCAAGTTACTAAGGTGTTATTTTATATGGTGATGTTTTATTTTCTTTGGTTATATAGGTCATATGACGACATAATGGCCACTATCCCCAACTGAAGAAAACTTGTTCGAGTTTCATACTTTTATGGGGGGAAATGGGATTGACATCGCTAATGTTGAGGTATATGTTGTATAAATATTTTATACTATGTTTTATTTTATATTCAAGTATTCATCGTCTTTCATGTATTATACTCTGCATTGTATCTTCTTTCATTTTGAAGAGAGGAACTCAATATTGATGGTAAGAAATAATTGAAGAAAGAGGCCCAACAATAACACTAAAGCTAAAAATGCAAAATGAGAGAGAGAAGAGAAACAATCTACTGATACCCTGAGTCAATATCTTGCATGACACACACATAAAGATTGATGGTCAAGTCCTTAGAGTTGTTGAATTCACTTTTAATGTCTTTGAAACACAATGATAATGTTTTGAAATGATGAAACAATATGTCATGTGTAAATTGTAGTCCAACCAATATTAAGTTGGAAACTGATATTTTAATACTTGGCATATTATATAATAATATTTATGTGGTTGAAAATATTTATACTTTCACTTTATATTGTTTAGTCTCATAATTAATATATGTAACTTTTCATTATGATATTAGATGAACATGCACATTGTATGATATGTTTTTTTTAATTTAGTCACAAAATCATAGTAATTAATTTATGTTGATTAATAATGAACACATAAAATCAATCTAAAACTACTAAATTAGTAGTTTATATTGATTAATGATGAACACAAATAAAATTAATATATGCATAAATTAGTCTTTTATAATTATTATGAATGAAATTAAATGAAATGACTATAAATGACTAAATCAGTTGTTTATATAATGAATATGAAACTACCAAGAAAAAATATAAATGAATACTGCAAATGATAAATTTGTGAGTACAAATGATGACTAAATTTTTCACATACACGACTATTAGTAGATAATTTACAGTATCTTATAATACAACTAAAATTTAGTCAAATTTCTTTGGTCATTAATTGGTTTCAAAAGATGACTAAAATATGGACATATATGACTATTAGTAGCTAATTTACAATATCTTATAATACGATCGACATTTTGGTCATATTTCTTTGGTCATTAATTGGTTTTCTCAGGTAATCATAGAGTAATATGTTCTTTCATTAATTACGACAATTAATGGCTAAATTAATGCATAAATTTATGACTAAATATACTACAAGGTGATAAAATTGAGACAAACAATTATGTACTAAGATAAAAATGAATAAAAGTTGGTCGCATTATAAGATACTGTACATTAGCTACTATTGGTCAGTGGCTGAAAAATTGTCGTTTATATGGAAAATTTAGTTATTTTATTAGTAATTAATTAGCCATTTTCTGCTAGTGAATGATTGTCCAAACTAAATTTCATTCAATTCTTTAAACCATAGTAACCAAATTCAAATTCGTTTACGAATTAAAATTATACTCAATAAGGAAAAAAATTGACTACCTAAACTTCAATACGGAAAAAATTCAGAAGTATAAATATTCCAAAACTGAATTATTAAAAAAAAAAACTATATTTACTCTCTATCTTCCAAAACTAATTATTTATAAATTAAACAATTAAAAATATTATACATGTATCAAATATTATATAATTCTCTAAAATAAAACACCATAAAAAAATATATTTTAAAAAAAGAATCACATCCTCAAATCTTAAATTTTAATATGATGCTTAAAAATGAAAAATAACATTATTAATTAATAAGTAAAAGAACATAAATCTCTCCTTGTAGATTTAGCCTTTCCATTGGATACGAATGAAAACAAACTTTAAAGGAGTTGTTTACAATGTAGATTTTGTTACTCGTGCTGAAGGCCAAAGTTTAGTTCGTGGCTTCTATTTTTATACTAGTGAGGAAGAGTGTTTGAGCATTCCCAACATATTACCAAATTTGAAAAAAACATACCACTGTATAAAATTCAAATAGGAAAAAATGGAGATTATATATTTTATGAATATTTGTAAATAAGAAATTGTTATTCCTTGTTATAGGAACTTATTATTTTTAGCAAGTACAAACTTCCTACATTCTACTTCATTATTTTTAATATACAATATACTATTTACTATAGTTTTTTAATAAAAAAAATCCTCTTTTTAATTATTTAAATATTAAATTTGTTATTAACAAAAATCATTAAACCAAATTAGATTGTAATTTTAACTTTTTTTCATCTAGAAAATTATGTTTTTAAATAATTAAATTTTATATTAACAAAACAACTTTACCAAATTAAATAATATAGAAATTTATGTTTTTAAATATTAAGTTTTATATTAACAAAAAGAAGTTTATCAAATTCCATATTCTAATACTTTTAATATACAATTTGCATTTTATTGTAAGTATTTTTAATATAAAAAAAATTATAGTTTTAAATTTTCTATACTAAGAAGATAGTATCAAATCCAAATTTGCAGCCGGACTGAATGAAATCAAATGGGGTATTTTCAAATTTTTTGGGTCAATACAACCGAACTTGGTAACTATGCTTTAAACCAGATTTACATCAATAACATCACATTTTTTATAATATTAGAATTCAAAAAACACACTCAATTGCACTTAATAAATATGCGCTCAATTGCATCTAATAGCAATTTAACAATCTAGGTCGCATTTTTAAAGCCTCAGCTTGTTGAACAATATAAGAATGTGACGCTTAGGCACGAAATATACAAATCCAGTTTGTACACATTTGTATGAACACTAGCCTTTCCATCAAGCAACACTAATTCACCATCAATTCACTATAGATTATGAAATTTAGTTCAACCAATATTCCTTCACATTAATACATCATAAGCACTCCAATTTGACCTTCATACCTAACAACCACTCCAGGTTGGGAGGGTAAATTCCATGATTTTACACACAATTTTTTTTTATTTTTTTTGCAAGAAAAGTAACCTACCAGGTTGGTACATTCAAGTCACCAATCAATTTCACAAGTTCACCATACTCAGAAAAATCCAAATTAGAGTCCTATAGCACATTCATCTACATTTTTCTTGTCAGAGGGGATTGAAGTAGTTTTCGATACAATGGTTTATTATATTAAGTGAATGGGTAGAGACTCGATAGAAAGAGATGAAAAAAGTATTGATTTATACAATTTATTCGTAGGTTCATGAATCAGCACCTCAGGAAAAAGGATAGATTTGGGAATTCTTACGTTTGAAAGTATCCCAAAATCGAATGGTCAATATTGTAAAATTATTAGAGAAAAAATACGGGTCTAACTGAAGAATAATTGCACAAATTTGTAAGAATTGAAAAAGAAAAATTGGAATTGAGAATGAATTTGATTTCTCAATATTAGTTTGGGAATCAGTACATAAAGAAACTAAGTTAACCTTATTTATACATACAATAAATATTTCCAAATAAATATAATTTAAGCTAAGTGTGCTTTATGTTTTTTTAATGTGCACATGCACCACATGCAAGTACTAGATTTAACTAACTAAATCCAAGTGCACACGACATGTAGGCACTCAATTTAACTAGCTAAAACCAAGTTCACATAACATGCAATGACTGGAGTTGAACTATATCTCATTCAGCCTAACTAGGTCCATGTACACCAACAACCCCCCCCCCCCCCCCACCCCACAAGAATAGATTAGGTGAGTGTGATGCAAAATGAATGAGTCCCGACAACAAGGAAATTTTACATACCCATATACAGTGCATGAAAAGATGAAAGAGGGAAAACCTAGTGGATATAAAACCCCCCTCAAAATATGCTGCAAAAAGTAGAGAGAATAAAATTGTTAAGTAGTTGTGTCCTTCACCCCAAGAGGATCTTCTAGAAATCAAAACTTGTGCTCAGTAAGAGTTTGGTGAAGATATCGATAGTCTTCTTAGAACTGGGATAGTACTGAAGATTGATGATCCCATCATGAATTATTTCTATAATGAAGTGCAGGTGGATCTCGATGTGTTTGGTCCACTGCTGCCACACTAGATACTTACAAAACTTGTCTATACTTTGATTATCACAACAAATAAAAGTTGGACGATGGACACAGATACCAAGATCAGATAGGAAATGTTTTATCCAAATGTACTGAATAGTGGAATTGACTGCTCCTCTGTACTCGGCCTCTGCAAATGATAAAGAAATGGCATCCTGCTTCCTGCTTTACCAACAAATTGGGTCGAATCCCAAACTAAGTACATAATAGTAGGTGGACTTGTGATCCATTTTGTCACCAACGCAATCTCAATTTTGAACCAAATGAGATCCAAAGAAAAAAAATTTGCATAATGAATCCCATAGTTGAGTGTCCACCGAACATATCGAAGGATGCACTTTGCATCTTTCTATTGTAATTCATGTGGCTCCTGTATATATCTGGAAATTAATCCTATGACATAGGAGAGATCAAAACTGAAGTGAGTGAGATAAATAATACTTCCCACAAGCTCATGGTATAATGTGCAGTCAACCAATCATGTGTCTTTTCGATTCTCAAGCTTTATCCTTGATAATCAATCTGTGCTTGTTGGATTGCAGTCACTCATGTGAAATCATGCCAAGATATCTCTACCATACTTTGGTTGAGAAATGGTAATCCTTGAACCTCTCAGATTGATCTATATTCCAAGGAATAAATTTATAAAGCCCATGTCTGTCACAGAAAATCGCTTATGCAATGCACTTTTAATCTCAACAGTGGAAGAAGTTGAAATACCTGTTATCAAAATATCATCAATGTAGAGCACTATGATCAACAAGCAGTAAATTTTCTTCAAAAAATAAACATTGGAATTAAATTTATAGTGTACAAAATTTTTAGATAACAAGTAGGAATCCATCTTTGCATACCATGCTCTAGGTTCCTGCTTGAGGCCATAGAGATACTTCTTTATTTTTCATACCATAGATGAATTTCACATGTATCCCTATGCTTTCTCCATGCTAATTTCCTCCTCGAGATCACCATGAAGAAAATAATTATTCACATCCATATGATTCACCTCCCATCCTCTTGTTGTCACAACGCAGAGAGCTATCCGAATGGAATCCATTTTTTCCACTGGAGAAAATATCTCATCATAGTCAACACATTTTACCTGTTGGAAACCTCTTACTACCAACTATTCCTTATATCGACTAACTTGCCCATATGTTTCTTTCTTGGTCAGGTAAACCCACTTGCACCTCACAAGTTTATGATTGGAAGGTAGTGGAACCAAATTGCAAGTCTGGTTGTCAATGTGAGAGTTCTATTCCTCATTCATTATTGCTTCCCATTGAGGATGCCTACCTTCTTCTACATAAGTCTGTTCATCATATGAATGCATCATATAAGCATGCATGGGCATGCATGGCTCCATAGGTAAGTGTTCTTGTGGATTTTACTCAAACTGAGGTGGTTGAGAATCACTCATGTTGTGCCATTTTTGTGTTGAAGGTGGTCGTGAATCTTTCTAACTACATGAGGAAGTATGATCTCGATGTTCAAAAATTGGGGGTCCAAAAAGTGTCAAAGGAAAAGGCACATCTAGAATAGAATTTTGATCTGAATTATCATTTTCATACTCATTAATGAGTGGAGTGGGAAACTTGGTAATAGGTTCATCTTGTGGTGCATGAAAATTATCTTCATCAAAATTTACACTCCTTTCAATAAATATTTTTTAGTGTTGATATCAAGAAATCTGTACCCTTTAACTTCATCATCATATCCTATAAACATGCATGTTCACTTTGACGCTGCAAATCCTTTCTCTTCTTTGTAGGAATGCTAGCTCGTGCTTGAGATCCGAAAATGTGGAAATGACTAAATTTAGGTTGCATGTAATTCCAAGCCTAAAACATTTTTTTTCTAGTAACATATTTATGAGGATATCTATTGTGGATTTATGAGGCACAATTGATAGCTTCAACCCACAAATTTGACGAAATAGATCTTGCATGCAACATTTAATTGGACATCTCTTTCAAAGATCTAGTCTTTCTTTGGAGAAACCCATTTTGTTGTGGAGTGTAAGGAACTATATTTTTTCTTCATTTCAAATATTCATGAAATTTTTGTTGACATATTCATTCCCATTGTATGTGTGGAGTACCTTGATTCATTTTCCAAACTAATTTTCTACACGCACTTTGAAAATCTTTAGATGTTCAAAAAATTCAAACTTGAGTTTCAATAAGTAAACTCATTGAATCTCCTATAATCATCTATAAATGACAACACATATCTTTATTTTATCATTGAAATTAATGGAAATGTACCCATGATATCACTATGTATGAGCTCCAAAGGTGAAGAGGTTCTCCATGCACACTCCTTCTCAAAATTTTCTTTTGGATGATTTCCAACAACCCATCCATTATAAACACCATTTGAAAATTCAATGGTCAGAAATCCTTTACCCATCTCTTGATTTCTAATTTGATGCATATATCTGAAATTCAAGTCCCCAAATCTCTCCCGCCAAATCAAACTATCTTCATTTTCATGCTTAAGTAGAAAACTAGAATCTGATTGAGGAAAAAAATTAGAGAATGTATACAGACGAGATTGATCATTTACTTTGTCAGATGCAATCTTCAAGCTTGTTTGCATGTCATAATTTCTCACATAATTTGAGGTAAATTCAACTTTCCTTAGGGTGTTTGTGTGTGTCATATAATACACTGAAAAAATATTCATAAAAAGCCTTGTAACATGCAAGACATTCTCAAAACTTCCATCTTTGAATTACATTATTCCTTGTCCTGTTTCTTCCACTGCAGAATTGACCCCCACGAGCATAGGAGGTCTCGAGTATGGATGTAGAGAAGAAAATTTTTTCTTTGAAGAAGCCATATGATGTGAAGCTCCTGAATAAAATATCCATTCTTGCGGTGTAGAATGAAGAGCAATAAAAGCATGACCATTGTCACTTGTTTCTGATGGTTTTTCCTTCGTCTTCTTCTTGGCACTTTCTGGAATGTGATGACAAAGATTATTTTTATGAAGAGTATTTTCCATCATCTAAATATTATTCTACATGTAAACGGATTCAGGATGATAACCTCTATTACAATAAGGACACTCGAAGTTTCCTTTTACTCCCTTCTTTCCCTTGAAGCTAGAAGAATCATCTGGAGGTTTTTGATTTCCTCCTTTCTTGGATAAGGATATATTGCCTTACCTTTGCCTTGGGATTGTTGATTTTATTTCAACTTGAAGTTTCCTTTCTCATTCATGAAAAGTGCATGTGTATTCAGAGACTTTAATGAACCCATTTTGATGAGCTTATCTTGCTCATGAATGAGAGACTCAATAAATGCATCAAGTTTGGGAATTTTCCATTTACCTCCAGTTTCAAATCTAATTGTATGGAATGTAGAAACGAAAAAAACATATTTAGGGCCTAATTTAGAAAAAATAGAAAGGATCAATTGACATTACTATTTTGATTTATCGATCTCATAATCATGTAATTTTAGAAGAAATGATTTGAATTTTGTAAAGAAATACTGAATGTTCTCAAAGCTTTTCGGATCTAGGGAATTTAGCTCATTTTTTAGAATATTAGCCTACATCTCATCCTGCTTTCCAAATAAATTCTCGAAGGTTTTCCGGACCTCATTTAGACTGATTCATGTGTCCACATGGAAACAAAATTATAAATATATCGACAAAAATAGAAGACCAAACCCCTTGACCATATTGTTTAAGTATTTGGATTTTTCCATGGAAGAATTGTGTTCACACTACAAGGAAAAGACCCTCTAGTGGAGGTTATAAAGGAGGTTTTTATTGTTATAAAATTGGCCAAAATTGTCAAAAAAACATTTTCTACAACATCCATTTTTGGCAACAAAGGTTCTGATGGAGCTTCTAATGGAACTTCAACACAACTAAAAATAATTGGGTGACTAGAGGTTTTTACGAATGTATTTCTTATTGGTCCATGATTCATGTGTGAACGTACCAATGTGTTTTAACCTTTACGCACTGGTATTGTAAACATACCAAGAAGCGGTTTGGAAAACAAATTTTGGAATCCCCATGGCATTTAGAAACATCCCGGTGCGTGTCACCAACAAATACACATCGGATCAATAGAAGGTGCATGCATTGGCGCCATTAAGGTGTAAAAACGAACTAGGCCATTAAGGTGTAAAAACACACCAGGCCCGTAAGGCGTAAAAAATGCACCTAGAAGTTATGGTGTAAAAAATCACCGACGTGTTAAAGGAAAACCATACCGATGCATCCAATTCCTATTCGCCTAGGTCATAGTTGTCGAAAAAGCGCATCGGGTCTTCTAATTGGTATTGGCATTTTCTGCGGTGCTCATTGGTCATATAAACGCACCAGTGGGCAGTATCATACACATGCACAGGTGCATAGTATCATATACACGCACCAATGTTAATTGTCCATTATTTCAAAATATCAACCTGTGACAGTGCAATTATTGTGATTTTTTAAACAATATTCATATTCATATTCATTAAATTTTTATTAGTGCATTTGAATGTGATTTTTGGATGAATTTTTTATATCATATCCTCAAATTTCGCATCTCTTCATTATAATATTTAATGATCCATATATTGAATCAGTCAGGTAACATTTCACAGCTACAATGGAGAACACAATATAATAAATTAAAATGTATATATATATATATATATATATATATGACACTCTTTTTCATATAAAATGGGACCGTTATTAGTATCGATTTGTCTTTCAATTGGGAAACTATGTGCATTACATTACACAAAATGTCTAATTTCACAGACAAATATTTCAAAAAATGCAACACCTTAATTTGATATCCAAACATATTGACCATCATTATTTGTTGGAACTGTTGTCATTGCTCGAGCTAGCATAACTTGGGGTATTTAGAGCAATGTTTTGCTCGTTGTGTTGATTGTTTTCTTCCTCTTCAAGTTCCATCTACAAACATAAAAATAAAGTGTAATGAGTATATCTACATTGGTGAGAATAATGAAAATTGCAATATTAAATAATATACATCTATGTAAATAAAAAGGAAATGTACCATAGAAATAATTGACTCGTGAACTACAGAGGCTATTTCAAAACAAAATTCCATGCCTTCTTTCAACAATTCATTTGTTGGCATAGTTCCATACTTTGTTTCCTGCAAGTTTTATACCCCATAAGCAATCATATATTTAATATAAAATATTTTTTTGTTCTATTAATTATAGACGGAGCTAAGTAAAACAAGATAGATACTTACAAATTCCACAGTTAATTTCTGATATGCCAACATATAATAACAACCCATATTTAACCCAATGTTAATCATTTTTTTTTATTGTTCTTCTTTGTATGTTAGCACCTCTTTAAAGACATTCAATGATGACTGCTGTAAAAAAACATAAAATATACAAAAATGAAATCTAGTTAAGTTGTTATAAGGAAGTAACAAATACTCACAAAATTTAGATATCAACCCTTTTCTTCCTTGTCGTCTTGTTTTATGTGTTGAATGGGTTCCATTTTATTTTCTTTTCAGGATGAAAATACTTGAACATTAATATTTAATGCTAAGTTATTTATTTATTGTATCTAGTCGAAAAATTCAATGATTACATATTACATTTGAAGCACGTTGTTGTTGAGATGGCTCCTCGTGCAATGCAATTATGTCCATTTCTTTGACCATATCCTTGTACACCTTTTTGGACATTCTTACTGGCATATTTCTGATATTATCTCATTCATCCTTTGATATTTTTATAATCTTCCTGAAAAAGTAACATGACAATAAACTATTTAATTTTTATATTCATATATGAAAACTAAATATACAAAACTGATATTTATAAATGATTTCTTTGTAGTAATATATACAAATAAGTCTATAAAAACATTTAAAGGTATATTAATTTTTCAATCCCTTTATTTTGTACATTTTTTCTATTAAAATTTTGACATGTCTCATTGACCAATTCTCTCGAAATTGTTCCTATAGTTTAAATAAAATTTGGTTCTTGGAATCAGTGGATTTATTTTTTTATTGTAGGTTGAAATAATGTCTATACATTCGTTCCACTAGATCCTTCAAAGTTTTATAAAAAAATTTCCCCCTTTCGTTAACCTCCAGCACCACTCAAAATGTCTTAAGGAGCAATTCATTTTCATTTTCATGTTCTATTTCTTTCATTTTCTTAGAACAACATTCCTTTTCTTCGTTCTTCGTCCATGTAGACAATTAAACATATATGAATTAATAAATTGTTTGAAACATGTTATATATTGTTTTTAAATATATTATTAATGAAAATTCAAAAAAGAAACTCATATTGGATCTATAATATTTTTTCATTCACCTAATTCATCCTTTGGCAATTTTTCCATCAATCTTTTATGCTCTTCTGGTCTTATATCAGAAAGAATATTATCGAGCTTCATCATTTTTTGGCTCTGCATGATACACACTAAACAATACATATTATTTAAACTTCAATATAGTTCAAAAATAATAATTTTTTTAAAGAATTTAGAAATAACTTTCCTTTCTTCCTTTTCTCGATGTGCTATCAGTATTTTTGTTACATGAACTCTTTTCAGACATTTGTTTATCAAGATAAAACCTGTATCATTCAATAACATATTTTATAGAGAAATCACATAGTTTTCAAGCTAAAACAAAAAATCAAGAAAATGGCACGTCTATCTAAATTAAACACCCCATGTGACTTTCACAACTTAAGCACACAAAACGATGTGATAGGTTCTTATAAATGCACTGCCACTACAGTAGAAACAATGTATGGTGCACTTTTTCAATAGGAGACCCAGTGCATTATATTAATACCAAAGAATCGATTAACATAAACATAAATGTATAGAAAATTGGTTTTATCAAACAATGTTTTTTGTCAATACGCGCCCAGTGCATTATACTAAAATTGTGCACGGATGCGCTATTTTAGACAGTGCACACAGATTAACAATTTTTTTTTTTTAAAAAATCATGCAAGGGAGGACAGGGATTGAGCTCTGACTCTACAACTCGTCCTATAGGTTAGATGTCACACACACACACACACACACACATATCGTAATAAAAACCCTATAAATCTAATATGAAAATCCCTAATTGTGAATTCTTGGAGTCACATAAAGAAGAAGAAGCAAGGGTCTAACGTACGAATGGATTTTTTGGTTTTTTTTTCCTGAATTTTAATGAAATGTAAATAGGAATAGAAATTTTAAATGATTTTATTATTAAAATGCATAGTAAAATTTAAAATTTTTAGTATGCATGTATTATCTAACAGAAATTGTAAAAAAATTAATCATTACAGTAAAATTTAACATTTTTACCATACTACAAGGTTTTTGTGTGACTCACCATATGTTTCGAATTTTGATTCTCTGAATAGTGTTATTGTTTGAAGTGTTATTGTTTGAATATTTTGTTGCTCCACAGTGCTCTCTTGCTCCAGGTATGTCTCTCATGAAAATACATCCCTACAAAATTTTGCAAAAATAATTAAATAATGAATAGTTTTTACTATTTAAAGAATTTTTTACGAAATTAGATTTTCGAAAATCATTTGCCTTTCATTTTTCAGTTTACCGTTTTTTTTTTCACTTCAAAAAAATAAATTTGCATTTTTTCTTTCCCAATATTCGATGTGTTTCTTAACTAACAACACTGGTGTGTTTGTTAAGTAAACCGCACTGGTGCAGTTAATAGTACATTACCATCGATAACAATAACTTTTTTAGGGCACCCAAATCACTTTTAGGTATGTAAACCAAAATTTATTGTTCATTTTTTTCAAATTCAGGGAGAAAATCTCATAATTATATCGATTGGAAAATTCTTCAAAATCCAGCTCGTTCCATAATATTTCTCAAATTCCATCGCAGATTTCTCCCTATCCATCTCCAGACGTAATTTCTTAGATTTTATTTATATTTTAATTATATAATTGATTTTTTTTATCCATGTCAATCAGGTCGACAAAATTAATGTATTGAAATTTTCAGGTTCATGCAGATTCAAAATCAATTTCAGATGCATAAAATATTCAAACAGTTCCAAAAAGTAGGAAGCTCTTATCAGGAGCTGCATACCACAAGGCGTGGTTGGTAGATGGAAAAGGACAACCACTTCACCCAATCAATTGTGACATGCCACCTTATATCCAAAATCTTGTGACAATAATGGTAATAATTGTTTGGTATAATGTAATTATTTTAATGTCAAAACAACTAATCATCTATTCATGTGCTTACTGATTGATACAATCGATTTTGTACTAATCATGTTCAAATATATTTTTTGAAATTCTTAGGATTCTAGTGATGATGAGCAACCATATTCTGTTTCACCTCACAAAAATTTCAAATCAGGAGAAGATTGACTTAAGAGAAAAACTGAGAGAGGAACGATACCAAGAATGGTTGAATCAACCACCTATTCAATTCCCACTAGGTCCAGATTCACCAATTAGAAATGACTACAAAAATATTAGTTCGTCACAAGCTGGAAATAGATGCAATCAAATAGAGGTTGGTATGGATGATTACTTAAGGGATACAACTACCTTGGATACAATGTTTTTATATGCATTCCAAAATGAAGATTGACTAGGGGATGATGCTCATATCGTTGATACCCTTTTAGAAAGCCTTAAATTTTCTTCCACCATCCCTATCTTTGGACATGGAAGTCAGTCAAATTCTACCCAGTTGGGGACAACGATGTTATGATACAACTTGAAAGAAAATTTTGGCTTGTCGAATGCATGTTTCTTGGAAATTTTGAGGTAATTTACCATCAATTCCCTTATATTTTGAGAAATCCTGTGACACAATCGACATTACAAATGGTCAATTTTATGAAAGTTAATAATTATTGGAATTGTACATTTAATATTGTCTGCCAACTATAGGTTTTTCAAAGATAAGGGTCTTCTGAGTGATAATGTCTTGCCCAGTAGCTGTGAAGAGGCAAATAAATTGTTGAAAATGTTGGTTGTTGAGTACATATCATATCATTCATGTCCAAATGATTGTATTCTATATAGAGGATAATATGCAGACAAAGATGTATGTCTAAAATGTGGGCATGACAGGTATAATAAATAAAAAAGAATGGTAAATAACGCAGTCCTCCTTTTAAGATATTCAAGCACATGCTTATAATCCCAAGGATTCAAAGGCTCTTTCATTGCAAAGAATGAGCTATGTTGCATGGATGGAATTCCTCACACAAAAGTGAGTTGGGATTTATGTGAATCCCAACATATTCAATAGCCATGAAGCCTATAGAGGATACATCACCCGAGAAATTCAAGGATGAAGTATGAATTCTACGACTCAGCATAGCCATGGATGATGTCAACCCATGTTCCCTTCAAAACACCAACTATTGTGTTTGGCCTGTAGTATTGATCAATAACAATATCCCCCCATGGTTGTTGGTAAAGAATGAACATCTTATGTTGGCTCTCATAGTACCTGATAGAAGACAAGTCAAGAATAAGGATGTCTACTTACAACCACATGTAGATGAATTGAAGGAATTATGGGATGGGATAAATGTATACGATCTATCAATACCCATCATTTCAGAGTGGAGTTTTATGTTGTATGGCATATGTTCTTACACGACACATGATTATCTAGCCTTAGGAGTTTTCTGTGATAAATTACATGTTTATTGATTTGTTTATATATGTAACAATATTCTTTCACATATTGATTTACTTCATTGTAAATTTTCTCATATTCATGATATTATTTAACGTGCCATGCATATAGTATACAATAATTTCGTAGGTCTTGTAACAAAAGGGTATTATGGATGTAAATGTTGTGGAACTTCTCTAAAAGCTAGATGGTCCAACAACCTTCGAAAGCCAGTGTATGACTACTCCAAGGTATTCCTCCCAGAAGAACACCCTTACAAAAGAGAAACATCTTCTTTCAATGGTAAACGAGAGAGAACCCAAAGGCCTATAATAATGACACGAATTGAATGTATTAGAGCATATGAGAGAGAGAAGGCGAAGGAGTTCATAGAAATGTTTGATTCAAATGGGGAGCCTATGTTCGATGATCTAGAATTCTTCGACACCTATGTTGAGAAATTTCCCATTAGGATGAAAAGGAAATATATATTTTGTAACCTCCCATAATGGGAGCATCTTAAGATTACCCACTTATTATATCTCATTCATATATTTAAAAATGTTTAATATTATTTATGGAGGAACACATCATCGAAACAAAGTGACACATTAGTTGTTAGGAAAGATAACATTACTTCAAAAACTAAAAAGAAGCATTGGCCAAGACAATTATAAAGTGCAAGAGATGATGGTCCCTCTAATCGGTATTTCAAATAAGGTGATATCCCGTGGATTTTAAAAAGGGATGATATTTCTTTGGAAAAGGAAGTTATGATGTTTTTGAGGGTGACGTCTTCATATGGATCTTCATTACGGCGTTGCTTCACCGTGGAAGACCATTTGTCAAGGTTGAAATCGCATGACCATATGAATCTTCTAATAGTACATATAATTTCAAAAGCATGATTTTATTATTTTTTATGTTAATAATTTTTATCCCATGGTATCATAAAACATAACTAATTTTGTATATTGCATGTGTTTATAAATTTGTAGTGTCATTATCCTTTGTTCATGCATGGGTGTGTGAAACATGACTTCCCCCAAGACCTAGGACATGCCATTTCTAAATTATTTTCATTTTTACGTTGGATCACGTCAAAGGAGATTAATGTGGCTAGCATTCCACAATGGGGTCAAGAGATAGTTGAGATTGTTTGTATGTTTGAGAAGGAACTTCCGATGAGTTTCATGGACTTGTAGGTTCATCTTCTATTCCAACTAGTAAATGAGGTTGAAGTAGTTGGGGTGTTTTGTTGTCATTGGATGTTCTTCTTAGAGAGGTACATGAAGGAATTGAAAGGTTTTGTTCGGCAAAGGGAAAAACCCTAGGGGTCTATGGTAGGGTGGTACATATCATATGAGTCTTTCTATTATGCCAGTGACTACATCAAGGAGATTGACAACAGACCAGGTGTGGTGATTTGGGACGTTGAAAGGGATGAAGAGAAAAGAGAAGAGGTGCTTCTCCAAACGAATGGAAAAAAGCACTTGATAAAGATTAAGCGACTTATAATTTTTAAAATTTACACAAATAAAATATTCATGTTGAACTTTGGTATAATGTATATTTTGATCTCATATGTACTATATGTCGGTTTGATTTCATCATCAAATGCAAAAATTGAAGCAATCAATAAATTCATTCTTTAAAATTCTGAAATGACACAACTGTGGGTCACATTGTACGAACAAAAGAGGATAAATGGGATAGTGATAGGAAAGAATTCAAACGGTTGAATGGTAGAATTTTTCCTTATCCTGATCATTTAAAAGAAAATATGCCAATTATAGGCCTCAACAGTTGGGTTGGTGACCAAGTCAGAGAGAAATATGGTGCAAGCAGTCGTTACCTGCGTGTTGAAGAGGATGCGCTAAACGTAGAGATTGGGTGCAGAAACACGGTAATATTCTATTTATGTACATTTTAAACTTAATAATGCACCTTTGAAATGTAACATATATATTTTATATTTTTTAACAATTGGACTATTAGGAACTTGACACTATGATTATTTAACTTTTTTATAGGTGCATTTTTTCCCATCTATGTGGGCATATGGACACCATTTTCACACAGAAAATGTCGATGATGGAAACATGACACAAGAATGTGGAGTGGAAGTCGAGTTCGATCAATCTAGTCGAGCTAGCCACCATGATAAAAACAATAGTACAGGGAACGTTAGGTTACGTCGTAAAGATACAAGAGATCATTGAAGTGGACTTCTCTTCTTTCCAATGTGTTATTTTTAGGTGCAAGCGGTGGGACACATTTGATCAGAATAACGTAAAGGAAGATCACGATAATAAGATGATATGTATCAACTCTAGAAAGATGTGGGATGAAGCTAAGGAGCCTTATGTTTTCCCCAAACACTGCAACCAGGTGCTTTTTAACCCAAATGTGTTTGATAGGGATTGGTGGTTCGTATTGAGGCATGACACTAGATCAAAACATATTTTTGAGAACAATAGTGTTATCATTTCAAGTGAGCTGGAAGATAATGAGGGTGATGAGAACAGAGAGTGATATGGTACATGTGTTATTTCAACATTTATACTATTTAAGATGGGTTTTTATAAAGAAGAGGACTTAACCCTATAACTAAGACTCTTTTTTTCCAAAAATTATAATATGTATTTTAAATTAATTGGTTTGCATTCTGTTAATGTTAAAATCATTTCACTTGATAATTTGAAATTATGCTGATCTCAAAAGCAATGCACACTATCAAGTTATTATTTTTTTCAATTCCTAAAATAATAGAACTACTTGATTTATTTAAATGGTTTTTCACAATACCATTACATAAATAAATGCACCCTATATATATGTGTGTGTGTGTGCGTGTGTGTGAATGATATCTTCAAAATTTTTAAAAAATGTATTAATATATACTGTTATTTTTGGTATGTAAGATCATAATAGAATAATGATAATTTTAAAAATGAATTTATTTGCATTATTTTTCTAAACTGAATTATGTCACAAAAATTAATATTATTCTAGATTTATTATTTTACAATTATTTATATTCTTACAAATTTATAAATTTACAAGTTTATAATTTTACGATTATGGTAATATAGTAATATGTATGGTATACATTTTACAATTTTAAGATGATTCAATTTTAGGATAGTTATGGTTCAAATTTGACAATTATTTTACAAATTTACAAATTTTACAATTTTAATAAAATTGAATCATACAATACATACAATTACAATCACAATTTCACAATTTCACAATACAGTTACAATTTTACAATTTTACATACAATAACAATTACAATTTTATAATTTGACATACAATAACAATTACAATTTTACAATTTTACATACAATTACAATTTTGCAATTTTATTTCATACAGTAGCTATGTTTCAAATTTGATAATTAATTTAAAAATTTCACAATTCTAATCAAATTGAATCATGACAAGACATATAGTTACAATTACAATTTTACAATTTCACAATACAATTACACTTATAATTACAATTTTACATACAATTATAATTAAAATTACAATTACAAACATACAATTTTACTGCGTATGGCAGTTATGGTTCAAAATTGACAATTAATTTACAATTTTACAATTTTACAAATTTAATTATAAATTTTACAATTTTAATAAAATCGAGTCATGGAAATACATAGAATCATCGTGATGATGATCATCTAAAAAATCACAAGAATTGTATAATGTCATCACAACACAAACATCAAATATACATCTCATGTCAAATAACTTCTATGACATACACATCTATCTACAAGGACATTAAATGAACATATCTAACATGACCTAACAATATACACATCATGATGAACACCAACGTGTAAATTAAGTACATCTACATGAACATAAAATACATGCTCCATATATATATATATATATATATATATATATATATATATATATATATATATATATATATATATTTTGTCAAAAATATACAACTATAATAGAACTGCATATAAATTTAAAATATCTGGTGGTACATAAATACTATAACTAGTGGCGTTACGCTCAGTCAGTGGTGCCTGCTCAAATGGACGTGCCTGCTCAGGAGGTACTTGCTGAGATGGTGCTTGCTCAGTCAATGGTGCCTACTAATATGGTGCCTGCGCATAAGATGCTTGCTCAGGACTAGATGTTGGGTGATCATCTCTGGCGCGAGGTGAAGGAGGAGGAGGTGGAGTAATAGAATGATCACTCCCCTGATGATCATGATCATCAGATGAGTTGTTGTGTCACACATCTCCATGGTGCCTATCCCTCCTAGCCATCAATAGCTTGGAAGCTCCGATGATATGATGCATAAGGATTATCGTATCATGGGGCATGTCCCTATAGAGCTCTATGAGCATAATATCAGCCCGGATCTCTCTGATCGTCGCAGGGTAGACTCCCTCATCAACCAAGAGTCTACATAGTTGGTCACCCAACTTCATCTTGAATCAAATGTCCGCTCTAAGCCGCATGGCCATGGGTATCTACACGTAAGGAGGTCTCTCACCCTCCATGACCTCCACCACCTCCTCTTCATCTATAGGATCATCCAGTGGGGGTGGAATCATGTCCCCAACGAATGTGCCAATATCTAAAAGATATATAGTATAGAAAAATAATTATACAATTTCATTAAACAATTTAATAAAACAAGTTAAAGAACGTGTTAGAATAAATTTTATTCTAATTAATTAAAACACTAAAATGAAACTATATTAATTTAAAGAAAAAATTGATATTACCTATAGCATATGCTGGCTCATCCTGTGTGAAGAGGTTCTTGGTACACCCTGGCAAGTCCAAACCCGTGTAAGGACACACTGGATTGCAGCTCTAGTGCATCAATAGAAATCCTAGCCGGAAACACCCCTCTTGGGCATCATCTCACTCCACATGTGCATCCATAACTGTATCATCGCCCTACGAGGCTGACATGCAAAGGTAGGCCTCGTCTCAAGAAACCTCTCAAAAAATAAACAAAACAACAACTCTGAACCAAAAGGGAAGGTCAACCCCCCATGTGCCTCAGAACAACATCTATCTAAGGCTATATAAAACTTCCACAAAAAAATGACAGACCATCTAAAAATTCGTGGCCTTTGGAATAAATAATCAGCATAAAATAAAAGAGGGCAACTAATGTGTTGCCCTTCATTGGTATAATGTGCAATGGTCATTAGTAATTGTGAGAGGCACCTAACCTCCTCTTGAACAAAAGAAGCAATGCATAGCTGTTTACCAGACATCTGAAAATCTGTAGGAGAAAGTATATCATCCCTAATGTATATCTGGGAGTACACCAATTCACTCTCTGCTACATAACTGACGTGGAAATTAGGAAACTGGGACAAATCCTCCCCTCTCCTATATAGGCCAGTAACAAAATAAATGTCCTCTTGAGTGGAATAGTACCATTGGTGAGGACTAACACGGAATGCCTATCGGTGGCCATCCCACTTGTAGATCAATTTCCTAATAACGCACCATTCCCCTTCAGGGATGTAGCCTCCTTATAGAACTTAACGATGCCTACCTCCCTTAAGAGCAGCTGGGTGGGTGGCGTAATAGGGTGAGGGTACAAAATTCTCTCCCTCTCCCTTGCCTCCCACTGTTGTATCATGTTATAATTGTCATCCCTCTACTCTTGTTGTTGTCTTTCCCCTCTCCCTTGACGTCGTTGAATAATTCACATATTAAATAAATCAGTCTTCATCATACATAAAACTTAATTTTTTTTATTAAATGACAAATGTATAAATATAAATTTTATTGATAAAAAAACATTTGGTGCGCCACAAAAAAAGTCATGCTCAACCAATGTTGCATACATTTATATTACACACCGTCCATGGTGTGCATTAAAAAAACTCATGCACAGCGAAAATAAAAAAACTATTACTTAGCATTCGTTTACAAAATATATGTGCCCCTGCGCGTTGGTTATAGCGCAATGCACCACCAGTTTGCAACATTTTACCACTAGCAGTGCGGTACCAAACACACACTGCCTCACTGTGGTATGTTTTTCCAATGCACCGCCATACATAAACTTCAACTGTGTGTCCCGGTAAACTAACGCACTGCCATAAATAAATCATCAATTTAAAAAAACTTTAAACTTTCCGAGCGGTCAGAAACCGAAAATAATCGCAGTATTTTAATGTTATTGTGGTGCACTTTGTCTTAGTACCGCATCGTGTTGTCACATTAACCACACAATGCGGTTTTTGTTAACACCATTCGCAGTACAACTTGTAAATTTATAGGGGGCATCGGGAATGGTGCAAGCCGAAGGGCTCGAACACGTCGTGCGAGAAATTTGTTTTTTCAAAAAATGGTGAATTTTAGCTCAATTTTAAAAATTAATCTGCTAAAAGCTTAATTTGGTGAGAAAAAAGTAGATTACCTACACATTTGCACATCTAGGGGGCATCTTTTGAACAGAATCCTCAAAACCAAATTTTCCCACCGTTTTTCAAAATTCGAAGTCCACAGTGAGAAATGGATGGAAGGAATGCGGGCAATGGGAGCACCGATGGCAGGGTGTCTCACAGAAGGAAAATTCACACTCGTGCTTGAGATCTCTACAACACTATAACAAGTGAAAGTGAAATTTTATGGCTGGTAATTTTTTTAAATTAACTCTTTTTCAATGTGCTCGATTATGAGACACACCGGGCAGTTGTATCAATGGCACACCGCACTTATTTACGGTGCGCTAGATTAATGAGACGTGTGGGGCCAGTTTTTATGGAGCACACAGTGCTTCTTTTGAATAAAAAAAATATGGTGGTGCATCGTTGTACATAAACAACATTTCGTCATCACCGTTAGTAAATAGCACCGAAATGATGACCGTCTTGGTGTGTCATTTGATAGTACGCCTAGTGCACTTTATATAAAACACACCAGTGTGTTTTCTGTATGAAGTGCACCGTTATTTTCATAATACTTAAAAAAAACTCTGAAACTCTTCTTTAGCCTCTAATATGCATTGGTGTGTCACATATATATCAGGTGCATCGATGGGTGTTAGGATTATAAACGCACAGCAAAAAAAAAATCCGTAAAAACATCCACCCGCAAACCTCCTCTAATGACCTCCACTAAAAATGGATATCTGAGCTATTTTTATAAGGGTTTCCTCAAAAACATCTACTAGAGGATATTTCCCTTGTAGTGTCAACGTCTGTATTTATAGCTATCCGATACAAGAATTTTCCTCTTAGGTGAAGAAAAATCTCTGGCTTCCATGGAATTACTTATATGGAGTAACAATAGTTGAATATGATAACTCCATTCTTTCATCTTGTATTTGTAGCAACAATTGCAGTAGTTCTCAAATATTTTGATCTGCAAATCAAATCTCTAAACAATTTCCAATTCTTTGATCTTCAAACCTATAAAATATTGTTCATGTATGATAAAATATGATGGATTGAATTCATAAATAAAAATTGGTTAGCTCTATAATGGAGAGACTGAACCGGGAGAGTCTGACTCTGCAGAACACTCTACATTCTCAATACAACTCAACTAATATATAGCAAACATAGACGTAGGGAAGTCAGAAACATACCCTAAGAAATAGAAACTAATTCCTGTACTAAGGTTTCATGAACCAACTCTCACAAATTAAGGATTCTCCATTATCTTTTAACACTCCCCTTAATGGAGAAGGGGTTCAAAAATATACCTAACATCTCTCTAAACATTTCAAACATATTTTTTCCAAGAGGCTTAGTGAAAATGTCAATAACACTATCACAATTTTTACAACATACAAGATGGACTTCCTTAGATTGAAATTTCTCCCTAACAAAGTGGAATTGTGTATAAATGTTCTTAGTGTTATTATGGAACACAATGTTATTAGCCAATTTGATTGAGCTCTGGTTATCACATCTGATAGTTGTCACATATTTTTGTTCTTCCCTGAAATCTCGAGAAGTCTCCGCAACCAAACTGCCTCACATGTTGTTGCGCACATTTCTTGATACTCTGCTTCCATTGATGATAAAGAAACTGTGTTTTGTTTCTTACTGCTCCATTCAATCACCCCAGATCCAATGCTGAATGAATATCATGTTATGGATCTTCGGTCGTCTACATTTCCAGCCCATTCAAAATCTGTAAACCCTGTCAATCTAACATCACAAGAATCAGTATAAATAATACCATATTATACAGTTTCTTGTAGACACCTTAGAACACTTTTGGCTGCAATCTAGTGACTCTCAAGTGGATTGGACATGAATTGACTTAGCACACTAACTACATAATCCAAATCTGGGCTCGTAGTGGTTAAGTAGGTTAAACTCCCAACCAACTATCGATAAAGTCTCGTATCTGCTTCTTTAGAGCCATCCTCACTCTGAAGTTTAAATTTTCCTTGTAATGGTACTTCTGCAGCCTTACACTGACCCATCCTGAATCTTTCCAGTAGTCCCCTAACATACTTACCCTGGGATAGAAAATTTTGTCCTGAATCTCTCTAGATCTCAAGACCCAAACATTATCTTAATTCACCAAGGTATTTCATTTTGAACATTTGTGAGATTTTCTGCTTGATTTCTTTGATTAGATCAACAAAATCACCTGTAATAATTAGATCATATACACACAAAGAAATGAACACTATACAACCCTTTTCATCTTTCACAGTATATAGACTAGGGTCATTTTACTTCTATTGTAATTGTGTTGCAGAAAAAATGAATCTATATTTTCATACCATGAGTTGGATGCTTGTTTTAGTCCATATAAATATTTCTTTAATTTGCAGAATAAATGTTCTTTCCCTTTCTGGACTAACCCCTCAGGTCTCTCTAAGTAAACCTCCTCTTTCAACTCCCCATTTAAAAATACAGACTTTACATCTAGTTGGTAAATCATCCAGTGTTTTCTAGTAGCTAAAGAAATCATCATTCTGATAGTATTTAGTTTAGCTACTGGGGCGAATGTTTCCTCATAATCAATCCCTTCTTTTTGTGAATGTTTCTACCAATATAGCTTTTAGTTTATCTATGCTTCTAATTCCATTAATCTTGGGTTTATACAACCATTTACAACATATGCTTTGTTTCCCTTTGGGTAGTTCAACTAGCTCCCAAGCATTTTTTTATAGAATAGATTCATATTCCTGTTCCATAGCTTCTTTCCATTCACTACATTTTTTTTCTTCTCTATAACTAGAAGTTTCAACAACATTCATCATACTAGTTATAAAGTCATTTTCCCTATATCTAGCAAGAAATTGAGTCTACCTACCTAATATTCTGAGCATTGGTGTGGCTTCCACACTGTTCTGAATTTCCTTTGAAGGACTCAGTTCGATTGTTGTATCTGAAATTTCTGCTTCTTCCTTTTTCTTCTTCTCATGGTTGTTACCTGCTTCTTCACTTCCTTCCACCAAAAAAGGAATATCCAATTCCTCATTGCTTTTATCATATTCATCATAAACCTGCTCATGGAACATGACATCTGTATTAAAAAAAATCGTGAGTAGAGGGATTAAACAATCTATAACCTTTAAATTCTTAACAATACCCTACAAAGGTGCATAGGATGGCTTTTGGATCTAATTTTCTTGTGTCTTCCTTTGGAATATGGGAAAATGCTTTAGAACCAAATACTCTCAAATGTTTTACTGCATTCTTGAATCCATACAATGCTATAAAAGGGGTTCTAAAATTGAGATGTTTTGTAGGACTCCTATTTTTCAAATAAACTACAGTATTCAATGCTTCAGCCCTAAAACCATTTGAAATATCCTTACCTTTCAGCATGCTCGAAGCACACTCCACCATTTTTTTGTTCTTCCTTTCCGCTACTCCATTCCACTGAGGAGTGTGGGGTATTGTGAATTGCTATAATATTCCATGGTCTTTACAATACTTGTTAAGTTCATTCTTCCTGTATTCTCCCCCTTGATAGGAGTGGAGAATTTTTATGTACTTCCCTATTTTCTTTTCAATCATAGTTCTAAACTTCTTCAAGTATTCAAATGTATGGCTTTTGTTACTCAGAAAATATATCCAAGAAAACTTTGTGCAGTCATCAACAAACAATAGAAAATACGGTGCACCTCCTAATGAATTTGTTTGCATCGGTCCACATAGGTCAATATGCACTGATTCAAGTATGTCTCTTTTTTTCTTTTCTACTCGAATAGGGAATTCCTTTATATGCATCTTTCCTAATGCACAAGCTTCACAATCATTATGCACTTGTTTTAAAGTAGGAATACCTCTTACCATTTACTTTTTTTGAAGTAACAAAACATCGTTGAAGTTGATGTGACCAAGTCTCTAGTGCCATAGCTCTTTTCTATTCAAACTCGATGTTGTAAAAGCTTGATCTCATGCTAACCTCACAATTAATTTGTACAGACCTCTTGTTCGAATTCCTAAACAAATAACCTTCATACCATCCAAAAACTATTTGATATAACAATTGGATTTAAATAATTCTATCTTGAGATTTTGAAGCGTAATCATGGATACAGAACTCAGCTTATTTGTAACTCTGGGTACATAAATTAAAGTTTGAATATGTCGACTCATATTACCATCAGGAAAAATAACAGGAATTTTCTCGTCCCCTTTGATCTGATAACCTCTATCATCACCAAGGTATATTTTCACTCCGATGTTGGTTTCTTTAAAATATTCAAACCATTGGTTGTTCCATGTAATGTGTGTGGATGCTCCTAAATCCACATACCAGATGTCTACTTCGATATTTTCATCAGTGTCAACCGTGAACAATCTGAAATCCTGAACATTTTCATCATCTGCGAAATAACCTACATGTCTTTTATGTCTCTATTATCCTTCATCAAATTTATTTTTCCTACAATGCTTAGCCATATGAACGATTTTTCTACAATAGAAACTTTTTAATACTCAGACCTTTCCATTCAGATACATACCTTGGGATTTATTTGGTCTTTTCTCTGGGTTTCCTCCGTTTTGCTGTGATGATTTTCCTTTTGCTCTGAAAAAATTCTTCTTTTCCATTAACTAAAGATCTGCACTCTGGGGTTTTAGATTTAATATTATTTCTTCTTCTTGCATTAATATTCCTTTCAGTTCTTCAAACTTTGGGGATTTCTCCCTCCCACTTATCCCAATGATGAACATTTGGTAATCGTCAGTCATACGATTCATGGTAATCTTGACCAAATCTGTGTCTACAACTGTCTCATTGATATCTACCAATTTTTTCTTCAGATCTTTGATCCACGATATGAAAGAAAAAACTGTTTCATTCTCCTCCATCTTTATGGAGATAATCTTCCTCTTCGATAACAAAAGATGATTTGTATTCTTGATCTCATACAGATCCTTCAACGTCGTCCAAATTTCACTTGCAAATTTGCATTCTTTGATATGCGGTATGATGCAGTCTATCATGGACATATTCAATGTCATCTTTGACATTATCTCTATCTTCTCCCAGTATTGAATCATTGTGGATGAATCGAATCCTATTGCTGGCTTTGGCTCATCCCCATTCGCAATCGTCCAGGAACTTTGCACTTCTAGCACAATCTGCATCTTAAACTTCCCATTCAAGTAATTCGAACCATCGAGCTTGTTTCTCTTTTTCAAGTATCCTTCAATTATTTTATTGTTTGTCTTGACGATTCTAAAAAAAAATTCTAGTAATTGACAAGAAAAAAAAGGATGTATCTACCCTAGATCCTCATAGAAACCAATATCACAATACAGATCTACCTGATCTGTGATCAGTCCAGCAGGCTGCTTTGTGTGTCGCACCATAGGATCTCTGCTCCTTTGCCACGTCATCTTCTATTTCTCATCACAAGCTCTCTAGCTCCTCTGCACCAAGCATACACCGGCAACAAATCTGCTCCAGATCTCTTCCTTCATCGAAGAGCTAACATGGGTAGTAGATCTTCTTCATATATCTTCATTCATAGGCAAACTTTCACTGCTAGTAGATCTGTGTCATATCTCTTCCTTCATCAGAAAATTTTTACCGGCAGTAAATCTTAGATCTATTCCTTTCATCAATGGGTGAACATTGGCACATATCTATTTCAGATCTTCTCTCTTCCCGCATTGGCATGCTTACTGACCCAAATTTCATGCCAATTTCCTCAGGAACAAAACTGAATAAGGTTCTAGTCTATCAGTGTGCTTCTTTCACTCATATCTGCGCTTATCGGCGTGGATAATCTCCACGGGATCATGTTGATCAACACAACTGCTCCTCCAAAAAATGCGTTGATCTGATTAACGCCTAAGAGAAAAAAATCACTCAGTCGTTAGGGGCTTCCCCTCTGCCACCTGGATACTCACAGGGATCACAACACTTGGGCTATGATTCAACCTTAGAGCTCTGATACCATGATAAAATGTGATGGATTGAATTCATAAAAAATAACTGATCATCTCTAGAATGGAGAGACTGAACCAAGAGAGTCTGACTCTACAGAATGCTCTACATTCTCAATACAACTCAACCAATATATAGCACACATAGATGTAGGGAAGTTAGAACCATACCCTAAGAAATAGAAAATAATTCCTATACTAAGGTTTCGTGAACCAACTCTCACAAATTAAGGATTCTCCATTATCTTTTAACACCATCTCCAACCCCATGTAGCTTTGATACCATCAAATATGGATCTAGCTAAAGAATAATTGCACAAAATTATACAAATTCAAAAAAAAAAATTAGAATTGATAATGAATTTGATTTCTCAATATTAACTTGAGAATCAATACATAAAAAAACTAAGTTAAGCTTATTTGTACATGCAATAACTATGGAGAATTAGATCTAACTAATGTTAAGTGTCATTTATGTTCTCTTCACACCACATGCAAGCACTAGAGTTAACTAACTAAAGTAAAGTGCACACCACATGAAGGCACTTGTGCTAACTAGATAAACTAAGTGCACATCACATGCAATGACAAGAGCTGAAAATAAGATAATTAAATCTAACTAGATGCATGCACACCAACAAAAAAAAATCATAATATTTTTCAAAATCTGGAATCCAAAGAATAGCCATGTTACTTCTCCATTTATTCAATTAATCCTATATATCAGTATTTTTTCCATCCCGTGATGACACCTTTGAGCATCACAACGACATCCCAGTGGCCAATAGAGGCCATATTGATGGTCTTAAATTTGTGTTCCTCGCCAACGTGAGTTGGTATTTGGACACAATCTCATTCATTTATTCAAATCGTCCTCCACACTCTTAGGTATCAGTATTTTTTTCCATGGATGACACCTTCAAGCCTCTCAACAACATTTGAGTGGGAAACAGAAGCCATATTGACGATCTTCATGTATGCATTCATCACTAACGTGAGTGGGACTTTGACTTGCTTGTCATGTACATCATTGCTAAGATACAAATACCATCACATCGGTCCAACACGACACTCTCCCAGTTCCTCATGATCACAGTTATTGTTGGAAATTACTCACAACCACTACCCTGAATAAACTAGTAGTGCCATACCATTAGTTAAATGTATTTTACAGGGAAGGACAATCTCTAGGCATGGAAAATAATAAAGCTACTCACTTCATGAAATTTTCCATAAATGTTCAGAAAACAGTGTACGGCTTTCTCTCTATGTTAAATTCCCTTCCTGCCATATCACCTACCCTTTTTGACCACACTGCGCATCTCGCAATGTTTAACCCTTTCTTCTTAATGTATTTTCTAACCATAAATCTCCACCGATGTCATAATGGTGGGACCCTCTAACCTATACGCATTACCGTTTGTGAAAACAAACCTTTGTATTTCCAGTTTTCCTTTACCCATGCCTTTTCGCAATGTCCACCGTTTAGCGCATCGCACTTCACGCTTTGCAAACCTTAGCTCTTACCTTTTGTGCTTCATCCCAAAATTTTGTGACGGTCCAATGTGATATCTCCATCACACATTGTAATCACAATTTGTTATGTTTTTCATTAAGTTGTGGTGGGTTAAGTATTGAATGTTGTGATGCGATAGCATACATCGCATTTTACACAAGATAGAGTTTCATTTTATTGCACCAAGTTAAGTTTTGACATCGTTGAAATATGATATGTGATGTGGGCGTGGATTCAATGTGGTTTCAAAGCCAAAACCTAAAGGCTTTCAAGTTCGGCGTACAACATTTTGTGCGTTGTTTTATGAAGAAAATCAGTACACGGCAGAAGGACGATTTTATGCGATTTACGGTCCCGTCAACATTCAGTTAGCATTAATTTTAAAGCTCTGCCATTTTTCATTTAAAAGGATGTAATTCATTTGTTTTGTGAAGAGAAGAAACTATTGAAGTAGTAGAATGAAATAGAAATCTTCTCTAGTTTTTGTCTCTGTGTGTGGCTCTGTAAATTCTTTGAGAAACTGTGCTATCATTGTTTTAATTTAATTTCCGCATTCTGTGTAAACTGTTTGTTGAGGGAAAGGCATTTCCCATGTCTCTTGGAGCTTCTCATTTTAAATTTCCAACATGGTATCAAAGCATACCAGTATTTCCAACCTGGTATCAGAGCGAGTTTAATCTCTTAATGAAAGAAAGTGTCCTTTCCTGAAGAGCTGAAATTTTGTTTTGAGAAGAAGGTTCTCTAACAGTGAGAATGTTTTTGTTTACATAGTGAAAATGGCAATAGCAAGCACAATCTTGACTAATCCACAAACAACACAATTTCATGGAAAGAATTATGACTATTGGGCTATTACAATGAAGGCCTTATTTTCCTCACAAGATATTTGGGAGCTGGTGGAGATTGGATTCTAGGAACCAGCAGATGCAGCAACATACGGTGCTTTGACACAAGCAGAAAGAGATTTGTTGAGGGACAGTAAGAAGAAGGACTCCAAAGCCCTGTTCTATATTTTCCAGATAGTACATGAAAGTATTTTCTCGAGGGTTGTAGCAGAAACTAAGTCCAAGGAGGCATGGGATACCCTCTAGGTAGCCTACCAAGGCATGGAAAAGGTGAAGACAACAAAACTACAAATTCTGAGAAGAGATTTTGAAACATTATGTATGAAAGAGTTTGAGAATATAGACTCATTCTTTATGCATGTGATTGGGTTGGTTACCCAAATCAGGTCTCATGGTGAAACACTTGAGGAAATGAGAATAGTTGAGAAGGTTTTAAGAAGTCTGCCATCAAGGTTTGATGCCATCAGGGAAAATTTTAAGGATGAAAGTTTATCATAAAGTTTAGAAACATTGGCGAATCTTACTAGTCCCCAATATGAAAGTTGTAAATTTTTTGATGATATTTTTGTAAAAATATTTAGGTTTCTAATTATTTTACATTAGTATATATAAAATTTTGGTGATTTTTTAGGGTGAAATAATTTTATACTATAAAATTTGGGTGAATCATTTTCAAAAAAATGGAAATTGACGAATCTCTTTTTTGGAAAAAGCGTGGAAAATTAGCCCACCTCCAAATATTAGCCCCTAAAATTTTCCCTAGATGCCATAGTTCAAGCCAAAGAAGAGATAAAGGATCTCTCATAGTTTTCAGTGAATGAGCTTCATGCAACACTGATGTCTCATGAGCACAGACTGAGAAGAGCAACAAACTCCTCATTGGAGCATGCATTCAAGACACAAGTGTCTTTTGGTCAAGGTAGAGGTCGAGGAAGATCAAACTACAGAGGAACAGGAAGAATCCCACACAGAGGTGGAAGACGCAGCCCTGCAAGCTCAAGTGGAAGGGGTGGCAATCAAAATGCAAGTCAAGGCTAAAGCCAAAATCAAGCACAAGGTCAGATGTACGATAAATCTCAAGTTCAATGTCATTATTGTAAGAATTATGGTGATTATGGAAATGAATGTAGGAAGAAGCAATATGACACAAGTAGCAAAATAAATGCAAAGTTCATAAAGGAAAATCATAACCATGATAGCTTGTTTTTAGCTTGTAATGTAGCACAAGAAAAACAAAGGGATGTTCTTAGATTAAGGGTGTAGCAACCACATGACTGGAAACATAGCAATGTTTTCCAATCTAGATGAAAGTGTAAAATCTGAAGTAACATTGGGGACTGATAGCAAGGTCTCTGTCATGGAAAAAGGAAGAGTGGACATACTAACAAATAATGGAGAGAAGAAGTTCATGCCAGATGTCTATTTTGTTTGTGGTTTGAAACATAACCTCCTAAGCATTGGACAGCTCATACAAAAGGGCTACAGTGTAGTTTTTAAAGATGATGTATGCATAATCTTGGATAAGCCTCCAAGTAGAAAACTCATTGCAAAAGTTCATATGACAAATAATAGAATGCTTCCTCTCAAGATAAGATCAGACTTGAAGGAAGAAGGTGTTATAACAACTGTCACACAAGAAAACTTTCAAGAAGAAGTCAAAGATGAGAATTGGTTATGGCAGTTGAGATTTGGTCATCTCAACTTCGGAGTTTGAATTTGTTGCATAGAAAATGCATGGTGAAACGGTTGCCACTAATAGAAAAACCAGACAGCCTATGTGAAGGTTGCATCATGGGCAAACAACTGAAAGAATCATTTCCAATAGGAAATTCAATAAGGGAAAATGCACCTTTAGAGATTGTCCACTCAGATTTATGTGGACCAATGCAAACACCATCATTTGGTGGCAGCCACTATATTTTGACATTCATAGATGACTACACAAGGAAGACATGGGTCTATTTTCTAAAACAGAAAAGTGAAGTGTTTGATCGCTTTAGCCACTACAAAGCTCTTGTTGAGAAGCAAAGTGGACAATACATAAAAGTGTTGAGAAATGATAGAGGTGGAAAATATTTTGCAGGGAGCATGGAATTCACAAGCAGTTTAAAGCAAGGTATAAACCTCAGCAAAATGGTGTTGCAAAAGGAAAGAACATATTCATCATCGAAATGGTAGGGAGTATGTTGAAGGCAAAACATTTTCCAAATGATTATTGGGTTGAAGCTATCACTTTTGCAGCGTATATCAATAATAGATGTCCAACCAAAAGTGTCATGAATAGATTTCCTCAAGAACCATGGAGTGAAACAAATAAATTTGTTACTCACATGAGAGTGTTTGGATGTGTGGCATATGCACATGTCTCGGATGAGTGGAGGAAGAAGTTGGACAACAAGGGGGGAAAATGTATATTTCTTGGATACAGTGATGAATCCAAGGCATACAAGCTCTACAATCCATTAACCAAGAAGGTAATAATCAATAGAGATGTTCAGTTCATAGAAGAGGAAGCATGGGATGGAAGTTTAGAGAAGAAAATCAATGTGAAGACATGTATGTCACATGAAGATAAAGAGGAATTGACTATAGAAAGTAATTCCTCAATAGTAGCTCCTCCTCCACCCACACAAGCTCAAGAAAACACACGTCAAGCAAGTAATAGGACATCATTGTGCAATCAAGTAAGTGTTTCTCCAAGAAAACCACAGAGATATGAAACTCCATCTACTTCAAGCTCAACACCAAGCTCATCTTCAGCAAGTATAAGAAGACCAAAATTCATAAATTTAAGTGAAATTTATGCAAGAAGAATTTGATAATAGGTCTGGTCTGAATTCCTTATTTTCATTAAATTTTCATGTATATGACCCAATAAATTTTGAAGATGCAGTCAAAGAAGAGAAATGGGTTGAGGAAATGAATGAAGAAATAGGAGCAATAGAGAGGAATGACATATGGGAGTTAGTGGACCTTCCGCAAGGAAAAGAAGTCATTGGAGTGAAATGGGTCTATAAGACCAAGAGCAACATTGAAGGCAAGATAGAAAGACACAAAGCAAGGCTAGTTTTCAAAGGCTACAAGTAGCAGCATGGATGAGACAATGAGGAAACCTTCGCGTTAGTTGCAACGATGGAGACAGTGCGAACAATGTTGTCAATAACAGCACAAAAAAAATGGAAAGTGTATCGAATGGATGTGAAGTCAACATTCTTGAATGAAGTGTTGAAAGAGGAGGTGTATGCTTAAAAACCTCATGGCTATGAGGTAGAAGGCCAAGAACACAAGGTGTGTAAATTGTAGAAAGCTCTTTATGGGTTGAAGCAAGCACCGCATGCATGGTACAATAGGATAGATGCTTACCTAATGGACAATGGGTTCAACAAATGTGATGATGAACCTACACTCTACATTAAAGAAAATTACGGTAAGATTATTATTGTTGTTTTGTATGTAGATGATTTGATTTTTACATGCAGTGATGATTCTTTCATCGTTGATTTCAAAGAAGTCATGAAAAGTGAGTTTGAAATGACTAACTTGGGGTTGTTAACATATATTTCAGGCATAGAAGTGAAGCAAATAGAAAATGGAATTTTTATCTCTCAAGCAAAGTATGTTGCAGAGATTTTTAAAAGGTTCAATATGCAAAACAACAAGCCAACATCAACTCCAATAGTCATGGGGTTGAAGTTGAGCAAGCAAGATTGCAGCAGCAATGTCAATCCAACATTATAAAAAATCATGGTTGGAAGCCTAATCTATTTGACTACAACTAGGCCTCATATAACGTATGCAGTTAGTTAGGTGTCAAGGTTCATGGAGACACCCAAGGAGACACATTGGCAAGCAACCAAAAGAATTTTAAAGTATGTCAATGGGAGGAAGGAGTATGGTGTTCTATACTCTGCAATTGATGATTTTAGGTTGATTGGTTACATTAGAAGTGATTGGGTTGGAAGTGTTGATGACAGAAAGAGCACATCGGGATATGTTTTTCATTTGGGTTTGGGAGCCATATCATGGGCTTCCAAGAAGCATTCAATAGCTTCATTGTCAACAACAAAAGCTGAGTATGTTGCCGGAACAACATCAGTGTGTTAAGCAGTTTGGATGAGAATAATTTTGCGAGATTTATGTCATGAACAAGACAAAGCAACCACAATTTTCTGTGATAACAGTTCAGAAATTGCATTGTCAAAGAAGAGTGTTTTCCACAGGAGGGAAAAGCACATTGATGCTAAATATCATTTCATAAGATAATTAGTTAACAATGGTGAAATTACGTTACAGCACTGTAGGTTAGAGGAGCAATTTGCAGATATCTTCACAAAGTCGTTGGCACAGAAAATTTTGTTTATCTTAGAGAATGTTTGGAAATGGTCAATGGAAATAGTTGTGATTAAGGGGGAGTGTTGGAAATTACTCCCAACCACCACCTTGAATAAACTGGCAATAGCCATACCATCAGTTAAATTTATTTGGTAGGGAAGGACAAGATCCAGGCATGGAAAATTAGCAAGCTACTCACCTCACATGATTTTCCATAAATGTTCAGAAAACAGTGTTCGGTCATATCTCTGTGTTAAATTCCCTTCCCACCGTATCACCTACACTTCTTGACCACATTGCACATCTTGCAATGTTTAACCCTTTCTTCTTAATGCATTTCCGAACCATAAATCTTCGCCGATGTGATATTGGTGGGACCCTCTAACCTCCACGCATTACCGTTTCCACAAACAAGCCTTTCTATTTTCTGTTTTCCTTTACCTATGCCTTTTCGCAATGTCCATTGTTTAGCACATCACACTTCATGCTTTACAAACCTTAGCTCTTACCTTTTGTCCTCTATCCCAAAACTTTGCGATGGTGTGATGTGATATCGCCATCGCACATCACAATTGCAAGTTGTTATGTTTTTCGTTAAGTTGCGGTGGGTTACGTATTGAATGTTGTGATGCGATAATGCACATCACATTTTGCACCCGATAACGGTTCACGTTATTGCACCAAGTTAAGTTTTGACATTGCCAAAATATGATATGCGATGTGGTTTCAAAGCTGAAACTTGAAGGATTTCAAGTCCGGTGTACAATGTTCTGTGCATTGTTTTATGAAGAAAAGTAGTACATGGCAGAAGGACGATTTTATGTGATTTGCGGTCTGGTGCAACATTCTATTAGCATTAAATTTTCAGGCTCCGCCATTTTGTATTTAAAATGATATATTTCATAAGTTTTGTGAAGAGAACAAGCTATTGAAGCAATAGAATGAACTAGAAAACTTCTCTAGTTTTTTTCTCTCTGTGTGGCTCCATAAATTCTTTGAGAAATTATGTTGTTATTATTTTAAATTAATTTCTGTGTTATTCATAAACTGTTTGTTGAGGGAAAAGCATTTCAAAATAATTTACAAATAACACTAGGAATAAATACTTCCAACATTATAATATAATAAATTCTCTTTAAAATTAAAACAATCATGTAATATAATGTAATGTAATGTCTATATATATTAAAGTTGTAATATAATTATCATTATCACTTTTAATTTTAAAATATTTATGTCATTTATATTAGTTTATTATATTTACCAAATAGTGTAATAATTTTATCCCTTAATCAAAACCATAACACGCGGACTGGAATTGCATAAACCAACAAACGGTACCAACTCGGAATATATTTATTACGTCACTGTTAGTGACCTTTTAGTAACTGTATTTTGGTACTAATTTGAAGCATATAAAAAAATTATAAAAAAAAAAAAAATCATTTTATGCATAGTTTAACTTTATGTTTCTGGGTTTCCATGTGGCCACCACCATGGCTCCAATCCCCAATGCATCGCGTCAACAATGTCTGTATTGAATGGAGCTTTCATTCGTATTGAATACATGCACGGTTCTATGAGGGAGACAATAAGGCTATGGATGGTGATGCACTTGTTCATCAGGTTGTTGAATGCAACGTCCAAGAGAAGCTACACGGGTCTGCACACTTTATTCCTATTTCCTCGAATTGTAAACATTTCTCCAAATTTGTCACATGATCCATGGTGGACCGAGTTGTAGACGTCTCCAAAACCTATGAAAATCAACACTCCATGGAAATCCATGAATTTTCTTCGGTTGAAACCCCAATGGACGACGGTCTCCTGGGGAGATGTTCTAAGAACTTGAACGCGAGCACAGACGGCGTCGTCGTCCTCTTCGTCGATTTCTCTTGAAAAAATCTTGTTGTCGTATTCGTCATCATCGACTATTTTTGAGAAAGCATTGTCGTCAAGAAAACTTTGCGTTGATGCTCATGTGTTTGTGCTGAGAGCGCAAGTTGTCGTTCAGGTCAGAGGATCAACTCTTCCAAGCTTTACTGAACATCCACTGCCAGAGTGTTTTTTAGTAGGCGGTCTTGGCATCCGAGGCAAAGAGTGCGGTTTCCCCCACTCATTCTTCAATGGTCGTTCTCACCGATGAATTGAGACAAAAGGTCATGCAGCAGGTTGAGTTATATTTAGTGATGAAAATCTTCCCACTCACAAATATTTGTTGAAGTTTGTGAAGAAATGCGCATCAACCAAATCAAAGAAATGGAGGAACAAAAAGGAGGGAACGGGGATGAGGAAAGGCTCATGGGCATGGGCAGTATCATGGTAATCGGCGTGGCCATCTAGTTGGCTCAGCATCAAGTGGCACTTCTAGTATCACTGAAGTTCTCGTCAAGCAACCTCGAGGACGAAGAATTCCAGATGGAACTAGGGGCTTTACCCTCGGTTGTGGTAGGCCGCTGACATAAATTTTTAGAATCATTTTTCTTAGTTGAGATCTTTAGGACATGGAAATATGTGATTTCTCGATTGTGAATTATTAGATGAAATTTGAGATTCACATTATATTGCATTAATCAAATAAAATTACATATATACATGAGGAATTGTCTCAAGATAGAGCAGCTATCTTGGAGGCACAATAAGTTGCTTGAGGGAATATCTCAACCTCACACCAAACTAGGAACTTAGTTTTAGCTAACCTATGGAATAGGAACAAACTCTATACATAGATAGTCACAACTGAAGACAAGTAGGAATTACATATTCCAACACTCCCTCTTAATGACTGTTTGTCTCAATATCCATCTGCAAAATCTACAACTGGCCCTCTTTGGTAATTACACTGGTTTTGTTTGGTAATTACACTTTGTATCTTGTTCATTATATTGTTGATGTCCATATAAAGAAACAACCATCTACCGAAGTGCATGGATTCCCAACCGCTGCAACCACCAGTCTACTAGGAAGTCTATAAAAGAATTTCACCTCATGTAGTCTAAAACCAATATGCCCACCCAAGTGTATCCATCCCGCATGACACACTCTTCAAGGGTGTTAAAACTTTCTGACAGAGTGAACATATAACAAAGGGATATGCATGCCTCTCTAGGTCTTACAACATGTACAAACAATAAATGACATGTAGATTTGCTCTATTTACAAACTGTGACTCATACTCTACTATGGTCATGAGTCTGTTCTACAAACATAAACAAACTTTGACTACATCATTCATATGCTAGAATACACCACTTCTTTGGCTTTGTACTTTGAGTCTTTCGCATCTTCAATCTTGACTTTGACATGCTAGTTTGCAAAGTCTAGTTGTGGTCAAACCTAAGAAAATGATATGTCGACATCCATATAAAGGAGCAACCATCCACCAAAATGAATGGGTACCAACCGCTGCAACTGTTGGTTTCATAGGATGTCCTTCACATACATGGTTCTGTCAACCATTATTACTGCATACATGTACCTGTATCTACAGATCCCCCTTCAACGTGGGTTTTATCGGATGACCCGTAACCATGTTAAAAAATATGTTTGAATAGATTAATATAAATCCCACTGGTCAGCTCTATGGAAGAGAGTATAAACCAAGAGAGTCTAGCTTCTGCAGAACACTCTTCCTTCATCGGTGAACTCTCATTGGCAGTAGATCTGTCTTAGATCTCTTCGGCAAACTTTTACCAGATCCCTTCATCGGTGACCTTTCACCGGATCCCTTCATCGGTGACCTTTCACCGAATCTCTTCATCGACGACCTTTCACCAGATTTCTTCATCGGCGACCTTGCACCAGATCTCTTCATCAGTGGGTGAACACTGGCATAGACCTTGTTTCTAGTCCACTTCACTGTTACACATGGCTCAATTGATGGGTCTTCTCCCAGCTAACAAATATGGCAGACCCAGGCTTCACTGTTACACATGGTTCTCAATCGTTTTTTATTAAATTTGTGAGTCTATCAGATTTTTAAGAGAATGTGAAGCTAGTTCAAGGGTTTCCCATTTGTGTCATGTTCTTCCATCCGGATTCCAAGATCTCTTTAATAAGATTGAGATTGCTTGAAGACCCAGGCTCCTCCATATTTTCAAGTGCATTGTTGACCAACCCAATAATGTGTCAGGGATGCCTCGATAGCATTGCTTAGTCCGTGGATTGAATCTGAGGGCTGCAGAATGTTGTGAGCTTGCTTTCGAGAAGTGCTCACGGTGGTATGTGTGAGCAGAAATTGTTCCCCAAGAGATCTTGCACCAGCAAGCGGAACCTTGTAGGGTGGCCTATTGGTGTTTGAGTGCTCTATGGGCTGAAGATTGTCTTCCTACTGCGGTTATTCAAGTTGTTGGAGACTGCCAGTGTGCTTTTGGCACTGATGTTGTTTTATTCGATATCACATCATTAATATTTTTGAGTGTTTGGTTGTTCTTTAGTTTTGATACTAAGATGAAATCTGAGATTCACACTATACTACATTAAGCAAATAAAGTTACATATATACATGAGGAATTGTCTCAAGATAGGGAAGCTATCTTGGATGCACAATAAGTTGGTTGAGGGAACATCTCAACTTCACACCAAACTACGAACTTAGCTTTAGCTAAACTATGGAATAGAAACAAACTCTATACATAGATAGTCACAACTGAAGACAAGTAGGAATTACATATTCCAACACTATCTTTATTGTTTTCACTTTAGCGATGCTACTAAGTTTTCCAGTTTACAACTCATCATTGTTTTTCTTTTCTTTAATCAAAGATACTATTTTGATAGAGGCTCTGTTGGGGCTATCAATTTGTCTCCTATTTCAAAGAGGAGGCTTCTTAGCAGAAAGAATATTATGCAAATATAACAGGTTTTGGTAGAAGGCTACGAGGCTTCTCTAATTATAATAAAAAATTGTCTCTGAACTCTTTGTATCTTGTCATTGTATTCTTGGGCTACCCCTAGATCTTTCCTTGCTTCAAGTGGTAGTGTAACTGGAACTTAAATTGTGGGCATAAAAAAACTCCAATTACTCTAGCATCAATCATATCACATACACCGAAACTACAAACATATCTAGGCAGGCAACCCAAGTGATCAAATCCTCTCGCCTTTAGTGTTCCTTTAAGGTACTTAGTTCATCTTTAATTATTTTTATGCTTTTTATTTTTTTTATTCTTAGTTATTCTTAGTTCTTCCATTTTCTATTGTTGCAGAAACTGATTCTCATTTTGGGCCTATGAAAGGAAAGGAAAGGGAGCGAAGCCACAAAAGTGGGGAGCATAGAAATAGGAATAGCTACATGTGAAATACATTTAGGTTTTCTCCTCGATTGTAAGGAAAAGGAATGGAGCCACAAAAGTGGGGAACATAGAAATAGGAATAGCTACATGTGAAATACATTTAGGTTTGCTCCTCGATTGGAAGGTAAGAAATGACCAAATGTTATGTTTAGGGTTTGGTTTTTTTTTATCAATATGTAATATCATGCATGAATTTTAATACAAGTTATATTAATTTTCAGAATTTCCAAATTTCAAATTTTATTTTTTAAAAGACAAGAGGAGATCATAAATTTTTTTAGAATAAGTTGAATACAATTGTAAGTTATATATATATATATATTATTTTTTTAATATTTTAATTTAAAATGAGAATTACATTTTTATGTGTATGAAAAATATTTTATATATATAATAGATATAATTAAAATCACAATTTTTAGAAAATGAGATTGAAGATAAAATGGCTGTTTCTGTCACTTTGGTGAATAAAAGATCAAAATTATCTATATTTAAATTATATATCAAAAATGAACCAATGGCTTATTTGAACCAAAAGTGTCATTTTCAGAAAATTGCATTATTCCCTTCAAATAAACTAATTTACAACTCCCATTTAGGGGATTTTGTTTTGTGGCTTTCCAATAGTACATTTCTCTATAAGAGCACCCGGAACTTCTCAATGGGCTTGAAGCTATATATCTCTATATAAAATTTTATAAATGTTATTGATATTCATTTAATGGAGGATGCATGTTCATTTCTATATGTTTTAAAGTGTGTATTCATTCTGTGTGGTTAATATTCTTATCAATATCCTTTTTTTTGGGTTAGATTTTTATTTTCCATAAAGTTTGGCTTTATTTTATTGTTACAAAATAGAGTTTAATTAATATTATTATTTAATAAAATTTATATGTATTTTAGTCTTATATTAATTAAGAAAAAATATTTGAGAAAGAGTAAAAAAAATATTTGAAGAAGAGTTTGTGATTTGGGTAATTGACAAAACCACAAATTTAAAAATTTTGACGCAAGGCTACAATTGTTTCTTTAAATTTTGCATTCGATTCACATTTCTAAAAGCCAACAAATCCAAAAACAAAAAAATTAATAAATTTAAATTAAATTAAATATATATATATATATATATATAACACAAAAACAAAAAACCAACCTTCATATTTCCAAAAGCCAACAAACATTTAAAAAAACAAAAACAAGAACGAAATGAATAATGATATTGCCACCATGTGGCTGTGGTTCTAACTATATAATGCGGTGGGTATGCATCTATATCTCATACATATGAACAAAATTCAGGTAGAACCGCATCATTTATTTAGTATATATGTTAAGATATACACAGTTAATCGACAACAAAAACAGGACAGCTGTTTGGCACGAGATAGAGTTGTCCGTTCCTCGACACAGTATAAATCCTAACAATCATTAGATGATTATTGTCTATCGCAGCGCCGATAAACGATATTTGTCGGTGTGTGATTTATTGAGGGAGTCTATTTATATTCCGTTACGGGTGATGTTGTCCATCTGGTCCCCCAGGAATATCTCTTTTGGAGTCGTCGATCCAGCTTTCTCTAAATGACATTCTCGATGCTCCATTTTCGCTTTCAGTTTCATTGACTTTTGCTTCGGGCACAGCAACAAAGTGATCACCGCTATCCAGGTGAACCTGCATTATCGCTATTGAGTAATTAGTTATAATTTATCTCGACGGGACGAATACAGAAGATAGAATGTGAATCAGAATAATTTGCTCATTGTGTTCAACAGGAACCTCACGCAGATTTCGAACACGAGTCAAGGAAGAAGCGACTACTTCATCAACTCTCTCAGGGCTCTCTTCTACACCTCCCATTTCCTGCCCTCCGATTCCTGTTTCCATCAGATTACAATTTATTACGGTGAAAACCCTCAAACTCTTCAACATGATATTATGAAAATCTTTGGACATATTAGTGAGTTGCCTAGATATCAGAATAACTATGTTTCGAAAATATTAATCACTATACACCAAGTTAAGTATTCCGTCATTGTATTTACACCTCGTCCTTTAAATAAAAATAAAAATTATAATAAAATAATTTTTAGGATCAACAAGAAAAAAAGTGTTGTGAGCTAATCATTGACTTAGAGAAAAATGATTAGTGTAAAAGTTCTTAATTACGTTAACTCTACTTCCTAGTGGTTAGGGAAGGCGTTACCTTTTCTACCAGCTATCATCTGGCTCTCACTAAGGCCAGGCAACATTACGAGCTTAAAGAACCCAACACTAGCAAACAACACCAGGCTGACAATCCCAACCCATCTGAGCTCGTTCGCCATTTCTAAAGTTCTATTCAAAACTCTTTTTTAGCAGCAGTTGAAATAACTTAGACTAGCTAATAGCTGCTCCTTCAATTTGCTCGATCACAATGGCAATAACTTCCAAAACTCTAAATCATTGCAACGTAGCAAAATAATAAATAACAATGAGATAACACTTCATAGGAGATAATATCTGCTCCTTCAATTGAACTAATCACAATGGATATAATTTTGCAAAGTGTAAGTCGCTGCAACGACATGGACGAGCAAACGAGAAAGCTAGTTTAAATAGCGAAATTGTAAGTGCCATTTGTTTGAAGTTTGCAAGTTCAGCGGGTAATTTAAAACGTATTAAATGCCACTACTAAATAAATATATTGATTGGTTGCAATTTGAAAGTTTACGTGGCGCCATGATTCCGTATATGGACGTTGTTTAACTCGCCAGGGTGAAGAAATGGAAATGCAACATACGTAAATGGACAGCAAAATGGACAGCGCACTTCGAAGATAGGTGGCCATGAAAGCTGCTAAAAATTATTAAACTTACTTTGATATCCTGGCAATATGGATATCCGACCTGCCATACCACTAATGTTTGTCAACGAACACTATACCTCAGCACCAATGAATTTCCCACGTTTTGAGCCGTTCACGGCCTTGAAAGGCCACAAAGCGAGGGAGTTGATATGGCAAAAGGGTTATTTTACATGTCACGGAAGGAAGTGGTAACAGTGAAAATGGTGGAATTCGAATACAAACCCATGAAGTGATATTTAAACATCACTAAATTAACTTTAATGCTTCATGTTATCATCAGTTTGCAACCATTTAAATGCGAAAAACATTGTTTACAATGTTAGCCAGCTTTTGCAACCAATAAAAACATTAGTATTAATCAATTATTTAATAGTGCGTAAAAAGCGATATCTTTAATCTATTATTTAGATCTTTAAAATTTGCAACCATTGTCCGATGAAGAGCATTATAAAAAGGATATATTTTTAGGATATATCTTCAAGTATTATAATTTTTTGGGCTCCTTTTAGAGCGGAGGGCGATGGTTAATCCTGTTACAGCTTAGGGTGATGTGTAGTTTACTCAAAGTAATGTTGTGATAATAAAAAACAAGAAAACAAAATATTATGATATTTATAGTTAAAGTATATTAATAATAAAAAGATTATTTTATGTGTTTTAATAAATTGTGTATTAATGGTATAAATACACATGTGATGTAAAATATGTTAATGTTAAATATGTATATATTATATATTGTTTGAAGAAAATTATGTATGTATCAAGAAAAAACTTATTGAAGAAAATATTTATTTATGATTAAAAGTTTAAGCTTACACTTTTGTTATTTTTTAAGTATATGTTTTTCTTGTCAGAATCCAACAAAGATTTAGAGTATTTTATATAACATTTAAAAATAAAATTTAAATAATGAAAAATTAGCCATTGTATTTTGAATTCTAAAAAAAGTTTGTTGGAGTAGTAATGTGTGTGTGGTGATAGTCAATCAAAATTATCCAAAAAGTTGAAAGGAATGAATTAAAAAAATTAATTTACTTTAATTAAATGGATATTTGATTATTTCAAGAAAGAATTTCTCAGATTGCATGTATTGTGTAATAAAGAAAGAGAATATTACTATAAAAAGTAATAAATGAACCTATCCATTATAATGGTTTAAACTCTTGTGGATTTGGTATTTGTAGCTTATGTAAATATTTAATTCCAATTTTCATGAGATAGTATAAAATCCATTTTCATTATATGTTAATATTGGTTTTCAGTGATGTTGAAGTATTTTTCTTTGGAACTCCCCAATAAAAGAATTCAAAAATAAAAATAATAATTAATAATAATTATTTTACTAAAATTATAAAATTATAAAATATATTACTCATTACATTTTACGCTCAAGGTATCAATAGAAATCCTTGTACTAACATATATATGTTAATATTTTTCAACACTACAGAGACTTATGGTTCCTTTTCTATCTTTGATCTTCATAGAAAGTAGGTTGTGAGTGCTCAAGATCTGAACTTGCAAAATAGCAATGCAAAGGTTCTAAAGATGCTTACTATTTATGCCTACATTATGTTATTTACCTTTTGGTGGCGATCTGTAGAAAAATGTGCTTACAAATATCACTGTGCAAATTCTTCCTCCATCTATAAAATCAAAGCTTATGGTACATTTATTCTTGAGATAGTACATTTTGGTTGACTGACCACTACTTTCCACCACACTGGAAACATCACACCAGTTTCCTATCCAAGATAATGATAAGACCAGTATCATACCAGACTAACAACCCCACCTTAGTGAATATGGACTAACCGCCAAGTTAGGAACCTGGGAATATATTCCCATTGAAGACAAAAGCAAGGGTTTGAAAGTTCATTAATTCTTGTGGGTTTTCGTGTTACAACTAACGTCAATACGTTCCATACGTTGTGTCTTCATTTGACACATTGCATTTCGATGTAGTCACTATCGAGAAAGTAATTTTTCCTTTTGAGATAGTATCATTAGTATGGGAGTTGCAATCTATGCAAGTGGGATTCATATTGGATAAATCGTCGCAAGAATATAGAAAGGGTAACCGAAAGTAGCACAGTGCCACCTCCAACCTTTTGTTATTAACATGATTGACAATTTTTTTAGTGAAGTCTTAGTATGTTCAAATACACATGACATTACTATGTGAGAAGGTTAATAAAACATTAAAGCTATTATCTAAACACTGATTTAGAAAATATTTTTTCTTATAACATTGCAAAACACACATGCATATATAAACATTATATTCAAAATAAATTAATAACTATTTTATCTAAAAATTATATTAAATATAAGTTAATAAATATTAAAAATGAATGGACCATAATACTATTATGATTAATAAATAATAAATAAATAAAATTTACAATTATATGATATACTTATAAATTTATAAATTAATTTTAATTTATAATGTTATTATAAAAATATAAATAAAATAAAAAGAATTACCTTAGAATCTTCTTTTGAGATAGAGATGCCATTTATGGAAATGTCAAGATGATATTGATATGAAGGAGCGAGTATAATATTAATAAAGTATAAGTTTATGAAAATAAAAAGAAATTGCATTCATTAAAATGTGAAAATGAAGATGAGGCATGATAAAATGATTATTAATTTAATAAACATTTAAATGAAAACAATTATTGGTAATCATTGTAACAATTCTTTATAGCATAAATGAAAATAGATAATATAGAAAAACCCAAAAGTATGTAATGCTTAAAAAAATATTTATTATTATTTTTAAATATATTATAGTAAATTTTTAAAAATGCTTACAAAAATTCTTTATAATGGATTTAAAAAAAATTAAAAATATTTGAATGATATGACTACCACAGATAGGGGTGGCATTATTATCAAATGTGTGATATAGTGATTTAGGTGGATATTGGTGGCCACCCATTTATTCCACTTCAGGCTTCACCAGTGTCCATTTTAGTTTTTCAATTTCGACATAGCTTATTATTTTTGACAGTTTTTCAGGTCCTGAACTTCCGGAGCCGTTTTGAGGCCCTAAATGATATTTTTGGGGAAAAACGAGAGCAAATGATAGATCCTCAGATAAATCTTTCTAACGATCTATTGAGTGCGTCAAACGGAGATCGGATGTCAAAGTTATGTCCCCAGAAAGTTGAAACACCAATTTACCCAAACGAGGCCCATATTTTTGGCGCTTCATCTCCTAGGGTTAGGTTTTCGGACGTTTGGAGTTTTCCATTGTTTCTCAATAGTAAATAGGCCCTCAAGCCTCATTGTAACACAGTTTAGAGGTCTGTAGCAACCACATCTCTTCTTAGAGATATCCTACTAGCACCCTAGCTATTTTTATTTCCATTATGTCTGTAAGCATATTTCAGTCATTTGTTATTAATGAAATGAAGTATTTTTTCCGCTACATCTCTGTGTTTATGTCTATTTCTGTATTTTATTGCATTCTTGCATAAATCCGGATCATATAGATTATTGAGAGGGTGGAATTATTATCAAATAGGTGCGATAGATTATGGAAAGGGGGAACAAGTCCCCCATCATCACTCTCCTCCACAAAGGGAGGATGTGTGGCCATCCCTCCCTCTATGTCGCCCTCAAAATCATTAAACCATGAAAGTTTCCGAACACTTTTCACTTCTTCCATCATTGGACACGAAGTTGGGAGTTATTTGTGGTTGTTATGGCTATTCATGTATGGAAGCAAAGAATCAAACTTCCCACTCTTGCGTAAAGGGAGAGGAAACTTTCACCCATGAACCTCATTGTTTTTCGACATGTAGTTGTTTCGATTTCACAATTGCAGGAAGCCTCATATTTCCTTAACCTGCCCTCTCCTATGCATCTTTCCTTGGAACCTAGGTGGGCTTACATTGTTGCGAAAATTGATTCACTGTTGTCTTCTCTTCAAGAAAATAGAAAAATGGAGGGCTTTTAGTGGGGTTAGGCTAGATATGACATGATGAGAACTAATATTAATGTGGATGATTGAGTAACCTAGAATGACTTGAACTTATTCTCTAGTTCTCTTGGAATCATTTTCTCCGTAACAATATTCCTATCCTACCTCAATTTAGTTTTCTTGGAATTTTTATTTTGGTTTCCACTTTTATATCCTTTATGTGATTTGTTATTTTTGTCATATTATATCACACAGTGCTTGAAACTTCATGCCCAAGTAGAAGTGTCTCCCTCTGATTTTACTTATCCTAGCATTTCTTCTTCTTTCTTGGTTACATAGGACACCATCTTCATCTCTTGAGCCCAACATTGGTCTCATCAACTTTAACTCATCATCATTTCTCCCACTTGTCTCTTTCTCACTCCCTGACTCAATAGGCTCCATTTCTCTTCAATTGCCCCACATTTATCCTATTAGGCACCTTTTTATTCTTGTTTGCAAAGAATTCCCCAACGTTGAATGAGAATATGATGAGGCTCCTTTATCAAGGGAGAAGTGTTACACTAAAATTTGTCACCGTGACATTTTAGTACTCCCTTAGAAGTCCACAACATCAAAGTTCCTAAATTCAACCCTTGAAATTGAGAGAAAATCTCATAAAAGTCTTAAAAACACTTGTACCGCACTTTCTCTTAACATTTCCTGCAGTGCCACACTTTATTTCTCTAAATCATGCGGAGCTAAACGTACTTTCGATTTATTAAAGGTGTGGACCCCTGTAAAAGGTTAAAAAAGGCGCAAGTAAAATCTAGAAGCTCAGTTTGAGTCATTTTTGGAAGCTTCTAGAAACATTCATACGGTGGAAAGTCCGCTCTTTTCAGGTTCATGCATCCCATCCATTAAGGAGCTAACCCCTTGATGTAAGGAGCTAATCCCTTTGAAGGAGGATTCTATCCCTTCTTGTTTGGAACCATAACCTCCTCTCTTTCACTATAAAAAGAGGCATAGGGCAGCCTCAAAGGGAGTTCAAGCTTTAGTATTGTTGGAGGTGAAATGCTGTTGGAAATTAGACCCTTTTAGCTAAGATTTTATGTGGGAAAGATTACATACCTCTATGTATCTCGGTTGGAAGAGTTCAAGGCTTGTCAGAGTACAGGAAATGCTTGTTCTGGACCCCAGGAAGGCCTGTATGACATCAAGGTGGACATGGTGTAAGGCTCTTCTTATTTAAGTTAATACAAATGAATATTGTTTTCTCAATGAGCTATTTAATTGTTTATCTCATTTCTTGAATTCCTTGATCATCTTGATATATGTTTGATTCATAAATTGATTTATTATACAGGTGCTTTTGATCTTTTCTTGTGTTTGTGACTGCAGATCCTTGACGAGGACTTTCTTCAAGCCACTGGAAAGAAGATCAGCGCTGGACTACAAGTAGGTTTCTAAAACCTTGTTATAATTAATTCCATGTTAAACAATATCTAGAGAAAATGGTTTGTATTTGTCCGTTTGTTGCTAGTTGTCCGTAGAACACTTGGGAGGTTTGTCTTGTCCGCAAGAACGACTTATCCGTCCAACAAAATGGTGACTCCACTAGGGATCGAACCCAGAATCTCTGGTTTCGCAAACCAGAGATTCACCAACTACATTAAAAAAATACGATGTTGGATTTCATCACCAACTAGTGTTTTTAGTGTGGGAAGTTACTGTTTTTGTGTGGTTTGATCTCCTAGATTTTTAGGCATGTGATTCATTTGTTTGTTTCCTTAGCGACTCTAGGAGTTTTCGTTGAAATTTTATTTGATAGTGTGTGATTAATAATTTTTAATCGTGGCTTAATTACCAAGACAATCGCGTAGACTCTAGGGGAAGCCCCCTGAGTATACACCAAGCCAACTTGAAGGGCTGCGAGCTCTAGTATCGCCTAGTGATAGTAGAATTAGATCAACAGAAGAAGGAGAGTCATATATAGTTATTCATCTTGATTATCAATCACAAACAACAGAGCATATTCAACTACCAATTTCAGTTTCCGATGTTACTGGTTGTATTTATCCTTCCAGTGAATTAGCTGAAGAACCTGAAATTTCTTAGCCTGACACTGAACCTGCTGTATTGGAACCATCTTCAGGATTTGTTACTCTAACTTCTAATGATCCTGGTTCACCTAGGGTAAGACATCGCATTACTAAGAATCTTCCTTCTGACCTCATATGTATTGAAGAACTTGTTGGTCCTGAAGACGTAACTCTTCTCGAAACCCAAGAAGCTTTGAATCTTAGGGAGCATGAATCAATATTCTACAGTCCTTTTAGAATTGACGCTTCGTATTTATCATTGATAGATTTTTTAGAAAACCCGGGTCTTATTTTTTCACCACCCCGAATTCCTTTTCATCCTACACCAAGAGGTTATTATCCTTCATCAATTATGTCAGGTCAGTCATCTATGTTTTCCTAATCACTGGAAACATTTTTATACGGTGGTCCTTCTGTTCCTTCGGGGTACCAGTCACTCTCTGGTACTTTCTCAGGAGAAACTCCTCGACCAACTGAGCAAGTGTTATCATTTGGTACAAATGGAACTAAAACTGAAACGTTGAATGCAGAGAAAATTTTTATGATTTCTGGTAATATTCCAAATCCTCAACCTCAAGGTAGTCAGTTACCGCCTGGGGGGAAACCTCAAGGTATTCAATTACTGCCTGGGGGGCAACCTCAAGGTAGTCAGTTACCGCCTAGAAGGCAAGCTCAAGGTAGTCAGTTACCACCTGGAGGGAAACCTCAAGGTAATTTTTTTCCAGGACAAACTGTAGGAAAATATTATTTACCTGGAAAACAACCCCAAGGACAGTACATACCTCAAGGTTATCAACCTCAAGGACAGTACATACCCCAAGGTCAACCCCAGACTCAGTATATTCCTCAGGGTCCTTATCAACCCCAGATTCAGTACATGCCTCAAAGTTATCAACCTCAAGGTCAGTACCCAACTCAAGGTTTCCAACTTCCTTCTGGTCAACCATTATTACAAGGAGCTCGAAATTTACCAGTCAATTATCAACCCTACGTTCAACCAGGTTATGGTCCTTCATATGCACAACCTTCTACGGGTCAATACCCCAGAATGAACATGGTGTGGAATCCATCTCAAATTCAACAGAGTATGCAACCTAATGTGCAGTTACCTAATCAACCTGGACAAACTATACTTTCTGGTCCAACCCAGCAACCTGTCCAGCCTACTGTTCAATTCCCTGCACCTGGTTTCGTTCAGCAGCCCGGGCCTAGTACACCTCAGACTCCACCTCAGACTGTTGCAGCTACTGCAGCTTCTGTTCAACCTACAACACCTATTTTTGGAGTATCTGTAGCTTCGGTTTCTTCTATCTCGATCGCAAATTTTCGAAGTCGTGCCACATTCGTGACCTACAATTCGTACTAGCCTAGGTATGCTTCAACAAGGTTAAAAGCCAGTGCTTTACTGTTCAGGAACCATGACGATTTATCAACAATACCAAAGGACAAGATCAATTTCTGGTCGTACTGTCATTAAAATCCGCATACGTACCGCCTTTGCCCTTGCAGATACTTTTATAGTACCTTCAACAACTCAAAGAGAACTCGTTAACTTCGGTTACCTGTGAGTGTTTCACGATTTCAAATGTGCATCCAACTCTGCAGCATTCCAGATATCTCCTCCCCGGCATCAAGCTTGATCACCTGAAGAAGACCAAACACTGCTATTCATTGCAACTTTAGATTTACCGGATCTATCGCGCCTTACGAATGATCCCATTTTTTATCTTCCATACTGGCTGCCGATGCCTAACAAGTTTCCCAGTGATATTCTGAAGTTTGAAGGTAAGTCAGGAGAGGACCCATCTAATCATGCTATGAATTATCATCTCTGGTGCGCATCCAATTCACTAGTCGATGATTCGATTCGATTACGTCTTTTTTAGAGAAATCTCATTGGTCTAGCTGCCAAATGGTACATTGAGTTACCACACGGCTCTTTTAATAATTTTAATGCACTAGCTACTACTTTAAAACTCAATGTACCAGTTGCCTGTTAGATACGACAATGGCACCGAATTGCTGAATTCATTAAAACAGTCTACGTCTACGTACATATCTAATCACATTCATGAATGGAGATGTAGAAGGCGTTTAGTGAAAGTATTTATTCCGGATCAAATTTTGGCTGAATGGTTTATTAAATCTTTATTGCCCAAAATTACTGAAGATGAGGCCAAAGGAGGCGTCGTTACAGAAGAGAAATTCATTGCTCAGGCTCAGTACCTTGACCTTGTATATACTCAGTCAGGTACTATGTATGATAAAATCCCTTATTTACCAAGACCTAGTCAATTAACTGCAACTCCTTCTGGCTCTCATAACGCTGATGGTGTAATTGGTTCTGTTAGTACTGGTAAAAGTAAGAAGAAGTCTTCCAAGATCACTTCTCCTATTATCACTTTACCCGATTCACCCAAAGGAGATTATTCCCAAGAAGCTTCCGCCGATATTCATATTGTAGAGTCATCTACAACCAAATCTAAACCTGGTGGTAAGAAGAAAGGTAAGAATAAAAAGAAAAAATATTCAAAAGATAAAAATGATACAACTAAACCAACTGACGAAAAACGCAAATGTCAATATCCTTGTCTCATCTGTGACGAGAATCATTTTACAAAAGAGTGCCCGCATAGAGCCGAGGTATCAAAATTTGTTAAGGGTTCGCCTATACCTGCTGTCTTGAAGGATCCCTTTCTCGCTCAAGATAGTAACATGGTTGGATGTTCCTCCAATACGGTTGAGGATATCTTGATGGTTGTGATGCGATCGCAAGATTATGGTAGTAAAAATACTGGTAAAGAAGCAGAAACATCCAATTCTGCATCGACTACATCTCCCTTAGTTTCTGATCCATTACAGATCGAGAAACAAAATCCTGACTTAGTGATTAAACCGCCTACAAAAGGTGTACTTCGTAAATCATCTTTTAATCCACATGCAAAAGCTACTCAAAATTACAATATTGTTGAAGATTTGGCAATTTCCCCTTCAGCAATGTCAGCTTTAGAAGTATTGCAATCATGCCCAGCCAAAAGAGAATTACTTTTATCAGCCTTAGGAGCCGTAGATCTCCAGGATTCAAACCTCATGATCTTCGATTTAGAGAATTTTACACCCCGCCTACCCCATCAAATGGATTTTTAGATTCCGGTAATAGTAAAAAACAAACATATATTTCGTATTGTTGTTGATGAAGGGGCTTCTACGTGTATTATGTCATTAAAATGTTGGAAATCACTTGGTTCTCTGACCATTAACCAATCACCAACTATTCTCAAAGCTTTTGATGGAAGAGGTTTTCAGCCATATGGTATCTTACAAGATCTACCAATAGAGGTCGAAGGAAAAATGGTTAATCTAGATGTGGAGGTGGTCGATTCCCCTCTAGATTACAACCTTCTCCTGGGTTGTAGTTGGTCTTACACCATGACTACTGTTGTATCACTGATCTTTCATCTCATCATGTTTCCTCATAAAGGAAAGATCATTAAAATAGATCAGCTCTCATATTATTCATCCGACCCAGCCTCTACTGATAGCATCCAACATATCGGAAAATTGACTATCCCTTATAAGGATGTCAAAGTAGGTTTGCTTAAAGATTCAGCTTTACTGGGAACTTTTTCCTTGCTTTCTCCCAACGTACAACTTCCTATTTCTAATATCATTATGATTACGTCAAGTACTATGTCCTTTGATGATACTTGGATAGTACCTTCAGAATCAGAATTGGATTCTTTCGATGACCTGATGCCTTTGAGTCCTTTTGAGTTAGCATATCAAAATGTACAGTCATTTTCTAATACTCCTTCAACTTAGTCTGATCCAGTGAATGTGATCAATCAGGAGTCATTTTCAATATCGAGCTTAGCTTCGACGCCAATTCCGGATCCTTCTCAACAAGTATTCAATAATGATGAACATATTCGTGAATTCTTGTCGGTAGATGAGATACCATGGGAAGATCTTCATCATAGGTCTTTGTTTTTACCTGATCTCAATCATTTTGAGAGTGATTTTTCCTCCATTTTTACCATTGATTACGTCAAATAATCTTAGAATCCTTTCTCACATATCAATTCTGAATTGAATTTAGAAAATATTTCTATAATGGTTCCTCTTGAGATTTTAGTAAAGCCTGGAATTGTTGAAAACATTCACATAGGTGCTTCTTGTACGCCTGATGAAATCCAAGCTTATAAAGCCCTATTTTAGGAATTCCGCGACATTTTCGCCTGGTCATATGAAGAAATTCCAGGAATCGATCTGTCGATTGTTATTCATGAAATTAAGACATACCCGGATGCTAAACCCGTTAGACAGAGATTACGTCAGATACATTTGAGAAAAGTTGCTGCTATCAAAGCAGAAGTTGAAAAATTACTTTGTATAGGTTTTATTTATCCGATCCCGTTAACGGACTGGGTATTGAATATTGTTCCGGTCAATAAAAAACAAGGAACAATACGAGTATGCATCGATTACAGGGATATAAATTGAGCTTGTCCAAAAGACAATTATCCAACCCCTTACATCGATCAAATTATTGACGATTGTGCTGGAAGTGAAATGTTCTCATTCATGGATGGATTTTCCGACTACAATCAAATCAACATACTCCCTGCCAATAAACCTAAAACAACTTTCATTTTTCCATGGGGAACTTTTTCTTATCGCAAACTACCTTTTGGCCTTAAGAATGCTGGCGCCACTTTTCAAAGAGCCCTGTCTTATGCATTTCACGAGATTAAGCACATTGTGCAACCCTACCTCGATGACTTGCCTGCTCATTCTTCACGCAGAGCAGATCATATTACTCATTTACGAGCCATCTTTATACGATGTAGGTTTTATAAGATTCATCTGAATCCTCAGAAATTTGTTTTTTACGTACAATCTGGACGATTGCTGGGATTTATTGTCTCAAAGGTAGGCATTCATGTCAACCCGTCGAAGGTTGAGGAAATCATCAATTTACCTCCTCCTTCTACTCTTTGCCAACTCCAAAGTTTGCAAGGGAAAGAAAACTTTTTACGTCGATTCATTCCTAACTGCGTTGAGTTAATGAAAGGTTTCACTAGGTTGTTGAAAGAAAAATATTCCTTTCTTTTGGGACGAGATCGCTGATAGATCTTTTGATGCTCTGAAAAATGCATTGCCCCGTGCACCATTACTGCATCCTCCCAACTACAACCAAGATTACTTTTTGTAACTCGTCGTTTCCGATTCCACGATAGGGATGGTTTTAGTTCAGGAAGATGAATTCCATGGTGAACATGTGATTTACTATCTTAGTCAAAATTTGCATCCCACTGAGATCAAATATTCACATGTGGAGAAATTGTCCTTGGTAGTTGTTCAAGCTCCAACGTTTTCGTCATTACATACTTCTACGCAAAACAACAGTGATCTCTGATTGTAACCCTATGATGTACATCTTGACCAAACAATTTCTAGGGGGCAAATACTCCAAATGGATTGTTATCCTGCAAGAGTTTGATTTGGAGTTTGAAAAATCAAAATCCAAGAAATCATTGATATTTGTTGAACTTATGTGTGATTTCCCACGTACTGATACAAAAACTGTGGTGGAACAACCAATCGCGGATGAATCCTTGTTTCTTATTAGTACCATTGATCCTTGGTATGGAGATATTATTGTTTATCTTCAGACCCAATATTTTCGGCCTGAGATTTCACAGTCGCAACGATGAAATATACATTTCCAATCTCAACAATATCATATTATTGGTGACACACTTTACCGTCATGGTGCGGACTCAGTTTTTCGGCGTTGTCTAACCCATGAAGAAGCCAAAAAGGTTTTAAACGACTGTCACTCTGGAGCATGTGGCGGTCATATGTCTAGGTATGCCACAACCTAAAAGATATTGCACGTAGGTTATTTCTGGCTATCCTTATTTAAAGATTGTATTTATGCAGTCCGAAAATGTCATAATTGTCAAATATTCGATCGAAAAATGCATGCACCACCTGCTCCTCTTCACCCTATAATTGATGTCGGTCCTTTTAAAAAATGGGGCATTGACTTCATGACATGTAACCCTCACTCGACCGGGGGGCATGGGTATATTATTCTAGCAGTAGATTATTTTACCAAATGGGTCGAGGCGATGCCTACATTTGTGGCAGATGGAAAAACTGCAGCTAATTTTGTATTAAATCATGTGATTTCTTATTTTGATGTACCCCAAGCGATAATTACTGATCACGGGAGCCATTTTCGGAATATGGTGATGACCGAGTTAACGGACCAACTTGGCTTGCGCCATGACAGTTCTACACCATATTATCCACAGGCTAATGGTTTAGTTGAAGCAATTAATAAATTTTTAGTCACCATGATCAAATGAATCATTGGAATTCATAAGTCGAATTGGCATACCATGCTCTTTTTAGCACTTTGGGCATATCAATACCTCAACAAAAACATCGACAGGTTTTACCCCTTTTCAACTAGTTTATGGTTTAGAAGTAGTATTACCCATTGAATGTGGGATGCCGTCACTCCAACTAGCCATAGAGTTACTACCGGCCACTTATGAAGAGGAGAAACATTTTTTATACTTGGCTCAATTAGATGAGAATCGGCGCACCATTGCATTAGCTACCAAGACTCATGCAAAAGGAATGAAAGCTCAATATGATAGAAGTGTTACCCCTCGTAATTTTTTAGAAGGAGACCAAGGTTTGATTTATGATCAAGCCAACGATAAACTAGGGGATGGGAAATTTGAACCCATGTGGCATGGTCCTTATATTGTCAAGCGACAGCTTGCAAAAGGGGCCTATGAATTGATTGATTTTGACGGGGTCTCTTTAGGTAAACCCAGAAATGGACTTTATCTGAAGAGATATTACGCTTGATTTTTGTGTGGAGATCTTCTCTTTATATTAGTTACTTTCTAACTGGTGTGCTATAGATTAGAAACATGTGCCTAGCTTAAGTGTGCTTTTACTACTATTCTTGCTTATCTGGATTACTCTTGATATCGCAGATGTCAATGTCCTTTCAAACATATATTGGTTTTGCTGATGCCGCTTGTCGTAGTACACAGAAAATCTCTTCTGCAGCTTGGGTTATTTATTCACCCACTGACGAGTTAGTATCAATGCATGGCGTAAGCCTCGGTCAAACAATGAACAATATTGCTGAATATAGTGCAGTTATTGAATTATTTTCGGAATCCATTTCATTTGGAATTCGGAATTTGATCTTTAGGTTAGATTCTGAACTCGTTGTATTACAGTTAAACCGAGTATATGCCATTAGAAACCCAATATTATTAAGATTATTTTTAAGGGTTTGTCTCTTGGAACGAGAGTTCGATTATATTGAGTATCAACACATTCCAAGAAATTTAAACACATTAGCAGATGCAATAGCTTATAGTGTTATAAACAAACATTTGCAATAATAAAATAGTAAATCAACATTTGATAACATGATTCAACAGGTAACTGGAAATAATAGTATATCATAGTATAGATGTAGTGTTCAAAAAATAGTACATCGTCTTCGATCATAGGATCAAAATGCCTTATGATCGGAAAAATTGATACAAAAAATGAGTCTACAAGTCAATCATCCACTATCCGTGGTCATGTTCACGATAATACACTACTGCTCGTGCCACGCTAGTAAAAAATCTCCTGAATGGTCCAGGAACACCAATGATATATCTCTGTAAATGGAGTGGGATGTCATCTATTGTAGTCTTAGGAATATCCATAGTGAGCCGCTCCAAATGGTGTTCTAAATCAGTCAGGATCTCTGCTGTCTGATCCTGTGGTGGTGGTGGTGGTGATGTTGCATCCCTTTGCCTCCAATTAAAGGGGCGGAGAATGGTTGGTCGACTTGGACCCACATCTGCATTTGAAAATTTTTTTTATCAGTTTTGGACGATTTGAAAACAAAATAAAAATTAGCAATTAGAACATGTCAAAAAATATTTTTTACCTGACTCATCCCATTGAGCTCCTGGAGGAAGTACCATATCTCGGTCACCACAGAAATCCATGCCTGCATAAGGAAAATCCTCTATCACAAAAATTTGGCATTCTAACCAACGAAAATAAGTTGAGGGAAATCGAACAATCTCCCCACCCTCGCTATGACGGGCCATCAAAGCAACCCATCGAACCATATGAGGCTCTCGAGGTCTACCAACATCAACAAGAATATTTTGCGGGGCTAACATAGGGATCCTCTCTAGAGAAAAGGTAACTACGATAGATCCATATCCGAAGTTGTTTAACTTCTCATTCTTTTCTCTGGTAAGTTGGATTTTCACATTAGCCAACACTACCTCGCACCAGTTGAATATGGTGCCTCGAAAACAATCTACTACAATCCGCATCTGAGATCCAGTAGCTACATGCAAAGCTGCACTTCCACACAACTTGACAATGGTAAATGCAATAAATTTTAACTCGGGATGGATGATAGTTTTAATGTCAATCCGTTTGTCTCTGGGATTGGCTTCATCATTACAAAACTCTAATTGCAGGCTGGCAACAGACTGGCCACCTGGCCTAGCCCCAAATAGAGAAAGCAGTTTGCCTCTCTTAGACAAACCAGTCAAAAATATATGTCCTCTAGCTCAATTTCGAGCCGGGGACCTCCAATCACGAAACACTCGTCCTGAACGTCCCACTTGCTTACAAACCAAGTGAGAAGATCTACTTGAGCTCTCATGCCATTGATAGCCCAAAATTTGAATAGCCCGCATGCTCTTAAAACTTGCAAAGTAGGTTGATGAATCATTGCTACTTCATCTACCTCCTCATGCTCCCGTTCTCGCCAAATGTTCATTGTAAATATCCTAGAATGAGTAAAATGAAGGATTAGAATCATTTTAAAACAAAAATTTTGGGTAATTTTGGAGGAAATTGTGTTTTTAAATTCGTTACGGCGCCCCCACACTTTACGCTCAGAGACAGTGCGTAGCTCCGCACGGGCTATGTGTTAAAAGTGCGGAGCCTCGACATTTTCCTTTGTGAGAAAATGTTGGGGTCCGTAGGTACCTAGTGTCTTACCTGCGGACCCCCGAGGGCAGATTTTTGAACCAATTTTCCTCCCAAAAATGAAATTTTGACCCTAATTTAAGAAAATGAATGGATAAAAAGTAAGAAAAAGAGGTTGTGGATTACCTGGAGCAGATGGTTTTCGATTCCAATGGTCAGTTTTTCTAGAATCTTCTCCGAAGCGTTTTTTTCCAAAAGCTCTAAAGTTTTCACTCCAAACTCAAACGGTAAAAATGAACTTGAAAAACTCTTTTTATAAGTTTTTTTGAATAAATGAAATTTAAATTTTTTTATTTTTCACTTTAAAAAGATGGTTTTTAAAAATATTTTTATTATTGAAACAGGTATGTTTAATTTTTTGAGTTTTTGTGCAGAATACCAGATTTTTCAGGCGAAATGATCATTTTTGACAAAGAGTATACTTTTATCACTTTTTCAGGCTCTTTAAAATTTACGAAAAAGCGAAACCATGGATTCCTCTTTTAAGCCCTTTTTAGACTCTCTAAAAATGAAAATATTTCCGAGTACTTGACTATTCGAACTTGTTAAAGGAAATGAAAGGTCGTCCCTTCAGTATAAGTTTACCCATTTTCCGGACTGAAATGGACTATTTACGAAAAAGGTATACATTGACAAATCATGGTCAATAGAGTTCTCTCTTGCATTATTTTATCCTTTTTCGGGGCTGAGAGACTAAATTTATGAAAAAGTACACCCATGGAGTTTTCTTAAGTTTTTTCTTCTGACTCCCTAAAAATGAAAAACACCGAGTTTCTCCTATATTGGACTCATTAAAATTTAATAGTAAAGGACTTGTCGATTTCAAACAGGAACGAACCACTCCTTCTTGGGGTTCGATTTTAAACTAAGTTGGACTCATCCGAAGGATGAGCTTATAAACAAGCAAATGTTATCCTCCTTAAGCTTGTCAAAAAATAAAGAGGTACTTGCCAGAAATGGTGGGGGAAAAGAGAGAAAATAGATTCATTTGTTACACTTTGATTTATAAAAGCATTACACCACTCTTGAACACGACACTTTTTGTCACACTTCTACCTGGGTTGGGAAATCCTTTTCCTATCAGTTAATCAAACCACATTGAAGGTCTTCAGCCGGTTTCTGGGTATTAGATTAGGGAAACTGTCACCAAACCATTTGCAGTGTCATTATGTGTTCAAGAGGACAGTCAAACAAACCATTCATCTGCAAACATTTGTCTCCATTCGCGTTGACCATCCCTGAGTCAGTCCTTGCATAAATTTCTTTAAAACTTGATCTATGGTTTCGTGTCATGAGCTTGCTTACGACTGATCACTTTCTATCGATGACAACTCATCATCTAGGAAGTTGATCTAGAATTCGTCAGTACCTTAGAATCTGCATGCCTTAATGGCAGGTTTCTTGCCTTCGATGACAAGTTGCATCATTGACCTTCGATCGAACGTGTTAGACTCGGTCTTGTCAGTCCTCCGTCAGAGTCAAATTCACCAAAGTTCATTTCTCGTAATTTGCAGTCATTGATGTTACTGTGGTCCAGAAAAGAGTCATTTCACTTTCTAGGTCTAGGGTTTGTCTTCAGAACGTTGAATAATGCTCGCAGGCCATGAGGATGTCTTCAGTGAGTTTTTATTTCAAGATTGTTATCGTCAATAATGCGAGATTGATTCTTCTTCAAAACCCTATTTTGAAGAAGAAATCGTCAAAATGTGTTTTTAAATATGTAATTATTCAAATTTTCTCAGCTGAAAATGTTCACATACAGCCTCTCCTGATCCTTTGCTGTCCCGCGCCACCATCCCTGCAAAAAGTCAATCAATAAAACATCATTCAAGCCAAAAAGTCAAGTGCAAAAAACAGTGTTCATTTCAAAATGAGAAAGTGCCAAAAGTTCTGCAGCATTGACAGGATAGTTTCTGTTGAAGTGCCTACTGACTATGTTGTGAAAATTAAGGATACAAAGTTCTTGTTGCACAAGTTTCCACTTACTTTCAAAGTCTGGTCAATTGTGAAAGCTAGCTGCTGAAGCTCATGAATCCATGAATGACAAAGTGTCCTTTAATGATATTCCAGGAGGAGCGGAGGCATTTGATTTTTGTGCCAAGTTTTGCTATGGGATCATAGCCACTGTAAGGAGGAAATGAGACCATTCTAGTCCATAGAAGCAATGCATCAGTTGCATATCTTCATATTTGTGCTAGCTATTGTCCATGTGCTATTTTCTGTCCTGACCATGCTTCTGGGAAGTGCAAAGATCCGCACATGGAAGCCCCGAGAAAAAGATATTCAAGAAAAGAGATACAATCCAGAAGATGCTTTGAAGAAAATCACCCATGTTGCAAATGATGATTTCGCCAAGACCCATGCTATAGGGACATGGGGAAGTTTGGCTTTGCTAAGTTGGATAGTTTCCTTTTTCAGGCAATCTTATGGCTTAGTAAAGAAATCTGACTATAGCACTCTACGATTGAGTTTCATTGAGAAACATTGCAAGTCAAATCCAGCTTTTAATTTCCACAATTACATGATGAAAAAACTTGAAGCCGACTTCAAGAAGGTTGTTGGTATAAGTGCATCCCTTTGGGGATTCGTGGTGATTTTCTTGCTCCTCAATATTGAAGGTTGGCATACATATTTTTGGATAGCTTTCATCCCTTTGATTCTTTTACTAGTTGTGGGTGCAAAACTGGAGCATCTTCATGATGGAATCTCAGTATGGCAGAGGAAGGCCAAGGTGAAGGCCGAGGAAAGATCAAGTAACAAGCCTGAAGATGATGATAAAGGGAGCGTACAGCTACTCAAAATCAATGGCACATCAATTCATGGTTCTGAAACAACAGAATGTTCAGAGTCCAAATAGACGTACCAAGATCACCATAAAAATAAAATCAGAAATCTTCTTATTGAATCAGCTCTAAAATGTGAATTACCTTATCAAAAGAGATACAAATGGTGCAAATTTACTTGTATCAGAGATCTTTGTATGTGAAAAAATGTCTACAATGAAACCTTAGATGTGGTGTCTGCTTTATATGAAATATAGAATGCGGCAAGAAGTCTTGAATTTCTTAGAAAACAGGAGAAAGTCGAAGTTGGAAGTTGAGAGATAAAACTGTCATTTGAGGAAGGTCGACTATGTGGCAGAGTTCAGCACGACGCATTGAAGTGGCGCGCGGCGCATTGGGCTGAGATTTTCAGTTGAAATTGCCACAGGCGCGGCGCACCGACTATACGCGGTGCGTTGGGCATGCGTGCAGCGCATAGAGCCCTAGGGCCGGAAAATTACCCTCCTTCACCAAAAATCATTTTTGCTGGTTTTCTGAAGAGCACACTGTTAGATTTCGTGAATGAACAATCTTCCCGAAGTCTGTATTTTGACACTTAGAATCGCTGGTCTAAATGAGAACGAGAATGCTGAGCAACATGTTCATAGAGTTCTCAACCATGAGTGAATACTCTTCGAATCTGGAACTTGAATTCATATGGTGACAATGAATAAGTATGGGTAACGATGACAAGCCATTACAATGGTGAGTTTCCTGAAGTTTTTATCGGTGGTTCTAGTTTTGGTGTTGTAATGGATATTGTCTCTTTGAAGGGTCGGGAGGAGTTTCTTCAATACCAAGCTTCTGCCATTGATGTACCAGGTCCAAAAGTAGAAAGGATAGCAGCTGCAGCTGCAAAATATAAAGTGCATGTAGTAATAGGAGTGATAGAGCAAGCAGGTTTCATACTGTATTGCACAGTTCTTTTCTTCGATTCTCAAGGAAGATTCCTAAGGAAGCACCGTAAACTGATGCCGACATCTTTGGAGCGTCTGATTTGGGGGTTTGGTGATGGATCCACCTTACCTATGTGTGACACAGAAATTGGGCATGTGGGTGCAGTCCTATGCTGGGAAAACCGGATGCCTCTTATGAGAACAGCTATGTATGCTAAAAGGGTGGAAATTTATTGTCCGCCAACTACGGATGCAAGAGATTCAGGAAAATAACAATGTGCCATATAGGTCTGAAGGGTGGATGTTTTTGTGGTCAGCTAATCAGTTCTACAAAAGAAATGACTTACCTCCTCCACCAGATTATGTCTTTGGAGGTTCAGAGGAGAATATGTCTCCAGAGAATGTTGTATGTGCAGGTGAAAGTGTTATTATTTCTCCTTCTAGTACTGTATTGGCAGGGCCCAATTTTGAAGGGGAGGCTCTAATTACTATGGATCTCGATTTTTGGACAACAGCATCAAAAAATAAATGAAAGTAAGGGCAAAGTCAAAGACTGAATGCCTAAATAAAGCTAAGATATCTACAATAGGATTGGATTGCCTAATTTTCCCACAGCCACGATTAAATGAGATCCACACTACGTCTTTTCATTGGTCACTAGCAAATATTAAATGAAATAATGTAACGATGTTCTATTTTTAGAATAGATGAATCGATATTTCCTATCTTTGTAGTTTCAGTTGAAACAGCTCCTTATTTTTCATCGATCTTTAGGGGAACGCTGTTCCGTTTATTTATTGTATTGTAAACATTTGTAAGAGGGGTTGGAGTTTTGGGAAACGTGTGGGAGAAAAATACAGAGCTTCACTGTACATTTTTTGACTGAGAATTAATGAAAGGATGTGGCTCTGTTTCATGAGATTCCTGTGGTATGAATTTGGCATATGTTTCTTCTTCCTGTTTCATATGTGTTTTGTTATGTTTTACAGGTCATTCATAGTCATTTCTAATTGAAAGCTTTTAAGTGAAAAGGGCAGAATCCAGTTTACTGCTCTGCCTTGGGAAAGCTTTTCATGTTTTTGTGTAATTTCTTCTGTCTGAAAATGATTCATCACACATGCCCTTTTCAGCCTCTCAACAGTCTTTCCACTCCATATAATTTCAATCTGATTGCTAAACTTCATACCTATCTTGCCTCACGAAATAATCTGTGTTTTTTATTTAATTTCTCTGCTCATGTTGTTCCCTGGACCCATACAGCCCAGAAACATTCATCAAATATTTCTTTCATATTTATTTACTAGCCTAAAATCATTATCACTTTTGCATTTAGGTCATCTCAGGCCCTATTGGACATATTTTACTGAGTTGACCCGGAGAGAGCCCTCTCCTGTCCTCGTAGGGCTAGCTACGAGGCTGAGCTTGGTTTGATGTTGCCTTGAGTCCTGCCTTCTTCAGCTTGAGGTGGATTCAAGCTCTAACAGAACGATTCCGTGAAATGTTCAACTTCATATCACTTATTCACATTTCATGGATTGTACTGAGTACTTTGAGAGCCATTGTCATTATTGTTGGTTTCTCTCACACTTGTTAACAATTCACATCATTGACTAGTAATCAAGTGGTTTCTACCATGTCTGACTTCAACACATTTAATCCCATGGATAGAATTGTACTAGTTTAGGAAGCAGAAATCAAGACTCTGGATCTAGTTTCCACCATCCAGGCTGCGAGGAGTTTTATTATTCACTATGTAGTAGACTATTCATTACATATGGCTATTTCCATGCTGTGTCTACATTATTGATGTAATATTAAAATAATTTATGTATCAAAAAAATTTTAGTTAGTTTTGATCCGAGTATGGGAATGCCTATCTCAGCGATGATATATATATTTTTTGCATTGAATGTTTTTACAGGGTTCCGACTGGGGTGTCCACAAGCTAATCCTTGAAATGACAAAGCACATCACTCTTTGAATGCTCTCAGACTTCGCACTTTAGGGGGCAATTTTTTACACTAAAATTTGTCACCATGAAATTTTGGTACTCCCTTAGAAGTCCACAACATCAAAGTTCCTAAATTCAAGCCTTGAAATTGAGAGAAAAGCTCATAAAAGTCTTAAAAACACTTTTACCGCACTTTCTCTTAACATTGCCTGTGGTGCCACACTTTATTGCTCTAAATCATGCAGAGCTAAAGCACTTTCTGTTTATTAAAGGTGCGTACCCCTGTAAAAGGTTAAAAAAGGCACAAGTAAAATCTAGAAGCTTAGTTTGAGTCATTTTTGGAAGCTTCTAGAAACATTCCTGCGGTGGAAAGTCCACTCTTTTCAGGTTCATGCATCCCATCCATTAAGGAGCTAACCCCTTGATTTAGGGATCTAATCCCTTTGAAGGAGGATTCTATCCCTTCTTGTTTGGAACCATAACCTCCTCTCTTTCACTATAAAAAGAGGCATATGACAGCCTCAAAGGGAGTTCAAGCTTTAGTATTGTTGGAGGTGAAATGCTGTTGGAACTTAGACCCTTTTAGCTGAGATTTTATGTGGGAAAGATTACATACATGTATGTATCTTGGTTGGAAGAGTTCAAGGCTTGTCAGAGTAAAGGAAACGACTGTTCCAGACCACAGGAAGGCCTGTATGACATCAAGGCGGACATGGTTGTAAGGCTCTTCTTATTTAAGTTAATACAAATGAATATTGTTTTCTCAATGAGATATTTAATTGATTATCTCATTTCTTGAATTCCTTGATCATCTTGATAGATTTTTTATTCATTAATTGATTTATTATACAAGTGCTTTTGATCTTTTCTTGTGTTTTTGACTGCAGATCCTTGACGACGACTTTCTTCAAGCCACTGGAAAGAAGATCAGCGCTGGACTACAAGTAGGTTTCTAAAACCTTGTTATAATTAATTCCATGTCAAACAATATCTAGAGAAAATGGTTTTTATTTGTCTGTTTGTTGCTAGCTGTCTGTAGGACACTTGGGAGGTCTGTCTTGTCCGCAAGAATGACTTATCCGTCCAACAAGAAGGAATTTATACGACCCATTTTTTAGCTCATTCCATTACACATAGATACCATGAACATACTTGTTTTCATATTTAGTTTTCCATGGACTATGCATAGTCTTAAGCCATGACTGACATAAACAAGTACATGGACGCACAAATTCTCACCTTATTTTCTGAATGGCTTCCATAGTCATGGTAGAGAAAGAAAATACCTTTTTCCTGTAGAAGCATACTCACATATATCAAAGTCCTTATCAAAAAAATAATGTCAAAAGCGATAATGTTGAAAGGGATCTTTCTCTTTAGCTAAATTCTATTAAAGTATAACCCAAAGAAATGTTCCTATAATAGAGGGACACGGCCCTATGAATTTCCAAGATCAAGGCCATCATTTCCAAAGACAAGGGCCCCACTTAACGTATCTTCATGGAATTGTAAGATCCCAAACGATGAAATAATCAATAGATCTAGCACATCTAGGTGTTCTAGTTAAAAACAATTGTAGTAAAGACATTGAACACCATGGGATTTTGTAATCCAACCCTTTTATTTATATTATTAACTAAAAACAAAGATACATGCCCATACAAAAATATATGATCCCTTGCAGTGGCATGCTCAGTTGCTCATTAAAATAGAAAACCAATACTGAGGCACAATCATGGACCCTGGATGGATCCATGAGAAAACTTCACCATGAGGTTTTCATCCTGGGATTAATGTTAGAACTCGCCACACCAAGTTCTCAACCCAAACAAAATAATATAGATAAACATGAATGCCCTCAATGCCTAGGTCCTACCCCCCTTTTATACACTTGATGGATTTTCTAGAAGCTTTATTTTATTATTTTCCCTCGAAAAAGAAGGAGAATATTGTGGGAAGATACCATGGGCGAATACCATGGGTAGTTTTTGTCCCCTTTGACCATATCCAAAAAAAATGGAATATTACAAATCCTCCTGCCCAAATTTTGTTTATCCTAAAGCAATCCACTGTTATCCACAACATAAGCATATGTACATTGATACGAGGACCACATACAATCATGTTATTACATCCCTCTATGTTGAATGGTCTTGAATGTATCATTCGATACCTGGATCCCAAACAATCCTTTGATGAATACTTCCCTCGATAAATTTACATAGATCCCAAACAATAGTCTCTCCAATCCTCCCCCCAATTGATTCCCTTGGATACCAATGCCACCTGAGTCCTGGGAACTGTGGGTTATGATACCACCTCAACCCTCCATTACTGCCTATGCTAAAGGGCCCGAGCTACAATATGCCCTTGGCTGTGAGTATACCCCTAGGAATCAACCCATCAATATAGTACCAACTCATAATCTCTCGCCAATCCATACCTAAGGAAGGATGAATAACTACGAATCTACTATGTTGATGTTGCTTGATGCTTAATTCATGTTGCTCCAGTCGGTCACCCAACATGATGCATTTGGAGAACTCTGCCATGCTCTTCTCAATGTATAAAGGTGGGTTGGTAGTATGGAAAGCCTTATCTATGTACTCCTATAGAGGGATGCTCTACAACTCCTAATTGTACTCCTCTTGCTGCCTTGTGAGGAACTTGAGTCCTTTCTGAATACTAGACAACTTGGTTGTTGATTCGGCACATACCCCTATGACTTCCTAAATTTTTCTATTCCCCTATAAGACAGTGTCTTGGACTATCCAGACTCTCTGCGTCAACAAAATAATATTTGTCTTGAAATGCATGATCCTTTCCCGAAAGTTTTCTACTGGAAATTCTAGTGCCATGTTTAATGTCTCTGTATTTCACTACACCGGATGCCCAATGACCACAACTTCAACTTGAGCCTTTGAAAAACTCCCTAATAATGGTTCATTTTGAAAATTATTTCTGTCATGTTTCTGCACATGATCATGCTCATAATGCAGGTTCAATATGGCTCTGTCCTCACTCAAATCTCCCTTGCCTCCTCCATCTTGGAAGATAATATGTTGTTCATCCTCTTCAAATATTGAACATAGATGCAGTGGTGGACTATTATCTATACTTTATTTTTCATATTATTTATGGACATTCCACTAGGGATATATGGACTCAGTTGTATAGGAGTCTACCTCATCAATAACATTAGGTAGAATTTCCTCATGCGCTTCCAAATGCTTGTAATCCTACAAGCCTCCCTGAATAATTTCACGTTGTTTCTCACCATCTTGAAGATCAATAGACCCAGATACAGAAGACTCCCCATGATTTGAAGGAATCCCCACTTGTTATAACTTTTTTGCCTCATTATTACTTGGAAAAGAATGGTTACGGGCCCAAGGTCCTTTGCAGATAAAGAATAGTCCTTTCCTCCTTAGTTCATTCTTGCTGCAGATTTTGTTCTTACTTTCTCCATCAATCCTTCTCAACTCCTTCCTAGTCAGCACCTTTCTAAGAAAGTTTATTTTTTTCCTGACCAATTTATTGACTAGATCATATGCAGTTGGTGATACCTTTGATTCCTTCCACCAAATGGCCAACAATTTGGATCTTAGTATCTTGTAGATGTCATCATATCCTTTTAAGAATACAAACACAATATTTTGCATGCATGATTTGACATGGTCTGAGAGATTTGATGTACAATACTGGTGTAAAATTTTTAGAGAAACTTAAATATGAACTCGTCACATTCTAGATTCAACATGAATGTTCCCACTCTAAACCCTACCATGAGTACTAAGATTTTGCACCGGTTCTGAATGGCAGGAAGCATGACGTTATTCAACCCCTGAAGGGCTTCTACTATGAGTGCAGTATATCTATCATGAGATAATTGTTGTATGGTAGTAATGGTGATGTTAGAGCTATGAACCTGCTGAGACGAGAAGAAAATGTGAGCCTGACTTCTTCATCAGTACGTTCCCGAAGTATGGGTTGTATTAATGCAAGAATGGATGGACCTGGTTGAGTTTCTTCCATTTTGGTTGTCCCACTTAGAAAAACATGTGAATAATTCCTCCAACTTATGAAGGTCTATGACTAATTTTTTTTGTTGTAATTTAGAACCAGGTGTGAAGATATTAGTTCTTCTTCTTTGTCCTTCTTTCACCTCCCATGGTTGATTTTGCTGCAAAATGACATGGACCCTTTTTTAGAATGGTCTCCTGCTTTGACTATCATTTTGGTGCTTAAAGGACCATATATCCTCACTAGTTCATCAAGTATTTTCTAGTTTTTTTCCAGAATTTCTTCAAGGCGATCCATCTTCTCCAAATTCTCATTAAATCCTCCTTCCTCTTTTCTTCTTCTTCTCTCTCTCTTTTTTTTTTGTAAAATCAACCCCTTCTTTTTCTCACAGTTTATTGGCCCTTTGATTGCTACTCATGGCCATTTTCTGCCCAATTTTGACCCATGATGTGCCCAACAATTATTTTTAAGTCCTTCACACATCCACTTGATTGATATATTTAGGTCCTACATGGATGCATATTTTGTTCACCCCTCTGTGTTTTGGCACTATGCAACAATGGTCTTTGGAGAGACATTGTTTCGTAGGTATGACTTCACAGGCTGAGATTTGGCAGACTGCACGAGGTTGTGTGACCTATTGGCTTTGAAATCTGCTAATTTGGCACATGTACACGAGAAGGGTTTGTATGAAACATACAATGATCTGGCCTATCGGCCCTGTGCCCCTCACAGCGGATGATGGGAACTTCTCAGCCCGATTACCGTGCGATGGATGAATGGGAACTTCCACTAGTTCAGAAAACTCATACATTTAGCTCCTGAGGCTACCCGGCCCTGGTGACCCCTTCACAACCCTTTTATTATGCTTGACGCTCCTCCCAATAGGCTTCTATATGATCATTTTTATTTTCTAACTATCTATGCAGCACACACGACGGCGTGCAATAATCAGATCTTATACATGGATGCTTCCCAAGTTTTCATACAATCAAATATTTTTCTTGATATGTTCTATAATTAGACTTCTTCAACCAAGAGGATGGAAACGCTACTAACCAACTTGGAATATGGCCACTCAGTCTATGACTTCGATCTGCAAATCAATGGGTGGATCCAATATATATATATATATTATTTTTATGGATATTCCTTGTTTGGACGTCACCTGGGTCCAAGGCTCTCAGTAGTATTCATCCACAATTCCGACAACCCTTGTTGGGTACGTGACCCTTCTCGGCTGTTCACTCAAACGACCCTTCACCGAGAAAATGCACTGTGATGGGTATAGATTTTCACACCCAAATATCAGAAAAGTATGACACTATCTTTCTCCATGAAAAATCTAACCTTTTCATGAGTTTTCTGCACAAGTATTGGTAATCCATGTGCTCAAACTCTAGAGAGATGCGATTTGGGGTGATCAACCTTCACTTAATATGATTACTCGGCCTTGGTACGATGACTTTCGACTTACTCGGAGTGATTGTTATATTGGTGAACCATTGAGTTGACTGTTATGGCCAGGGTGTCAGATTCATTCTCCTTTCACTGTAGGTGCATAAACTATGTATCTTAACCCTCAGACAGTAGCAGTGATCATCACGCTCGATCAAACTCCTGTTGTGATGGACTGGCTGAATGAGAAACCTTGGCAACGAGTATCTAATTCACCTTTGTCTTCTGCAGCTTCTGCGGAGATAAAAACTGAGATACACACTATATTCTATTAATAAAATAGAGTTACATATATACATGATTTATTGTCTCAAGATAGGGAAGCCATCTTGGATGCACAATAAGTTGGTTGAGAGAATATCTCAACCTCACACCAAACTAGGAACTTAGTTTTAGCTAACCTATGGAATAGGAACAAACTCTATACATAAGAAGAATCACAACTGAAGACAAGTAGGAATTACACATTCCAACACACCCCCTTAATGACTTCTTGTCTCAATATCCATTTGCAAAATCTACATCTCGTCCTGTTTGGTAATTGCACGGGTTCTATTTGGTAATTACACTTTGTATCTTATTCACGCTATTGTCTATTTCCATATAAAGGAACAACCATCTACCAGAATGTATGGGTTTCGAACCGCTGCAACCGCTAGTCTACTAGGAATTCCTTCACACACATGGTTCATCCAAAATCTCGATGAACTCCCCTTAGATATAAATTTAACCTTATGGAGTCTAAAACCAATACAACCCACCCAAGTGTATCCATCCTGCATGACACACTCTTCCAGGGTGTTAAAACTCTGTCACAGAGGTAACATATAACAAAGGGGTATGCATGCCTCTCTAGGTCTTATAGCATCTAAAAACAATAAATGATAAGTAGATTTTTTCTAATTACAAATTGTGACTCATACTCTACCATGGTCATGAGTCTATTCAGTAAACATAAACAAACTTTGACAACATCATTCATATGCTAGAACACACCACTACTTTGGCTTTGTACTTTGAGTCTTTCGCATCTTCATTTTTAACTTTGGCATGTTGGTCTGAAAAGTCTAGTTGTGGTCAAACATAAGAAAAGGATATGTCGACGTCCATATAAAGGAGAAACCATCCACCGGAATGCATGGGTGCTAACCACTGCAACCGCTAGTCTCGTAGGATGTCCTTCGTATACATGGTTATGTCAACCATTATCACTACATACATGTACCTGTATCTACATATCCCCCTCCAACGTAGGTTTTATCAGATGACCTGTAACAATGTTAAAAAACGTGTTTGAATGGATTAATATAGATCCCACTGTTCAACTCTACAAAACAGAGTCTGAACTAGAAGAATCTGGCTTCTGCAGAATGCTCTTTTTTCATCAGTGAACTCTCACTAGCAGTAGATCTGTCTTAGATCTCTTCAGAAAAATTTTACCGGATCTCTTCATCAGTGACCTTTCATAGGATCTCTTCATCGGTGATCTTTCACTGGATTTCTTCATCGGCGACCTTGCAGCAGATTTCTTCATCGACGACCTTGCACCGGATCTCTTCATCAGTGGGAAAACACTAGCACAGACCTGTTTTCAGTCCACTTCACTGTTACACATCTTGGGCATTTTTTTTCAATCTTGAAACTCCATGCTTAACCTGTCATTTTTTAGAGTCTTGAATTCTAACAAAGTAACTTTACATACATTGAGTTAGCTACGCTCAATAAGGCTCAATAATTTTAAACATGATTCCAAGAAGAAATAAAAACATAAAATTTTCAGATTAAAAAGAACATCAAATTTCTCTATCTCTGCCTAAAGATGACTATTTCCCAAACATAACAGCAACCATTCTTCTCCAACAATACCATTGAGGGGTCCACTGATAAAGAAACGGATCGACGACTTTTCAACTAGTCTTAATGCAGTGCATTCTAGCACAAATGATCCAGACATAGGCACTCATAGCCACACGAAGAGAAACAATAACAAATTGTCCCTCTCAAAGCGAGAATCAAAGACTCCAATGTCCGATCCTCCATCGTCCAAAAATTCACTGTCAAGATGCATGAAATTCAATGATTTTACACACAAAATTTATCGTTTCAGTATCCAATTCCCCTGGCATCGTAGTGTAATGCCACTTCCCCTGTTCACAATATAAGGCTAGGTAACTGCTTCTAGGCATGCCTCCTCATGCTCGCTGACAAGATGCAACAATGAAGACCCACTATCGAGATAATATCCTCGCAATTGAACATGCATATATGTTTCCATCACACTGGGCACATAGAAACACAATCATCCTCCAATCTCTGATGTGGCTCCAAGCACTATCCTTTGATGCCATTTTCACTATCATGTCTTCATCATATCTGGTAGTAAATAATTCATCACAACTCTTAAAGAAATATTAAACAATGGCAACATGACATCATGTAGGGGAGCACTAAGATCCATTAACTTATAAAAAAAATCGTAAATCTACTTCCAGTCTTCCCCCTCCTCCATGTATATCGAGTGAGATGTAGCAAGGAGAGAAGCTCCAATACCCGAGCCATCCTTTGAATGATCTATAAACACAATTTTTGAGATCTTGGTGCCAAGAAATTTTGTAACTGAATTTTGTAGATATTCTTGGAAGAGGGGGTAGTGTTCATAAAGGCCCCATCCATTGCAACAACGCTCCTCTTTTTTTTCCTACAGCTTCATTCACATTATCTCTTCCAATATTTTTCAATATTCCAACAACCCTGACTACCGCCAAATGGGCACCACATTCTGCTACAATGTGGCAAATTTCAACAACAATTTTTTGAGCACTCAATGAAGATTATGGAATCCCCAAGACATCCTTTAATATTATTCCGACGAATTTGAAATCATCAGAGGTGTAACTATGCATAGAAGATATGTCTGGAGTCCTTTATTTGAATGGAAATGCCATGTTAGGTGGTACAATATCTCCAAATAAAGCAGCTTCTTTTTGCCAGTACCCAAAACAACAACAGCCATAACGTCTTGGTCCCAATATCGACCTCGAGCCAATGTTGAAAAACTCTTCAGGGATTTTCATTTCCCTGTGAAGAACTCGGGAAACTTGACGAGTAGGATGACACCCTCCTACAAGACCTACTTGGGACTTTCCAGGCCTGCCACATCAAAACACTTGATCATTTGGTACTTCATCACATTACATGTAGATCCATCAATCGATCTTCTCACATCACGTTACAGGAAACCCCTAATCTTTTCGAAACATTGCATCCAAGGAAACAGATGTCGATCTGCTTTAAATTAGCAGGGATGATATACTTTAAACCACGCTCAATGACTTCTCTGAATGGATACTTGCTACACTTGAGGCAAGTCCCTCCATCAAGATTGCAGACTGGGTACTCGTAGGGTGGATGAATGAAGAGGGCAACAGCCCGAGGCATAGCAATAACCGATGGCGACATAAAATAGATCCATGCACGCCGGTCCAAAGAGGTGATCTCTAAGAAGGAATCGACTTTCGCAGTCAGCACCCTTAGCAAGAACCCTTGGACTCATGCAACACATTCACCGTGCCTCCACACTGATGTCGACAACCAGCTGCATAATGAAGAGCCGTGTTGTTGGAAAAACAAGAAACAAGAAGCGTCACCAAATCACCATAACCTCATAACCCAGCTCGATGGACAAACTAGAAACTAAAAAAATATCGATACATTCTTATTTCCCTCAGCCCATGAGGGGCTGAGGTCCAAGCCCATATGGGCTCTGATACCAAGATAAAAACTGAGATACACACTATATTCTATTAATGAAATAGAGTTACATATATACATGAGGTATTGTCTCAAGATAGGGAAGCTATCTTGGATGCACAATAAGTTGGTTGAGAGAATATCTCAACCTCACAGCAAACTAGGAACTTAGTTTTATCTAACCTATGGAATAGGAACAGACTCTATACATAGGAAGAATCACAACTAAATACAAGTAGGAATTACACATTCCAACAGGCGTAAGTACCAAAATATATAGGGATGGAAGAAGATCCAACACTTTGCACAGTGATGTTCAGATCTAGTTATGTCACGCTCCAATCCAATGGAGTTCCAACGTGGACATACAAGGTTGTAATTATTCCCACAGTGGCTTGGTCAGTATGGAATTGAACTTGATTCAACTTAGGCCTATTCACCTCACCCTTGGTACGATCTCGTCACAGTGATATGGTCCACGACCTCTTTTCGACCCAGCGAGAAAATTACAAAATTGTAGCAGCTCTGATCCCAATTTTGAAAACTGAAAACTGCATGAGTTGGCAGGCAGAGGAATAGATAGTCTGATCTATGATTCTTTCCTCTGTTGTTGTGATGGCTATGCCCTTCCTGGATGCAATAGACTTATTTGGCCTATCACAACCAGAACAATATAGTCTTTAATAACCTACAATTAAACCAGAACCCTTGATATCTCGATCAACATAAAAATCATTGAATCTATTTTTTTTTTTAACACTCCACAGATATAGATTTAATCCTCGCTATAGGAAAACGTGAAAATAAGAATCCAACTAATGTGATATTAAATATCACCGAAGATGCTGGCTAGGGTGGGAATTTCCTCGTATAAAACCTTCACACGGGCAAGATGCTCAGCTCTGATACCATTGTAAGATTTCAAACAATGAAATAATTAATAGATCTGGCATATCTAGGTGTTTTAGTTAAAAAAAATTGGAGTAAAGACACTGAACATCACGAGATTTTGTAATGCACCCCTTTTATTTATATTATTAACTAAAAACAAAGATACATGCCCATAAAAAAATATATGAGCCCTTGCAGTGGCATATTGAAGCACAATCATAGACCATGGATGGATCCACCATAATAATTCACCATGGGGTTTTCCTCGTGAGATCAATGCTAGAAATAGTCACGCCAAGTTCTCAACCCAAACACAATAATATAAATAAACCTGAATGCCATGTCCTACCCCCTTTTATATGTCTTGATGGATTTTCTAGAAGCTTTATTTTATTATTTCTCTCGAAAACAAAAGAGAATGTTATGGGCAGATACCATGGGTGAATACCATGAGTATTTTTTGTCCTCTTTGACCATATCCAAAGAAAATGGAATATTACAAGAATTGATAGATGCTTCCACTTTAATATATGCAGTGTTATGGCTTTCCTTTTTACTTATAGAAAATATTCTCTTGGCCTAACTACAATTTGTTTGGTTTAAATCTATGTATCTGCATGGTAAGGTTGAATCTCATGATATGTCATCGTTAAGATAAAATAAATACTGATTTTTAATCACTTGTGAGGCTTTTCAAATAACACACCTTGCAAAAAAAAAAAAAAAACTAATAATATAAAGTAATTTTATAACTAATCAATAGAATTTGACACATGAAAAAAAAATGATATAACTAACCATTAGAATAAAAGACACTCTCCCTTCATAATAGTGAAATGGCGGGTTTGATCTAAGTCCAGGCCGAGAATGCATAAGTGGAATGTCCTTTTTTTCTTAAGTAAATGGTGAAGCAATTCTATCTTTTCTAAATGCTCTATAGCCCTAATGTAAAAGATGGAATTTTGTTTTTTTATGTCAATAGTTTTGCAGTCATCCAAAGATATAGTAGAATGAATTGCTATTAAGGGAAATATTTTATTTAGGGACAAGAGTCGTGGATATTTGATGGGAATAAACAAACATTTTAGTAGGGTAGTAGGTAATTAAGTCTATAGATTTTTTTTTCAAATATATTATTATTATTTTAATTGCAAATTATAATTTAAAAGTTGAGAATGACATATTTTCATTATCTCTACTCAATCAAAACTAGAATGCTGAATAAATAGCTTCTTAAACAAGTAATGAAATCATATTTAAAAGTTGTGTGTAACTAGACTATTTTTTCGCCTTGAAAATCATGAAAATTCTGGTAAGATTTTAAGAAAATCTAGCAGGAATTTTGTAAATTTATGTTATAGCTATCAAACTTTAATATTTTGGGTGCGCTAGATGTTTTTGAAGGTGCTGAATCTATTTCCACCATCAAAATCATGATTCAAACACTCTTACTATAATATTTCTTAAAAAAAAATTTGACCCAGATTCCAGCCAATTTTAGCCGTACAATTCCTCCATCTCCTTAAACAACTCTTATTTAAAATCACTTTTTTACCAAACTATAATTAAGAATTTACTATTTGGTGTATATAAAAATTAATGATAACTAAATTCAAAATGAAACTTATAAAAACATGTATTGTATGGTTAAAAGTATAAATAATAACATTCTGAAACGTATACGTTGAAACATGCATTCCGAAATGTGAGCTATCGTGGATGAATAAATTTAATCGTGGAAGAATCATTGAAAAGGTTTCGTGCCTTGTCGTCCGCATAAATGCGGCTTGCTTATGTAACGGCTCACTGTTCATATTCTCCTTGCTAGCCTATGCTTTATGTTTATTACTGACGGAACTCAACAAATGAGGTATTTGATGGGCTGAGACATTACCGCCTATTCAATTTGGATCGAATCGCCAGATTGAAGAGGTGATAATAGTGCCATTCATTGGTGATAATTGTGCCAAATAGCATTCTATAAATATTAGCATTAATCACAGGTGTGGGCACATTAATTTTAGAACTTTGTGTTTGGTTTATTTGAAAGGAACAATAACATATGGTCTTTCTAACATTCATTTAACATATATATGATATTATGGTAGGGTCCAAATCCAACAGCAATACTTAGTATTATGATCGGGAGTTTCAAATATTTGAGAAAATGTTTGGGTATGAAAGAGAATGCAGCAGTTGAAATTAAGGGGGAGTATTGGAAAAATTAAATGAAATTGCACCGTGTAGAAGGACAGAAGTTTTTTTTAGTGATAATTTGGGAAAGATTGCAGTAGCGTTTTTTTGCACATCATCTAGTATTGAATTTTTTATTTGAAAAACACCTGCAAGTTCAAAAAATTTGGTTAATGGTCGTTAGCCTATTCTTCTCTGCAATGGAAGTCATGGTTCTTCACATCACGCAATCCCTGTCTTAATAACCTCTCCATGCTGCTTTAAAATCTGCAACCACCTCTATTAAAACTTCAACAAACAACTATGTTTTTACCGCGCATTCAATTTGTGTTTGAAATTTCCCACGTCATGGAAGACCCACTTCCAAGTCACCAAACTCGTGGACCAATCCTGTGTCGATCGCATAAGATGGAGCTGACGTCACACCAACCCCAAATGGATGTGATAAGCATTCTTCAAATCCGCTTGAATTATTTTGAAATCCGCTACAAGCTCCACCTCCAGCCAATGAGGGAGCGATCGCATGGTTGAAGTGCACAGTCATCATCAACCAATTTGGATGAAATAATTTTATTTGAAATAGTTTAATTTTCTGTTTTAAAGTCTACTAAAAGAGGTTTTGTAAAGTTTTCTTTTAAAATTTACGTTAGTTCCATGTTTTGACTTTTGTTTTTAAAACTCACGATGAAATTTTTTGATTTAAGATTAAAATATGTATATAAGTTTGAATATATATATATTATAAACTTATAAAGTTTATAATATATAATATTATTTTGCTATATATTATATACACATCAACAGAAAAAGTGTAATGTGTGTGACTCTGTATGAAAACAGAGAGGACTGTGTATTATTTTTTTAAAAGCCCAAAGGTTGTAGTGTGGTAGACTGTGTATTAAAAAAAAAACCCGAAGGTTGTAGTATGGTAGACAGTGTTGTTGCATATGCCCGAAGGCAGGGAAACAAAAAGGAAGACTGTGTCTGTGCATTTTTTAAGGAGACAAAGAGAAATTTTTAACGCTGTGTTGTGTAGCAGCTTGTAATTTGTTTTTAAGCCAGAACAACAGTTCTGTGGAAGCACTTTCATTTTTTTAAGTTTAATGAAATAATTTTTTCTACATCTTTGTCCATTAATATCTGTGTTGAAGTTGGGGAATTTTTATTTCCTCAGTTGTTTGCAATACTTTAGAAATTTCAACATGGTATCAGAGCTAGTCGAGGCTCTTTGAAGTTTGTTAAAGAAGTTGAAGGAAGAAGAAGGAGTTTGTTACAGCTTTTGACCAGCAGTGTAAAAGTTCAACAAGCAAGGTATTTGCCTCAAAACAGAGTTTTGTTTTGTTTTAAAGAGTGCAGTCCTCAGAGATAGTTTGTTTGAAAACACAATCAAGTTTAGACCATAGTTTAGTATGATATCCATGGCAGGAGCCAGCACAAGTATGAGTATAGGAAATACTCAACTCCCAAAGTTAAATGGGAAGAACTATGACTATTGAGCAATCACAATGAGAGCCCTGTTTGCCTCGCAAGATTTATGGGAGCTAGTTGAAGATGGTCTAGAAGAACTAGCAGATGAAAATGCAATTAATGCCTTAACACAGACAGAGAAGGATTTGTTGAAGAGTAATAGGAAGAATGAATAAAAATCCCTCTTCTATCTCTATCAAGCCGTGCATGAAAGTGTCTTTCCAAGTATTGCAGTAACAAAGAGGTCCAAGGATGGATGGGATACTCTCCAGATAGCCTACCAAGGTATGGAGAAGGTAAAAACAACAAAGCTTCAATTAATGAGAAGGGATTTCGAAGTTATTTGCATGAAAGAGCCTGACACAGTAGACATATTCTTCACTTTTTTGATTGAGTTGGTTACCCAAATGAGATTTCATGGAGAGACAGTAGAAGAAAGAAGAATAGTGGAGAAAGTATTGAGGAGCTTACCCTTAAGGTTTGATGTGATAGTCACAACCATTGAAGAGACAAAATATTTCTCAAAGTTTACAGTTGATGAGCTACATGCATCATTGATGACACATGAACAAAGATTGGGTAGAACAACAAAATCATCTTTGTAGCATGCCTTCAAGATCCAAATGTCCTTTGGAAGATGAAGAGGTCAAGGCAGAGGAAACTATAGAGGTAAAGGAAGAGGCAAAAGCTAAAATAGAGGAAGAAAAATCCTTGCAAATACTACTAGAAGGGGCAGAAACCAAAATCAGAACCAAGGCCAAGGCAACAGCCAACAAGGTGGAAAAAATCAAGAACATGGACAAAGGTATGATAAATCCCAAGTCCAATGTCATTAGTGTAAGAAGTATGGGCACTATGCTAATGAATGTAGGAAGAAACAGAGTGACATGGGTAATAGACCCAGTGCTAGTTTTACAAAAGAAAATATCAGTCAAGAGAAGTCATTTTTAGCATGTAATATGACTGAAGAGAATAATGAATATATATTGTTTCTAGATTTATGATGTAGCAACCGTATGACTGGAAACATTTCTATGTTTTCCATGTTAAATGAAAATGTGAAGTATCAAGTAACATTTGGGAAGGACAGTAAAGTTTTTGTCATGGGAAAAGGCAGAGTAAGTGTTTTGACAAAGAATGGAGAAGGAGGATCCATATCAGATGTACACTATGTCCCTAGTATGAAGTGTAACCTTTTGAGCATTGGACAACTCATTCAGAAAGGCTACAATGTTTTCTTTGAAGATGATGTATGCACCATCATGGATAAACCACCAAGAAAGCAATGCATTGCACAAGTGAATATGACAATAAACATAATGTTCCCTCTCAAGATGATAGAAGATTTGAAGAAATGAGATGCCATTGTAGTAGTGACACAAGAGACATTCCAAAGAGAAGTAAATGATGAAAATTGGTTATGGCAATTGAGATTTGGACATCTCAACTTTGGAGGTCTTGCATAGGAAAGGAATGGTAAAGAGATTACCATTGATTGAGAAACCAGAAAACCTATGTGAAGGTTGCATCTTTGGCAAACAACACAGAGAAAACTTTCCATTAGGAAAGAGCATAAGGGCAAAGTCACCCTTATTGATGATTTCACAAGCAAAACATGGGTTTATTTCTTGAAATTTAAAAGTGAAGTGTTTGAGAAGTTCTGCTACTTAAAGCTCTTGTAGAGAATCAAAGTGGGCAGCACATTAAGGTCTTAAGAACTAATAGAGGAGGTGAGTATATCTCCAAATAATTTTTGCGTTTTTGTAGAGAAAATGGGATACATAAGCAATTTACAGGAAGGTACACACTGTAGCAAAATGGAGCTACTAAAAGGAAAAATAGAACCATCATGGACATGGTAAGAAGTATGTTGAAGGAAAAACATTTGCCAAATGAGTATTGGGCTGAAGCTGTACATTGTGCAGCATACATATTGAATAGATGCCCAGCCAAAGCTGTAATGAACAGAGTTCCGAAAGAAGCATGGAGTGGCATAAAAATTTTTTTCACCCACATGAGATTTTTAGCTAAGGAAGAAGTTGGACAGTAAGGGGGAAGAGTGCATATTTATTGGATACATTGAAGAATCCAAGGCATACAAGCTCTATAACCCATTCACCAAGAAGTTTGTTATAAGCAGATATGTACAGTTCATTGAGGAAGAAGCTTGGGATGGAAGCATTGATAAAATACTGAATGTAAAAGCTTGTTTATCTCATGATGAAGATGAGGAAGAAATGGCTGAAAGACATTCCTCATTAGCGACACAACCTCCACCAATACAAGGACAACAAGGGACACCATAAGAAGGAATGAGAACGCCCTTGAGCAGTGATAACAGTGCTTCTCGAAGCACACCACAAGGAGCAGATTTGAGTGCTTCTACAAGCACAAGTTTAACAAGTGAAAGCGGAACCAAATTCAGAAGTTTGAATGAAATTTATGAGCAAGAGGCAACAAACAAAGGTATGAACTCTTTATTTGCATTGTATTAGTCATGTAGATGATCCTATTCATTTTGAAGAAGCAGTCAAAGATAAGAAATGGATAAATGATATGGATGAAGAGAATAATGCAATAAAGAAAAATAAGACATGGGAACTAGTTGATCTTCGAAAAGGAAAAAAATTAATTGGAATAAAATGGATTTATAAAAGCAAGAGAAATATTGAAGGTAAGATTGAAAGGCACAAGGCTAGACTTTTTGTCAAATGCTATAAGTAGCAACAAGGAATAGATTATGAAGAAACATTTGCATCGGTTGCAAGAATGGAAACAGTAAGAGCAATGTTGTCCATAGCAGCATAACATAAGTGGAAACTTTACCAAATGGATGTGAAATCATCATTCCTAAATGGAGAATTGATGGAAGAGGTTTATGTTGAACAACCTCTGGGATATGAGAAAAAGGGCCAAGAGAACAAAGTATGCAGTTTGAAGAAAACTCTGTATGAGCTGAAACAAACTCCAAGAGCATGGTACAGTAGGATAGATGCCTATCTACTGGAAAATGAGTTTGAGAATTGTGAAGGAGAACCCACATTATACATCAAGGAAAAATATGGTAAGATGCTGGTTGTTGTTTTCTATGCTGATGATGTGACCTTTACAGGTAATGATGCTTACCTCATTGAGAATTTTAAAACAGTCATGAAGGATGAATTTGAAATCACTGATATGGGATTGCTGAGATACTTCTTAGGAATAGAAGTAGAGCAAAATGAAAATCAAATTTTTATCTCTCAAGCTCGATATGTAAATGATGTTTTGGAAAGATTTAATATGCAGGCTTGCAAGGCAACAATTACTCCTACAGTGATGTGAATGAAGTTAAACAAAGAAGACATCAACAAAGATTTTGATCCAAGTTTGTACAAAAACATAGTTGGCAGCCTCGTATTTTACTGCAACTAGGTCGGATATTATGCATGTTGTGGGTTTAATTTCCAGATTGATGGAAAGGCCAAAGGAGGCACATTGGCAAACAGCAAAAAAAATTCGGAGGTATGTGAAAGGAACAAAGAGGTATGGAATTTTATACACCACTTCAGAAAATTCTGAATTGATTGGATATACTGACAGTGATTGGGTTGAAAGTATAGATGACAGGAAAAACACCTCTGAATATGTTTTTCATATGGGTTCAGGAGCTATTTCATGGGATTCTAAGAAAAAACCAATTGTGGCTTTATCAACAGCAACAGCAGAGTATGTGGTAGCTATAGAAACCACATGTCAAGCAGTTTGGATGAGAAAAATGTTGAGGAGTTTGTGTCATGAACAGGTAAAAGACACAACAATTTCTTGTGATGATAGCTCAGCTATAGCTCTGTCAAAAAATTCAGTGTTTCATAAAAGAACAAAACACATTGATGTCAAGTATCACTACATCAGGGAGCTAGTGAACAATGAGAAAATTGTTTTGAAACATTGCAGAACTGAAGAGAAGTTTGCTGATATATTGACGAAACCATTGGGGCAGAAGAGTTTCAATTATTTGAGAAAATGTTTGGGTATGCAAGAGAATGCAACAGTTGAAATTAAGGGGGAGTATTGGAAAAGTTAGTTGCAACTGCACCATTCGGAAGGACAGAAGTTTTTTTTTACTGAGAATTTGGGAAATATTGTAGCATAATTTTTTGTTTATTTGCACGCCATCGAGCATTGAATTTCTGATTTGAAAAACACCTACAAGTTCAAAAATTTTGGTTAAAGGCCGTAGGTCTGTTCTTCTCTGCAATGGAAGTCATGGTTCTTCACATCACACAATCCCTGTTTTAATAACCTCTCCATGTTGCTTTAAACTCTGCAACCACCACTATTAAAACATCAACAAATAGCTCTGTTTCTACCGCGCATTCAATTTGTGTTTGAAATTGCCCACATCATGGAGAACCCACTGCCAAGTCACAAAAATCGTGGACCAATCCTGTGTCGATCGCATAAGATGGAGCTGACATCACACTAGTCCCAAATGGATGCGATAAGCATTCATCAAATCTTCTTGAATTATTTTGAAATACGCCGCGAGCTCCACCTCCAACCAATGAGAGAGCGATCGCATGGTTGAAGTGCACAGACAACATCAACTAATTTGGATGCAATAATTTTATTTGAAACAGTTTAATTTTTTGTTTTAAAGTCTGTGAAAAGAGATTGTGTAAAGTTTTTTTTTAAACTTTACCTTAGTTTCATATTTTGACTTTTGTTTTTAAAGTCCACAATGAAAGTTTTTGATTTAAGATTAAAATATGTATATAAGTTTGAATATATATATTATAAACTTATAAAGTTTATACTATATTATTATAAAGTTTATAATATATATATAATATTAATTTGTTATATATTATATACACAGCAACAGAAAAAGGGTAATGTGTGTGACCATGTATGAAAACAGAGAGGGACTCTGTATTTTTTTTTAAAAAAGCCTGAAGGCTGTAGTGAAAGTGTAATGTGTGTGACTCTGTATGAAAATAGAGAAAGGGACTGTATTATTTTTTAAAAAGCCCGAAGGCTGTAGTGTGGTAGACAGTGTATTAAAAAAAAAGGGCCCTGAGGCTAGATAGTGTTGCTACATATGTCCGAAGGCAGTGAAACAAAAAGAAAAACTGTGTGTGCATTTTTTAAGGAGACAGAGAGCAAGTGTTAACGCTGTGTTGTGGAGCAATTTGTGATTTTGTACTATAATTTTTTTAAGTTTAATGAAATAATGTTTTATGCATTTCTGTCCATTAATCTGTGTGTTAAAGAGAGGAATCTTTGTTTCCTTTCAACATTCCTCTCTTTGTTTGGTCTCAGGTTGATTAGGGCCGATTCGCATTGCTGGATAAGAAATACAACGATGAAAAACAAATGGGAGTGTCTCCAGCCAAACATTCCAAGTTTGAAAGGGGACGTTTTTCACTCCTGAAAAGCAAAAATTACGGAGAAAAAACTTTCGGGACACTTCTATGTTTTATGAAATTATATATGATTTTGCCATTGCTTCTCGCTCTGGTGTCTGTAGGAATTTGTAATCTAAATGATCGTTTTCCAGATTTGCAACCACTGCTCGATGGGTGTAGATAATGGTGAACTGGATCTAGAACCACTCATTGTTATCAAGGTTGGGCTTCAATACGCAGATCACGTTGTGAACTGCATTAAACCTTGTAAATGGTGCCCTTTGTTATAAATGATAACGCAAGAGTAAATGTTGCACTCTGTGTTATAATCACCAGAAGTGTATAATCGCCGCAGAAGGATATTCGTGGCAGCTGTATAAATCACTGCATGTACATAAAATCTTTGTTGATAAATTGTAGAAGAATAATCACCACAGGTTCGATATAAGCTTTATAAATTGCTGCAGGTATATGCATACCACTGGAGTGATAATCGCTATATATAACCCTCACCCTCGAATCAATACATATTATCTTGTTCGATGCCCTAATCCTGGTATGCTCTTAAGTCATACGTAGAGCTGGTTTGGCCATGAAAAACAAGATACTCTCTGAAAATGACTCTCCCATTCGAAACTACTACCAAATCGCGATTTCTCTTTGGCACCGCAAGCTTATCATTTTGCAGGCCTCCCTCAACCTATGAGTTAAATAAATTTACACTAATTAACAAATTAATCATATGGTGACAAAATATTATTGAAATGATAAATTTAAAATTTCAATTTTTTAAAGTTTCACGATAATGTTGAATTTTCAAAAATGGAAATATGTAAAAATGTTAGTAGGTAATATAAATAATTTACCTTTATAATAATTTAAAAATATTATTAGGTTAGATTTAAGACATTTGTGATTGATGAAGTAGATGAATATTTTTCTGATTAATTGCATTATTATGTTTTTTATTTAAGATATTTATGATTGATGAAGTAGATAAATATTTTTCGGATTAATCACATTATTATATTTTTTTGGATTAATTATATTATTATGATTTGGTTAAAGTTTGAATCCCTAATGTGATTCATCTTTAATTGATCATCATGAATAAATAGTAAAGATGTAACATTGCCAGGATATAACTCTTAAAAACTAGCCGATATTGAGTTAGTTAATTAGTTATTAAAAAAATAAAAATAAAAAATTAATAACTAATTAACTAACTCAAAAATGGCTAGATTTTAATGGCTATATCCAAATCTTTACTATTTATTACTATTTATTCATCATTATCAATTAAGCTTTCTCACCTTTTCCTAAGGATGAACAACATTAGCTAATTCGTCAGACCAAATCATAATAATGTAATTAATTTGAAAGAATAAACACCATTAACTAATTCGTCAAACCAAATCATAATAATGTGATTAATGTGAAAGACATTTATTTATATTATTATCTATTGATTTTCGAATTGTGGAAATATGTAAAAACAATATTAGGTAATATAAATATCATATTATTATCTATTGGTTTTGAATTGATAAATAATGGGTAAAATGTTAAGATATTATTTGCATAAAGATGTTAACGCATTATCCATGCATGAGTTGTAAAAATAAATTATATTAAAAATGCAATATTTAAATAATGAATTTAAATTTCTAATTGTATAAATTTCCACACAATTAATGTTGATATTAAGTTTTTCAAAAAAATAACCTATGTAAAAGTGTTATGTTATTAATTAATGTTGAATTTTCCGAAGATGGAATTTGTAAAAATGTTATTTTTTTTAAAAATATAAGTTTAAAGGTTAAGACTCAATGTTATCAATTAATTTTTCAGAAAATGGAATGTGTAAACATGTTATTATTAAAAAATAGTGTTTAAAGGGCATAATAAATATCAATCAATTAACAAAATTATTTTACATCATTTGTCAAACGCTATTAGCAGCAACTCCCCTCATTACTTTTTTGAATGAAACCCCAATGATAAACAAATATTGGATGATAATTGCACAACAATGTCGTTACTCTATGTCCATTTGCCTAATTCTCTCCTTTTTAATTTAATGACTCAGCACTGTTATTTATTATATGATAATTTCGTATGACAACTAAAACTAAGCAAATATAAAAAAAGGTGCTACATTATTAGTTCAAAATAGTAAAGCATACTTCACTGGTATATGTGCACTCTTCTTTAAATGTGGTCGTTTGTTACCTGCATATTGGAATAAAGCCGTTTCGGGGCCACTGTGGTGAAACACGTTTCGCAAACTTATGGTTTTAGGTATTCTCGTGAAGCGGAGTTTAGATATGGTGAGACAATTTCAAACATTACGTTTCATGGTGTTAAGGGTTTAAACCTTAGTTAGTGGCATATTGTAAATTTATTTATTAATGCCATAATAAATATTAATAAACAAAATAATATTAAAAATATTATGATTATTGTTTTTAATAATATTACTAATAGCATAACATTGATATTGATTTTAATAAAAGTATATAGAGTGGGGGCACAACTACACCAGTAGTGACCACGAATATGGGTGGCATGTCACCACATTTATGTGTAAACTAGCAATTGCTCCATTATCAAATGTTGCAAAGGAAACGCCGTAAAATTTTTAAAGAGAGGCCGAAACAAACTGTTTGTAAGTGGATGCTTTGTATTTAATTTCACGTATATAATGAGGGAATTGGTTCTGAATGTATGGGGTTTGACTGACTGAATTTCTGAGTAAGACATTTAATGTGAATCGAAGTTATGTGTTCAATATATGAAAGGAGGGTTCGATTCCTTTTTCCTGAGCGATTATATTGTGGAGGAAATGTAATCTTGGTCTCTGGCTTTTGAACATGCTAAAAAGGATCATATTGTAAACTATTCATCATGCTAAATACCGTTGTTTCACTTATTTATCAGAAACCCTGCAATAAATTAAAATCAGCTATTGAAGGTGTGTCATCTCACGCTTAAAGATTTCGTTATTAAAAGGAAACAACACTTCTCCACAATCCTTATCTTCAAGAAGTTTTCTAGTCTAAAAGAAATAATTTTAATTATCACATCTTTCGGTGAAAATCACAATAGAGAATTTTGTGTCGACGCGTTTCGAACCAGCCAGTGTGGTTCATCATCAGGACAAGATACGAAATCCGATCAAGGACGCAGCTTAAATAGAAAAAGAGGCTCCATATAGCCATTGTACAATAAATCTGCAGTTCATAATAAAATAAAATTAAAAATATTAAAATTGAAAATTGATTTGCATAAATATGTAATAAAACAAAAATATAAACAATACCAATAACACACAGAACCAAAAATAAATCATTAAATAAATCAAAATAGAAATAAAAACAAAGCTCGAAACAGAAAAATTAGCCCCTCCGCACGATTCGAAATTCGCTTAGATCGGTTAAGGACCCAATCTGCCCGAAGGAGGGTAAGGGTGTTTACTTGATCCCGTGCTCATGTGGGACCCCTTATATCGGTGAAACGGGTCGATCTATCAGTCAAAGAATTCATGAACATGCCGCTGACCTAAAGCATAATAGATCTCGCTCCTCTGCCTTAGCAGAGCATGCTGAAAAAACTAAGCATCACATTTGCATTGAAGATGCTGAGGTCATTGCAAAGGTGGACCATTTTCACCATCGAAAGTTTAGGGAGGCCCTTGAGATTGAAAAGAGGCCTGTTAACCTGAATAGAGATGATGGGTGGAGTGTGAGCAGATGTTGGATCCCTGCCCTTCATTCGTAGCTGTTTGAGTTTTTGCTCTTCGGTTTGTCTAAGGATCGTCGTTGTCTCCCTTCTTATCCTGGTTTGTTTTTCTCCTTTATATTTATTTATTTATTTAGTTACTTTTTTATTTTTATTTTTATTGTTATTTTTATTTTATTTTATTTATTTTTTATTATATATATATATATATATTTGATTTATTTTTTAGCATAGTCTGGTTCATTATTTGTTTATAATCTAATTTTTACTAATTTATGGCTTATATATAGAAATAAATTAAATTTGTTAATTAATTAAAAAATAAATAAATGAATAAAATGAAATAAAATAAAATAAAATGAATAATAAAATATATGTATATATATATGTAAAAATAAAGGAACTAATTTAGTTTTAAAAAATAAAATAAAATAAAATTATTTCATGTAAAAATTTTATTGATTTTATTAATTAATTAATTTATTTTTTAACATTTTCATTTATTAATGTTCATTTTAATATCTATTCATTTTTCATTTTTTTTTTTTTTTTTTTAAACAAAAAATAAATGAATAAATAAATAAATAAAATAAAAATAAAAATAAAAATATAAAGGAAGAAATTATTGTTTATTTGTATTGATTTATTTTTCCTTTTCCTTTTAATTTTATTTGATTTTTATTTATTTTTTGGTTAAACTAGCTGATATGGTTATCTATTCATTTATTTATTTTTATTTGTATTTTTATTTATTTATTTATTGATTTTATTTTTATTTATTTATTTATTTATTTATGTATTTTTTTTTTTTTTTTTTTGTATTTTTTAATTAATTCATTTTTTATTTTTATATATTATATTTTATTTTTATTTTTATATTTGGGAAGTTTTATTTTTATTGTTTAGGATCAAACTAGTCGTTAGTGTACAACGGCTAGTTGGAGTTTCTTTTTCTATTTAGCTCTGCTTTTTCTATTTGAAGCTTTTTATTTGATTTATTTAGTTATTAATTTTTATGGTGAAACTAGCCATTATTGTATAACGACTATTTGGAGCTTTTTATATTTGGAGCTAATTTTTCTGTTTCAAGCTTTGTTTTTATTTCTATTTTGATTTATTTAATGATTTATTTTTTTGGTTACAACTAGCTGTTATTGGTATTGTTTATATTTTATTTTATTTTATTTTATATATTTGTGATAATTTTAATTTTAATATTTTTAATTTTTTATTTTAGTGTCAAACTAGCCGTTATTGTACAACGGCTATATGGAGCTTCTTTTTCTATTTAAGTTGCGTCCTTGATCGGATTTCGTATCTTGTCCTGATGATGAACCACACTGGCTGGTTCGAAACGCGTCGACACAAAATTCTCTATTGTGATTTTCACCGAAAGATGTGATAATTAATTTATGGATCACAGAAATCATATTCCTAATAGAAATAATTTTCTCAGGAACATCAAGCTAAGTTTAAGTATATATGTTACACAGACTGGGGAAATAGGAAGGAAACTGTAAATGGGGCCATAGAGTTTTGTGGGAGAAATGGGAATGGAGGGTTTAAGGAGTAAAAAGGACCTGAACAGAACACCATCCTGGCATATATTATGCATGCAAAATTGATGAATAAGTTCAAATCACCATGCTTGTTTTAGAATAGTGGGTAGTTAAATAAGGTGTATCTTTTCATAGTAGAGTTTTCTCTAGAAAAGGTTAATGCTAAAATTGACTATGTAGACTATCATGAAAATCGTTAATTTTACGATGACAAGTGCCTAATTGAATATTTAGTCTCAAGTAGTAGAGCATTTGACCAGTGTGTGAAACTTGGCCCCGATCTGGTTACTGATTTAAATTATGTAACATTGATCTTATAGTAAAATACATTTCATGATATCAAATTTTCATTTTATGAAGGAAAGATTGCTTAAGAAGCACATACCTTTCATAACAATGGGACCTCGAATACACAATTCTCCTCTTTTCTTTGGAGGTAGAGGAGTCCGAGAATCAGGGTCAATTATTTTTGCTTCAGTATTTGGAGCCAACATCCCAATCGATCCATAGTGTCTACTTTCTTCTTCACCATCTAAATATGCTCCTGTTGCTGTGGTTTCGGTGAGCGCATAGCCCTGCAAAACTTCTTGCAACATGACTAAAGAAAGAGCATAACGTAGGTGTAATCTCACCAAAATAGTTACGTACTATGTGTAGATTCTAATGCCAGGAATAACAAGGGTAAAGATGATAGGACCTATCTGACAGTTTGATTCAATGCTAGATTGGGAAACCTCGATGGGCATCTGCACAATAAGAATCAAGTTTATGAGTCTCAAATTCCCAATCATCCAAGATGCAACATTGTAGTCCCAAAAACCAGAATCGCCATTTTAGACTAGAAGAGTCAAACTACTCACCACGAGGGAGTGAACAGTAGGGGCGTGAGTATTCACCAAGAGTTTTTAATCTGGCCAGTGGCCACAATTATGGTGTAAAATCCTGTGGTGAGATTAGCTTGCATGCGTGCAATTTTGATGTTAAAAAGATTTCTAGAAGTTATGCTATAATATTGTACATGATAATAAAATGAATAATTATTACAATGACTGATTACATTAGGGTTTTGGGGTGTTTTAATAGCAATAAACCACAAAATAAAGTAAATGCCCGGTTACCTCTCAAAACCACCATCTTCAGGTGTTAAGTCTGGAACCAATTTGAGGCAGCCCTAGGGCCCATAGCAGTGCTGCCCATAACCACCACAACAGCTACAACTTTCAAACCTTCCACTATTGCCTTTTCTGTGTGCTATGGAGTTGAATGATGAATGAGTGGGTTTGAAGTGGCAATGAATAAATTCAATGGGTTTGATAAATCCCAAAGGATGAGCCTCCTTTCCGTGGGAACTTAAGAAATATGTTAGTTGAAGGTGAACCACTTCCTTGATGGGTTGCAACTTTAATACATGAATCAGATCAAAATTATCCCCACATAGTAGATGCGGCAATTCAAAAGGATAAGTATTATTATGAGAACCAAGGAAAGAATTGGGATGATTTTTATAACAATTGGAAGTAGGAAAAAAGCAATAATAAGGTTATAGGATGTATTTCTTTTTTATATATCTAGAATGCTCTCTAGCTAAACCAAAGGACACAATCCACAAAAATCATAAGGAAGAGGAAAAGATTATTGAAATGAAAGAACACTGAAATGTTTCATATGTGATTACGTTCATATTGAAAGGATATCTGAAGGTGAAGAAAGAATACAAGAATTTTCAACAATGTTCAAGAAGCAACAATGAACAATGCTGCATGTGCACACAAGATCTATGAAACACTGGAGAACCACCAAGCTGATCACCAGTTCATAGTCCATCATGGTCAAGTTTAAAAGCCAATTTATTTCAATTTTAAATAACCTTAGAGCTAATCATAGTAATATTACGTTTAAGTTGGCTGAAAGTTGCATCTAACCCCACCGATTGTGACTATTGTGTGCACTGTGATGGAAGCACATTCACAAACACTAGCATGTCAAGGGCAGGATTTCAAACTCTAATGGAAGCTATACTAACTACCCACTTGCTTCCATTAAGTACCTACTTTCACCAACCAAGGAAGTTGCACTTGACTATTATTGTTTTTTATTATATAGAATTTTCATTCAGGACTTCAGTGGTGGTTACAATGGTTGCGAGAAAAATAAAAAATAAAAATTGTAGTCTTAAGTTGTTGAAAATTGATATTGATAGTCAGATTCCCACCCAAAAAAACCAAAAATTCACCATGCCCGTTAAATGTGTTTAATATAATAAACCAGAATTTTAGATATTTCTACTAAAATATCATCAAACATTTTACAAATTTTAAGATTCACCAAAATTCTTTCAAAAAAATATACATCCTTAAAAAATTTCATGCTACCTTGAACAAAAACAATGGACAGGAAACCCATCATTGTAGGCAGGGTGGAAACATCATGTGGCAGAGGTTGTTATCATGGTCGTTTCCACCCCTTCCGCCCTGCCCATCATGGTTCTTGGCAATCACTGCCAGATAGCGTTTTTTCCCACTAATAACCTTCCTACACTGTTTAATTCCAAAGAGATATGGGTACAATTTATAATTCTTACAAAGATCCCACTTCTGGCAATATCTCTGGCATAAGACTCGGCTTCTGATAGAAGATTTGGTTAACAGCTCAAAATCTGGAGATATCACATATGTACAATTTTTCCTTTTACATGGATAAGAGCTCTGACAGAAGATTAGGGCTCTAATTTAAGATCTGGAGGTATTTAGAGGAGGAGAAAACTAGGGCTTTAATTAATGATCTATAGATAGGGCTTTAAGTTAAGATCTGGTGATAGGAGTGTAAGTCTGTTCTCCTTAAACAACGCAACAACCAGGCAACTGACTTTTCTGGAAGGGAAAAGAAATCCACATTGAAACATAAAGTCCATTAAATTAATCTATGGCCAAGAAAAATATTTATTCAATAATTAGTGGACCAGAGCATTCCATTGCAGCAAGCTGGTAGAGCACATCCTGAGTGAAAACATCCATACTCTGGGAGGCAGGGCTATTCTGAATGAGGTGGATCAGATGCTCAAACACTTGTTGTTGAGGAGGTAAATCCCCTCTGCGGACAGAGGCGATCCCTACTAGCCCAACAAGGGTCTAGCAACAATCACGAAATGTTACGATGCAAGGTCCTAGTTACGAATGAAAAGACCAAAGATGGAGGCCTACCTGGAATCCAATGCTACGATCTGAAGAAGAGAGCATTCCCATTCCTCAGCCTTGGCAGATCACGATCCTCCACGATCTCCGCGGATGGACACCTGCACATGCAAGAAACAACATATACAAGCATAAAATCCAGCATACGCAACTAAATATCAGTCAGAAAGGATACTACTCATATTAACATAATTGAAAACAGAGTGGAACCATAATCGTAATCATTCATTAAATAACAATCGAAAGAGATTACAACCAATGTTCTGACATCGTGTTCTCCTTCGGATGGGTCTCCAGTCGTTCACGTCTCGCAAAGCTCGCCAGGGAAAGGGCAAACCTCTCCAGAGTCTCTCGACGATAGTCTCCTTACTTGAGTCGGCCTTAAGGGAAGAAAGAGGGCTCTTACAACACAAAGGCTCTTGGGAATTTGGAGATTCAAAGCTTAGGCACTTCAAGACTAGCTTGCTATGGAATTGAGCAGGCTTTTATAGATGTGGAAGGAGGGAGTTGGGATCCCTATTATTGTGGGATTGGCCCTATCAACAAGGAAGGTTCCATGGGAGGTGGCAAACCACTTCCCTTCCATAGAACTCCTGCAGCCAAACCTCCCAACTCAAGATAGGCAATGGTTTCTGAGTTTGTTGAAACACAACTTCAGCCATCTGTATTTAAAAAACACTCCTTAAATTGGGTAGCGACTCCACTGGGATAGAGTGCCGGTTGTGTAGCCTCTTTAATTTTTCCCCATTGACGCGGTAATGAAGCTCTTCCCCAGCCTTGATTAAAAGGAGATGTTTTTCATGATTTTTGCAAGGAGATGTCTTAAGGGAAATTAAAGCTCATGCTTAGAGGAATGCTTTGATGATGGTTTCAAGGCATGACAATGTTCACAGGTCACAAAATGGGTCCTCCATTGTGCAGGACGGGGAATGGTAGGGACGACAAATGCGTATGTGAGATGCCCCCCTAAAGTATGAGGCAAGGGAGAAGAGGGTTGAAATGTTCGAGAACATGTTCAGCGAAGGCATGGTGGAAAACTGCATAGAAAAATACAGCGATATCTCAAGTACATGATGTATATGTGGTATCAAGTGCTGAGCTAATAAAGGAAGCTTATAGTATCGTATAATGGGATCAGAGAGTGAGGCGCGACCATCCAGTGAGATCGAATAAATGAACTTCGAGTATGGTGTGAATATCCAATCAGTGAGTCATGTACATAATGATAATAATCCACAATCGCAGCCTGGATTACAACAGACACAATCCAGGGTCTTGCACTCCATCTTGACCCAAACAAAGTACAAGTTCGAGCATGCGAATATGTGAGCTGAAGTCGAACATGCAAGAACATCGTCTGATTACCAGCCAATGATGAGAGCTGTTAACAGACGCGAGAGAAACCACCAATAATGCCAATGGTCCTCAAGGTACTACAGGTACAATCCATGGCGTGTGAATAAATGAGTTGGCGTCGAACACCCGCAGAATCACTCGATCAGAGGCTAATGATGAAAACCTCACGTCGAATGCGACGAACCTGCCATTGAGGCATGCAGGCTCCAAGGTACCATAAAGGAGTCTCTAGATCAACTTCCTGGATAATGAGCTGAAGTCGACAGGAAGTGACCTTGATCGAAGGTGGGCCATAATGTTTCCCACATCATCGACACGAGACAGAGGAACATGATGTTTTTTTTGTGAATCAAGATCGTATGAGAATCAGAGGAAGGTTGATATTTGCAGAGGCCAACTTCTCTTGAACATATAAACGGCACGACAGTGGACTTGGCAGTATTTGACATCAACGGATCAGAGGTCATGGTGACGAGGCGATGAGCAGATGAGAGGTCAAAAGGGATTATCCAAACCCACAGAGGCAAAGTGAAGAAATGAGATGAGATGTCCCCAACCCGACACGAATGCAGACAAGTGCCATGTTCAAGAGCGACATACTGCCGACGACAACGACGATGGTTCCATTTTTCCCCCACCATTTCTGGCAAGTACCCCAATTATTTTTGATAACAATCTTGAAGGGGATAGCATATGCTTGTGATATAAGTCCGCCCTTCGGGCGAATCCATCCTAGTGCATTTAACGAGTCCTAGGAAGGAGAAACTCGGAGAACGTCATTCCGACGGAATCCAATGTCATCAGGGTTTAACGAGTCTGACAAAGGAAGAACTCGGCGTCTTTTCATGTTTAGAGAGTTTGAAAAGACAGCGGAAAAGAAAACTCCACAGGTCCCTTTTCGTAAATAGTTCTCCAGATCCGAAAAGGTAGAAAACAATATCCGGGAAAACCTCCTAGTCGCGATAGGCTAGGGTATTCCTTTTTCGTAATCAATCCATCCCAGCCCGAAAAAGGGTTAAACTTATACTGGGTGGATGTCGATTCGTGTCCATTTTAACGAGATCGAAACGACAAGGGCCTCGGCGATCTTTTCATGTTTAGAGAGTCAGAAAAGAGCTGAAAGATGACTCCAAAGTGACTTTTTCGTGTATTTACCGAGTCCGAAAAAGTATAAAATACAACTCGTTTCCATCGTTAAAGTCACAAAGACCTGCTGTTGCACATACCAAGCAAGCGTAAAACCCATTTTCGACATAACACATTAAAATATTTGATAAAAGTGACTTTTTACAACTCATTTTATGTCAAAAGTTATAAATATGCCAAATTGGTAAAAATAAAATTACATTTACTATTTACCTTGGTAAAAAGCAACAGTGGTCCATTTGGAGCAGAAACTTTTGATGGCGATTGCGACATATCCGGTTGACCATTCAGTTTCTCGTCTACTACAGGTAAGAGGCGCTTCCCTGCTCTACATTTTCATTCATTTTTTAATAATTTTCCCTTGCAAATCAGTTCTCTGTGGCCACTTTTGAAATTTTAGGGCCGCACTCATTGGCGCGGGTATCGGGCACAGACCCGCGCCAATGGGCTCTTTTATACAAAGGGCTCGCGCCAGCGGCCGAACCTAAAAATCCGCCTAAAAATTCGATATTTAAACCAAATTGCATGGAATTTGAAGCTTATCAGAGATCTAACTAAGGGTTTATGACCATATGAATGCAGGTAATCAAGCAAAATGGTGATTGAATGGAAAGAACGAGAGCATGGAGAAGAGGATGAACAGGCCATCCAAAGTGAGGCTTGCATGAATGCCCTCAGAAACTGTGGGTTGAAGAAGTTCTTCCTTACACCCTGTCTACGAGCTCAGCCCGAGCTCCTCCAGTATTTGATCAGTATTTGGGATGAACATGAACAAGTGTTCAGGTTGCGAGATCAGGTATTAGAGCTGGAGGTTTCTGATGTTTATTTTATCACCGGATTGTCCCGCAGAGGTCCGATCCCTGTCTTGACTCGAAGCAGACCATCTGGGGAGAAGATGGAAGAAGTGATGGCATGAGTGTGTCGAGGAGCACAAATGGGATCAGGAAGCAAGAAGGTGGATATCCACACTATCCCTGATCTGGCATTGAGAGTTGTCCTACATACCATCACGTGGGCTGCAGGGTCGCAGGCACCGCACGAGGCCACAAAGGCCCAACTCCTGCTGGCCTCAGAATGCATGAGTCCCTTACTGTTTGACTGGGCAACAGCAGTAACAATAAATATGAAAAGGCAGCTCACAAAATGAAAACAAGCTAAACTGAAACAGTTTGGCTATGGTTCCATCCTGGTATCGTTCATTCTGGAACGCTTACCAATCTTCCAGGGCCAAGGGGCCTCAGTAGCAGATCCGATACCACGAGAGCCAAGAATGGCTCGCTGGGCAGCACTAATGCCCAGAGCTGGAGGCGGCCAACAGATGTCCCAGAGGCCGGAGTTCTTTAGGTGGTTACGGCGTCAGTTGATTGTAGTGGAGGACTGGCCATATGCAGGAACTGACTTCACCGGAGACCCAGATCTCCCACTGCCAGAAGAAGATGACTGGGACGAGGAGTTGGGTAAGACCTCATGTTTTTTATTTTTTATGTTTTATGTTTTTTTTGTTAATACACATTCGTCCTAACACATTTTGTATATGTATGCAGATGTGGGACCTGAGAGACCAGCTGGGATGTCTCCAATCTCACGGAGGACTCAACTCGCCCCTGATCCTCAGGGAGAGGGTACCGGAGGAGAGGAGTTGATCCAGAATCTCGAGGGCATTGCCCGAGGGATCCCGGACTATGCTCGGCTGGCGGACGTACCGATGGCATACCAGCGTCATACGGTGGGAGTTCCAAGTCGGATCCACCGAATCCTGAGACGCTTAGTGCGTGCAATCACATGCTATCATGAGCACCATGCGGATTAGCTCTTAGGATTTATACCACACCTATTTTTTGAGAGACGTATCGTCTCCGGATGTACTTAAGACGATTATGTATATTTTGAATTTATGTGACACACTCTATGTAAACATTTCGATATCTATATATACATGCATATCTATTTCTGGATGGATCTTTCTTTACATGTGATGATGATTTATAAATTGCGCAAATGTCTGTCTAATACCAAATTTGCTACTGCATCTATTAATGTATTCAAATGCCTGGGTATATGATGATATGTAATGTAGTCAAAATTCCTTTCCAGTAATCGAATACACAGATACAGACGTAAGATGGACGGGTTTCTTACCGAATAGTGTCCGTTCAGTTGTAACACCACAAGCTGTGAATCTAGATACACGAGCAATTCACGGATACCAAGGTTTACTGCCTCGGTTAATAATTCTAACACAGCACTATATTCCACGATGTTGTTCATGGTACGTTCTAGACACACTCCTTGCAGGTTGATCAACTCACCAGTAGGATCGTAAATTACCCAGGCTGCTGAAGATAGATTCCTGGTACTGCGGGAGGCACCATCCGCGAAACCAACAAATGGATGAATAGACATCTGCACAACCAGGAAGACCCGATCAACAGAAAGATGTTTACAAAGCACACCACACTATACATGCATAGAAATGAAAATCACACACCTATGTACACACACCACACCAAGAAATCACTTCAGGCATAGTACTTTTTAAGGTACAGCCCATTTCTGGGCTGCGCCAGCGGAACTCCTTCATAATCTATAAGCTCATAGGCCCCATTTTTGAAAATGTGCTTTACTATATAATGCCTGTGCCACATAGGTCGGAACTTCCCAGCTCCAAGCTTGTCATGTGCTTGATCGTACAGGAGGACGAGGTCTCCTTCGATAAAGGAACGGGGAGAAACAGATTGATCAAAATGAGTTTTGACCCTCTTCTTTTGTGCTTTGATAACCAAAGCAGCCAGACGACGGGTTTCATCTAACCATTCCAAATACAGAAGACGTTCTTCCTCAGCAGAAGTATCAGGTAGAAGCTCCACAGCTAATTTCAATGAAGGAATCTCGCACTCAACCGGAAGAGTGGCTTCTAGACCGTACACCAATTGAAATGGTTTGAATCCAGTTGCACTCTTAGCAGATGTTCGGTATGCCCAAAGAGTTGAGAACAATTGGAGATGCCAATTGGATTTGTGAATACCAACTGTTCGTTGAAGCATAGTGACCAGAACCTTGTTCACTGCTTCAACCTGACCATTTGCTTGAGGGTAGTATGGTGTTGAGCTGTCGTGACGCAAGCCCAACGTTGAAGTCAGCTCTGCCATCATGTAATCTCGGAAATGAGTACCGTGATCAGTGACGATGGCTTGAGGAACCCCGAACCGTGCAATAACGTGCTTGAATATAAATTGAGCAGCCGTTTTCCCGTCAGCAGCTAGTGTAGGCATCGCCTCGGCCCACTTGGTGAAGTAGTCGACGGCGACAATGATATACGCATGCCCCGCGGCCGAGCGAGGGTTACACGTCATAAAATCCACACCCCATTTCGCAAAAGGACCGACAATAATAACGGGATGAAATGGTAAAGGTGACGCGCACATCTTGCGCTGAAATATCTGGCATGGATGACATTTACGGACTGCAGTGATACAGTCTTTGAATATGGAAGGCCAGAAATAACCTGCTCGTAGAATCTTCTGGGCAGTAGCATACCCGGACATATGTCCACCACAGGCACCACTGTGGCAGTCATTCAGGACCTTTTCAGCCTCTTCCAAGGTTAGGCATCGCCGGAGCACCGAATCTACTCCAATGCAGTATAAGGTATCTCCTACTATACGGTAGGGCTGGGACTGCTGCCGAATCCGATGGCGGGCAACTTTATCCAACTCAGACCGAAATTTTGAGGTTTGAAGATACACTATTATGTCACCGTACCAAGGGTCACGAGTACTGATGAGGAAGAGCGTTTCGTCCGGTATATGGTCTTCAGAGTGTGAGGGAGCAGAGTCTGTAGGGAGGGAACATATCAAATCCGCGAAGACCAGTGATTTAGTTGACTTAGCGGTAGTGAACTCTAAGTCAAACTCCTGCAGGATCACAATCCATTTGGAGTACTTTCCCCCCAGTAATTGTCTAGAGAGAATATACGTCATAGGGTTGCAGTCTGAAACCACTGTTATCGTACGCAAAAGGATGTAATGGCGAAAGCGTTGTACAGCGTGTACTACTGCTAATGCCAACTTCTCGACATGAGCATATCGCGTTTCTGGATCGAGAAGGTTCCGTGACAGGTAATAAACAACATGTTCATCACCTTCATCGTCATCCTGCACCAAGACCATGGCTATGGTGCTAAATGCGGTGGCTAGATATAAAGTGAAGTCGCGGTGGTGGTCCGGAGGACGAAGTAACGGAGCATTGACAAGCAACGTTTTCAGCTTCTCAAAGGATTCCTGAGAAATTTCATCCCAATGAAAGGGAATGTTCTGCTTTAATAAACGAGTGAATCCTTTGACCACCTCGGCATAATTCGGGATAAAGCGCCGAAGAAAGTTCGCTTTCCCTTCCAGACTCTGTAACTGATACAGGGAGGAGGGTAATGGGAGATTTACGATGGCCTCGACCTTTAGAGTGTCAAGGCGAATTCCTTATTTCGAGACTATGAATCCTAAAAGATGGCCAGAGTCAATGCAGAAGACGCATTTATGAGGATTGAGCCTGATATTGTAGCGTCTACAACGAAGAAAGATCTGGCGGAGATGCTCAGGATGGTCCTCTCGATTACCCAAATGGGCTGGCAAGTCGTCCAGATAAGGCTGAACGATATGGCGAATGTCATGAAAAGCGTAGGACATCACACGCTGAAAAGTGGCTCCAGGGTTCTTTAAGTCGAATGGGAGCTTTTTATACGCGAAAGTACCCCACGGAAAAATGAATGTGGTCTTGTGTTGATCCTCAGGTGCAATATTGATTTGATTATACCTTGAGAAACCGTCCATTAAGGAATATATCTCACTCCCAACACATTCGTCGATGATCTGGTCTATAAACGGAGTGGGATAATTATCCTTTGGACAGGCGCGATTGATGTCGTGATAATCCACACAGACTCTAATTGTACCCTGCTTTTTATCGACAGGGACAATGTTAGACACCCACTCTGTGAGGGGGATGGGATAAATAAAACCCGCGTTCAGAATTTTTTCAACTTCTGCCTTGATGGCGGCGGCTTTCCGAGGATGCATGGGGCGTAAGCGTTGGCGCACGGGTTTCGCACTTGGATAAGTTGGAATCTCGTGCACTACAATACTAGGATCAATCCCCGGCATTTCCTCGTAAGACCATGTGAAAACATCTCTGAATTCTTTGAAAAGCTCAGTATAGACTTGAATCTCATCGGGAGAACAAGTCACACCCACATGAATATTCTCAACGATCCCCGGTTTAGCGGAGATGTTGATTGGAACAGTTTGATTAATGTTACTCAAGTTACCCTCCGAAAAAACCTCGTGCATCAAGATGGGCGTTTGAAGAGGAGGGGAAGGAACCTGAGTAGCATAACGCTCCAGACAATCAGTCATTGCCCCCAAGCTAGGCATAAACAAGGAGCGATGATGTCCATTGCCCCAAGGCAGCTCCTCAAGAGACATAGTTTCAATGATAGCCTCATTGGAAGGAAAAGTCTCTCTGAGAGGATCAGGTGAATCAGCCTGACCAAGCCAGGGGGATTGAGAATAGACGTCGAGAGCCATGCTCAAAGGAGCATGTTGAGGAGGTGGAGGATTAGATGCATCAACAATCTCACAGTAGTTGATCTCTATTGGTGTTAAAGGCATTGATTCCCCAAACTCATATACCTGCTCAGGTGTAGGAATAAGCCAGGGGTCATTGGACCTGGACAACATGTTGACTTGAGCGGTATGTGGTGGTGGTGTGGGAAATATACCCATGAGGACTGGGTCTTTGAAGAGACCAGGTCCTACACTGTCTGGGGGATTCAGAATTTGATCCACGTATGGCACGTTGTTCTCAGAGGAAGAGGTGAAAAATGACAACTGATCCACCGTGACAATCTTTCCCTCATGAGGGAACTTAATGAATCGAAAGACGGTGGACGGCATGCAGAGCATGGCATGGGTCCAGCTACGACCAAGAAGTATATTGTAGTTGAGTTTAGCGTCAACCACTTCCACTTCTACGTTGACAGTTTTCCCCTGTAATGTGATCGCTAGACTCTCGAGAACGCCCAGGGGTTTATATTCCCGACCATCAAATGCCTCAAGGGCATTGGGAGATGACGAAAGGGCTGGAGAGCCGATGGCCTTCCAGCAAGTGGAGGACATAACGCAGGTAGATGCACCCTCATCCACGACGGCCCTATGAATGTTTAGACCGTTAATCCCTACTTGAATAACCAGAGCGATTTGATGTGGAAGCCGGGGAGTGAAATTCTCCAAATCGAACGTGAGAAGGCTCGAGTCGGTGGGATCAATGCCCCCGATTGTAGACAATAAAGCCTTTTGTTGTGAAGGACAACTTTGAAGAACTTCAAGTGCAGACATAGCACACGGCGCCTGTGCTAGATCCTCAACAATACTGTAATGTTGAGCGGCACGAGCGTTTGGATTATAAGAAGATCTTCGAAGAACACCTTTAGGAGGTGGCTTCACAACGGGTTCGAGAGTAGGCTTCTCGATTTCCAACGGACCAGAGACAGGTGGGGGAGGCGGTCCATCCACAACTGCCTTCCCGGGTGCCTGCCGCGATTCATTGTAATCCTTCTACCGCGTAGCGACAGAGATAGGTGCAACACTCTTAACCATGAAAACCTGAGACCCAAACGGTGCAGATGGTGACGGTTGTTCGACCATCTGGGTTTTCTAATATGGAAATGGCTCTTTTAAAACAGTCGGAGTCCCTTTAGGGCCCTTAAGAAGTTGACTAACCTTGGATCATCGTGGACAATCCTTAGTATAATGGTCCCCTTCACAAATGAGGCAAGGGTACTTCGGTTTACGCTGGGAGCCATCCTCAGTACGATTTTTAGATTCTGGTTTTGGGGCATTAGATTTAGATTTGCCTTTACCCTTCTTCTTCCCCTTGGAGGATTTGTCCATAAGATTGGCCTGAACGGCATTCACCTCCGTGGTTTTGCCAGAATCAGATGAGGCGAGATTAGCAGAAGCATTGTTGGAAGAATTAGCCTTATGCTTTTCATTCGAATATTTCTTCGAATTTTGAGAGACAGAACCAATGACACCATCCACCGCAGGGGTGGGCGGAGCCTTAGAGGTTCCGGGCCGTGGAGCATCAGTCAAGATGTCATAAAGTGTGCCAGACGGAGAATAGACAAGATCCAGGTACTGGGCACGTGCGATGGCTTGTTCCTCTGTCACGCACACTCCCATCTCGATATCCTGAGCGATTTTATTCACAAAGGAGGTGGTGAACCAGTGAGTCAATATCTGATCAGGTATGTGAAACTTGATTAGTCTACGACGGCACCGCCACTCATGAATGTGATCTGAGATGTGAGTGGCTTTATCCTACTTCAGGGAAGTCAGGAGGTGCGTCCCGGCCTCATAACGAACCGGTAACTGGAAATGCGTGAGGAAAGCCATGGCTAAAGAATTGAAATCTTGGAAAATGCCGCGGGGTAATTCTATGTACCACTTAGCAGAAGCTCCAGTTAAAGTATGCTGGAAGAGGCGCAAACGGATTGAATCATCGACCCAAGAGTTAGACGAACAATAAAGGTGATATATCATCACATGTGCCTGGGGGTCCTCTCCAGCTTTTCCCTCAAACTTGGGACAATCACATAGTATCTTGGTGGGAACCGGAGGCCAATATGGATTATGTAAAATCGGATCATTGGTCAACTTTGAAACATCCGGTAGCTCCAAGGTAGCCAGGAATGGAAATGGTGGATTAACCATCATGCCAGGCCCAGGATGAGGTCCGGTACCCATACTCCACGATGGTTGTGAATATCCTTCCCCCCACGGGTTACGTACGAGTTCGGCAGAAGTAGGGAGCATGGAGTCGTACTCTTGAGGCCCGGTTGGATGCTGGTAACCATAGTTTGGGGCTTGATAACTAGGGTACGGGCCCTGATTATGTGTTGGCCCCGTATAAGCAGCGTTTGGATTTGGCTACTGAGTGTAGGTAAAACCGGGTGGAGGAGGATAATACTGAGAGCCTCTGGGGCGGTTATAGTTCAGTTGAGACTGACCATGAGGATAATAACCACCCTGAGGATGAGTAGGCTGCTAAAAAGTGGAACCCTGCGGAGCCTGATAAGTAGGGCGCAGCTGTTGATTTAGCTGCGGCATTGAATAGGTCGGAACAACGAGCGGGAGTGGAGAATGGAATAGACGGTGCCACTAATGAACAGGTTGACCCGGGTGAGAGGGCTGACCTGAATGACCAGGTTGACCCGGATAGACAGGCGGTGCCAGTTGCGCAGGTTGAACTGGTTGTAAGTGAGCCCCAGGTTGTACCGGATGGGCCGGTTGGCCTGGAGGCGGGACACCGGGTTGTACCAGATGAACCGGTTGGCCCGGTGGTGGAACAGGACCAGGTGCTTGCTGGAAACCGGTTTGACCTGAAGCAGAACCATAGGATGGTCCCGGCTGATATGGAACGTTAGAAACAGCAGGATACTGCGGTTGCATCGGTAAAGAGAAAGAAGATTTGGGACCATAGACCGGTCCCGGTTGGTACCCCGGCTGAGGCTGGACAGGTTGACCGGAAGGGCTGTAATACTGTCCTTGCGGACTGTACGATGGCCCTTGCTGGCCCGTAGGGTAGCCCTGGATGGGCTGCCCCTATGGGTCATAGGGATAACCAGGTTGGCCCGCAGGTTGGCCTTGAAAAGGTTTCCCTTGCGGGTTATAAGCCTGGTGATGGGGTAAACCTTGAGCATAAAGGAAAGCCTCAGGAGCGGGTAGACGCAAAATCTCCTCGTGCTCGTCATACTGACCTGGAAAAGCATACACGGGAGTACCATCCTGTTCATAGTGCGAAAAATAAGATCGGTAGGGATCTTGGGAGGACGGTCCAACCTCAGCGTTCGGCTGTTGCAAAGACAACCGATACTCCTCCGGAGAGATGTTCTCCAGTATAGCAGTCGCTAGATAAACATCTTCAGGAGTTGGCCCAGCCCTAGTAGCAGATGCTGAGACAACAGGAGAAGAGGCGGCCACACAGACAGTGGGCCGGACGGGAACAGAAGTGACGGGCATCTGAGGAGACACCCCGGGTGTAGTAGCAGCTATCCTCGAAGCAGTAGATGATATTCCCATAGAGGCTGCAGCGGAAATGATCTGACCCAGAGATATGTATCCCTGTGGTAAAGAAGGACTGGCTGTTGACATGTTAGCCAGCTCAGAGTTGTCTCCCAGAAACAATCTTCGTGGGAAGAGATGATAGTCTTCACCAGACGTCGGGATTTCCTCACCAGAATCACTCATGGTTGATCCTGCCGTTAAATCTCGCAAGAGACGACGAGGACTAGGAGGAAATATAGCAGCAAAAAAAGGCGAACCCGATGTAAGAGAAAGGAAATCAGATCCTAATCTCAATTCAGAAACAGGGTCCGAAAAGGGCCAATTGAACTCAACTGGTCCTCCAAAGGGTTGCTCAGTGAGAACCGGTCCCCCGTCAGGAAACTCGGAAACAACAGGCTGCTGCAGTTCAGCAGAGGATTGGGAGGCCTCTGAAGAATCGTCCGTGTAAGGACTACCAGTAGATGAAACCGAAGGTTCCGCCACTGTGTCAAAAGACCAGAGAAAAAGAAGCAAACACACACACGGGCTGAAAACGAGTTAAGACACATGATCAAACGGTCAACAATCAATATCTAAGCGGGCGTGTAATCGTGGGTGATTAATTTTTACCACATTGAAAAGTAAGAAACTTTACCGTTTCATGTTTTAAGAGTCGAGAAACGATAAAAGATGACTCTATCTCTTTCAGATTTGACACAAGCGTGAAAGGACAAGCGCTTGACAGTGTTTTCAAGTTAAGGGAGTCAGAAAATACCAAATGAATGCTCAGGTAATACTAGGCACAAAGGGTGTACCAAATATCCGTGAACTGCAATATACACCTTGGTTTCAATAATGAAATAGAAATCGACCAAGGACTTTCCGTACGTGCAGGTAATCTCCCCGAATGCTGTGTTCGGTGTATCACGGGTATAGGGCGGCAGACTCGGCTTCCTGTGGATAAAGGATTGAAAAACTAGAGGGGTCTCCCTTTATATACGCAACGGTATGGGGAGCACAAGTCCGTACTAGCGCTATATAAAGCCAAATGGCGAGCGACAGCTGCTAGGTTTAAAGACGCCGGAACACGTCTCTAGCCTAGACCACTAAATATGTTTCGTTAGATTTCAATGCTGCCTTAGGTTAATTGAATAAATTTTATAGTTGATCTTCAATTAGGTTTCAATTTTCAGGCCCTATCGTATGTAAAGTCTTAAAAGACTCTTAAATGCAAAGCTACATGCCACAGTCCAACATTTCGTTCGATGAAAACTAGTTACAGAAGAGTTGAGAGCTTTTACACAAACGAAATGATCGGAAGACAAACAATGAGATCTCTAATGCAACTAATGAAATTGGAAACTTTTCATTCAAATCACTAATCACTAGAAAAATCGAAAAGATTACAATTTGGACTAATTAACCAAAAGCAAAAGAGATTTGTTTTGTAATTTTCAACGTTTGATAGCTAAATGCACTAAACAAACGGAACAACTTGAGAAACGATATTGAGAGAGCAAAACAAACAAATTTCACTCAATGCCACAAGCAATCAGATCCCAAATCGACCAAAGTCTCTCAAAACTAATAAAAAGACTAAAAGGCTCCAATGGACCGTGTGATCTAGGCCCAAAGCAAGACCAAACGAAATTTGAATGAAAAACGAGCAATCACCCAAAAATCGCAACAAAACAGTGAACAACTACTAAGAGGATGCAGAGGAGTAATCAGAAAGTCGACTGGACAAACGAAACACCAAAACTCCCAAGGAGGGCTCGATACACTAAGCCACTAGATGCCCTAGGGTTTAAAACGTGAAATCAATAGATAAAAGAAAAAAACCAAAGGATATAGGCAAATTCCCAGTCAAACAGGACTCCAACACACTCAGGTAGCCGGAAAATCAAGAAGAAAAACACTGACCAGATCCAGAGAGCTCAAAACTAAGAAAACTCAAAAACCTACAGGAGTGGCGCGACTGTAACGCTGCAACTGGCGCCAGGAAGCAATTGGCGCGGGCTCAACAAAAGAAACATGCGCCAATGGGCGCGACTGTCGGGTTAAAAAACGCGCCAGTCGAGTTTCTTAGCCAAAATTAAAAAAGAACTACTCCAGAAGCAGATCAATGTAAACTAAGCAAACCAAGAAGCAAAAAACAGCAAAAGAACCCAACCCAGAAGGCTAACCAAGCAAGGAAAATCATAAAACAATCAAACGAGACAATCCAAATGAGACAGTGAAGTCTAGACGATCCCTAGCGGAGTCGCCAAATTGTTGAGGAGGTAAATCCCCTCTGCGGACAGAGGCGATCCCTACTAGCCCAGCAGGGGTCTAGCAACAATCACGAAATGTTACGATGCAAGTTCCTAGTTACGAATGAAAATACCAACGATGGAAGCCTACCTGGAATCCAATGCTACGATTTGAAGAAGAGAGCGTTCCCGTTCCTCAGCCTCGGCAGATCACGATCCTCCACGATCTCCGCGGATGGACACCTGCACATGCAAGAAACAAACAGATACAAGCATAAAATCTAGCATACGCAACTAAATATCAGTCAGAAAGGATATTACTCATATTAACATAATTGAAAATAGAGTGGAACCATAATCGTAATCATTCATTAAATAACAATCAAAAAAGATTACAACCAATGTTCTGACGCTGTGGTCTCCTTCGGATGGGTTTCCAGTCGTTCACGTCTCGCAAAGCTCGCCAGGGAAAGGGCAAACCTCTCCAGAGTCTCTTGATGATAGTCTCCTTACTTGAGTCAGCCTTAAGGGAAGAAAGAGGGCTCTTACAGCTCAAAGGCTCTTGGGAATTTGGAGATTCAAAGCTTAGGCACTTCAAGACTAGCTTGCCATGGAATTGAGCAGGCTTTTATAGATGGGGAAGGAGGGAGTTGGGATCCCTATTATTGTGGGATTAGCCCTATCAACAAGGAAGGTTCCATGGGAGGTGGCAAAACCACTTCCCTTCCATGGAACTCCCGCAGCCAAACCTCCCAAATCAAGATAGGCAATGGTTTATGAGTTTGTTGAAACACAACTTCCGCCATCTTTATTTAAAAAACACTCCTTAAATTGGCTGGCGCGACTACTGCTCTGGGACAGAGCGCTAGTTGGCGCGGCCTCTTTGTAGGATTTTCCCCATTGGCGCGAGTGATGAACTGTCTGCCCGCGCCAATGCAAAAGGAGATGTTTTCATGATTTTTTGCAAGGAGATGTCTTTAGGGCAATTGAAGCTCATGCGTAGAGGAATGCATTGATGATGTTTTCAAGGCATGACAATGTTCACAGGTCACAAAATGGGTCCTCCATTGTGCGGGACGGGGAATGGTAGGGACGGTGACAAATTACTGTGTAACACTTGTACATCACACATGACAAGGATACCTCCCTGAAAGTCATGTTTATAGCTAGATTCGAGCCTGGTTCTCTCCAAAAGAAGAGTGAAAACCTGATGACACAAATAAGCTATGGTAACGAAGTACCTTTTTCCCTCTTCACCAACAAGCATAGGCACATGTCCATGCGGGCACCTCATCCTCTTTCTTGCCCTCTTTCTCTCGTGATCTTCATTCTTACGCTTTGAAATAACGTTAGAACTACCATTTCTTTTCAGAAGACTGTAGGTGCCTTTGTTACTGAGCTCCTTTGAAGCTGGGCGCCCACAGACTATAATATACAGGATGGCTATTTTGGACAACCGCCATAGGGATTTAGCAGTATTCCCTGTCATTTTAGGTTTAATCACCTTAAATGTGTACTCCAAGTCCCCTGCTACAACAAAATTACTTATTGTTGTCCATCAATTAATACACAGATGGAAAATCAAAAACCACAACGACATGAATAGAAGAAGCAATAACAGTAAGACACGAAAAAGAATCCCAGTGAATGCATGTTGATTAGAATGTGCAGTTATATGTAAATTTGAACTAAAGGCTTTAAGGTTTGTGCATGAATAAAACAGAATCATTAGGAGTTGTTATAGAGGAAACCATCAAGAGAACAAACCATCAGAGAACAAATAAACCTAGAGGAAGAAACGTACTATGTGTAGATTCTAATGCCAGGAATAGCAAGGGTAAAGATGATAGGACCTATCTGACAGTTTGATTCAATGCTAGAATGGGAAACCCCGATGGGCATCTGCACAATAAAAATCAAGTTTATGAGTCTCAAATTCCCAATCATCCAAGATGCAACATTGTAGTCCCAAAAACCAGAACCACCATTTTAGACTAGAAGAGTCAAACTACTCACCACGAGGGAGTGAACAGTAGGGGCGTGAGTATTCACCAAGATTTTTTAATCTGGCCAATGGCCACAATTATGGTGTAAAATCCTGTGGTGAGATTAGCTCGCATGCGTGCAATTTTGATGTTAAAAAGATTTCCAGAAGTTATGCTATAATATTGTACATGATAATAAAATGAATAATTATTACAAATGACTGATTACATTAGGGTTTTGGGGTGTTTTAATAGCAATAAACCACAAAATAAAGTAAATGCCCGGTTACCTCTCAAAACCACCATCTTCAGGTGTTAAGCCTTGAACCAATTTGAGGCAGCCCTAGGGCCCATAGCAGTGCTGCCCATAACCACCACAACAGCTACACCTTTCAAACCTTCCACTCTTGCCTTTTCTGTGGGCTATGGATTTGAATGATGAATGAGTGGGTTTGAAGTGGCAATGAATAAATTCAATGGGTTTGATAAATCCCAAAGGATGAGCCTCCTTGCCGTGGAACTTAAGAAATATGTTAGTTGAAGGTGAACCGCTTCCTTGATGGGTTGCAACTTTATTACATGAATCAGATAAAAATTATCCCCACATAGTAGATGAGGCAATTCAAAAGGATAAGTATTATTATGAGAACCAAGGAAAGAATTGGGATGATTTTTATAACAAGTGGAAGTAGGAAAAAAGCAATAATAAGGTTATAGGCTGTATTTCTTTTTTATATATCTAGAATGCTCTCTAGCTAAACCAAAGGACACAATCCACAAAAATCATAAGGAAGAGGAAAATATTATTGAAATGAAAGAACATTGAAATGTTTCATATGTGATTAGGTTCATATTGAAAGGATATCTGAAGGTGAAGAAAGAATACTAGAATTGTCAACAATGTTCAAGAAGCAACAATGAACAATGTTGCATGTGCACACAAGATATATGAAACACTGGAGAACCACCAAGCTGATCACCAGCTCATAGTCCATCATGGTCAAGGTTAAAAGCCAATTTATTTCAATTTTAAATAACCTTAGAGCTAATCATAGTAATATTACGTCTAAGTTGGCTGAAAGTTGCATCTAACCCCACCGATTGTGACTATTGTGTGCACTGTGATGGAAGCACATTCACAAACACTAGCATGTCAAGGGCAGGATTTTAAACTCTAATGGAAGCTATACTAACTACCCACTTGCTTCCATTAAGTACCTACTTTCACCAACCAAGGAAGATGCACTTGACTATTATTGTTTTTTATTATATATAATTTTCATTCGGGACTTCAGTGGTGGTTACAATGGTTGCGAGAAAAATAAAAAATAAAAATTGTAGTCTTAAGTTGTTGAAACTTGATATTGATAGTCAGATTCCCACCCAAAAAAACCAAAAAATCACCATGCCCGTTAAATGTGTTTAATATAATAAACCAGAATTTTAGATATTTTTACTAAAATATCGTCAAACATTTTACAAATTTTAATATTCACCAAAATTCTTTCAAAAAAATATACATCCTTAAAATTTTTCATGCTACCTTGAACAACAGCAATGGACAGGAAATCCATCATTATAGGCAGGGTGGAACCATCATGTGGCAGAGGTTGTTTATCATGGTCGTTTCCACCCCTTCCGCCCTGCCCATCATGGTTCTTGGCAATCACTGCCAGATAGCATTTTTTCCCACTAATAACCTTCATACACTATTTAATTCCAAAGAGATATGGGTACAATTTATAATTCTTACACAGATCCGACTTCTGGCAATATCTCTGGCATAAGACTCGGCTTTTGATAGAAGATTTGGTTAACAGCTCAAAATCTGGAGATATCACATATGTACAATTTTTCCTTTTACATGGATAAGAGCTCTGACAGAAGATTAGGGCTCTAATTTAAGATCTGGAGGTATTTAGAGGAGGAGAAAACTAGGACTTTAATTAATGATCTGTAGATAGGGCTTTAATTTAAGATCTGGTGATAGGAGTGTAAGTCTGTTCTCCTTAAACAGCGCAAAAACCAGGCGACTGACTTTTCTGGAAGGGAAAAGAAATCCACACTGAAACATCAAGTCCATTAAATTAATCTATGGCCAAGAAAAATATTTATTCAATAATTAGTGGACCAGAGCATTCCATTGCAGCAAGCTGGTAGAGCACATCCTGAGTGACAACATCCATACTCTGGGAGGCAGGGCTATTCTGAATGAGGTGGATCAGATGCTCAAACACTTGTACATCGCACATGACGAGGATATCTCCCTGAAAGTCATGTTTATAGCCAGATTCGAGCTTGGTTCTCTCCAGAAGAAGAGTGAAAACCTGATGACACAAATAAGCTATGGTAACGAAGTACCTTTTTCCCTCTTCACCAACAAGCACAGGCACATGTCCATGTGGGCACCTCATCCTTTTTCTTGCCCTCTTTCTCTCGTGATCTTCATGCTTACGCTTTGAAATCACGTTAGAACTGCCATTTCTTTTCAGAAGACTGTAGGTGCCTTTGTTACTGAGCTCCTTTGAATTTGGGCGCCCACAGACTATCATATACAGGATGGCTATTTTGGCCAAGCGCCATAGGGATTTAGCAGTATTCCCTGTCATTTTAGGTTTAATCACCTTAAATGTGTACTCCAAGTCCCCTGCTACAACAAAATTACTTATTGCTATCCATCAAGTAATACACAGATGGAAAATAAAAAACAACAAGGACATGAATAGAAGAAGCAATAATAGTAAGACACGAAAAAGAATCCCAGTGAATGCATGTTGATCAGAATGTGTAGTTATATGTAAAGTTGAACTAAAGGCTTTAAGGTTTGTGCATGAATAAAACAGAATCATTGGGAGTCGTTATAGAGGAAACCATTAAGAGAAAAAACCATCAGAGAACAAATAAACCTAGAGGAAGAAACGTACCATGTGTAGATTCTAATGCCAGGAATAGCAAGGGTAAATATGATAGGACCTATCTGACAGTTTGATTCAATGCTAGATTGGGAAACCCCGATGGGCATCTGCACAATAAGAATCAAGTTTATGAGTCTCAAATTCCCAATCATCCAAGATGCAACATTGTAGTCCCAAAAACCAGAACCACCATTTTAGACTAGAAGAGTCAAACTACTCACCACGAGGTTGTGAACAGTAGGGGTGTGAGTATTCACCAAGAGTTTTTAATCTAGCCAGTGGCCACAATTATGGTGTAAAATCCTGTGGTGAGATTAGCTCGCATGCGTGCAATTTTGATGTTAAAAATATTTCCAGAAGTTATGCTATAATATTGTACATGATAATAAAATGAATAATTATTACAAATGATTGATTACGTTAGGGTTTTGGGGTGCTTTAATAGAAATAAACCACAAAATAAATTAAATGCCCGGTTACCTCTCAAAACCACCATCTTCAAGTGTTAAGCCTTGAACCAATTTGAAGCAGCCCTAGGGCCCATAGCAGTGCTGCCCATAACCACCACAACAGCTACACCTTTCAAACCGTCCACTATTGCCTTTTCTGTGGGCTATGGAGTTGGATGATGAATGAGTGGGTTTGAAGTGGCACTGAATAAATTCAATGGGTTTGATAAATCCCAAAGGATGAGCCTCCTTTCCGTGGGAACTTAAGAAATATGTTAGTTGAAGGTGAACCGCTTCCTTGATGGGTTGCAACTTTAATACATGAATCAGATCAAAATGATCCCCACATAGTAGATGAGGCAATTAAAAAGGATAAGTATTATTATGAGAACCAAGGAAAGAATTGGGATGATTTTTATAACAAGTGGAAGTAGGAAAAAAACAATAATAAGGTTATAGGATGTATTTCTTTTTTATATATCTAGAATGCTCTCTAGCTAAACCAAAGGACACAATCCACAAAAATCATAAGGAAGAGGAAAATATTATTGAAATGAAAGAACACTGAAATGTTTCATATGTGATTAGGTTCATATTGAAAGGATATCTGAAGGTGAAGAAAGAATACTAGAATTGTCAACAATGTTCAAGAAGCAACAATGAACAATGCTGCATGTGCACACAAGATCTATGAAACACTGGAGAACCACCAAGCTGATCACCAGTTCATAGTCCATCATGGTCAAGGTTAAAAGCCAATTTATTTCAATTTTAAATAACTTAGAGCTAATCATAGTAATATTACGTCTAAGTTGACTGAAAGTTGCATCTAACCCCACCGATTGTGACTATTGTGTGCACTGTGATGGAAGCACATTCACAAACACTAGCATGTCAAGGGCAGGATTTTAAACTCTAATGGAAGCTATACTAACTACCCACTTGCTTCCATTAAGTACCTACTTTCACCAACCAAGGAAGCTGCACTTGACTATTATTGTTTTTTATTATATAGAATTTTCATTCGGGACTTCAGTGGTGGTTACAATGGTTGCGAGAAAATAAAAAACAAAAATTGTAGTCTTAAGTTGTTGAAACTTGATATTGATAGTCAAATTCCCACCCAAAACAACCAAAAAATCACCATGCCCGTTAAATGTGTTTAATATAATAAACCAGAATTTTAGATATTTTTACTAAAATATCATCAAACATTTTACAAATTTTAAGATTCACCAAAATTCTTTCAAAAAAATATACATCCTTAAAAATTTTCATGCTACCTTGAACAACAAAAATGGACAGGAAACCCATCACTGTAGGCAGGGTGGAACCATCATGTGGCAGAGGTTTTTTATCATGGTCGTTTCCACCCCTTCTGCCCTACCCATCATGGTTCTTGGCAATCACTACCAGATAACGTTTTTTCCCACTAATAACCTTCCTACACTGTTTAATTCCAAAGAGATATGGGTACAATTTATAATTCTTACACAGATCCGACTTCTGGCAATATCTCTAGCATAAGACTCGGCTTCTGATAGAAGATTTGGTTAACAACTCAAAATCTGGAGATATCACATATGTACAATTTTGCCTTTCACATGGATAAGAGCTCTGACAGAAGATTAGGGCTCTAATTTAAGATCTGGAGGTATTTAGAGGAGGATAAAACTAGGGCTTTAATTAATGATTTGTAGATAGGGCTTTAATTTAAGATTTGGTGATAGGAGTGTAAGTTTGTTCTCCTTAAACAGTGCAACAACCAGGCGACTGACTTTTCTCGAAGGGAAAAGAAATCCACACTGAAACATAAAGTCCATTAAATTAATCTATGGCCAAGAAAAATATTTATTCAATAATTAGTGGACCAGAGAATTCCATTGCAGCAAGCTGGTAGAGCACATCCTGAGTGACAACATCCATACTCTGGGAGGCAGGGCTGTTCTGAATGAGGTGGATCAGATGCTCGAACACTTGTACATCGCACATGACGAGGATACCTCCCTGAAAGTCATGTTTATAGCCAGATTCGAGCCTGGTTCTCTCCAGAATAAGAGTGAAAACCTGATGACACAAATAAGCTATGGTAGCGAAGTACCTTTTTCCCTCTTCACCAACAAGCACAGGCACATGTCCATGCGGGCACCTCGTCCTCTTTCTTGCCCTCTTTCTCTCGTGATATTCATGCTTACGCTTTGAAATCACGTTAGAACTGCCATTTCTTTTCAGAAGACTATAGGTTGCTTTGTTACTGAGCTCCTTTGAATCTGGGCGCCCACAGACTATCATATACAGGATGGCTATTTTGGCCAAGCGCCATAGGGATTTAGCATTATTCCCTGTCATTTTAGGTTTAACCACCTTAAATGTGTACTCCAAGTCCCCTGCTACAACAAAATTACTTATTGCTGTCCATCAAGTAATACACAGATGGAAAATCAAAAACCACAAGGACATGAATAGAAGAAGCAATAATAGTAAGACACGAAAAATAATCCCAGTGAATGCATGTTGATCAGAATGTGCTGTTATATGTAAAGTTGAACTAAAGGCTTTAAGGTTTGTGCATGAATAAAACAAAATCATTGGGAGCCGTTATAGAGGAAACCATCAAGCGAACAAACCATCAGAGAACAAATAAACCTAGAGGAAGAAACGAATAATACTGACGGTTACATTGAAAGCAACATTACCTTTACCTGTATCTTCATCGCTGCCACGGGTCGAGAGAGCAGGGTCGCAAGAAACAAATTCTTCAACAGACTGCTTGCTGAGGGGAGCTCCACCATAGGTCACACTGTGCAATGACCTCAAATCAAATTTACTTGCAACGTTTGTCTTGGTCAGAACCAACAGAATCGGAGGCACAATGCGAAAATCGGTCACTCTGTACTTCTCAACTACCTGAAGCATCTCCATCACATCAAACTTAGAGAGCACAACAATTGGGGATCCGGATCCAAGCAATACACAAGCAAAAGCCGTGAACCCATATGCATGAAACATGGGTATGCTGCACTGGTGCAGATATTTATGATTCATCAACACACTGATCAGCAAAATACAGACCATAGAAATGAGATTTCTATGCGTGGAGATAACCCTCTTGGACATTCCAGTAGTCCCGGATGAATAAAGCAACGTGGCAGTATCGTCTTGCTCGATTTTCACAGAAGGGGCGTCAGCGGGATTCGATCCCATGAAAAAGTTGTGCAGAGTGAAGACGCAATTTTGGCTGTCTTGGGAGCCTAAGTTAGAAGAAGAAGATGAAATTAGAAAAATTGGCAACTGGGTGGCTTCCAATTTGGCAACCAAAGATGGGGTGGTAAAAGCCAACACAGCGGCAGAGTCTCTGGCCTGCTTCGCTATCTACCCAAGAGAGTCGAAGAACTCAAAGCAATGCTCCCCTCATCTTATTTGAACCTGCAAGTAGAGGAAACTATCAGAGAATAAATAAACCTAGAGGAAGAAAGCGAATAATACCGAGGGTTACAGGAAAAGCAACATTATCTTCATCGCTACATCTTCATCGTTGCCACGGGTCGAGAGAGCAGGGTCACTGCATCTTCATCACTGTCAGGGTCGAGAAAGGAGGGTCGGTTTCTTCATCTCACTACCAGGGTCATTTTCTTCATCACTGCCAGGGTCGAGAGAAGCGGGGGCGGTTTACCCTAACTAACAAAAATTCACATCCGAAGGCTGATAATGTTTCAATCTTCTAACACAAAATCGAATGGTGATAAATCGTGTAGAGTGTCATTTAGCAAAGTTGTTTTCAAATAAGAAACCCCTTACGGTACGTAAAATGATCAAAATTATCAAGAGAAATTTTGAATTAGTGCCTGTAAATTCAATGTGAAACCATTTATACTAACATGAATACTATCTCTAAGATCAATTAAGATCATCACTAAAATCAACAAGTCATAAATGCGATTTCACTAATATTAATTCAAACTAAATAATTTTTACAAGAAATAGCATACTTTTAAGAGCATATATTTTTGTTATATATATTATACATATATTTTCATTTTAGAATATACTTTTTATTAGTTTAAAAGTTGTATTTTTTGATTTTTTTAATTATATTTTTTAATATTTAATTAAAAATGGTTATAGTTATAAATTTAGATTATTTTGTTTTAATAAATTAAATATTAAAAAAAGTATAATATCAATTTTATTTATACATTAAAATAATATATTTTTTAAATATTTAAAAATTATAAAGTTTAATTAAATGCTCTCCCAATTTTTCTAATTTAGGATCAAAGAAATGATACTTACCTAAAAATGATATTATTAACATATATGAATTTATAGCAAATTATGTAAGCTGAATAACTAAAAATGATATTAACATATGTATTTGAAATAGCTCCAATCTTGTTGTTCCTCTCGTAGTTGTAGCTATATGCATGATTCATGTGATATTTCCTCTATACTACTCTTTCTAATATTCTTGCTTTCTGACTTTTCATTTGCAACACATGGTGCAATTGCTAGTAATAATTCCACTAATAATATTGGAGAGCAAGAGAGACAGTATGATGTTTCTTTGCTTTATCTCAAGCTAAATATTTAAATGGTTTACGATTTCAAGCTGTTCTTTTCATATAATCGATATGAGAAGATAGCAAAACTAACAGGGTAACAATAAGAATAGTAGAGGAAAATAGTTTGAGATTGATCACAATGAAGACTATTGGTAATTAATTACATTCTTATAGTTACATTTTCTATATATTCAACACTATTACATTTGTCCACTTTGCATTCAAAAAAAATTATTTCATCATTTTTCATCACTAAAGTTATTAACAATATTTATCATTTCAAAAAAATGAGGTAACAATAAAATCTAAAATTAAAATGACTTGATTAATCTTAGACATATTTAGCATATTTAAAATGATTATATTAATATTATATTTATTTACATATCATTGGTAAAATTAATCATATGATCGATATATTTTCCTTAGCAGCACATAGTGAAACCAACGCCTCTAGATCCATCTTGAACCTCAAACCTATCAAGCCTTTAGAAGGATCAAATTTCTCAAGGTGTATAAACCTTTCCTCAGTTCCTTCCTCAAAAAATATGTTTGCACCTCGAGAGATTTGATCCCCTCTCAGCAGCGATGAATCTATGTAGATGGACATCTATGTCATTCTGACTTTGTGAAATCCTATTTAACCTTAAACTTCTTAAAAACACCCTCTTGAATCACACCTGTTGGAAACCAACCTAGATCCATCTTAACCTCGAACCTATCAAGTCGAGAGGGGATCAAATCCCTAGAGGTGCAAAAAATTTCCTCAAAATTTTCACTCCAAAAAGAGGTTTGAACTATCGAGATATTTGAAAAGAGGGTTTGCATGTCAAGATATTTGATCCCTCTCGATTGTGATAGATCGTGACCCCCAGATGGATCTAGGTTGGTTCTATAATTTTTGCAATCTATTTAACCTTAAACTTCTTAAAAAACACCTCTTGAATCACCCAATAACATCCAGGAAGCTCAAAGTTTCTAAGCATATATACATTATGTATTCATCCATTCAACTAGAAGGCAAACATACAAAAAGGCATACAACCATCAAAAAACATCCATACAAATGGCAAATTTACAAACATGTCCTACAAAACATTTACAATTTCTGGGACTATGGATTAAACCTCATCATTTTCTAAAGCTAATTATGTATCTAAATATAATATCTAGCTAATATCTATCTAGGCTAGTTTAATTTCCCTTTTAAATAGGTTATATTCCACATGAATACCATGGGTTCTTAATAGCATGGGCCATTTTTATTTTATTATTTATTAATTTTTATAGGACTTTTGTAAATTTAGTAGTTCCTTACCATTTTCTATTTATTAAAAAAGGGTGAGTTGCAACATATACATATTCGATGACCTCAAACTTCCCGAGGAGAGCAGTGCATTGGCCACCTTAAAGCATTAAATTCCATCCAAAAATTGAAATTGTTTCTTCTACTATAGCTATGTATCTTACTATTTAATACAGAAGATCTATTTGACAAAATAAAACATAAAAGATATCTGCAAAAAATCATTAAAACTTGAACTTGATATACTAGCCATTTGAAGAGTCAATCGAGTGTGGTCTTTTCTTTGTGAGCCGGGCATGTCAACTTCTTTTTGTCATTGAATACTTGTAGTTCTCGTTGCATTATTGTGATGCTGTAACTGCCTTGAAAGTATGGATTTTGGTTTATCTGATTGAGATCACTTTAGAATTTGCCATCTATTAGTGCAAGCTTTGCGGCTCTTTATGACATGCATTTCGAGTCCAGTATGTATGGATAGTTTGATGAAATAGAAAGATGTCCTCTGATATTTCTAGGATCTAATAGAAAGTCCATGGTTTCCTCCTATCCCTACATGTCTTCTTCATTATTGTTGCTTTCTCTCACATCCACCTTGAATTACATTTGAATGTTGGGGATTACCAACGAAGTAAGCTTCAAGAGATTCTCCATTTTTTTCTTTCTTCGTCTTTTTGCCTCGCTTGCTTGGGTTGGCCATGTTTTTTGGCTAACTGCTTTCCTTATCTTTAGGCCGACACTTTGTGGATTATTATTTTCACCATTACTCTAATCGGTACAGGTTCAAACAATGCTGAGCTAAACTTTGTATATATTGAGCACTGTAGGAAGGTGATGAATTAGTTACGGGAACCTAGCAGATTTTTGAGGTGGCTAGCCATAATGGGAGTAAACCAAGGCTATATGAATGCATGTCCCTTTATAGAGATAGAGATAGGTTGACAAACATAACTGATCCAATCTATCTTTGCAAGTAGAATACTGCCTATCTATCTTACCATTTACATAAATTACCCAGGTTGGTGTGGATTAAAACAAAGCTAAGATAATTACGGGTTTTAAATCCTTGTGAGGAAGACCTTCGGCTTGTCTTGGCATTGCATACAAGATATTTCATAAACTTGAGACAACCAATCTTGATTTATCACTAGGCCATTAAATTCAAAACCAGAAACTTTGAATGACCACTTAAAGCAAAATTCTACAAGGAGTTCTAAAACGAATGAATAGCTTACGAGGGATCAAAAAATTTGAGTTTCTAATCATGCAACGAGTGAAATCAATACCATAAATCACATGCAATAGCTTAAGACTAGATCAAATATAATTCCTACCCATTCCACCTCTACTCAAACCTATACAAAAAGGCGAGTGGGTAATTTCACAAGGATGGGTACGAGAACTAGTGCATACCACTAAACCTAAGCGCGAAACCGTGTTGGGAGGTGTGTTACGCAGCAATTCCTTCCAAACCTCGAAAGCTACTTTGCTCTGCCCGGAATGAATGTTTTGCTTTCAGCACTTAAGCTTCTTTCCTTAACCTCCTCTTCCACTTTTTCCAATGTCGCCTTGACATGGTTGGATATATTCATTCTGTCATAATTAACTAGTATCTTGCGTGCCCATATCTCTGCATGCTAATTAATGATATCGGGTATTTATGCCATCTTCATGCCGCCGCATGTTTTCCGACCTCCACACCTCATAACATTTTACATTGGGCACCTTTGATCGGGGGTCTCGGCTTCTAGCTATGTCACAAGCTCTATTATGATATGTAGGGAGTGTAATTCTATATCCCATATCCTATCTATTTGATTCATCTGAGTGGCGTGACCTCGTTACTACATCACAATTTGCTAAATAATATGCATCCTCATTACATTGCGGACATGATAGATAATGAAACTTCTATATGAGTAAGCCTATCTCTTAGATAATATGTGTTGTCCTCCAGTTTTCAACATGTTTTCCTAGGGCATCTCTTGCTGCTGATTTACTTATCAACCTGTGACCATTGCCGAATCCCCTTCATGATAGTGGAAGTGGTAATTCTCTAAAATGATCCCGGTGGATATTAGTGACATAGGCCCCTATTTCACTGGGGACCCACCATTGTCTCTTTCATCACAACTTACTATTTTTAGCGGTTTTTTGGGTCTTGAACTTCCCGAGCTATTTGAAACTTCAAATGGAATAGTATACCAAGACCATCCCGAGTTGAAACATAATTAAACGAGGCACATATTTTTGGCGCTTCATCTCCTAGGGTTAGTTTTTTGGACGTTTAGAGTTCTCCACTATTTCTCCATAATAAATAGGCCCTCGAGCCTCATTTTGTAACATAGTTCAAAGATACAGCAGCCACACACATCTCTTCTTAGAGATTCTCTTATCTGACAACCTAGCTATTTTATTTCCAGCATCATGTTTGTAAGCATATTTACGCGTTGATATTAATGAAATGAAGCCTTATTTACTGCGTAGTTCTATGTTTTATGGTTATTTATGTATTACATTTAGTTCTACATAAATGCGGGTTGTAGTAGTATCGGAGCGATACACTTTTTTCGATCTTCTTTGTATACCCCAACATAGGTGAGGTATAAGGAGTTAGGGCTCGATGTTTGGTGGAACCTTTGCAAAGATCAGCCTCGCATGACGGTGACGGACGCCCATGGGACGAAAAAAGGAGATGAGCGAGGAGAGATCTATCAAAATATTTCTCGAGAGCCCTCAAGAAACAAAGGAAGACAATGATGGATAACTTTTCCTGAATCCTTGAAAACTGTTTGCTTGCAAACGAGCGCATCTGCACGCCCGGCGGCCACTGCAGAGGTGCGACTCCCTTTAAGGTACAAGTAAACTTTGACATTCCCATATTTGAGGGTGAAATAGATGAGATGTCGTAGATAGATGGTTGAATCTATTAGAAGAGTATTTCTCGGTTCATGACTTTTCCAAGCCCAGGGAGAAAGATTATTTTTGCACTCCTCAAAGCTACCCCCATGTTAAGGAGTGGTGGAAATATGAGAAAAAGGATGAGACAGAAACCTCTATGTTCTCAGTGATACCCACTTGGAATTATTTACAGTTCATCAAGGAAAAATACTATCCAGTGGGGAGAAGAAATCGGGGAAGCGGTGAAGGATCTTAAGACAACAATGGTGGTGAATTCATCTACGAGTGAATTCAAGAACTTTGCGGCGCGAAGGGTGAAGAGAGCTCATAGCACCTCATAACCTTACAACGGAGAATCGATTCTTTGACGGAAAAAACAACGACGATCGTGGGTCTTTGCCTGAAGCGTGTTGCATGATCGGGTCCTTCCCATACATGTAGGGCAGACGCCTGTCTTTGCAGTGTCTGAAACGGTGTCCTCACGGGATACTGCATGAGTACACTAGGAAGCGTTTTCTATTAAACTTGATATTTCCCATTTGAGATTTTTGGTTCACTGTTTACATTCATGTGATGAAGGATGCTAGGAAGAGCTAGGAGAGTGGCTGAGAGGTTGGGATATTGTAGGGCGTGATACACCCACAACTATACGTGTGTATTTTCCAGACAGTCACAAGAATTTTGTGCAACGGGATATCAAATTTCATGAGGAGAAAGCCATGAAGTGTTCACTTGAGGGAGCCACACTTGCATGCGAGAGAAGAAGCTATTAGTTCCCTAAGGATGAGCTTCAAGATGTGGATCAACCATGAAGGAAGTTCATAGAGTGGAAGAGACCACTCCAAGCGGCACCAACCATCGAGAGGGCAGACGCACTACGAAGGCGACGAGCGGCACCGAAGATGCAAAGAAGGTTGTAGGAGCACACAAATCACGGCATAGACGGAGGTCACTTTGATCGTTATCTTTTGGATACATAGCTACGATGAGAAAGGTATTATTAAGTGATAGAGCCATCCTCTTTCAAGGAAGGCATGGAGGATCCGCATGGGTAGATGCCATGGTGGAAGAGTATGATTCGATTATCGAGAAACGATTGCATGGGAGATTGTCGAGGCGGAAGAAATCTGATGGTGGGTTCAGAGATGGATCTACAAAGTGAAGCAAGCAGGTGACGGGAGTGTGGATAAGTACAGGCAAGATTTTTTTCCGAGGCTTTCTAGGATCGAGGGGATGGAGATTATGAGGAGACCTTTGCACATGCCAAAAGGTATTCTTCCATACGGATGATTCTTTCTCTCGGTATGAGATGGGGTGGCACATTCATCGAGGATGGATGTGAATACTCGTTCCTCAATGGGGTGATTGAGGAGGAGGTGTACATAGATTGGCCCAAAGGTTTCGAGATCTTGGCGAGTACTGTGTGCGAGGCTCAAAGAGAGCGATGTATGGGTTGAAACAAGCACCTGCGATGCTTAGTACACACGGATAGATAGTCATTTCACCGGACTTGGATTCTCCAAGAGTGAGGCGGATCCGAACCTATACCAGTTATTGTGGTGGAGGGTAAGTTTACGATCATTGTACTTTGTGTAGATGATTTTATTTTGTGGAGTAGGCTGTTGATACTCTCATGCAAGGAGGATCTTGCAAAAGAGTTTGAGATGGAAGGACTTGGGCCTCCTTCATTATTTCACAGGATTGGAAATTTTCGGCGCGGTGATGAATTTGTTTGTTTCTCGTAAATAAGGATACTGAGAAGTTCTTTTCTGGCTGAGCCTGTTGATACTCCTCTTCTGGTGGATGGAGGAAGGAGAGGATGCTACTTTGGCGGAGGTAGTGGATGCCTTGTTTGTGTGATTGGTGGGGTCGCTTGTGTATTTGTTCAATACACGGCCAAACTATATGTATATTGTGAACGAGCTTTCACAAGCTGGTTAATCCAACCAAGCTCTTACGGAAGGCAAGCAAGCATGTATTGAGATATCTCGAGACGCACATCGGGATATGGATTATAGTACGGTCACGGTCGGATGAGGTGAAGGTATGTGGCTTCACGGATGCGAATTGGCCGGGGAATAGCAGACGAAAAAACCTGTCTGGAGGATTTTTCGATTATCAATAATGACGATTTCTTGGTACAACGGAAACGAGAGATCAAGTGGCACTCGGTTCGAGAAGATGCAGGAGTATATGGTAGCAATTTTGTTGCATGCGGCCCCATGGATAAAGAGGAGAAGATCATGGTAGGGTTGTTAGGTTCACACTTAGAGCCCTCTTGTGATTTATTGTGATAATCGAGTTGCATCAAACTCTCGGTTAGTCTAGTATTTCATGATAGATCTAAACACATTGACATACGGTATCATCATATCATAGATTGTGTGTAACGGAAGATCATGTTACTCGCATTCCTACGGAGGATCGGGATGCGATATCTTGACGAAGCGCTCACCGGGGAAAATTTGGTCTGAAGCAGGATAGGGGTTGAGATAATCCTTATCTTGTTGAGAGGGAGTGTTGAGATTGCAACGAAGATGATGAGCTTAGTGGAAAGAAGTCACCTTCACTAAGTGGGCCGCAGAATATTTTTGGCACAAAGACTATTTTTTAGACTATGTCTATTTTTAGACATATGGATCATGGTACATGAGTTGCGGGGATCTTATTTATGGATGGTTGGTGATCGGAAAAAAATAGATGGAAACTTCATTTTTGACATAAGGCAGGAATCTATTTTTAGATTTCAGGTCTAAAAAATAGATATCTAAGACTATTATTGGCTCTGTGTCTTTGAGACTCTAATATCTTATTCTCTTGGAGCACTTGAGTTAAGTGCACGGATGTATGAGCTAACGGAAGGTGCACATATTCTGAGGGTTATGTGGAGCTATTACGTGGATACTTGATTTAGAACTCATGTGTGAGAGTTTGGTGGGGTTGATTGAGGAAGTTAGTGGAGTTGTATTTAGTTTGTATCTAAACATAGTTGAGCTATTTTGTAATCGGTTTAAATAATTGATACATTTAGTGAGAGTGGCGTGAATTAATTATTAATTAATTCACTAATTATAAACTCATTAATAAACTAAGAATGCATCGAGTTAACACATGCATAGACGATTTCGATGGAAGCTTGATCTGAGAAATAGGTGAAAAGAAAGGTTAACTATCGGTTAGCCATTTATACGGTTATTGTTACAACACATAGATGGGTGGAGAAGCCCATGAGGATTGTGCGATGCTGAGGCTAGGTGGTTTATACATTTTAATGAAACCATCTCATAGCATTGAAAGCATAATAGAGGCTGGCTATCAAGTAACCAAAAGATTGGAGCATGTGTTTTGCTAGATCTAGCTTGATAGTGCGTAGCAAGAGGAGGAGGTTGTGCTGAGAGCTTGTGGGGAGCTTTGTACAATGATTGTTACATGATCTCCATGAAATATAATATCTGAGAGATTGGAGGTTTTATTTAAGCTTTCCCATGAAATATTATTGTTCATATGTGTGATTGTTTATGGGAATTTTTTAATGTGTGCATGCAATTGATTTCTTCGCATGTGATGATCAATGGTAGAAGAGATTCTGTATTGTGCATGAAGTTAAAATAGTGTGTGATCGCGGGAGAATCTTGGTGAATAATATATCGGTTATTCAAATTTCTACATGGTATCGGTGATATTGATCATTGGAACAATTGCAAAACATTGAGCCAGTTGAGTTTTGTCTTTGGTGGAGGTCGAATTTCTTGGCGAGTGTTTTCTCAGTGTCAAATTTGGAGATGTCTTTCAGCAGTTGCGATTGGAGTATGCCCTTGAGGGGAGCTCAAACTATATTGCATGGAAGGACAAGATGGAGGTGGTCTTTGGATGACAATGGTTTGAAGGAGTTCATAGATGCGGAAATTCCAAAACTGCTTCTAGTGATGTTACGCACTTAGCTAGCATGGAAAAAGAAGCTGTAAGTGTGAAGGATACATTGGAAGGTGTGAAGGATCACATAGTATCCGACCTTCATGGTAAGGCTTCTCCATTCTTGATGTGGAAAGCTTTGGCAGATTTATTCCAAAGCAAGAGCGATCGGAGGAAGTTGGCCTCGGATAAACTCAAAAACATAAAAATGGAGAAAGGAGGCAGTATGCCCAGAGTACCTCACGAAGTTGGTCAATGCACGAGGGGATGAGTTGGGAAGTGTGGGGGGTGTTGTTGATGATGATTACTTGGTGACAGCTCTCTTGGGCTGAGGAGTTGGCATTCCTATCGGGACTACGCAGTAGTCGGGAGAAATTATGAGACAAGACGACTCCCGGTCGGATTTTGTGTGAAAGGGAGATAAGGTGAAAGTACAGAGACCAGATCTTCATCAAGGAAGACTACGATGAAGAAAATTGCACTTTGGCGCCAAAGCAAAAGAAGGGAAGAAGCAAAGAAATCTTCTCAATCCGATGTGAAAGGCAAGAAGTAGGACATGTCCAAGGTGAAGTGCTTTCACTTGTCACCAGCACGGACATTCGCACTAATTGTCCATAGGAAGAAGAAAAAGAAGTAGGTTGCTAGATCTACTTGTTGGAGAGGCTATAGCCCTCGCATTTGAAAACCAGATTTTTCGCGATCGTATGCTTGGTCTCTGGAAATGCTGTTGGGATGATGGTTTATGCGGTGGTGCGTATTTTTCATGACGAAGGAGATCGAGATTTGTTTGCGATCTGGATGAGAAAGATCTTGGAGTGCACATCGAGAGGGCGATGATGGTAGATACGGTGCGGCCGGTATCGGTACCATTTTCCTTTGAGAGGGACTACGAGTAAACCATGCCTTGTTGAAGGAAGTGATGCATGTTCCGAGGATTTAAGAAGAATCTCTTATCTCTGTGGCGATGTTGAACAAGGGATATGATGTTGTCTTTAGTGAGGGAAAGGCTTTCTGTGATCGGGCAAGCTGGTGAGACCGGAGGATAGAGGTTCGAGTTGGAGCCTTTACTCGATTGCGAGGTAGATGGCTGCGACAGCAGGCAAGGGGCGAGGAAGGAGTGGGTAGAGGGTGGGATGATGGCGAGTTGTGGCACGGGAGGTGGGCCACGCCTACACCATGAGCCTTGAAGATCTGTGTTGATTTCTCTTTGGGCTTCTAAGGGTACTCTTGTGTGGTGGGATCGGTCTGAGGATGTAACTTGGGAAAATTTGTGCAAGCCACCTTTCCACGAGAAGGATAGTTTCACCACGACGATCCTTGAGAGAATTCACAGAACGATGTGTGGACCTTTCTGTTAGCTTCGACGACAAAGCACGGGTACTATGTGATATGTGTTGATGATTTTTTCTCGGAAGTGTTGGATCTTCTTCATGCGAGAAGAAGAGTGGAACAACCTGAGGTTCGTGAGTTCAGAGCAGCTGGTGGAAAGAATCGGGAAGCGGTGAAGGCTCTTAGGAGCAAAAATAGTGGTGAATTCATCTCTGGTGAATTCAAGGACTTTGCGGCGCGAAGGAATTCGAGAGCTCATAGCACCTCATGACACGGTAGAATGGGGTTGTAGGTGGAAGAATAGAGCAAACAATGCATAGGTGTTGCTGCAGACGATATTGCATGACCGGAGGGGCCTTCCCATAAAATTGTGGGTTGAGGCATATGTCTGCCGATATATGTGTAGAACCGTTGTCCTCCTGCCAAGGATGCCAAGCATAAGTACACCGAGAGGTGTTTTCTAGTAAGAAGCACGATATTTCCCATTTGAGATTTTTGGTTCACTGTTTACATTCATGTGATGAAGGATGCGGGAAGAAGTTGGGTAAGCTAGAGGTTGGGATATTTGTAAATTTCTTTAGTCTTTTACAACTATCGTGTGTATTTTCCAAACGATTACGCAAGGCGCATTAAGACGGGATATCAAATTTCATGGGAGAAAGCCATGAAGTGTTCCTTGAGAAAGGGAACCACACTTGCATACGAGAGGAGGAGCTATTAGTTCCTAAGGATGAGCTTTAGGATGTGGATCAGCCACAGAGGAAGTTCATGGAGTGGAAGAGACCACTCAGCGACACCAACCATCGGAGGGCGAGAAGCACACTACGAAGGTAGGCAGTAGCTCGAAGATGCAAAGAAGGTTGTAGGAGCACCTACATCCATAGTAGCAGAGCCAGAGATAGTCACCTGATCGGTATCTTGGATACATGGATCGATGAGCAAGTGTATCATGTGAGCCATCCTCTTTCGGAAGAGTGTGAGATCCCACATGGGTAGATGCCATGGTGGAAGAGTATGATTCGATTATCGAAGCAGTGCATGGGAGATTGTCTTGAGTAGGAAGGGAAATGGAGTGGTGGGTTCGAGATGGATCTACAAAGTGAACCAGTGACAAGAGTGTGGAGAAGTACAAGGCAAGATTTGTTGCCCAAGGATTTTCCACGGATAGAGGATTGGGTTATGTGAGACCTTTGCACTGTCATAGAGTATTCTTCCATATGGACGATTCTTGCTCTCTCTGTGCGGTGGAGTGGCACATTCATCGAGATGGATGTGAAAGCTGCGTTCCTCAACGGGGTGATTGAGGAGGAGGTGTACATAGAGCGACTCGAAAGGTTTCGAGATCTTCGACGGCCCGAGTCGCATGTGTGCGAGCTCAAAGAGAGCGATGTATGGGTTGAAACAAGCACCTCGTGCTTGGTACACCTGGAATAGACAATTATTTCACCGAGACTTGGATTCTCCAAAGTGGCGGTTGAACCTATGCAGTTGTGGTGGAGGGTAAGTTGCTAATCATTGTACTTTATGTGATAGTTTGATTTTGACGAGGTGATGAGGGAGTGAGTACTCTCATGCAAGGGGATCTTGCAAAGAGTTTGAGATGAAGGACTTGGGCCTCCTTCATTATTTCACAGGATTGGAAATTTGGCGGCGCGATGATGGGTGTTGTTTGTTTCTCGGGGTAAGTATGCCGGGGATACTAGAGGATTCAACATGCATGGCTGCAAGCATTGATTTTCACTCTTCATTGGATGGAGGAAGGAGGATGCTATGACAAGGTAAGTGGATGCTGCCCATTTATCGACGATTGGTGGGAATTAGCGCTCATGTATCTGATCGATACATGACCGACATGCTATCTGTGAGTAACTTACAAGCTATTGTTAAGCCAACCAAGCTCATACGGAAGCGAGGCAAGCATGTATTGAGATATCTCGAGCACATCGGGATATGGATTGTAAGTACAGAACCCAGGTCGGATGAGGTGAAGCTATGTGGCTTCATGGATGCGAATTGGGCGAGGGGAGCCCAATGGACGAAAGAGCACATACGGAGGGATTTTTAGTATCGGAGTCGAAACGACAATTTCTTGGTACATTAGGAAACGGATATCTGGCACTCCGGTTAGCGAGAGGCGGGTATACGACGACAAGTTTGGCTACATGCGAGCTATGGATGGGAGATCTGGTCGGGTTGTTCGGTTCACACTTAGAGCCCTCTTTGTGATTTATTGTGATAATCGAGTTGTCAAACTCTCGGTTAATCCGATGTTCATGATAGATCTAAACACATTGACATCCGATATCATCATATCGAGAGATTGTGTGCAGCGGAAGATCATGTTACTTTCATACATTCTACGGAGGATCGAATGCGATATCTTGACGAAGGCATTCACAGGGAGAAAATTTGAATACAGGGGGCGGGATAGGGTTAGATAATCCTTATCTTGTTGAGAGAGTGTTGAGATTGCAGCAAGATGATGAGCTTAGTGGAAAGAAGTCGCCTTCACTAAGTGGGCACGGAGCTATTTTTGGCGCAAAGTCTATTTTTAGACTATGTATATTTTTAGACATATGGATCATGTTCTATAGTGCCGGATCTTTATTTATGGATGGTTGGTCAGAGTCGGAAAAATAGATGGACTTATATTTTTAGACATACTAGAAGCGAGAATCTATTTTTAGATTACCAATCTAAAAATAGATATGTCGAATATTATTAGCTCTTATGTTGAACTCTAAACATTATCTTATTCTCTTAGAGCACTTGAGTTAAGTGCAGAGATGTGGCAACCTGAGAAGGTTGTGAAGGAATTACAGCATTCACGAGGGTTATGTGGAGCTATTGCATGGATACTTGATTTAGAACTCATGTGTGAGTTTGGTGGAGTTGATTGAGGAAGTTAACTAATCTGGAGTTGTATTAGGTTTAACTTTGTCTAAACATAGTTGAGCTATTTATGTCAGTTTAACTAATTGATACAATTAGTGAGAGTGGTGTAGAATTATTAATAATTAATTCATAATTATAACTCATTAATCAACTAAAGAGTGCATCGATTAACCTGTGCATGGACGGTTTCGATGGGGACTGAGTCCAGAAGGGAAATAGGTGAAAGAAGCGGGTTAACTATTAGTTGTGACTATACGGTTGCTATTTGCAACACATATAGGTGGAGAAACCCATGAGAGTTACGCGAGTACAAGCCGAGGTGGTTTATCTATTTATTGAAACATCTAGCATTGAAAACACAATAAAGAAATTTGGCTATCAGAGTGGCAAAAAGATTGGAGCATGTGTTTTGCTAGATCTGACTTGATAGTGTGTAGCAAGAGGAGGGGGTTTGTCTTTGAGAGCTTGTGAGGCTTTGTACAATGATTTTTACATGATCTCCATGACATATAATATACACGAGATAGTTAGGAGGTTTCGGCTTTTACGCTTTCCATGAAATCTTTGTGTTCATATGTGTGATTGTTGGTTTTAATGTGTGCATGCAAGCGATTTTTATTTCTACATATGATTATCAATGGTAGAAGAGATTATGTATTGTGCATGAAGTTAAGAGCTAATTGTGATGGAGAATCTTGGTGAATAATATATCGATTATTCAAATTTCTACACAATGGACCACGTTGCGGCAAAAAAGGATCAAGATGTGCATGAGCTAACGAATGTTGTTCCATACCTGCGCACAAAGTTGGGTATCAGATTTAGAGAACATTTGGTGCTAAAGTATCGCAGTTTCACCTGCAGATACATTCGGCGAAATGGAGTTCTCGACATCTCCTCATGGTGACGTGCGGTATGCTGCCAAGATTGAGCATAAATTCAAACGGAAAGAAGCGAGACTTTGGATTTGCGAATCAAAAGCAAGGGAAAAGGTGCCCCCAAGCCAGCGAGAATAAAGGGAAAAAGCCAAGGCATGGTGGCCCAAGACAACTTTGCCAAAGAACACAAGCAAAGAACAACATCGTGAAGCCAAATAAGGACACGGGGAAAGTGGTGTGAGTTCCATAATCTCACCAAACACAAGTGAGTGTCGGGCCAGCATTCATTGTTAGCTAAGATGAGGGCTTCTAAATGAGATGCATGCTCAGGCTTTGAGATACGAACGACAGGTGAATGGAAAAGGGGCAGTTATTGATGCGAGCCCAACACCACTATTGCCACTACGAAGATCCGAAGGAATAACTAGAAGATCCGGAGGAGTGGAGTGTCTCTTCCATCGAGATGTGGGTAAAAGGTTCCCCACTCGGTTCATTGTTGTGATAGGAACCAAAGAACCTCATTTCGACGGATGTCGTGAAAAAACGGTTGGGCTTGCCGGCTCTGTAGTGCAGCCTGCACCCGCGGGTGGCTTCACCGAGGATGAGATCTTCGATGACCCAGCCGGTCTTGCCTTCTATAGCATCGAGCCCTTCACGGATGAGGTGTGTGTGACATTGCTCCTATTGATGTTTTTGATGTATTATTAGGTAACCATGCTTACGGAAGAGACATGATGTGTATGAGTCCACGGCCTCGCTGTTTGTTATTGTTACTTTGGGAAATAAATTGTACGGGATACTAGAGTACACTAGCCTCCTTATCTCTTTGGTTACTCTGAAGTACGGTAAGCTCATTTCCCAAACCGGGAAATTTGTTTTCTTGATGATTCGCCCTCGGGGCAAGAAGAAGACTATGGCCATGACCTTTAGACATGGCTCCTGCATGACAATAAAAAATGGACAAAGGTTGTGGAGGAGTACAAGGACATATTCACCTCACCCATGGGGGTGCCTACGCATTGTCGGGTCAGCACCCCATTGACTGACCCCACGGCGTGCCCGCTACCAAATGCATAATCTATGATTACTCACATTATGGAGAGAATGTTGAAATCCAAGGCAGATTGAGGCCTGCTGCCGGAAAGGTCCCCATTCGGCCAAGTTCATCATGTGTGGGCAGTCGTGTTGGTACGGAAGGATGGGACTTGGAGACTTTGTATTGATTATCGAGTATTTGAACAAGATCAACTGTCCAAAATGAGTACCGTCCCACGGGATTGATGACCTTGGACAACTCAAGGGAAAAAATATTTCAGCAAGATCGACTTAGATGCGGGTATACTTCGGTACCAATCGAACCCTACGATGTGGAAAAGCGCCTTCAAAGCCAAGGAGGGCCTTTTAGAATGGCTCGTCATGCCTTTCGGATTGAAAAATGTCACTGCAACCTTCATGAAGTTGATGGATGACATCTTGCGTCCATTCATCAACTCATTTGTGGTGGTATAATTGGATGACATTCGATCTTGTTGAGCAGGAAGGCACTTCACTTTGTCAGAAGTCCTCCAACCAACTGCTTGGCTGCTTATGAGTTGTGTGCGATTTGAGAGAAGTGCACTTTGGCATGACCCAGGGTTCAATATATGGGATACATTATTGATGAAAGGGTGCATGTGGATCAACAAGATCAGAACATCATTGGGATTAACTGACCTACGACCTTCCCTAATAGAGCTTCACGGCTTTACGGGTCTTGCTAATTTCTATCGCAGTTCGTGTTGGGATTCTCATATCACTTGGCCCTTGAGTCAAGTCACCAAGGGAGGAGCGAAAGAAAAATTATGTTGGTCAGAAATCTCAACGAAGGTGTTCGTAGAATTGAAACATCGCATGTTTTGCCCTAGTGCTCACATTACCAGGACTTATGACAACCATTTGAGATCGGGGCCGGTACCAAATCTTTGGTGGGAAATTCTTACTCCAACGAGGGCATCGTTGTGGCATATCATGATGAGACATTGTCAACCATGGATTTGAAAGTATCCACTTATGACAAAGAAATGTGTTCCATTGTGTGGAAGCTTGTTGACAATGGAAGAATTACATTTTGGGGAAGGAGACAATCATCCACACGAGACAGAGCCCTACGGTTTCATATAGACACATGGGAAGTTGCGGAATGATCGCCATCGGAAGTGGTCCACATATACGCAACAATTTTCATTTTAACATCCAAGTAAAGAAGGGTAGCACCAATAATGTTGTTGCCTCATCCTGAGCCAGTGTTGCCTTACACCGTTCTCAACTCTTGTGGGCATAAGACTTCGATTGGCCGCTTCTCTACAAGAGCGATCGAGGAATTGACTACATACAAGGCACTCTTAGAGGGGTATGCAAGTTCCAAATTTTCACCTCCAAGATGCACTATTATATGGGACACCTTTGTGTTCCTTGAAGCGACGTGCAGATGATATGGGAGAGCGCACTATGAGTCGAGTCGCTAGGCATTTTGGGGTCGAAGAAAATAGTGGCGATGCGAAGAAGTATTTCTATTAATTAGAACCTTCGGTAGGATGTTGAGATACAACTGAGATCCTGCAGTTAACGCCATTGCCAAGCCAAATATCAAAGAAGCAAGGACTCCTATACTCCGCTTCACCTACCCTAGCTAGAACCTTGGGAATCACATCTCCATGGATTGCATATTAGACCTTCCTCCACTAAGCATGGAAGCAGTACGTATTGTTTCGTGATGAGTAAAATCAGATTCTCCAGATGGCCATTATGGCATCCTGCGAGAAGAATATCACTTAGCGAAGCCCTTGCTAAACTCTTCTTTGAATGAGTGTGGGTGCGGTTTGGGATCCCAAAGTCTATCATATCGTTAAATAGTGGGTTCCTCGGCCACATTTGGTCCTACAGCCTTTGGTCGATATTTGGACACCAAGCTCACCAAGTCCACAACTTTCCATCCCCCAAATGATTAGCGGTGGAGTCGTCAACGGGATGATTGTACATTCTGCGCATGTATGAATTCAAAGCCTACATACATGGGATCGAGCCTTCCCTATATACAGCACGGTTATAACACAGCTCTCCACGAATCAATAAACCTGACCCCTTCCCGGCGGAGCTTGGGATTCCAGCCACTATGTCCCATTGGCGTTAGCCATGCCATTTACGGCTAAAGTGATTAACTCCATGCTCCAGTCTGAAGGCGACAAAGAAAAAACTTCATAAACACCTCAACATGCGCGGGTTCATGACATACGGACGGAGCCAATGCTATGATACAATGACAACATAATGATCGACATCGGGTGCCACACAAATTCCGAGGTGGGTGAAAAGGTGTGGCTACATTTATAAAAGGAGCACCTCACTAGACCCCTTTGCACCAAGATTTGCCCACTCACGATATAGGTGGTATGCCATCACCAAAATTTGTAAAGGGAACAATGCCTTCGAGCTCAATATTCCACCATTCAGCCAGTACGCACCGGTATTGATGTGGTGCCTCATCCCTAACCCCTCTATTGAAACCTCGGCATTGTAGAAAGACTCACACGAAAGAGTTAAACGGTACATAGACAGGCCACCACAGATTATTATCATGGACATGCAAATCAGAACACTCGGCAAACCAGAAGATCCAATTGTATCGGGTTGTTAAGGCACGGCCAACTCCTGCACCAAGGCAAGTGGTTCACAGGGACCAGTTCAACGAAGAGTTTCCTCATCTCATGGATGAACTCAACGTAATGGGGACCATTGCTTCCTAAGGGGGAAGGAATGATCTGGGTGGATAATGGTGTCCACCCGCCAATTCCATGGGGCCCCACCATTGTCTCTTTCGATTTTTTCACAACTTACTATTTTTAGCGGTTTTTGGGTCTGAACTTCTAGAGCCGTTTTGAATCCCCAAACGAGAGATAGTATGCTGAAGTTACATCCTTAGGAAGTTGAAACACCAATTTACCTAACGAGGCCCATAATTTTGGCGCTTCATCTCCTAGGGTTAGGTTTTTGGGCGTTTAGAGTTCTCCATTGTTTCTCCATAATAAATAGGCCCTCGAGCCTCATTGTAACATAGTTCAAAGTGCCTTAGGTACATACATCTCTTCTCGAGAGATTCACCTCAGCACCCTAGCTATTTTATTTCCACATGATGTTTGTTAAGCATATTTATGATTTGTGATATTAATAAACTAGAGCCTTATTTCTCTTTGTATTTCTATGTTTATAGTTATTTACGTGATACTGTTGCATTCCTGCATATATCCGGATCACTAAGTTTACTATTATAGGTCATTTGTTTGTTATTATTTCGACTTCATTATTAATTGCAAACCCAATGTCCATTGCATATACCACCAAGCTATTTCGTGAGTTTCTAAATATTCCTCCCGCTCTGCGCACAGCCTTGATTACCTTTTGATGCCCCATCATAATTAAGTTTGATAAATCCAGTTGTGGCAGTTGGAGCATTATCTCTTGAGTTTTGCCCGAGGGGGTTTAAATTTCCAAAATGTGTTTACCGGTATTTGAGGTTTTAAATTCATATTAGCTAGTATGCAACATTCTATTCTGTAGTCTTCCGGTCTCATACATCCATTTCTCTACAATATAGTTTCCCGAGATATTTTCAATGATTCCACCGCCATATTTTGGTTTTATCTCTAACTTCTCACAGGGCTATGCAGTGATTTATTTCTTTCGGATACCCCATATTATAAATCTCATCGAAAATCTCATGCTCTATTAAGGACTTCACAATTTTATCCCCCTTTTCTCCATTTAGTGGTGTCTCATTAACTTTGTATTATCTCTGTCTGTTCTTTGGAATATCATTTCATTATTTTTTTGTAGGCTGTCTCTTCCATTTCATAGGTATTTAGTAGATGTTCTATGGATTCTTCTTGTCTATTACATGCCATAGCAGGCAAATTAGAGGCCATACATTCCTTTTACTGCATGCGATCTGGGTAAGGATCTCGCGATGACTTAGTAGCCAGGAGTATTTCCACTTTTAGCCAATGTTTGAGTGACCAATTTTTTTCTCCATATATGTACTACTATATTGTGAATGCGCTGTGATTTATTTGTGTATCCATCTATATGATAACACTTGCTTTTTCTTGATAGCCACACACGAGTATATCTTCCCTTGTGTTTGCAACAAATTTTATGGTTTTCGGTTCCTTTTCTAGATTATTCCAGTGCTGTCTCTGGGCTTAAATATTCATAAATGTCTTTGTTCTTTCCATTTTTCTCCATTGGCTATCATTTACTCGCACGATAATTATTTATCGTTCTCCTGTTTTGTATGTTTGTGAATAGGAAAATTTCCCTGGATCCAAGTCAGATGCAATAGTTTTTCTACATTGCCACGAATCCTCCCAAGCAGAGCATTCCTTCCTTCCAGGCTGTTTGTGTTGTCGGAGTAAATCTTTGCTAATGGATACTAATTCTAGATGTGGACCCCTTTCGGGGCAATGTCTACTTTCATTTTTACCTACTAATGTCTTGGGCATGTCATATTTTTCTCTCAAAATCGATTTCCCGGGAATCTTGTCCTCCTTGCAACCATCTCCACCATAAATTTTCTCCCATAACTTTGATTTAACACATGGACTCTACTGAAGCCCAAACCTCTTCTTGTTTTCAATTGTGAGCTTTTCCCATGAGAGGCGCCCATTTTACGAAGCTTCTTGGGCCCCTTGCCCCAGGAAGGAAATTTTAAAAATATCTTCACCATATTATTACATATTTATATTTGGTGCAACTCTCCCGGATAATTGATAAATGGTATTTATTGAAGAACATATTTTAGAAATGTTACTCGACTTGGAGGCGTTCAATGCTCAAAATGCCCAATTTTGTAATCTTTTAAGTACGATTGTGGAGGTCCTTCCATCACGAGACTCTTAGTGAAGTTGGGTTTAGTGGGAAACCCCAGTATTTCATGAGGAAAGTACCAGTGCCAGCTTAGCGTCAGGCTATGAATCTCGAAAACTATTTGGCCTCATTGATATTGAAAAAATAGAAATTTGATTTATCATTCGTAACCAGAGTTCGATGCTTCCATGAAGATTTTCATAATATTTAATATGGATTTACCTCTCTAAAGATGCGACAAAACAACAAGATGTATTAATATTTGTTCATGAGAATCTATCTTTGGTCCCAGAGAGGTTCATTCCTTTTAATTTTCCTCTTGATAAACTTGAGCTTTTATTAACCTACCAAGTCCCTCGGTGCTAAAATAAACAAAAAAGACAAAGAGAAGTCTCCTTGACGGAGGCCCTCTGGATGTATTAAACGGCCAGGTTGGGACTCCATTCGGGAGAATCGAGAAATTTGGGGATGAAATGAATGTAAGTAACCATTGTATCATCTATTCTCAAAACCAAAAGCTTTGAGAACAACTATCAAGTAAGGCCAACTTATTTGATGTTATGCTTTAAGAGAGGTCAGGTTTCAATTAACATACCTTTTACTTTAAGCATACGCCAAGAGTGAATTATGTGAATGATGAAAATCACCATCTTAAATTTGGCTCCCCTTCGCAAAGTTTGTTTGTTAGAAGATATCGGCCCCGGGAGGGTGGCTTTGATATTACCATGATCATAGACAAGATATTATAGATTTTTGTGCACAAAGCTATTGATACGAGGCTTTGTCCCAGAAGTATCCATTGTTCTGCAATTTAGGATGAGAGATATGAAAGTAGAATTGAGTGGATGCGTTTAGAGCCTCCTTGATTCCTCTACCAATTTCCAAATGTCATGACCCATGAAGTTCAGGTCAGCTTTAAAGAATTATGCTATAAAATCCAATCTGACCAGGAGCCTTATTTTTAGGCATGTTCTTAACCACTTCTTCCACCTCTTCCATGGTGATTTCTCGCATTAGGGAAAGGTTCGATCTCTACTAACAATAGAAGGAATGTTGCTAGTTATTTTATCTATTGGTGCATCGATTATGATCTAGTTCTTAAGAATATCTTTGAAATGGTCTACTAGCCAAGTTTTCCATATCTTCATGTTGAAGCACTTGATTAGCATTTTGGTCTTTCAATGAGATGTTATCTTGTCTATTGATCAATGTTTTATGGAAAAAGTTTGTGTTCTTCTCCCTTCCTTCAATATTCCCCAATGATTTTTGCTTCCATAACATTTCTTCTTGCTTCCTTCGTTCTTCCGAGTTGACTGGAATATTTCCTTCCTTAGGGCTGAGCCTTCGTTCTTCCATTTAAAATCATATTGTTGAACATTCTTCATATTTCCTTTCGATTCTTTCCTTGTCTGTTGAATGCTAAACTCTGTTTTATTCCATTTTTTTATTTAATCTTAAGTTTTTTCAACCTAAGTTGGAAGGAATGCATTCTATTCCTTCCTTCAATGCGGATTATTTTCCCATCGGTGTTTTGCTTTGTCCAAATGTAGGGTCTCTTAACCCTGTAGTTCGAATCGAATGGCTTGTTCTTTGGACCTTCTTTGATTTATATTTCTATGCTTATTGGCAGGTGGTCAAATCCTAAAGTTGGGAGGATCGCTACTTCATGGTAAACATCTAAACACTAGAGCTTCAGAGCCAGAAATCTGTCCCAATCTGGATGCTATCCAGTGCATTTAACTTTCATCTATTGTTCCAAGTGAATTTTCCATTAAGCGTGGTATGTCTACAAGTTGGAAGTGCAGCCAGAGTAAGTCCGTAATAGTTCATCTTAGGGTCTTCTCTCCTTATTCTACCATTTTTTCGGTGAGGTTTAATATCATATTAAAATCTCCTCCTAGTAACTTAGAATTTCTTTCCCTCATGCATGTGTCAGAGTCTGAGTACTTTGTAAAAATACCTCTCTTTCTCCTGGAATTGGGGCAAGTAAGCAGAGTTGAAATGAGTAACTTTCCCTTTGTTCCTGTTGTCTAAAACAACTTTGTTAATATGCGAGAAGACCTATCCATCCTTCTTTGTTATCTCGGTGGGTTCAGGAAGAATAGCTATACTCCCTGTCATTGCCTCTTGAATCAATACCAGTATCTAAAATGGGGTTTTAAAAGAATGAAGTATAGTCTCTAGTTTATGGCTTGAAACTTTAGTTTTCTTGGAGCATCGATACTTGTGGTTTTGTTTGAGTCTTTCCTTTAGATATCGATGCTTGCCTTTACTATTAAGGCCTCTAATATTCCTAGGAGATTAGCACCATTGGTTAAATTTTGGTATTTGTTGGAATGCCATTGTTAATGGTATTATATTTCCAGGTTTTAACTATTTCATGGGCATCATTTGTATTGAATCATACATTGTCCTTCTTTCTTTTTTCTTACTTCCTTTTTGCTATTGAGTAGGTCCTTTTGATGAAATGGTTTTGAGGTACTTACTTCTTTTTTAGCTTGTTTAATCGAGATAATGTTAAACGTTTCTTTGTATAGTTTCATCTTGCTCTTAAAGAGACCGATTCTCGTCAAGATTCTCCATTCATGCAATAGGTGTAGACCGTTCACCGACACTTAAATCTTCTTTGTGTTGTTCAAATGTCCATTGGCATACGTGCAATTACTTTGCTAATGTCTTCTACTTGATCTGGGTTCTTCTGGTGCTTTTCTGCACCTATCAGTTATCTGCATTCCTTGCCCTTGACACGGGATTTCTTCCTTCGCATGCGAGAAGTTTCTCCCCTCTTCTGTAGGATTTCTCACTTAGGATTTATGTAGTGCTCTTCTTGTGCAGGTGAAGCATTCTTTCCTTTGTTTGTAGCATTTGTTATTCCTCTTCTTGTTTGTAACTGTTATAAAACTTCCTCTTTCTCTCTGTGATGGATTCTTATTTTGGCGTGGATTCTTTGCTCTTGAATATTTAATGGACAAGTTTTATAAAGGTAGCCATACTCATGACATCTTCGACATCTAAATAGGATGTGTTTGTAATCGAGGCTAACTTTGCCAAATCTTTCCTTCATATTCCGGTCAGTAAGGTCTGGAAGTGATTATGAGATATTGATGTACACATAGATTCAAGCTAAAGAGTATAGCGACCACGACGCGTTGTTTACCGCTATTTTCACAAGCTTCCTAGAGATTTTCCAATACCCTCTAGAATATTTAGGTCCAAAAAATCCAATTGGAAGAGCGAAGAGTCACACCCATCTTTGGCCCATTTTGCCAAAAGTTGTTCTTGGTCTCGATTGTAACACTCTTCCCATTTGTCTCGAGAAAGAGGCTGCATTATTATAAAAGTAGTAATTCCACCTTTAAAAATCCTTTCTTCCATCTAAAAATATTGGTAAATATTAAAATAAAGTATCCTCTTGGCCCAAATTTCGAGTCTGTGTATGTCCTTTGAGGCGCCATTTCTATCCATTTCAATAAGTATTTTTATGTTGGCGAATTCCTATAAATTTACATATAAAGGCACATGATCCTTCATGCAACTCTTGTACTCGTCGAGTTTTTTAACAAGAATTATAAATCTTAGTTTCTTCGCTACCCGTGGTAGACATTGACCTCTTGTCTTAGCTTGCCATTCTTCCGCAACACAGGACCTACGTTCTGCCGGAGGGCCTCCGTGGGGGTTTAGGCTGTTTGCTTGTCTATTCCCCCTGTAGTGATATTCGTGGGAGGGGGTACCCAGGCAAACACTTGATAGATGCACGAGGCACTTAGCATAGGTTGTACGCCTCCACATTTTCTGTTGCTACGATACGATTCCTAGAAACCCCTAGATTCTGCCAGTTTCTTCAGAGCTCTTCCCATCACATCAAAATAGGTGCAATTTTAGAGTTATTTTTATTTTATTTTCACGGAGCTAAAATGTTTACATTATATGATGTTACATTAAATTACACATATCTACCATATTTTATTTTTATTTATTGATAAAAATTAAGTAATTTTATTAAAAAATATTATTTTATATTTTAAAATAAAAAATATTTATTTTAAAATATTATATTTAAATCTATCAACATTAAATTAACTATTTTACTTTAATTATTTCATCTTTTTTCACAAAGAAAAATTCCACTTCATATTGTGAACCGATTCCACTTAGCTTTCAATGAAATCAATGTTAAATTTATATTTATTTATACATAATAATTATATATATTTTTAATTAGAGTTGACATTAACATTAAATTAAATTTATTAAATATTAACATTTGTAAAATCACTTCATATTGAAATGTAAAATATCTTATATAATTATATAATATGTCCTTTAAAATTTGATTATCCATATATCTTATTTTTTATATCATCATACCTCACGATGCTAAAATATTTATTTAATACACACTTTATTCATTTCCATTCAAAATATTGGATTTTGCAGGATATCGATTGATCCACTTAAAGTTGATCACTTGTTTGTAGTTGATTGAAATATATTACTTAAAATGATTCAAGTTGTGATTTGGAGATAGATGTGACAAAATAGAAAATCGAAATAATAAATTTTATAATCATGATAGGAATAACGTGTATGATTTTATAATGATGATAAGAATAACTTGTATGTGTACATACAAGATAGATTATATTGATTAATACATTTTTTCTAAATTTTCCTTGTTTTACTTTTATCATATTTTTGGCCAAGTAGGTAATTACCAAAATATATAGCAAGTTAGGGAAAAAGCTTCGATAATCAGAAGTGGAAAGACACATGATATTAGAAGACCTTTAAGATCAAGATGCAAGTAACAACCATTATGGATCAAAGGAATTCACCTAGGTAGGATGCTCCAATCTAGAGCCTGATGATGGAGGAGGCTTGAAATCACAATGAATTTGCTTCTCCATATGGGCTAGTCTCCCTTCTAGGCAGTTTAGTTTCTCCAGTAAGAACCAATGTGTTGGACAAACGATCAATCATATGGCACTAATTACTTTGAATATCATACATAAAATCAATAATTTCATTCCTTTGATCATGTTGTTCTTTGTTGAGTTGCTCCACAAGTCGAGTGATGTGTCTTAACTAACTACCAGGGTTGTCTTAAGAGGGGTGTATATCCTTCGTGCTAAGTGTTTGGGCTGGGTTGGGTTCTAAGGTATAAGTTTCCCAATAGATACCTTCCCGACTAACCCCTCTCTCTAATTCCCATTATTTTTTTTCCTCGTTGGCGAGGCATCGAAATTTGAGATGCACAACAATACACCCTGCAAGTAGAACGACTACAGCTGCACTATTAGACTTCAATAAAACTAACCAAGCTACCTACATGGCCCAACCATAATAAGCTCTCACTCAGACAAGGGCCCAGGGAAAATTCCAGCAAACTCAGAGGTTGGGTGTTCCCACGCCACCACCAAAAACACACACAATCCTCTATCAAATAGTCTACCCTCTGAGGCCTCCCCAGTACAAGGACAATCTTATGCAGCCAAACCCACCTATATGTACAAGACCACCCAAAACTAGGCTTGACCCCAGAACTTGAAAATAAACCAAGGACTAACCCAAAAACCAATAAACCTCTAGTATTCCCATATGGAAAGTGAAAGAGCTTACGTCAGTTCTCATTTAAATACAAGGCCAAGATTGGAGAACCATGGTTGTTTCTAGTCCCCACAAAATCTCGCTCAGAACCATCAATGATGGTACCTACATAAATATTTCGACCTGACAAGGAATAAGGCAACCACATACCTCTCCGACTGAACCATGTGAACCACAAACATAAAATCAAAACCCCAATCCCCCACTCCAGAGTTAGAGTGATGACACCACCAGAACTTACATAAAGAGACACAAAACACTCCGATATACAGATTAAAACTTTAAACCATGGTGATTACATGTTAATACCAATTAAAAAACCATTTTTACATGCCTTCCTCTAATCCAAAAGACCTAATAACACATCTAGTTGAAACTCCAAGATGTAGATAACCCCCAAGAGTGTTGTATTCCCTGCCACCTAGTGTTGTAAAGCCACCAGGCATATTCTTATTCAAGGGTCCCATGTACGCATTGATTGGGAAAGTCTATATTCATCCCAAACAAACATCGTTCCATGGCTTGGACACCACAAAACCAGCCTCAAACTGCTAGAGCAAGCATTCTTTGCTAATTTAATTCTCTTCCCATCTAGAACGAACCTAACTCACACTCTATTTTGGTCATTACCAAAAACGGAACGGACCCGCAAAGCTAGTAATATTGTCGTCATGCTTGAATCAATGCCATTGCTACCACACCCATCGTCCCACTGCATGTATCAAACTCTCGCATTGAATTAGATTTTTTTTGTATGAAACCACATGGTTGGGGTGTGCTACACCACCCCTTAATTTTCAAGGAGTTTGGTGAGGTGTTGTGCACCTTCCTTAGCCCCACATTACGTCGATTCGTCATCACATTGGGGATACATAAACTGTAAAATTATTAAAAGCATGTAATTTAATTTATTTGGTTTTATTAATTTAATAATATATAATTATGATACATTTATTCAAAATATTTAAGTGTGTTAATTTAATAATCATTAAGTATAAAATTTGGTGGTAAAAGTAAGGAATTTTTTAATTTTTGATACTAACAAACTTGGTGACTATTAAACGTAAAGCTATTAAGGATGTGAGGTGGTGGTCAAATATATAATTGTATTAAGAGAAATTATATTGAAAAATATGTGGATTTGAGGTAGTGGTCATTAAGAGAAATTATATTAAACAATTTTGTGGTTTGTGCACATATTTTTTTTTAATCTCACTAGGAACCATTAGATTTCTAGGGTTTGTTTCCATAAGTTGGTAAAGATTAAATTATACATTGAGTGGCTTTGATTTGATGGTTAAGAACCTGTGTTATCTTTTTTCATGAAAGATCAAGGTTCAAAAAGTATAGTGCGTACACCTTTTTGTTCTAGGTTGGTAACTAAAGTGCTTGGGAGTAAAATTTCTTCAACTAAAATTTAAAAAATTACGTAATTAAAGATTCGTCATTTTCTCGTAATATTGATATTCATTCATTCAAATTATAATTATGAGTAATTGTGTTATTTATTTATATAATTTTTAAAATTATTAATTAAAATATGTGTTTATAGATAAAATTTCAAATTTTTTAATAGTTATAATTAAAATTAAATTATAATTATAATTTAAATATTTATTATTGAAATATAATGATAATTATGATTAATATTTATTAATATTAAATATAGTTTACTGGACCTTAAAAAGATAAGAAATTATTAGGATTTTTTAAGAATTTTATTTTTATGTTTGACAAAGAATTAAGAGAAATTTTAAGATCACTATAATTTAGTTGAGTTAAAATGTTAAAAAGATTGGTAACGTGACTAATTCTTTAAAATTAAAATTTAATTTGAGTATATGATAAGCAATTTAAGAGAAAATGTTTCTCATTTTCAACTTTCTTATTATTATTAATGAGATAAACTCTTTCCTTTAATGATATTTTGGAAATTAAACAACTCCTAATTGACTCTAAAACTCATAAATATTTATCTAGTTTCTCTACATTAATTACATTAATCTAAAAGAAAAAAATCTACCCTATATACCATCTATATAAAACCATCCTAGATCCATCTTAACTTTTGATCTATCAAGCGCCAAGAGGGATCAAATCTCTTGAGGTGCAAAACTCTTTTTTGAGTGAAAAACTTGAGGAAATGTTTGCAGCTCGAGAGGTTTGATCCCTCTCGGCGCTTGATATATCCAAAGTTAAGATGGATCTAGGTTGGTTTCAGTCGTGTGCGACTAAGGAAAATATATCAAAGATATGATTAATTTTATCAATAATATGTAAATATCTCTAATATTAATATAATCATTTTAAATATGCTAAATATTTGAGATTAACCTGGTCATTTTAATTTTAAGTTTTCTTAGTTACCTAAGTCTTTTGAGATGATAAATATTGTTAATAAATTTAATTATGAAAAATGATGAAATACAAATTTTGAATGCAAAGTGGCAATAATAGTTTTGAATGATAGAAAATGTGAATAATAAGAATGTAGTCAATTACAAGTAGTCTTCATTGTGATCAAATCTCAAACTATTTTCTTCTACTATTCTCATTTTCACTTTGTTAGTTTTGTCATATTTTTATATCGATTATATGAAAGAGATGGTTGAAATCGCAAACCATTTAAATATTTAGCTCGAGCTACTGTAGTAAACATCATAAATTGTATATTTTGCTCTCCAATATTAATAGGTTGAATTACTATAACACAAAAATCAATATACATTGTCAATAATGTTTTGTGCTTAAATTGAAATCAATGCACACTGTTAATCCAATCACTTTAAAATTAATGTACCATCATACATCGAATTACATCAAATCAAAAATAAAATTATACATTGAAATCAATACATTTAATGCAAGAAATCAAATAAGATTAGAAAGCAAATTCTACACTGAAATCAATGCATCTAATGCAAGCAATCAAATAGGATTATAAATCAGCATATACACTCAAATAAATGCATCTAGTGCAAGTAAGAAAACATGATTAGAAACCAACATCTACACCGCAATTAATGCATTTAGTGCAAGTCATCAAATAGGATTAGAAATCACCATCTACACTGAAATAAATGCATTTAGTGCAAGCAATCAATTAGGATTAGAAATCATCTACACTAAATCAACGCATCTAGTGAAATCAATCAAATATAATTACACATCAACATCTACATCGAAATCAATGCATCTAGTGCAAGTGCAACAACCCTGGTAAAAATTCATGTAAAAATATATAAGACTGCGGTGATGAGACACGTATTCCAAGCTAAATGTTGGGAAAAACATCCTAGTGGGTGTTCACTTCAGTTAATTATGGTTAAGGAAATTGGAAAAGACAATGGATAAGGCTTTGGAAAGGGAGATACATTTATTGGCATTTTATTTATGAAAATAATGGAAATTAGGAGAAACGGAAGGTCAAAGGTCACAGGTTGCATGTGAGGAGGAAAATGAAGGAAAATAATGGAAAATGTAGAAAATAGATGTCTCATTAATAAAAATGATTCTGAGGATTAGTGGGTAAGCTTTTGGTTAGTGCACTTTTAGATATCTCTCATTATTCTCTCTCTCTCATACTCTTAGATACTTAGAGTTTTCTTGGAGCACTCTTGGAGAGTGTGTCATAATTGGTGATTTTGATCAAGAAGGCAAAGGACAAGCATGAAAGTGCAAGAGGACATCGGGATCATATACTACAACGAGTTTTTATTGCAGGTACTAAGTTGCGTGTATGTATTCCTCACTAGTTTTGGCGTGCATGGTGTATACATGTGGTTTCTTGGTTATGATCTGTCATTGGCATGGAGGATTTCCTTGATTGACAATGGATTTTCCTAGCCTTGCCATTTCCTAGATAGCCATGGTGTTGTGGGTTAATTTTCATCACTTGTTCTATGGTTGGTTCTCATGTTCCTTTAGATGTGGGTTGAGTTATTAGTTCCTGAAAGCCTTGGTTGGACAAACACTCTAGAAGCCCACCGGACAACTATGGGTTGAGTTACTTTTCCTGGAAGCCTTGGTTGGAAAAATGCTCTAGAAGCCTTAGGTGGGTTGAGTTACTAGTCCTGGAAGCCTTGGTTGGAACAAATACTCTAGATCCCTAGAACAGATTGGGTAGACACCAATCCATGATCATTGTGATGTTCGACCGTGAGGTGGAATCAGTGGTTGAGGTTTGAGGTGGTTTGTCCTGTGGAACCCTTGGATTGGTTTTGATTGATGTGTTTGATGAGATCCCACATTCATGCTTGGCGTATGGCATAAGGGTGATTGGTTAAATAGGGATTTGGCTTAACCAATCTATGGTGGGGTGGAACATGGAAGCCCCATCTCTGGTTGGTTTCTACATTGATTAATGAATAGATCATTCATTTGGTATTTGATGTATAAATGTACTGGTTTATATGTGGGTTCTATTGCTATTGTATCCACTATATTTATGTTGTTATTATGTTGATTATAATCATGTATTTTGATAGTAGTGATATATGGTTCTCTCGATGTTTTTACTTGTAAATGAATGTGAAATATATCTATGGTAAAATGCTTCTTAACGATTCTTAGATAAGTATGAGACCCCTATGCTCATATTTGTTGTTTACACCTATAGTTTCAATGTTTGTGATGTTTTTGAAAAAATTCCTGTCATGGCTAGGAGGGGTCCAAATGAGTTCTTGTTGATGTGATTGCTTCTGTATCATTGTCCTATTGTTATTTATCATCTCTGGACTTTTCATGAAGTTCTGGGCATAGCATTGGGTTCTGGGCCTAAAAAGGTGGCTCAAATCCCGGGGACACTGGCACAAAACTGAGGAATTGAGTCCCTAGATGTTGGCATGCCATGTTATGGTTGCAAATATAGCATCCTGGATGATCGCTTGTAATCCTGTTCCTGCATCTATGGCTCAAATAGGTCAAAAGGTTAGTGTAACCTAGGCATAAGAAACCTGAATGGTTGGGTTACCTCCTGGGGTTGTTGTTGTTGTTGTACAACGTCTGTATGTTGTGTTTATGTCAGTTCCACTTCCTTAAGGTCATCTAGGAGGTTGAATCTCATTATAGTAGCCTATCGTCACATGATTGTCTCAATTTTTTGGTTACTTGGGTAGATGTGGGAGGAGGGTAATATACAGTGGTATGAGAGCATGGTTGTGCTCTCCTTAGGTGGTGAGTGTTGATCATGCATTCATGTCAATTGCATATGTGCTCATCATGATTATGTTATATGTGCTTGTTTTGTATGCATGGTGGTGGTCATTGTTGCAGTTGTGTCATCATGTGAAACTTCATGGTGATTGGATGTGGTCGCCATGAGTATAAGTCAGTTGTATATGCATTTTTTATGCATGCCAGTGTCGATATGTTGTTATGCATGCGTTTTCATGGTTAAGGTTGTTGTACATGAGGTAATTGTATGCATTTTAGGTCATCATGATGTTTTTGGTATGTTATGATGCTAATGAGTTGGTTGAGATAAATCAGGAGATGCAGACCATCAAAGTGAAGTTGCAACATTGGACCTCGAGGCAAGAGAATGTCATCATACAGGTTTGGATGTTGGGCATGTAGGTATGTGCTTAATCATTTTTATAAGAATTAGGGTTACTTGTATACATATTTGTCATTATTGTTGTTGCGGTTACATGCATGGTAGATGCTAGTGAATCAGTGTGGTCATATGCATATGTGTCGAATGGTCATGAATGATAGTAGTGTGTTGTTATACGCATTGTTGTTGTTGTTTTATGTTAGTTAACATGATGATTATGTTATATGTTGTTGATGAGTATGTTATATGTTAACTTGTTGTTGTTATATGATTAGTTAACTTGATTATCAGGGTTATTTCATTAAGATCTTGATGTTATATGTAGCATGCTAATTTGGTTTGGCCTAGGCAAATGGTTATGGTTATGAAATTCAAGTATGAGTCGACATATTTGTGTTATTATGTTGTACTAATCTAGACTAACTATGCAGATGTGATTGTTATGCATGAATGAAAAATATGAGTTTATAACGTGAACTTGTTAGATAGTTATTGTTATGGATATCATGAACTTATTTATGTTTGAATTGATATGTTGAGAAGTTATATTTTTCTAATCTATATTGATTGCGTTATATACAGTCTCCCCCCCAAGATGCATTAAGGTATGATTTTTCTTATGTCATTTATTTGGTGTTTAAATGTTAAATGATTATGTCATCAATTTGGTGTTTGAGTGTTTGGTGTCTATTATGTCATATATATGTTGTTTGAATGTTTGATTAATTGCATGATAGGAGCATGTGTTTATATTATTGCATGAAGAAATGATCTTATTTTGAGATGGCCGTACTAACACACATGTGTTGAGATAGTTGATATGTACTTGAGTGCAAGTAGGTGATGGTTGTAGTATTATGATCTTGACTATTAGTTAATTATGACATGGTTGTTAGTATTCGCAGAGGGTGATTTTAGTTAATAGATATGATGTATTGATATTTGAAACATGTGATTGAGATGTGTGAAAATTTTCAGGGAAACATTCTTGGAATTAACATGACAAGGCAATAGTTTATGTGTTTATATTACCAACAACAGGGTGATGTGATAGCATATAGTAAGACTCAATTGCAACAAGGTAAATGGTAAAAGAAAGGAATTGTGAAAGAATTCCTTTGGCTATGTCTGGAAATCCTAATTCCAAACGAATGAGTGCTTTGCATACAAGAAGTCTTATTAAACCTAATATTGTTGAAAATTATGTGGATATGTGTTATATTCCTGAACATGTATTTGATAGGTATAACAATTAATTCTAGTTATCGTTGGATCTGTCAAGAGAATTGGAGTCCCTTGATAGATGGAATGGGAGTGTTCAGTTACAAAGCATCATGCTTGGCATAACAAGGTAAGGTAACTGGTGTATTGTATATTTATGTATACACTGATAGTTATGTGTTTATGAAAGTATGATGTAGGGGATTGCATGGCAAGAGACTGCCATGAGATCTTGGAGAAGGCTCATATGAGCTTTCCTTTGGAAGTATTGGGAAACCATGGGGATTGAGTCATGGTATTTGTTGCTAGTTTTTTGCTTTTTGTATTTTTTTATTTGTTTGCACTTGATTTGCGGTCCTAATTGTGTCTAGTGCATGATCACACCACTTTTGTTGTGGTGTCATATTGTTATTGGTTTTCATTGTTTTCTTCTTCATCGATTTTGGTTCTTTTGACCTTTTATGTTTTGAGTCTTGGGAATTGGTTGGGAAAGAGGAAATTTGATGGATTTTGGGGAGAGATTTGTGGTACCCAACATGTAATGAAAGACTTGGATGAAGCCTGGTGCATGTATAAGGGAAAACGACGGTAAGAATATGGTAGCTAGTTGGATTGGTTGGGTCCATTTAGGTAAATAGATGGTGGCATAGAAGTCACAAGAAAGGTAAAAAAAAAAGGGAAAGTAAATGGATATGAGGCATTAGATGCCTTGGCTATGTTGGGAAAGTTTGTTCTCGATGTTGTGCATGTTATGCATGAATAAAGGAATTTCTCTTAACATAGACCTTATGATATATAGAAATTATTTTGTGCTCATGATTATGTTGATGTTTATATATGTATACATTTATGTATGTATGTCATGTTTGATCGGGTTGTCATGGATCATGATTGTTTAATGCTAATGCTTATATGTATATATGTGTGTATGTATGTCATTGTCTGATAGGATCATGATTGTCTAATATTATTGTTTATATGTAGATATGTATGTCGATGTTTGAAAATATCATGATTGTTTGTGATCATGATTATATATATATGTAACTGTATGACAGGGTTTTCAAGGATCATTCTTATGGAGGAATGATTTCTTACGCAGATGAATGGCATGAAGAGGTTCATGGTCTTATGAGGAATCAAGTGGGAAGAGTGGCCTTGACATATCTATGGGGTCAGTATGATGTGGACATGAATCTATATTATATGCTTGTACTATGCCTATTTTTATGTTATGGATAGGTAATGCTGAGGGATACATCAATGAAGTGAAGGTACTATTATTTGCAGCATGCTAAGATAAGCATGGATAGTGGAAAGGCACTAGAAGAAAGGTTGCTTGTGGGGTTAGTGTATGTTTTTTTATGTGCAATGCTATTGTTGTGTAATGTTGCATTGGTAATATTGTGTACATATGGTGTTGCATGCATGTTGTATATATGGTGTTGTGTATATTGTGTATGCATTGCTAGGTATATATGGTTCTATGTACATGTTGGATATGTGGTGTTGTGTGCATGTTGTACATGTGGTTTTGTGTGCAGGTGGTGTCATGTACATGTCATGCATGTGGCGCTATGTACATGTGGTGGCGTGTACATGTCATGCATATGGTGCTGTGTACATGTGGTGCAGGTGGTGCCATGTACATATGATATTGTGCACACATTGTGCAAGTAGTGTTGTGTATATGTGGTACTGTGTACATGTTGTGCATATGGTACTGGTATACATGTGGTATCGTGTTCATGTCGTACATGTTGTGTTGAGGACATGTAGTGCTATGTATGTGCATGGTGTAGTCATGGTATCGTGACATGTGTATTTGTTGTTTTGTACTCTTTATATGTATATGTATTTTATTGTATTGTACACTGGGTGTAGGTTTATGTGTTTTGCGCCATATGTAAGTGTATGTTTTGAGTTGTATTATACACTAAATGTATGTGTATGTACATGTATTGTGTTATACACTGGGTATAGGTGTATGTATTGTATTGTGTTGTACATCGGGTGTGGGTGTATGTATTGTGTGATGCTGTATGCATTGTGTGGATGTACTTTTTGTACACTATGTGTATGTGTATGTGATTTAAGAGAAGAAAAGGCATTGGGTTCTTGTTGGGTGTGGCAACTGATCCAATATGGGTACAAAAGAAAAAAGGCAGACGTAAGGTCCGATGAAGGATAAGTATTGATATTTTATTTCAGTGTTATTATGCATGTGATCTACAATTCTATCTTATGATGGGTGCATGTGATTCCTGTTTTTGAAATATTATGGTTATGTTTTGAGCTAACCAGATGTAATATGTTTAAAAATTATGATTTGATCAAAAAAATAGTTTGAATTGTGTTACAGGAAGTAAACATAAGTGAAAGTGTACCTTATTGACGAGCTACCAATGAGGTATGATTTGAATTTATTTTGGATCTAATGGAAAATTATGTGCTTGGTGCAGGAAAGCATGAAATTCCCGGTTGGGTGGTTGAAATTGATTGCAAGCATTAGCAACACCAACAAAAGGAATTGAAATAGGCATCAGTATGTTGATAAAGCACTTCAGGAGCAGGGCCATGGTGGGACACCAACACCCAATAATGTCCATTGATTTCCATCAGCATGTTATGACCTGCATGATGGTTTTGAGGCACGTATATTCCTTGGTTGTTTAACCTTCCCATGCGAGGAATAATTGCCAGGGGATGGGCTGCATTGGGATGGCTGTGCCAGTGGAACTTGAAAGGTGTGTGACTGCATGGAAGGGGGTGAACAGATTCCCTGAGGGATTGTGTAGCAAAGAAGGGAAGGTCGAGGATGGATTTTTTTTTTTGGTCATTAGCATTTCTAGATGGAATCAAATGCACATTGGGAGTGTTCCCTAGAAAAATGAGCTGGTAAATGTTCACTAACAGGACGAGTGGTACAGGATTGTAGCGTTGGACATTGGATGCAGCTTTGAATTTGACATTGGGTTTTGGACTTCGTGGGAAGGAGGTCAATCTTGGTACTACTTTTGAGGGTGGAGGTGTGAGCCTTTGGATTCCCTTGTTGATTGATATAGAAATTGTATCCTCTATTTGTTGGATGAGAAAATGTGCATATGTGTACAAGTGTGTATTATTTTAAATATTGTATCGAGCTAGATTTATAAAGCTCCATAGGGAATATGGTTATTTGTTGGTTGAAGAAAATGTGCTTAAGTATATGTGGTTGTAATTGTAAATACCGTAATGAGCCACATTATAAAGCTCCAATAAACGATATGATTGTAATTTTTTAGTAGATGGTCATTGTAAATATTGTAAAAAGCTATATTATAAAGCTCCACGGGAAGTATGTTTTGTTTTCAGTGGTCTTGTTGGTTATGGGCGTCATTGAACATCGAGGGTTCTGTAACATCCCTGATAAAAATTCAGGTAAAAATATATAAGACCATGGTGATGGGAAACATATTCCAATTTGAATGTTGGGAAAAACATCGTAGTAGGTGTTCACTTCAGTTTATTATGGCTAAGGAAATTGGAAAAGGAATTTCCTAAGGCTTTGGAAAGGCATGAGACATTTATTGGAATTTTATTTATGAAAATAATGGAAATTAGGAGGAAAGGAAGGTGAAAGGTCACAGGTTGAATGTGAGGGTGAAAATGAAGGAAAATAATGGAAAATGAATAAAATAGAGGCCTCATTAATAAAAATGCTTTTGAGGATCAGTGGGTAAGATTTTGGTTAGTGGAGTTTTTGAGTTAACTCATTATTATCTCTCTCTCATAATCTTGAATACATAGAGTTTCCTTGAAGCACTCTTGGAGAGTGTGACATACTTGGTGATTTGGAGAAATAAGGGAATGGAAGAGCAGGAAAGCGCAAGAGAACATCGAGATCAACTACTAAAAAGGGTTTCGAATGTAGGTATTGATTTGCATGTATGTTTTCTTCACTAGTTTTGGAATGCATGGTGTATGCATGTGGTTTCTTGGTTATGATATGTCATTGGCATGGAGGATTTCCTAAATTGATACTGTATTTTCCTAGCCTTGCCATTTCCTAGATAGCCATGGTGTTGTGGGTTCATTTTCATCGCCTTTTTTTTTTCTGGTTGGCTCTCCTGTTCCTTTAGATGTGGTTTGAGTTATTAGTTCCTAAAAGCATTGGTTGAAATAATGCTCTGAAAGCCCGACGGACAACTGTGGGTTGAGTTACTAGTCCTGGAAGCCTTGGTTGGACAAACACTCTGGAAGCCCTAGCTAGGTTGAGTTATGAGTACTGGAAACCCTGGTTGGACAAATGCTCTGTAAGCCTTGTAATAGTTGGGGTTGAGTTACTAGTCCTGGAAGCCCTGGTTGGAACAAACACTCTAGAGCCTTGGAATAGCTTGGGTAGAGACAAATACATGATGGTTGTGATGTCCGAACGTGAGGTGGAATCACTAGTTGAGGGTTGACGTGATTGAACTCTGGAAGCCCTAGATTGGTTTTGATTGATGTGTTTGATGAGATCCCACATTCATGCTTGGAATATGGCATAGGGGTGATTGGTTGAAGAGGGATTTGGCTCAACCAATCTATGGTCAGGTGGAACATGGAAGTCCCATCTCTAGTTGGTTTCTACATTGATTAATGAAGAGTTCATTCTTTTGTTATTTGATGTGTAAATGTATTGGTTTATATGTGGGTTCTATTTTATCGTATACACTATATTTCTATTATTATTATGTTGGTTATAAGCATGTATTTTGATAGTAGTGATATATGTATCTCTCCGTGTTTTTACTTGTAAATTAATGCGCAATGTATATATGGTCAAATAGATGGTATTGCAGGTAATGTTGTAAGGGAGCAATGCTTCTTAGCGATTCTGAGATGGCTATGATACCCCTATGCTCAGATCAGTTGTTTACACCTGTAGTTTTAATGTTTGTGAAATGTTTGACAAAATGCATGTCATGGCTAGGAGGGGTACACATGATTTCTTGTTGATGTGATTGCTTATGTATCATTATCTTGTTGTTATTTATCATCTCTGAACTTTTCATGAAGTTTTGGGTAGAGCACTGGGTTCTGGGCCTAAAAAGGAGGCTCAAATCCTGTGGGCATTGACACAAAACTAAGGAATTGAGTCCCAGGACACTAGAATGCAGTGTTATGCCTATATCTATAGCCTCCTGGACATTGTCTTACAAGCCTGTTCTTGCGTCTATGGCTCAAATATGGTCAAAAGGTCACTGTAACACAGGGGTAAGAGGCCTAAATTGTTGGGTTACCTCTTGGGGTTTTATTGTTGTTGTACAAGGTATGTATGTTGTGTTTTTGTTGGTTCCACTTCCTTAAAGTCACCTAGGAGGTTGAATCCCATTATAGTAGCATATCGTCACATGTTTACCCCGGTTGGCCAGTTACATGGGTAGATTTGGGAGGAGGGTGTTACAACAAGTAATCAAATATGATTAGAAATCGCCATCTACATTGAAATCAATGCATTTAGTGCAAGCAATCAAATAATATTAGAAACCATCTACATTTAAATCAATGAATCTAGTGCAAGCAATAAAATATAATTAGAAATTAATATCTACACTAAAATCAATGCATCTAGTGAAAGGAACCAAATAGGATTAGAAATCACCATCTACATTGAAATAAATGCATTTAGTGCAAGAAATCAAATAGGATTAGAAATCACCTATATTGAAATAAATGCATTTAGTGCAAGCAATTAAATATGATTAGAAATAAATATCTACACTAACATCAATGCATCTAGTGCAAGCAATCAAATAGGATTAGAAATCACCATCTACATTGAAATCAATGCATCTAGTGTAGAAATATTCTTCCCTCCCTCCCCCTTCCATATATATATATATATCTCCTTCATTATATCTCTATCTCACCCCCCCAAACACACACACTATCTCACTCCATGTCTATCAATATCTCTATCCCTCCATCTCTCCATATCTATCTTCTTCCCTCACTTAACCTTCCATATATATCTCTATCTTCCCCTTCTCTCTCTCTACCCTGCTTCTATCTATATTTCCTCTCATTGTCCTCTCTCCATCTCTATCTATCTTCCTTATCACTCCCTCTATATCTCTCCATATTTCTCTCCCTATGTATTTCTTCTTACCTCCCTCTTTCTCCCCCTCCAACTCCATGTCTCTTTCCTGCCCTCTCTTCAGTCTCTCACATCCTCTCTTTGCCTTCCTCTCTCTCCCTTTCTCTCCCACCTCTCTCTCTCTCTCTCTCCATTTTTTTCCCACCTCTCTCTCTCTCTCTCTCTCTCTTCACCCTCAAAATCTGTTGCTATATCCTCCCTCTCTCCTTCTCTTCCCTCGTCTCTCCATCTCTCCTTCTTTGTATATTTATCTCACCCCAAACATACACACTCTCTCTCCATTTGTCCCTTGTCACTCCCTATCTCTCTCTCCACTTATCAATCTCTATGTATTTCTAAAAGAAAATAATCCACATGGAATTCAATGTACTTTTTTTGATAAATTATCAAAAAATGGACTCTAAAGTTTAGGACTTCAAGACAAATTATTCTGCTTGAGTTTAGAAATGGATTTTTTGACAACATTTTTTTCTTGGATTAGTTTATATGTATTATATGTAATATGATAAGGCATCCCATATACGCGCGCCAACTACAAGGCATCATAGTGCGATGGTTTTTTTTTATATGTGGTTGTGCTTGTGATAGATCATGTAACCCATCGAGAGTTCATGTTCCCCTCATAGAGCCTACCTCTGACGCCATTCAGAGTGTCAAAGGCAATGTTTTGGTCTCTTTTGATGAAAATGATACATCCAATGGACCTTATTCACCCATTTCAAGTACACCTCTTGCATTTTTAAATCCTCTTTAAAATTTATGTGTATATGTCTTGAAATTGTCTTTAATTTTTAAATTGTCTTCAACTAAATTGTTTGAATTTAATGTCTATGTTATTATGCTTCTATTTTGTTAATTATATATACGTTAAATTATGTTTTTGATTTAAAGGTATTCCACAAGCGAAAGTGGAGGATTAGAGTGGAACATATGTCCCTCAGTGGGATGATGCTACAACTCAAATCATATTACAGGATGTTACGACCCATCATACACAGATCACAATAGGGATACAGAAGATCTCTGCCAATTCACCAACTCTTCTTGCATTGTATTTGATGTTGGATAGAGTGAATAGGTTGATTGATACATACCAGAGGTTAGGCCCACATAGCCACATATCTCACTTCATACATAGGGTTAGGAGGCATGAGGTTAGAGGCACATATACTTGGGAGGTGGTAAAAGATGCCACCAAGGACATTGATGTTCATGGGGAGTTGTTCAACATCCCTATAAATATCCCTCCTAGACATAAAGGTATGATCCCACTAAAATATTTTAGTAATGTTCATGCAACCCATTTCGTGTATGATAGATTCATTGGAGCTTGGGGAAAGTTGCACAGCCATGACCAAGTTGTTTTTTTATTTTGCTAAGCATTTATACGCAGAGTTTGTGTTATGTATGAGGTCCTATTACATTGATACCATATCTCATTTTTATGGTACCAGCATGGGACATACCTATGAGCGCGAGGGGTATCGTAGGGACCCTAGGCATGCACTACCACCTCTAATATTCTTTCCACTACCATCTTATAGCTTGGTATACAGAAAAATCTAGAGGAAATGTTGCAGCTCAGTGGTGAGACGCGAGAGACTATTGCAGACAACATGCAGGTGTCATTGACTAGTGTGTGTGTTGCAATGGATGGAGAGATTAGGAGACCACCACCACTGCCTCATGACCCACCAGTGCCCTTATATGATGATGAATTTATTGCAAGTTCACCCTTTGACTAGTTTTTGGCACATATATGTATGCATCGTGATTCCATTAATGACACCTGAAGGGTGAATGGCTTGCGTGACACAAACCAAGTACATATATATACAAAAATTTTGACTCTTACTTTCAAATTATGCATACTTATTTATATTAAAATTTATAGTTTGTGTAATATTTCATTTATATTAATAAATTCATGATAAAATGTAGAGAAATCCCAACTACATGGATGATCTTATGAGGTCATCCGAGGGGGCATTTGATTAGTCAAGTCATCCTAGACCAGAGCAGGTTTCCGTGGATTTTCATCCACCTCCACTTCTTTTTTGTGGAGCCCGATTATCTTCTTGATTCAAAGGTATCAGTCATGTTGGACCTCAATTCCTAAACAGGACGATAACGCTACCACCCAAATTAGGTGAACCACATATATTTGTGTCTCTCTTGTTATATGCATTTGTGTTTTTTTTTTTTTTTTGCAATATTTTATGTGTTTCATTGCTTCGTTGATTACTTTATAAAACCACCTCCATACTATATGTTCACCAATGCGGAGGAGAGTCAGTACGTACAACCACATGGACCAATAGTTGAGGTAAACTTTTTTATTCCTAAGATTTCAAATTTTTCTTTTTTTAAGCTACATAAATATGCTAATTAATTTGTAGACTAATTATAACTTGTCCTTTCCATTGTGTACACAAGCCCATATGCAGAGTACCGTTGATGCCACTGTTATGTATACACATGAGTGGGATGTTGGGTTTAGAGGCACTGATGATGCAGGTCCAACGATGCAGGACACAATCATCGAGCCACAGGCAGGGGAGCACCAAACCCATATTTTCAGACTTGCATTTGGACTTGATTGAGGTTAGTAGATTCATGTATATGTAATTAAAAATGTGGTTAAATATAATTTACTTCCATATTTGTTATTTTGTACAAATAATTCTCTAATTATTTTTAATTTGAATGTCTTATATTACAGTACGAGCTTATCGACACTTTCTTTGTGTGGCAGAACTCACATAGGAGCTTTGTTGGTACTTAGAGTGTCATAGTTTGTATATTTTCAGGCTCATTTCATAAGAAATGTTGTAGCTTATTTTTGGTAGCTAAAAGCCTTAAAAAGGAAGGAAATTCAGGTTTCTCTGAAAAAATATTTCTATGGGAGCAGTCTACAGAAGAAATATTTGAAAAAAAAAGAACAGGAATGAACAATATTAATTTCCAGGAATTGGCAGTGACAAGAGTCTTGACTAGGAATGTTGAATTTTCTTGTGTCGAAATCCTTGGTGAAAATAAATGTTATCTAGGGAGACACAATATTGGTTCAAAATAATGTTCACTAGCTGATACAAAAGTAGATTATTCCATGAGGTTTTTAAAACTGGTTAGGGATAAAGATAGGGAGTTGAATACTTTTTGTGGCATTTCAAAGAAAAACCTAAAATGAAGGATGATTGTACAAGGCGAATGAAATTATTTTCTTATCCTCCTGCTTTACGAAGGTCAATGAATATCTTCAGTATATTAAAAAAATTTTATGGCTTCTTACATAAACAATATATGCAAGTTACTTGGGGGAATGTCAGAGAATCACAGCTAAAACAACTCAGCTGTCATGCATTTTAGGAAGTTAGTGTAAAGGAAATTGAGTAGCGTGTTTCTCTTTGTCCAAAGGTTGCAGTGTTGACTGGAAGAACATGAAATGGTGAAGAATTGAAATTATCCATTGATTTTCTTCATTCCTTAGCGTTTCAAATGCATGAAAAAAATTATATTTTGCATGATGCTATTCCATAGGTTGGTAATTGAATATTGAACAAAGCTATTGTCAATGAAATTACAAAACACCAGATTTCATTTGAAGTACATTTACATGAAGTTGTAAAATATTGGCATAAATTCCACACTTCTAGTGGAAAGACATTAGATTCAGTTACTCTGGAGGAATTAGTATTGTTTGCAAAAGATATGTGCCAAAACACTTCCAAAAGTGGTCTGGAGGAGAGTGTTGCTAGACATTTTCCAAGAATGCCTAGAGGGCATAATAAGCAATCTCATTGCTCAGATACAAATAAGATCACTCCATTTGATAAGATTTCACATCACTGAAAGTGTAGGTGGCCCGAAGAGGTGAATTTCGATTTCTTATTGCGAGCAAGCTAAGAGAAATTTCAAAAATATGTGATCTGGGTTTTATGCTGAAAAACCCATATATACATCAACATAGGCATTTTCCATAAATTATAAGTGGTTTCATAGATTTTATGGGTTCCTTCAAACACCGGTTTTCATAAAAACACCTTGCACACTATGGACGACTCATTTCTACAGGAATTCGATTTGTATGTTAACAATTTTCCATTTCAATTTTGAGCAATGGGAAAGTGAAGTATTGTTGATGGTATTTATAATCTTCAAAGTGCCATGCCAGTCTCAAGATCATATAGCATTTTGGGAGGATATTCTTTGGAGTCAACAAGCTATATGTCCATTAACACTTAACACACAAAAGATATCACTTTGGGAATTTCTAGTTCTGGATAAGTTGTTAGTGCTAAGCTACTATTTTTGAATATTGATTTATTGCAAAAGCTGGAGGAATGATACAAATGTTATTTTTGCGGATGAGATTGGCCTGGGAAAACTGTGAAATTTGTGTCAATGCTCAGATTTTTACAAAATGTGCAGTAGATACAAGGCCCTTTCCTTGTAGTTCTACCCTTGTCAACATTAACAATTTGGGTAAAAGAATTCTGTAAATTGTTGCCTGACATGAATGTTGTTATTTATGTTGGAAATCATGCAAGTAGATAGGTTTTCTAGGAGTATGAATTCTATACCAACAAGAGGACCGACCAAATTATTAAGTTAAACAAATTATTAACCACATATGAGGTTGTGTTGAAGAGCAGGGCCATTCTCTCAAATATCAAGTGGAATTATCTAATGGTTGATAAAAAACACTAATTAAAGAATGGTGAAGCCTCATTCTTCACTTCTCTTTGTGAATTCAATACCAAAAATAAGTTGTTGATCACTGGGACATATTTGCAGAATAGTATTGAAGAGTTGTGGGATCTATTTCATTTTCTTAATCAACGCAAGTTCGGGAATAATGATGATTTTGTGGAGAAATAAAATTAGTGATACGCTGTAAAAGTTTTAACCTGGTGTTTTTACCTTTGAGAATTTATTATTCTGGGTATTAATGGCTATCCCTAAATTATTATCCAATATGTTTTCCCCACTATATTTCATTGGGATCTACAGTTATCCTCATTATATGGCTACACTTCATGAGTGGACTGAGTTTCGTCCAATATTTAGTGGAAATGCAGATGAGTGTTGGGTTCAACATCTTAAAAGATTTGATGAATGCATGGAGCAATAGAGTATCATTCAAGAAGATGTGAAGACAAAGCTATTCATGTTTTCTTTGCACCAAGAAGCAAGGTTTTGGTATAGATCTTTATCTCGTTCAAGTATTTCTTCTTTGAATGATTTCCATGTAGCATTTAATTCATTTTATAGAACTTTATATTCACAAGAGCTTATTTTTTAAGGTTCTTGTGCATATTATGATTCTAAAGAAACTTTTAAATCTCATGAAGATCTCGCTGAAGAATATGCTGATACTGTTGATAATGTATCAAAAATTCAAAGGGGGTATAAAAAAATTAATGATGAATATGTCTCTGAATGTAAAGAGCTATTTTTTTCTGAAAATGATGCTGAAAAGTTTAAAAAATATACTTCTTCAATAATCCCACAAGAAGACAAAATTGTTAACCATGTTTGAAACAAATCAAGAAAGCATTAAAATGGAAAGAAATTCAAACCAACATTAAGAGTTTCTCATGTTTATGATATTTATATTTTAGATGAGGGTTTTGACTCCTCAACAGATTCTCCAATTTTCGAAACCTATAGTTCAGAAGATGAAGACTTTATTGCACATTTTCAAGAATACTGACTTGGTAGAAAATGGGAAGGAAATGTCCTGCAACAAGCTTTTCAAGAAGAGCCCAAAGGTGAAGAGCTAAAATATGTTTGGGGCTTACCTATTCAAGAAGATATAAATTAGCAAAATATTCAAGAAAATGAGGCAACTGAAATTTTTTTTCATCAGTTCTATGATTGAGTAGCTAATTATATGGAATATTACTTTGGTCAGCAACAAATTTCAATTTTGGGGTATGTGCAAAACTTTTTATCTGAAAATTTTATATCGTGCATGACAGTTTTGATTTTTAAATTTCATCAACACATAGGAAAAAGTTCCAACACCCAAATACTGACCTGGTAACACTCGAAGGAGGGTTTCACTTGAAGGAGTCATGATTTATTTATATATAGGACTTGTATATAAATAAGCTCAGAAAATGAGCATTTAGTTTTCATTATTCAAAGGTTTTATTTTAGTTTACAAGAAGAAAAATAAATATCTTGGAAGAAATAAGTTTTAGGGAAATTCAAATTTTTAGGGATTCTAGATTGGGATCAACTTTAGTTTTTGTTTTGAATCCATGCCCAACTAAGGCTACTAGACTACGGTTCTCAGCACTTTTCTAGAAAAATGATGTCCCTAGTAGGAGCCAGATGTTGTATCTTATTTTTTTCAGCTAAAATACTTACAAAAGAAGGATATTCTGGGTTCTCTAAAAAAATATTTTTATGGGAGTAGTCTAAACTGGAAAGATTTGAAAAAAAATGGAAAATAATGAAAAGTATTAATTTCCATGAATTGGCGGTGACAGGAGTCTTGACAAGGAATTTTGAATCTTCTTTTGTCGAAATCCTTGGTGAAAATAAATGTTATCCAGGGAGACACATTATTGGTTCAAAATAATGTTTAGTAGCTAATACAAAAGTATATTATTCCTCGAGGTTTTTAAAACTAGTTAGGGAGACATATATGGAGTTGAATACTTTTTGTGGAATTTGAAAGAAAAACTTGAAATGAAGGATGATTGTAGAAAGCGAAGGAAAGTATTTTCTTATCTCCTTCTTTACAAAGGTCAATCAATATCTTTAGGATATTAAACACGTCTATGGATTCTTATAGTAACAACATATGCAAGTTACTTGGGGCAACATCAGAGAATCACTAAAACAACTCAGCTGGCATGCATTTGTGGAAGTCACTATAATGGAAATTAAGCAACTTGGTGCTCTTTGTCCAAAGGTTGTAGTGTTGAGTGGAAGAATATGCAATGGTGAAGAATTGACATTCTCCATCGATTTTCTCGATTCCTTAGCATTTTAAATGCATGAACAAATTTATATTTTGCATGATGTTATTCCAGAGGTTGGTAAGTGAATACCATATAGAGCTATTGCCAATGAAATTACAAAACACCAGATTTCATTTGATGTACATTTACTTTAAGCTGTAAAATATTGGTAGGAATTCCAAAATTCTAGCAGAAAGACATTAGATTTAGTTACTCTAGAGGAATTAGTATTGTTTGCAAAATATATGTGTCAAACCAATTTCAAAAGTGGTATGGAGGAGACTGCTTCTATAGCTTTTCCAAGAATGCTTGGAGGACATAATCAACAATATCATTGCTCAGAGACAAATGAGATCACTCTATTTGATAAAATTTCACATCACTGAAAATGTAGGTGTACCCAGGAGGTGAATTTCTATTGCTTATTGTGGGAAAAAGAAGCAAAATTTCAAAAATCCGCGTTCTAGGTTTTATGGAAAGCAACCTATATTGACTCTATAGCAGGAAGTTTTCAGAAATTATGGTTGGATTCAGATATTTTAAGGGCTCCTTAAAACCCTAGTTTTCATAAAAACTTCCTACACACTATGGACAACTCATTTCTATAGGAATTCGATTTGTATGTTAACTTTTTTCCTTTTCAATTTGTGCAACGAGAAAGCGAATTATTGTTCATGGTATTTCTAACCTTTAAAGTGCCTTGCCAATCTCTGGATCATATAGTGTTTTGGGAGAATATTGTTTGGAGTCTGGGAACTAGGAATTTAATCCCATCATGGCAAGAAGATATATGTCCATTGACACTTAACACAAAAAATATACCACTTTGGGGATTTGTAGTTTTGGATCAATTGCTACTTCTAAGATTTTTTTTTTGGAGACCAATTTAGTGCAAAAGCTAGAGGAATGATACAAATTTTATATTTGAGGATGAGTTGGGCCTTGGAAAAAATGTGCAATATGTGTCAATGCTTATATTTTTACAGAATTTGTTGTAGATACAAGGCCCTTTCCTTGTATTTTTTCCCTTGTCAACATAAACAAACTGGGAAAAAAGAATCCCACAAATATCTACCTAACATGAATCTTGCTGTTTATGTTAGAAATCATGTAAGTAGAGAGGTTTTCCAAGAGTATGAATTCTATACCAACAAGAATAATGACCGACTTATTAAGTTCAACACATTATTGACCACATATGAGGTTTGTTGAAATACGTGGCCATTATCTCAAATATCAAGTGGAATTATCTAATGGTTGATAAAGAAAACTAGTTGAATAATGGTTAAGGCTCACTCTACACTACTCTCTATGAATTCAGAACCAAAAATAAGTTGTTGATTACTGGGACATATTTGTAGAATAGTGTTGAAGAGATGTGGGATCTATTTCATTTTCTTGATTAGCACAAGTTTAGGAATAATGATGATTTTTCATGTTAGGTTCCCGTGATTTGTTAGATTGGTGAGATCAAATGCACAGGGTAACATCAGACCAGTCTTTGGAGTCCTAGGACCTAGCCTTCCTGTACTCAGAGAGGGATCTCTCTATTTTGTGCAAAGGATGTGAACTTTTTTTCTTTTAGGTTTTGATTTTAGGATAGTTGTTAAGTGTAAGGTTTGTTTGTTTTTTTTGGTTGGGTAAGATTATCAAGTAGAATAGATAGGGTGAGGAAATCTTTGAGTCTGGGTTATGGAGTCAATAAAAGTCATGGAAATTTTCAACAATAAATCAAGGTGGATCACAGGGAAAATATAGCATGGTCAGATGGATTTTCAAGGTTTTTGTGAAATAAAATTAACATCAAGTTTGTGAACAAAGTAGGGCAAAGGGAAATTAAGAATCCTTTGTCATGTATTTAAACAATAAGGGACTTCAACACTATTTAGGATAAATAATTAATCAATCGACAGGGCACACCAATAACTCTTTGATTCAACTCAAGCAAATAAGCATTTCAGACAAACAATCCAATGAAATATAGAAGGCGAGAAACTCATTTAACTTCTAGTGATTTGACCTTCAAGGTTAGAAAAAATTTAAGGTAAAAATTTAATCAAAGAAGAGGGAACACCTAAAAATCATTGATCATAGCCATAAAGATCTCCAAAACAACTATTCAAGCATGGAAAAAGGGTATGATCAAAACATAGCCTCTTTGGCAAACCTAATTAGTGGTTCTTTGGAGAGAGATCTCAAGAGCAGTGTTTTAGTGACATCAAACAAGCAGGTCTAACCATAAAACATCTTTGATACCTACTGTATTAAACCATTCATGAAATAAACAAGCTTAGGTGGTCTAGAGAGAAATTAAGAATTCTCTAAAATGACCTAGTAGAGGAAAACATAGAGGTAGTGAAAAACAAACAGAGATAAGGTGCCTTTGAAAAACATTTCCTATTCTAAAACCTTTGTCCTATTGTAATTTAGAAGGATGAAACACAATGATACATAAGAAAACAATAATTGAATAGAAGCACATCACCATTAACCAAGCTCAGGGATCCTGCAAGCAACCTTCTCCATCATCAATCAAGACAAGCCATTCACATACTCCATAAGACCAATTTCTTCTCCAATCTCCAAAAAAACTATGTATTGCTCCAAAGAGTCATCAAATTCCAACATATACATAAGACCTACTTGCTCTAATTATCTAGAAAATGAGGAGGTGGAAACCATATGAGGCTTCTAGAAACCATAAATACACCATAAATGTCATTTATGCCTAAGAGATCATGCAAGGCCCAAGATACAAAATATCTCATGAAATAAATCCAAAAATAACTCCTAGCACCCAAATTTGGAGTGGTTTGCCTCCAAAAACACTAAAATATAATTTTTCCATAAATGAGTGTCTTTCGTTGACTTTTTGGCCAAAAACGCACAGTGAGGTCTCTAAGCGTAGCACCGCCACAGGCAGAAAATAGGTCCACTTTCAGCCAAGTTTTGGTAACCTTCTTGAGGTCAGAATTTGATCCGTGATGGCCCGTTGGAAAGTTTGCTGAGTATAATTTCCAAATATACCCTTGGTTTTTTGAATGAGCTTCATTAACGTGTCCAAAATGTAAATTTACTAACACTTCTCTAGGCGCAATGCCAAGTCTATAGATGAGGCAGAAAGGTGAAAAATGAGGTGTTTTTTGGCCTTTTGAGGGGTCAAAAATGCTCCAAATGCTCTAAAATTTGGTGAGAATACTGTACTAGACATGAAGATTTCAAAAATGATGATTTTTCCCTCTGAATATGCCTGGGATGAAAGCGTAGCACCAGGGGTGTTGCGCTTAGAGCCAGGGGTGTTGTGTTTAGAGGCCTCCAAATTCACAAAAAACCAAAATTTGTCAAAAATTCCTCAAAATTGGTGGATGTCTCTGTCATGAGGTTTGAGAGACCTATAGAGAATCTTGTGCCAAGATTACAAGTTTATCTTGGACTTTCCCCCCTTTGATTTCTTCAATTTCAGTGAGGGCCTCCTTGAGCTTGGCACAAGAAAGTTTGTTTTTCAAGGCATAATGCTTGGCCATCTTTTTCTATATGCCAAGGTCCCTTTTCATCTTCTTCATATGCTTGTGCTCATCCTTATAATAATCCATAATGTATTGTGCCATGCCAAGGCTCCTTTGTAGGTCTTCAATCTCTGCATTCTTGCTTTGAAGTAGTATGCTATTGGCCCTCTCCTTGTTTTCATTTTCACTTTCTAGGTCAATGACGCCAAGTTCTTGTTTAAGCTACTTCTTACCTTTTTTACCTCCCTTCACCTTTTGTTTGCCTTTATATAGTTTTTTGATAGAAGTGGAAGGTATGGTCCTTTTCCTTTTAGAGGCAGCAAACATATGTCTTTCTCCTTTGTGGTATGCCAAGGGAAAAGGTTCAATTTGGATCATTTTAGTGTCCTCCTCATGGCTGTCATCATTTGTCTCTATGTCTTCTTTTCCATCACCTGGACTGCTGCTTACCCATTTACTTTCATCATTACCCTCACTTCTAGTTTCTTCACTGATTTGTGCACTCTCATCTTTTTCTTCATTGTAGCTGCCTTCATCATTGTTGTGACCTTTATTTTGGCTGCCAATCTCTTGATTTTCTTTACTGTCTTCATGACTGTTGTCATGACAGTCATGACTATCTTCAGCCTCTTCTTAATTTTTTGCATCATCATCATCTTCATTTAGGCTGTCCTTTTTATCTTTTCCCTCATCTGTGTTTTGGCCAAGAGCCTCGCTGTTTTGACTGTCTCTAGGGCTCTTAGTTTCACTACTATCCTTAGGATTATCTTCTTCTTCTTGGTTACTTGCCCCATTTGTGTCCATGTTGTCCTTTTCATCCTCATCCACCTCCATGGCCTTTGCTTTATTGTTGATACTTCCTTCTTCTCCTGACATGGTGACTAGTGCAATTTTTTGACTCCTTTGTAGTGTCTTGAAAGTGGCTTGGAGGGGTCTTTTGGCCTTTTGAGGGAAATTTGCAAGTGAAGAAGGTTTTAGGCCTAAACGCAATGCCTGCCTGCGTGTAGGCCTACTGGGCTCCTGGGCGCAGCGCTGCATGAGTCATGAAGGCTTGTCAGTCTCCTGGGTACAGCATCGGGCAGAAAATGGGCCAGTCGGGTCCTCCTGGGCGCAACATTGCCTGCGTGCAGGCCTGTCGGGATTTTCCTGTGCCTGTCGGGATTTTCCTGTTGGGCGAACGGGTAGCGCCCAGGTGTAAGCACAATTCACCCCACTCTATGTGCAGCGCAGGGTAAATTTAAACTGCAGTTTCTCCTCTACGCGTAGCGCCAGGTTCCCTAGGTGCAACACCTGCTCCAATGCATAGCGCCGAGTGACTTTGCCCAGAAATTGAATAAAGCTCAGAAATTTTCTCCTTCAAGGCCTTTTAGCTCTTTTCAAATGCAAAATGAGATGAGAGGAGAGTAAAGATGGTCTTTATATACCTTTAGGGAAAATAAATTAAAATCAAAAACCCACTTTGCCAATGTTTTCTAAGTTGTTCCAATTAATTGATAATCTTTTGACCCTTTTTGCTATGCAAGAGAGTTGAAAACTTTTGAGTGGCTTTTTTCTCTTAGTGGCAGCTTGTAGGAGAAATAGTTTTGAGACTATCAATGCTTTGAAACATCTGGTAAAAATGGGAAAGGGTACGTTGTTTGGCAATCCTAGGTGGAAAGTGGAGGGGTCAAGCATAGGAAAAACAGAGTGCTGAGGTTATGGATGGAGAAGTAGGATAAATATGAGTGGTATGAGCCCATGAGGGGTCTTCTAGGAGTGGTGAGTTGACCATGACATGATAGAATAGTGAAATAGTGAAAATTTTATCTTAAGGATAATGAAGGCAGTGAGATTTCTAAAACTCACAATATTCATGAATCTTGTTTTTAGAAATATAGGACAAGTATTTAGTCATCTACAAAATGGAAAAAATTACTAATGACTAACAGTGGCTCCACTTGGGGAGGGCAGCTCCTTTTCAGGAGGTGTCCAGAACTTCAGATATCAAATCTCTGAGTTGATGAAGACCAGTGCCTCATCCATTGGGAAGATTTTTCTTTTTTCATCTGCTGATGTTTCTCTTGAAGCTATGATCTCAAAATATGAAGGACATGTTTGCTTCAAACTGATCTCTACCTACCCATCATAACTTTGCCTATCATTTTTTCTTCTTGTGGGTGCACTTGAACTGGAAAAAAATTGACATTTCTTTTCTTTTGAAAGCAAAACAAACTATCTACTTGTACCCTTATTACTTCCAAGAGTTCAGATTGTGCTAGTGAACTCTTTTATTCTCTACCTAGACTATTTATCTGTCAAAATTAGGTTGTTTGACAGACTTTATTCTCTAATATACTACCATGAAATTAAAAACATGATTTAAACTGGGATTAAGCTATTTGATTCACCATGGGTTGTGCCATTGGGACAAGTTGCACACAGACATTATTTTTGTACAAACAAAACTAGAAAGCATGAGGGTTGTGTTTCATCATTTGTTAGTCATCCCTATATTTCTCTTTGGTTCAGATTTGAGCATTAAGAACCAGCATCTTTTCTTCATAATCTATTCCTACTGACAAGTCAAGCTTAAATGATTTGACAAGTCTTCTTTCACTAACCTATCAGCAGAAATTTAAAACATGTTCAGCCATGATTAGGCTAGATGACTGAACAAGACCCTTTTCTTAATAAGTAGTGGCATTTAGACTTTCACACTTTCAGTAGTACTCTTTTTTGGGTATGGCGTTGTACCTCTTCTACAAATCTTCCCTCTTTTTCCTTTTTCTGTTTTTTCTTTTGTTTTTGTTTTTTGTTTTGTTTTTTATTTTTATTTATTTATTTATTTATTTAAATTTTGGATCAATATTCTAAGACTAAATAACTAGAAAGATGCTCATAGTGCAGAGCTTATTTGCATTCCTATCTATCGTAACCTAACCTGTATATGATATCTACATAAAGTAAACTCGTTTTTCCAATATAGCCAATCCACTAAGTTACTAGATGATTGTTTTTTATTCCACCTTTCAGGTATGATGAAAATCCATTCCCATTTTGTTTTCTTCTGAACAGTAGCACCCCAAATTTTGTTTAAGCTCTAGCACAGACTATTCCTAGCATGTTTTACTCCCTCTTTAAAGGTTTCTAAGGAAAAAGAAAAGGGGTCTCTAAATAATAACTGGGCTAGAGGATTTGAGAAATAAACTTCATCTAGGACTACTCCTTCCTCCACTTGACTAAGTTTGGGAAAATTTTGAGAAATAATTTTTTCTCCCTCTTTATGATCATTTGATTTGGCAGCTTCAAAGAGTAACGTTATGTTGTCTTCAAGCAATCCTAGCATGCCCTGATTGAGTGAGATAAGTTCTGTCTGAGAACCATTATCCTGATGAGTAGGAGAATCCTCTAGCACCAGGTCTCCTTGAGAAGGTAGTCAAACATCAACATCAATCTGTTATATATTTTCTGTATGAGAAAATGCATCAGTAGATAGGTCAGCAATAGAAAAAATAGACATATTTTCTTTGCATAAAAATTTGGATGTTGGATGTATGTTTAGGATCTGATTAGTTTCTTCTTTATTTAAAAGAGGAGGTATCTTTATCTTTCTTTGGATATAACTATGATATTTCTCTTCCTTTTGTGACTGATCATAAGGTTGAATGCATTCTTGAGAAGGTATTACAACCTCAGTAGCAATTTTTTCTTCTGTTTATTTATGGGTAAATTCTTTAGTAGATGAGTGTTGGAACAAGGTCTCCTACAAAGCTGTGAATCTGGTCCATTTTCTATATTTTTTCTATAGTCTAACGTAGGGGTTTTGGGGTGGGGCAAAGCCTAATGCATAAGTGGGTCAAGGGTAGACCAAGAGTCCACAAACCATGGTTTGCAGACCATTGGATGCATAGGCTAAAGTAGTATAAGTAGTTGAACCTTTTTTGAGTTGTAGCAAGGCAATGAACTAAGATTGGTACGAATCGTGAATTAGTAGATCTGTTTTGGGTTTTTGGGGAAAGGACTCCTGCTGGCTGTGTGCACGGAGATCCTTAGTCCTGCTGTGTGTAGACCCTGCTGCTGTGTGCGCAGGTTGGGTTTTGGGTATTGTAAAAAGGATCTGAAGGATTAATGAAAGCGGAAGGTTGTTGAAATATACAAATCTGTTAATGTGACAGTATGATATTTGTTATGTTATGCATGATTCTATGTTGATCTCCGAAAGTAACTGTGTTAATTGCTTATGTTGTGTTGACAATTGATCTAAATCTGTCTGCTATACTTTATGCAAGAATAGCTGCAATAATAGATTTATTGTCCTGTATCTATTATTTATTGTGATTATAAGTGGTATTGCACACGTGGATGCAAAGGGACTGATAGATTTGGGTTCTGTAATATGTGATCTAATATTTGTGAATTTGAACACAGCTCTGCCTAACTTACCTGCCATCCCCTAGGGTGTGAAAACCTGGTTCCACCACCCTCCCGTACTTCTTCGAGTGAGACTTTGGCTTGCGCAAGCAAGTCACTTCCGAAAGGGCCAGTAGTATAGGGGTTTGTTGGAAAACCTTAACCTCCGAACCTGGGTCAGGACCTCTCGAGCCAAAAAATGGTTTCGTTGCCGGGACCGAGAGAATTTTGAGAGAGGGATTGGGTAATGCCAAGGCCGTACTAGAAACCTGAATGAAAAGAAATTGATGAATGGTTCAACCAGCAAGTTCAGGAATTCGTAGTAAAATAAAACCACAGTAAGGAGTTGACCACCGAAGAGTGGAAACATAGGTATATTTCCATGGAGATCTACGAGATCTTCTTTATAACCATTGTGATCAAGCTCCATGAGTGGCTCGCAAGGTTGGTCGAATTATAAAAGTGTTGGAAGGACGAGCGGGTCACACAGTGGACCCCAGAATTGATCCAGTAGTTAGAAAATATTGATAACACCATGACTCGCACGGTGAACCATTGGGTGGACAACGTGCTAGGAGGGTTCATGACAAAATTTTCCATCGATCAGTTCGTCTCCTACTCTGAAGCAGAGTGAATATTCTTCAAAGGATTCTGGGGCAAGTTTTTGAAGACCTTACCATTGCTAATTAAGATATTACTGTGCAAAAAAAGTATTCTGTGTAGCCACATCGAATGAATGACCTCTGATCTAGATGGGAGTACGACACAAAGTGGCAAATACTATCTAACCAACCAAGAAGGAGATAGATTTGTCTACAGTCTGGTAAGAGAAGCAGCTACGCAGAGTCCTCCAGCCACACCACTTTCGAACTAGCATAGGGGTAAGAATTCACCTCCACCACTGCCACCACCAAAAGACGACATGGTCGCACACATGAAGTTGCCTACCTTTAAGGGTGTGGGAGATGAAGACATGGATCAGTTCTGGTTTTTCGCAGAATCAGTATGGACTGCGCAGAACATAGCTAGTGATGCAGTGAAGAGGGCACAACTATCCCTTGCCTTCGAAGGAAGAGCTTTGGACTGGTACATGGGATAAATCGGATAACATGCAAACTCAACCATCAAAGAGATCAAGAACGCCTTGAAACAACAATTCAAGAAGCCTAAGTCCTATTCTCAAATAGTGGTTGATATAAAGGATTTCAAGCAAGGGCCCTCTGAGTCTGTGTGGGAGGCCGATCAACGACTAAAGAAGGTGATCAGAGAAGGAGGATTCCAGTACGATGATAGATAGCACACGGAAGGGTTCATTGCTATGTTGCTATATCACCTGCACGTACCTATGGGTCACCAAACCTTCGAATCACCGGAAAAAGCCCTGGAGGTTGCTATGAAGTTGGGAGCTATGTCCAGAGATGATACTCAGCTAGGCGTCTAGCAGATCCAAGGACAACTAGAGGTGATGCACATGGAGATCCTTAATCTACAAAAGGAGCGAGGAGTAGAGGCTAGCCCTAAAAGATGGTGCATACTATGCAGGAAGAATGGTCACACCAAGGATAAGTGCCCTCTGTTAACAGACTACATGCAGCCCGAGGGACCTAGTCCATTGTGCCCTAGGGAATTTGTAGGACCAAGTGGGTCGGTACTGTGGTGCGATGATTGTTGCTTTGCAAGCTACACGACACAAACCACTGTCCCCGCCTTGCTGCATACGTCCCAGAAGTAAAGTAGCAATGGTACAGGTTCTACAGGTCGATAGGACATGATGAACAGAACTATCGAACGTATGATTCGATGATCGATCAAGGGAACCTCTATAGGGTACAGTCGGATCCGTCCTCGCCAAGATCCCTCTCGAGCGCAGGGGGCTCCCTAGCCAGGGGCAAGGGAGGCGGAAGAGGTGGAAGCACAGGTCGGGGACGAGGGCAACTAATCTGTTATAACTATGGAGAAGTAGGACACTTTTCCAGGGACTGCCCAAACCCTACAAGGCAGTCCTACTGGTATTGCAGACAGTTGGACCATGTGATTGAAGATTGTCCAGTCTTGATAGCAAAGATGCAGGAGAAGCAGCTGACACCTACGTAGAATGTGTAGAGGGTTAAGGCTAAACTGCGGGACAAAGATCCAAGTATAAATGTTGTAACAGGCAGTGGGATGACCACTGGGGGGCCTGGGGAGAAAACTGCAACCGAGCCTCTGATCTAACAAGCAGTTATTAAACAAGAAGGTTTGGGTCTAAAAAAGGAGAAAGGAACATTTTTCAAAGCTCGCAAAGACTTTGCTGAGGCAGAGGCATCTACTTCACAGCTGCCTGAAGACCTCAAGGCAAATGAGGAGGTCAAACCCTTTTTACAGGCATGTATAAAGCTACTATGCAACCCAAAGGCAGTGGAAAATCTTCAGGAATTAATAGATAGCTGCGCAACATGACCTAGCCTCCCTATAGAAATCAAGGACGTACACAAACTCTATAGATATAAGAAATGCACTGCTAGGGAGATGCGATTGATGGCGCAGATCGGTGATTATGAAATGGATCAGGTTATTTTGGACCTAGGATCAGATGCAAATGTATTACCTAAATAGACTTGGCAACGAATGGGGGAACCTAAGTTGGAATGGTCCACTATCCAGCTACGTATGGCCAATCAACAGAAGATCATACCCTTGGGAAGAATATCAAATATTGTGGTGGATATCGTAGGGGTCAAGGTCTAGGATGATTTTGAAGTGATTCAGATTGTAGAAGATGTAGACCCCTACCCAGTGCTCCTAGGCTTGGATTGGGACATCGATATGGGGGGCATCATTAACCTAAAGAAGAGAAGCATGGTATTCAAAAATAATGGTACAAGGGTAATAGTACCATTAGATCCTACGGAAGGTGAACAATACACAGAACCAGTGCGTGACGAAGAAGATGTGTATCACATCTATAAGTTGACTGCGCGAGATGAAGATTGGATCAACCCCATGGCGGAGGGAGTACTCTACTGGGAAAATGACAGTGAATGTTTCTCTGACTCTGATGGGGAGATCGAGAATTGGAAAAACTGGCTACATGATGTCTCTATGCTACGATGTATTCAGATCACAAAGAACTTCCATTGCATCTCCTCAGAGGTAAGAGATCTACCTTATTTCGATGGTTCTGGTAATGTCGGGGACTTTTTGTGAGCATTTTAAGCCGAGGTTCCCAAAGAACGAAGGCTATGGGCCTGTAAGCTGGCCATGCGTGGATCACCTGCGCGATGGTGGGTGACGCATGAGGAGGCATTCCAGGATTGGGAGGAGTGTCGGAATATGATGATCCTATGATTTGAGGCCCCAGCTGACGTGCGAATGAAAACATTCCTTGGACCTGAAGATCCACGTGAATATCTGTTCGCTTGGATAAAACAATGGTGTGATAGAACTACCCAAGAGTGGGTTCATCTACTTATTCATGCCCTGGGACCACTTCCCACTGCATGGTACTTAGATGCCGAGTTCCATCAACGCACCCGCCATTGGGAGACTTTGAAGGATGAATTTCTAGGAAAATTTGGGTTGATAGGCAGGATAGAGGTGCTTGATGCAACTTTGCAGAACATTGCACTGTAGCATGGGGTGAATTGCACCTGAAATACCCACTTGGGAACCGCGGGTACCAAGCATGATCAAATACTGCAGCCTAGCCCCAAGAGAAGGTAAGAATGATCCAAGAGAGGTTTCTAACTCAAAATTGAACGAGGTGTGCACGGTTACTGGACCACTCGGGCTGCGAACGGGTGACATTGAGACACACCCCATGTTGGCTAAAATTGGGGGTGTGAATATCATATATCCGGCAACTCCCACAACAAGGGGACAGTTGCGTTCACTACTCGACCACGCGAGTTATTACAGAAAGTTTGTTCGAAGGTATGTAGTGATCACAGCACCTCTGATGGAATTGATTATGGAGGCAGCCCGGTTCTGTTGGGATGACACATGTCGGGCAAACATATCTTTGGTTTTAAAGTACTTAGGGATTAAGCCTGTGTTAGGGGAAGATGCGCAGGAGGCTCAGGTGTTTAACCCAAGTGTAGCAGGTATGCCAAGCACACAGGAGGTGCAAAAACTAGTTGTTGGCACAAGAACATTTGTTAAAAAGCAAAAGTTACCGTTAAAAGGAGCGGGCCGCTGGCATTTAATAGGGTAGATTTTGAGGATTTTTTACCGTTTACCCGATGGTAAGTTCTAGGTCAAATTTACCCTATCGTTGGATGCCCACAGGCACTATAAAAAGGGTTGGATAGCTCAGACAAGGGTTCCGTATCACTTTCATAGCTTGTACTTGTCCTCTTTTTCTCGAGCGAGCTTGAGCTGGAAGATTTTTTAGGCCTGCACTGTCCCTTTCATGTCGGATCAACCTCCCCTTTCTGACAGTACCTACCCAGAGCCAAGATTCGTTTTCCGTGCTAGGATGACAAACACTAACCCAGCTGAGCCCTCGGCACCTACTACCCCAGAAGTTGAGGAAGTAATGGAGATCGGGTCTGAGGATGAAGAAGTTCCCTCAACGCCAGTCACAAGGAAGGGAAAAGAGCAGGCACAGGGCTCAGGGAAGCCCCCCCAAAGCTGCGAAATGGGCTTTAGGGAAGTCTAGGACGTCCCCAAGGCATGACAAGTCCCCACGAGAAATGCCTCAGGCACAAGTTGCGTAGGAGGAAGCCCTCCCTGCCAATCCGATAACCTGGTTACCTCCCTTCATCCGCCCGCGCAGGCTCTCGATGCGCACACCAAAGAACCTTAATGGCCTGGTTACCTATCTGTAGACGCCGCTAACCCCGGGAGAGGTTCCTATCCTGAGTGACCCCTGTGGGAAGCTCCATGAGGTCAAATTAGACGATCACGACTTAGCGAATTACGAAGCCTTCCCTGAGCTGACCCTTGCATTGTACTTCGACACAATTTACGCAGACGATGGGCTCACAGTTGTTTCTCAGCGCTAGGTAAGTGGATTGGCTGGATCTGAGCTCTTGAACCTACTGCATATGCCCCAATTTGGCCATTACAACATCACGGATCGGCTGGCCCGACAGCTGCTCGCCTTAATTCACAATGGCTGCCTATGGATTCAGGATAGGGTTCCCATAGATGTTGCGTTGGTTCATAGAATCACGGGCCTTCCCATGAATGGTCCACACCCTCTGGAGTGTGTGGGCAAGAAATATGAAGGAGACACCGCTGAATATGTGTGTAAGGCCTACCATGTGGAAAGGAATATGCGGGGCTTCATCATCAAATCCATCAGCAACTCGGCTACGCAGATGGGTACCATATTTCTATCTTGGAAGCTAATGCGAAAGTGCTAGGTTGCAACCATCCCTACCTATGTCATTCAGCTATCCAGTCAGTGTGCGAAGGGGGTCTGCCTCAATTGGGCCCAATACTTATGTGACGAGTTCTTAGCCAACATCTGTGAATCGCAGGAGCAGGGAAAAGCCTTTTGCTATGCATGGCTACTATTTCTTATAGCCCTCGTTGCCTGGGAAACCCTTGCAGAGTCATTCCTCCCCGAGCAAACTCTAGATATGTGTGAAGGAGCTTGGTATGCCCATTTGTGGGATTCCAAGGACGCGTAGCACATAGAAGATAACCAAGTCTTCTGGGTCCTCTTGCAGAGTAGCATGGCCGCAACCATCAATTCTCGACCTCGGCTGTCCCCCACAGTATATGAAAAATATAAGAGTATTGCAGCATTCCAGGTTACCACACACAACATTCAAATCCACAGCCACAAGGATAAAACCTGGACGTCACTTCCCTATATGGTAGTAGATGAGGAAATTGACAATGTGATTGCGCTATGGCCTCCCGCCTGGAAGATAGGCTTCAAATTCAATGCAAGGGGCAGCGCTAGTACTAGCACGACATAGGTACTCCCACCTGTTATCATCAAGGAGAATGGAAGGACAAGGAAAGACTCAGGCACAGCCATGAAAAAGGACACAGAGCCAAAGCAAACCACCACAAAGAACATCGAGGCTGAAACCCAGGGTGATTCGCAGCTGGGCACAGAGGAAGTAAAAGTTGGAGGTACAAAGCGAACAGATGAGCCTGTCAAGGGACCCCGAAAGAAGTAGTGCGCCCAACAGAAGGAATGAGATGAGACGGTTATGTTGACGAATGGAGATATCGAAAAAATCGCAAATGCCGTCACACTAGACATAGAAGAAAAATGGGTAGCTTTAGAAGAACACTAGAAGGTTGCGATCAACGCCATCGAGGCAGAGCTACAAACCGTGCAGATAAAGGTAGACACGCTATAGACTAGCATGGTTTAGGGACAGATTCCCTTGTCATCTAGCAGTACAACACTAGCCATGGAAGAAAGCCATCTCTGTCCCCTACCTAGAGCCGCCCTTGTGATCAGTTCGCCGGACCAGGAAATTCAACTCCAAGTAGGTGCAGGGGTGCAGTTGAATCTTGCCAAGCTACCCCACAAAGAATTACAGGGTCTCCACACCACTGTGTTTCAGGAGATTCACCATCGGGAGCAGAAATTACACCAAAAACTTGGTATGGAAGAATAGACCATCGCACAGCAAAACGCAGAAGTACTCCTTGCTGTCACGCAGCAAGCAGAGCTTGAAACTTTGATCCACCAGCTCTGCGCAGAGGTTACAGAAGAGATCTCGGCAACAGCAACCCCCCGGGCTAAAGTTGAAGGATTGGTCACAGCGTTCAAGGCTTCCAGGATGGAAATGTAGGTCATTAAGACACAGTTGGAGCAGTAAATCACTGACTTACAGGCCAAATTGAAGCCTGAAACACCCCCGGAGGTACGAGCCCAGTGCGCTGCACTAGTAATCACGGCTACAAACACCATTACAAGACATATTTCTTAGGGTGCCCAGTTACTAGAGACTGCCATGCAACTATTGACCAAGGTCCAGCGCGATCCGGTCCTCCAGCAAATAAATCAGGACTTGCGGTAGAAGGAGGAAGCTTTCGAGCAGATCGAGGGTACATTACCCACCTTGGTTCCTGCACATCATTTGGCACGATTAAGGACCAACAATACCCTGTGGGATGAGATCGAGGAACTCTTGAAGCCTTGGGCTTCCATAGCCCTCTAGCTCTCACAGGATGTTGATGTTGATGTGAAGTAACTAAACCAAACACTAGAGAGTGTCACTATTACAACAGAAGGACCGACATCACAGAAGCTTGTAGATATTGCGCAGAGCTCTTCGCCGTAGTCAAGAAGGCTCTCCGCAAGGTGTACCATCACTGCTCGTTGCATGAGAGGGAAACTCCAGCACCATAGTGACTCGGGACGAGTCACAAGATTGTGTTGGGGGACTGTTGGAACAGGGTCTCCTAAAAAGTTGTGAATCTGGTCCATTTTGTATATTTTTTATTATATTTAGTCTAAATCAGGGGTTTTGGGGTGGTTCAAAGCCCCTAATGCATTGTAAGTGGGTCAAGCATAGACCAAGAGTTCGCAAACCACGGTTTGCGGACCATTGGATGCATAGGCTAAAGTAGTATAAGTAGTTGAACCTTTTTTGAGTTGTAGCGAGGAAATGAACTAAGATTGGTACGAATCATGAATTAGTAGATCTGTTTTGGGTTTTTGGGGAAAGGACTCCTGCTAGTTGTGTGCGCGGAGATCCTCAGTCCTGCTGTGTTCGAACCCTACTACTGTGTGCACAGGTTGGGTTTTGGGTATTGTAAAAAGGATCTGAAGGATTAATGAAAGCGGAAGGTTGTTGGAATATCTGAATCTGTTAATGCCACTCTATGATATTTGTTATGTTATGCATGATTCTATGTTGAGCTCCGAAAGTAACTGTGTTAATTGCTTATGTTGGGTTGACAATTGATCTGAATCTGTCTATTATGCTTTATGCAAGAATAGTTGTGATAGTTGCTTTATTGTCCTGTATCTATTATTTACTGTGATTATAAGTGGTATTGTGCACGTGGATGCGAAGGGAATAATAGATCTGGGTTCTGTAATATGCGATCTGATATTTTTGAAGTTGAACGCAACTCTGCCTGACTTACCTACCCTCTCCCAAGGTGCAGAAACCTGGTTCCAACACCCTCCCATACTGCTTCGGGTGAGATTTTGGCCTGTGCAAGAAGGTCACTGCCGAAAGGGCCAGTAGTATAGGGGTTTGTTGGCAAACCTTAACATCTGAACTTGGGTCAGGACCCCTCTAGCCGACATGAGTCAGCAGTAGGGCAAACAGAAATATTATTTTTATATAAAGATTTAGAGGCTGGTTGTATATTTAACATCTGATCTATCTCTTTTTCAGTTAAAGGAGGGGAAAATTTATGTTTTCTTTGGATTGGGAAGCAATTTTTTTCTTTCTATTGTGCAGGTTGATCCTGTGGCTGAATTTCCTCTTGTGCCTCTCCTAGAAGAGATGGTATGTCATTACTTGTGCCTTCAGAGAGATCCTAAATATCTTCCTTACTTCTTGATTGATTTCATCCTCAACCAAATATTCTTGGCTATCATGATAGATATCTTCAAGATGCCAATTTCCTAAATCTTCATCAATGTTTACAAGGTATTGTATGAGCTCCTCAGATTGATCACGACAATTTTCAGCTAATGATAGAGAAGGACAATATTCTTTATAATGTTCATAAAATACCTCATGGAAATCCTTCAAAGAAAACAAGGTGCCAGGGTCCAAGCCTTCATACCATTCCCTTGCTTTACCCTCTAATTTTGCCATAAACATTTTCATGAGGCAGTCCTCGTGCCATTCAAATTTTAACCTCCATACAGGTATATGAAATTTGATGAGATGTAATGAGGGGTCATCAATTTTTTCATCTTGAAATATAGGCAAGTCTTTTATCCAATTGATCTGAGGCATTTTATGTGGAAATCCAGGGATATGATCCCTGTTCATCAGAGCATATCTCCTTTGTATTCTTGGATCCATCTTTGTAAATCAGAAAGGGTCACTGTATATTTTCAACCAGTCTAGAGTCTTCTACCAATGGAGTCTTTAGGTCTATTGAGAGTAGTGGAGTCACCGGGTGGATGATTTCAACTTTGCTTTCCACCATCAACATGATTGGGATTGCTTAATGCATTCCCAGGGGAGTCTTAGAGAACTAGTGGGGTTAGTAGGCCTACTGGAGGATAGTGGAGTCACCAGGCGGATGTTTTTTGCTATTTTGAGGATATGTATTTATGGTCCACCACCAAGAACTAACAAAAAACCAATCTAGGGATGTTTTGGGGTTTTCTGAGTTCCATTATGTAGCCCTAATTTTTCTATGAGTGTCATCCAGTTGAGTCATCATCTTGCTAGGATGGTGAAACAGTCAGATTCTACTCTTGGCTAATAGTTTGAGTTCTCTATGATTTGATAAGGGTTTCTGAAGTTCTAAGGAGTACTTAGATTGTCACTAACTCAGAAAGCTTTCACCTTGATTTCCATTTATGTCAGGTGGTGAGTTGGTGATAAATCAATAGATATTGTCTGATAAGGGCTTCTGAATCTTCTAAGGATATATAAGCTTGTTTCTTACTCAGAAGGTCCCACCGTGATCGCCATTATGTTAGGTTCGCGTGATTTGTTAGATTGGTGAGATAAAATGCACAGGGTAACATCAAACCAGTCTTTGGAGTCCTGGGACTTAGCCTTCTTGGACTTAGAGAGGGCTCTCTCTATTTTGTGCAAAGGATGTGAACTTGTTTTCTTTTAGGGTTTAATTTTAGGCTAGTTGTTAAGTGTAAGGTTTTTTTGTTTGTTTTGGTTGGGTAAGATGATCAAGTAGAATAGATAGAGTGAGTAAATCTTCGAGTCATTGGGATATGGAGTCAATAAAATTCATGGAAAGTTTCAACAATAAATCATGGTGGATTACAGGGAAAATCTAGCATGGTCAGATGGATTTTCAAGGTTTTTGTGAAATGAAATGAACATAAAGTTTGTGAACAAAGTAGGGAAAAGGGAAATTAAGAATCCTTTGTCATGTACTTAAACAAGAAGGGAATTCAACACTATTTAGCATAAAGAAGTAATCAATAGACAGGGCACACCAATAACTCTTTGATTCAACTCAAGAAAATAAGCATTTCATACAAACAATCCAATGAAATATAGAATGCAAGAAACTCTTTTAACTTCTAGTGATTTCACCTTAAAGGTTAGAAAACATTTAAGATAAACATATAAATTTAATCAAAGAAGAGGGAACACCTAAACATCATTTATCATAGCCATAAAGATCTCCAAAACAACTATTCAAGCATGGAAAAAGGGTATGATCAAAACATAGCCTCTTTGGCAAACCTAATTAATGGTTCTTTGGAGAGAGATCTCAAGAGCAGTGTTTTAGTGACATCAAACAAGCAGGGCTAACCATAAAACATCTTTGATACCTACTGTATTAAACCATTCATGAAATAAACAAGCTTAGGTGGTCTAGAGAGAAATTAAGAATTCTCTAAAATGACCTAGTAGAGGAAAACATAGAGGCAGTGAAAAACAAACAGAGATAAGGTGCCTTTGAAAAACATTTCTTATTCTAAAACTTTTGTCCTACTGTAATTTAGAAGGATGAAACACAATGATACATAAGAAAACAATAACTGAATAGAAGCATATAACCATTAACCAAGCTCAGGGATCCTGCAAGTAGCCTTCTACATCATCAATCAAGACAAGCCATTCACATACTCCACAAGACCAATTTCTTCTCCAATCTCGAAAAAAAATATGTATTGCTCCAAAGAGTCATAAAATGCCAACATATAAATAGGACCTCCTTTCTCTATTTATCTAGAAAATGAGGAGGTGGAAACCCTACGAGGCTTCTAGAAACCATAAATACACCATAAATGTCATTTATGTCCTAAGAGACCATGCAAGGCCCAAGCCACAAAATATCTCATGAAATAAATGAAAAAATAACTCCTAGCACCCAAATTTGGAGTGATTTGCCTCAAAAAACACTAAAATATCATTTTTCCATAAATGAGTGTCTTTTGTTGACTTTTTGGCTGAAAATGCACAGTGAGGTCTCTAAGCGTAGCGCCTTCACAGGAAGAAAATAGGTCCACTTGCAACCAAGTTTTGGTGACATTCCCAATGTTAGAATTTTCTCCGTGATGGCCCATTGGATAGCTTGCTAAGTCTAATTTCCAAATATACCCTTGGTTTTCTTAATGAGCTTAATTAACTTTTCCAAAAGGAAAATTTCCCAACACTACTCTAGGCACAGTGCCAGGTCTATAAATGAGGCAGAAAGGTGAAAAATGAGGTGTGTTTTGGCCTTTTGAGGGGTCAAAAATGCTCCAAATTATCTAAAATTTGGTGGCCATACTATAATAGAGATTAGGATTCCAAAAATGTTGAGTTTTCCCTCTGAATATTGCTGAGATGAAAGCGTAACACCAGGGGTGCTGCGCTTAGAGGCCTCCAAATTTACAAAAAACCAAAATTTGTGAAAAATTTCTCAAAATCGGTGGATGTCTCCCTCATGAGGTTTAAGAGACCTATAGAGAAGCTTGTGCAAATATTCTAAGGTTATCTTGGCCTTTTTCCCTTTGAGTGCTTGAATTTTAGTGAGGGCCTCCTTGAGCTTGGCACAAGAAAGTTTGTATTTCAAGGCATAGTGCTTGGCCATATTTTTCTATATGCCAAGGTTCCTTTTCGTCTTCTTCATATGCTTGTGCTCATCCTTATAATAATCAATAATGTATTGTGGAATGCCAAGGCTCCTTTGTAGGTCTTCAATCTCTGCATTCTTGCTTTGAAGTAGTATGCTATTGGCCCTCTCCTTATTTTCATTTTCACTTTCTAGGTCAATGATGCCAAGTCCTTTTTTAAGCTCCTTCTTACCTTTTTTTACCTCCCTTCACCTTTTTTTTTTTTCCTTTATCTAGTTGCTTGATACAAGTGGAAGGTATGGTCCTTTGCCTTTTAGAGGCAACAAACATATGTCTTTCTCCTCTGTGGTATGCTAAGGGAAAAGGTTTAATTTGGCTCATTTTGGTGTCCTCCTCATGGCTGTCATCATTTGTCTCTATGTCTTCTTTTCCATCACCTGGACTGCTGCTTACCCCTTTACTTTCATCATTAGCATCACTGCTGGTTTCTTCACTGATTTGTACACTCTCATCTTTTTCTTCATTGTTGTTGCCTTCATCATTGCTGTGACCTTTATTTTGGCTGCCAACCTCTTGATTTTCCTTACTATCTTCATGACTGTCATGACTATCTTCAACCTATTCTTCATTTTATGCATAATCATCATCTTCATTTAGGATGTCCTTTTTATCTTTTCCCCCATCTCTGTTTTGACCAATAGCCTTGCTATTTTGAACGTCTCTAGGGCTCTTAGTTTCACTGTTGTCCTTAGGATTATATTCTCCTTCTTGGTTACTTGCCTCATTTGTGTCCATGTTGTCCTTTTCATCCTCATCCACCTCCATGGTATTTTCTTTATTGCTGATACTTCCTTCTTCTCCTGACATGGTGACTAGTGTAAATTTTTGACTCCTTTGCAGTGTCTTGAAAGTAGCTTGGAGGGGTCTTTTGGCCTTTTGAGAGAAATTTGCAAGTGAAGAGCGTTTCAGGCCTAAGCGTAGCGCCTGCCCATGTGCAAGCTTGATGGGATCCTGGGTGCAGTGCTGCAGGAGTCGTGTAGGCTTGCCGGTCTCCTGGGCGCAGTGCTGGGCAGAAAATGGGCCAGTTGGGTCCTCCTGGGTGCAGCACTGCCTGCATGCAGGCCTGCCGGGCTTTTCCTGTGCCTATCGAGTCCTCCTACTTGGCGAACTGTTAGCACCCAGGTATAAGCACAACACGCCCTGCTCTAGGCGTAGCGCAGTGTAAATTTACACTGCAATTTCTCCTCTATGTGCAGCGCCAGGTGCCCTAGGCGCAACGCCTGCTCCGATGCGTAGCGTCAAGTGACTTTGCCCAGAAATTGACTAAAGCTCAGAAATTTTCTCCTTAAAGGCTTTTTAGCTCTTTTAAAAAGAAAAATGAGATGTGAGGAGAGTAAATATGGTCGTTATTTTCCTTTAGGGAAAATAAATTAAAATAAAAAACCCACTTTGCTAATGTTTTTTGAGTTGTTCCAATTGACTGATAATCTTTTGACCCTTTTTGCTATGCAGGAGATTTGAAAAATTTTGAGTGGATTTTTTTCTCTTGGTCATAGCTTGCTGGAGAAATGAAGTGGTCCTTCTTCTGTTTGAGGGTATTGGCATTGTCAAAACCTCTTTGTGCTTGCATTGTGAAACCGCAATCATGTTTCTTATCTCTTTTGATTTCTGAGTGTGGGTGACTTGAACAAGGTTTTTTCCCCTTTTCACTAATTTTTGGGCATGACAAACTTACCCTTTACAATGACTATAATCAAGTCTGCCATATCTCCTCTTGGCCACATCTGATTTGTTGTAGGTGCCATGACATTTTCATTTTGATATTTCTGATGTTTCTTGATGTTTGACATATTTAGTTACACAACAAGAAACTCATAATCAGTTTTGGCTTTCTGTCTTGAAACTCAACCCTATGATTTATTCCTTTGATCATTTGAGTGAAAGTAACTCAAAATGAAGACTTGACTTTCCTTCTACTGATATTCTTTCATGCATTCCCTTTGAGGCAATGGAATACTTACCTTGACAAAGCTTAGAATGACACACACAGCAGTCCCTTGAAATATTCTTCTGTTGGCATGATGGAGGCTCATTTTCCTCATTTTACCCTCTTTCCTACCTTTCCAAAACTTTAGGTTTTTGGGCTGTTTGAGAAGAATCATTAGTGTTGTCTTCTAAGTTCTCTATAGCCCTTTCAATTTCACTCATTTTTGTTCAGGTCACCTCACCACTTTCCCTTTTCCATTTATAACTTCTTAAAATCTTCAATTCATGCTTGATTGGGCTGGTGTGCCTCTTTCATGTGTTTTGCTGCCTTGGCTCTTTGTCTGGCATACTACTGGCCCAATCAATCTTAGGAACCCTGATTTCTCCTTGAGCATAGGCTACTTCCTCTTCCATTTTCTTGTATGTATCTCTTTTAATGAGCAGCAAGCCTCTTACCTTACCAATTTTACTGTTGATAATCATTTGGACACTCCTGTAGAAATGTAAAAATGACCAATTTTACTTTTGTAGAACTTGAACTTGATAAGGTGACCTTTCTTGGAGACTTTTCTTGATATGATTTAGACAAAAATGTGTTGACCTTATTTCACATTTGATTTAGCTTCTAGCACATGAAAAACAATGGTTTAGAACACCAAAGATAACCCTACAACCTATGAAACCCTAGTGAGCTAGTGGAAGGATTTTTTCATTTGGTCTTTGATTGAAATCTTGGCTTGGGATCCTCAAGTAGGAAAAAAACAGTTTTTGACAAATTGATGTATTGAAGATCCAAAATATAATGTACTTGATTTATCTAAAGAGCCTACAGATATAGTTTTGAGACTCTTAATGTTTTGAGACATCTGGTAAAAATGGGAAAGGGTAGGTTGTTTGGCAATCCTAGGTGGAAAGTGGAGGGGTCAAGCATAGGTAAAAAATAGTGCTAAGGTTATGGATGGAAAAATAGGATAAATATGAGTGGTATGAGCCCATGAGGGGTCTTCTAGGAGTGGTGAGTTGACCATGACATGATAGAATAGTGAAATAGTGAAAAAATTATCTTAAGGATAATGAAGGCAGTGAGATTTCTAAAAGTCACAATATTCATGAATCTTGTTTTTAGAAATCTAGGACAAGTATTTAGTCATATACAAAATGGCAGAAGTTACCGATGACTAACATTGCGGAGAAATACAAGAACTTGAGCTCAATCAATGAGAATGAGCTAAGTAATACACAAAGAGTTTCACCTCATTTTCCTAGTTGAGATTGTTGGAAATATTGAGAGGGGGGGTGAACCAGTATTCCTTTCAATTAGAGCATTAGTTAATCTTAAATTATTATCAGTGTTTGTACAATGATAACAGTAACCAAAAGGAACACAAATGCACACAGTTTTTTAAGGTGGAAACCCTCTCCAGGACAAAAACCACCTGAATTATTTTCTAATAATTCTTTAATATTCAACTCCAGTTGAAAATAATGCTCCAACTTACTAGAACCTAGAAAAGCATTCTTCTCTAGCTCCCACTGGATGGACGCTCCAACGCCCGATATTCTTCAGTAGTCAATTGAACAGATGCCCCAACACCCAATGAGCTACAACTCAACCTAGCACCACCCTACCACCCTAAATTTTTCATAGGCTTGAACCTATTGGTGACTTCATGCACCAACCTACACCACCCTACCACCCTATAGAAGAATAAAATAAGAATGGACTCTCGTACCAGGGAAAATGGTCCACTTTACAATGATATAGAATGATGTAGAATAAGAAGACACACTAGACCATAACCCAAACTATAACATAACCACCTAATGATGATCCTAGACCTCCCGACACCACCTCTTCAACTCTTGGCAGATAGACACTTGTACAATTTTTACAATGATGCATTTACAATGACTTAGTACAATGATACCTTTACAATTACTGTATGCAGTGCTGCCCACTTGAAGACTTCATGTGCTAAAATTCTTGCTGTTGTTCTGCACCTTGATTTCTGCTCTTGTAATGCTACCCTCTGTTGCACCTTGCTTTGCTTTGCTACCCTAGAAATTTCGGTCCTTTGCAGCCCTTGACAACACAAGATCTAGATTTTTCTTGCCTTCTAGGATCTCGATACTGAATCAGGTGTATCTCTGATATTTCAGATCCCCAATATGTGATTTTTGGTTCTTTAGTATTACTCTGAGTCTTCTTTCCAATGCCATAGGTCTGATCCAATTTGGATTCTTCAAGAGAGAGTTATGCCCAATTTCTCACAATGACCTAATTATGTACCATTTCAATAGAGCTAACTTGTACGACATGCCACGTGTCACTATTTCTTCATTCAGCTTTGAAATTGGTATAGAGAGAACTCAAGTCCGTGCACTATCTTCCACTTTTTACAGAATTATAATCCGGTACTCAGAGAGAGAGTTATGATTATTTTCCCAAGGTCACTTCTTTGAGATGAAGTTCAGGAGCCTGCAAAAACACTGACTTCCATAAATCATATCTCCGAAAATATTGTGCACCCTGATCTCAAATTTTTACAGGAGCTTCCTCAGGATTTTGGCTTCACCTCATAAATGTTTTAGCTTCTGAGCCTTCATAGAACAAAAATTAGAGTGAAAATTCCATGATGACCTGTTTCAGGTAGCAAAATCCCTACATAAGGAGGATATGAGGATCACAATTTAGATAAATGCTTAGGTTGAGAGGGGCTTCAACAAGTGAACGTGGGAGGGATTTTAGTAGCTTAAAAATTATTTATTATTGAATTTTCAATGACCCATGCCACAATCCCATCGGGTTTTAGCCCACTAACTAGGGTTACAAAATTCAAACATGAATATCTCTCAAACCGTGCAGAATTGCGTGACGTGCCATATATCAACGAAAACATCTTGACAAGTAGAAACCATCAAAATAATTCTTCACCCAGAATATAGTAATTTTTTAGGTAAAAATTCCCATTCAATATTGGGGTAGCCCCTAGTGCTGCTTGGGTTGACATCAATGACAACCACTGATCAACAATCTCCCCCTTTGGCATTGATGCCAACACAAGTACTCCCCCTGCGATCATGACACCACTTCCTACAACATTTTCTCCCCCTTTGACATCAATGGAAAAGGGTAACTCCCCCTGAAATACAACCATCTTGGGGACCTGTACACACTTCCACTCCCCCTAACACACAACCATCTTGCAGACCTGTACACACTTCCACTCCCCCATTATATTCTGAATAAGGAAAATCTAATGAGAACTTGGGAGAATCCCAAGATTTTGGCAAAGATATTCAAATGATTCACAAGTAATCTTATGATCATCAACGTTTCCTACCCAATCTGCATCTATAAAGGCTTGAATAATGATATTGCTGCCCTTGGGATACCACAAGCCATATTTTGCTATTCCCTTTAGATATTGAGGAATTCTTTTGACGACAATAATATGTGATTCTTTTGGTGTTGCTTGGAATATTGCTACTTGTCCAACTGCTTGCATAAAATTTGGCTGGGAGGCTGTTACATATAGAATACTACCAATCATAGATCTGTACAACCTCTGATCCACATCCTTAGGTGAGTCGTCTATGCTCAATTTGCAACCTGTTACCATCAGAGTAAGGATGGGTTTGCAATCTTCCATTTTGAATTTCTTGAGCATTTCCTTGATGTAATTGGCTTGACATATAAATATTCCTTTCTCTTGCTGAAATATTTGAAGCCCTAAGAAGTATGTCAGCTCACCAAGTAAAGACATCTTGAACTCACTTTGCATCTTTGTAGCAAAGTTCTTACGTAGTCGATCATCATTGCTACCTAATATCATATCATCTTCTTTAGCTAGTAGACGTGCTTTAGTTGCTTCATACAGAACATATATGTCGTTTGGAGCTCGACTTGTTGTAGCCACAATTTCACCATACCCGCCTTTCCCGATTTCACATTTTGTGGAGTTGAATAGTATTATGTGTCCTTGATCACACATTTTTCCAACACTGAGAAGATTGTTATTCATGTTTTCAAAAAATAGAACATTCTTGGCTAGAGCGTACTTACTTCTAAGAGTGACGGTACCTGATCCTAAAACATTTGAAGATCCAAAATTTCCAAAGGACATGGTTCCATCCTTCTTCTCTTTTAGAGATACAAATTTCTTTCTATCTCCAGTCATATGTGTTGAACAACCACTATCAACATACCACACATCTTTGTTATTTTGAGCCTTGAGAGCGAGAGTACAATTATTAGTCTTCTTCTTCTTCCATGTTCGTTCATTCTATGGCTTCAAAGATTCTTTTGGAGGATTTTCAAGTCTGCAGTCTCTAGCTATGTGTCCAAATTTTTGACATTTGTAACATTCAATATTATTTCTTAAATGTTCAAATCTATTGATGTTTCACTGAGCCCTGCGAGGTTCATATTTGACAGATCTCCTAGAATTGTATTGGATCCTAGGGTACGTGCAACATTCTACAGCTTTACGATGAAATTTTCCACACGAATAACAATAGCCATAAAAAATATGTTGGTACCTAGATGGAAATCATCGTCGATGAACTGTCTTCCAAGGATGTTCTTTCGAATCTTTTCCAATGAAGTCTACATGCATGTCAGACCTCATAGGTTCATTGTATTTTGTTGTAGAGGGTCCTGCTTCTTCTTCTTTGTAACCGAGGCCAGTTCTGTCATTGTAAGATCGTTGATTGTTGATGATTTCTTCCAATTCCCTTGAGTTTTTGGCATAGTTTTGGATATTTTTTCCCTTTTTCACTTCCTTACACAGCGAGACTACTTCGGCTTCTAAGTCTTCCCTTTCTTGGTTGCTTTCTTCCAACTTCTTTTGAAGTGAATCTTCAATGCATTTGTGTTCTTCAAATTCAATTTTGAGACCTTGAACTTGTTCTTCAAGAGTATTGGAATGGGTCTTCTCAGCCTTGAGCTCTTTTATAAGCTTGATTGCTTCCTTAGAAAATTATTCTATGGTCAACCCTTCTTCTTTGTTGTTTGATACTTCTTGTTTATTGTGGTTGGCCATAAAAAATACTCTCTCATTGGCTTCATCTTCATTGTCATTGTCTTCATCAGATGATGAGCTATCTTCTTTAGAGAGAAAGTTCCTTTTGGATCCTTTCTTGTTGAATTTCTTAAAGCCTTTCTTTCCTTTTGAGTTGCCATCACTTCTATTCAGACATTTTGCTGCGAAATGCCCAACCTCACCACAACCGAAACATATCAATCGAAGTTTACCTTTGAATTTTCCCTTACCAATTTTTTATTTTCTCGTAAAGTAAGCATATTCTTCATTTGAAATACCTTCTTCATCATCTCCCTTTTCTTCACACTTGCAGGTGCATGTCTTTTCAATTGAAGGTTGTTTGTCCTTATTGTTTTTCTTAGATACAATGAGCACATTTTCTAGATGCGAAGTACCCTCTTCTTCATCTAGTCTCATTTCATATGCTATAAGAACTCCATGTAATTCCTATTTGCTGAGTTTGTCTAGATTTGCATTGTATTCTAAGACCGATACCTTTGGGTTGAATCTCCCTGGTAACATTCTAAGAATCTTTCGTATAATAGTCTTCTTGTCAACTGGCTCTCCCAATCCTTCCATAGTGTTGGTTATTTCATCAATGTATTGGAAGTTTGCTGCAATGCTGCCAACTTATTTCATTCTGAGTTGCTCAAATTTTTCTCTATAGATTTGAAGCTTTGCTTCTTTGACATTTGAGTCACCTGCATATATATTCTAAAGCTTGTCCCATACACTTTTTGGCAGTTTTACAACCCAACACCTTATGATAAGAAGATTCAATAAGTCCACTGATAATAATATTCTTTGCTTTTGCATCATTTACCAAATTCTTCTTACCTTGTTCATCTATGGTTGGTGTAAAGCCATTCCGAACAGTGACCCATACTTCATAACCTTGCACCAAGAGACATACCTCCATTCTTCCTTTCTAGAGTGCATAATTATTTTCATTGAATAGAGGTACACCATTCTTGGTATGCTCCATGACCTCCTTCTAGCTCTTAAATTGCTATTGAAGGAACCAAGCTCTGAAACCAATTGTTGGAAATACTGAGAGGGGGGGTGAATCAGTATTCCTTTCAATTAGAGCATTATTTAATCTTCAATTATTATCAGTGTTTGTACAATGGTGGCAGTAAACAAAAGGAACACAAATGCACACTATTTTTTAAGGTTATCAGTGTTTGTACAATGGTGGCAGTAAACAAAAGGAACACAAATGCACACTATTTTTTAAGGTGGAAACCCTCTCCAGGACAAAAAAACACCTAAATTATTTTCTAATAATTCTTTAATATTCAACTCCAATTGAAAATAAAGCGAATCCAGAAAACCACTCTTCTCAAATCACAGCTGAATGGATGTCAATATGAATTTTTTGATGCATTCATTGAATGGTTGCCCCAACACCCAATGACTACACTCACTATGTTTCACCTAAATTTTTCCACCGGGCTTGAACATTAGGCAGCTTCACACAGTGCTCTTCTCTACTATGAAGGAATAAAAACAAGAATGGACTCCGTGCAGGAAAATATTACTTTACAATGATAAAGATGATGTGAAGACACATATAACCCCAACTATGACACAACCATCTAATGATGACCCTAGACCTCCCGACACCTCCTCTTCAACTCTTCACAGATAGACACTTGTACAATTTTTACAATTGTGCATTTACAATGACGTAGTACAATGATACCTTTACAATGACTGTATGCAGTGCTGCCCACTTGAAGACTTCATGTTCTGAACTTCTTGTTGCTTTTATACACCTTGATTGCTCCTCTTGTCATGCTACCCTCTGCTGCACCTTGCTTTGATTTTCTGCCCTAGAAATTTTGGTCCTTTGTAGCCCTTGACAACACATTATCTAGCTTTTTCTTGCCTTCTAGGATCTCGATATTGAATCTGGTGTATCTCTATTATTTTAACTCCCCAATATGTGATTTTCTGTTATGTAGTATTACTCTGAGTCTTCTTTCCAATGCCACAGGTTTGATCCAATTTGGATTCTTCAAGAGAGAGTTATGCCCAATCTCTCATAATGACCTAATTATGGACTATTTTAGTAGAGCGAACTTATACAATGTGCCACGCATCACTGTTTCTTCATTCAGATTTTCAATTGGTACAACGAAAACTAAATTCTGTGAGATATATGCCACTTTTTACAAAATTCCAATCCGATACTCAGAAAAAGAGATTCATGACGATTTTCCCAAGGTCACTTCTTTGAGATGAAGTTGAGGAGCTTGCAAAAACACTGACTTCCACATATCATATCTCTGAAAATATTACGCACCCTTATCTAAAATTTTTACATGAGCTTCCTCAGGATTTCGGCTTCGGCTCATAAAAATTTCAGCTTCTGAATCTTTGTAGAAAAAAATTAGAGCACAAATTCCACGATGACCTGTTTTAGGTAGCAAAATCCCTACATAAGGAGGATATGAGGATCACAATTTATATAAATACTTAGGTTGAGAGGGGCTTCAAAAAGTGAATATGGGAGGGATTTTAGGAGCTTAAAAATTATTAATTATTGAATTTTCAATGACCCATGCCACAACACCATGGGGTTTTAGCCCACTAACTGGGGTTACAAACTTCAAACATGAATATCTCTCAAACCGTGAAGAATTACATGGCATGCCATATATCAACGGAAACATCTAGACAAGTAGAAACCATAAAAAGCACTCTTGACCAAAAATATAGTAATTTGGTAGGTAAAAATTCCCATACAATATTGGGGTAGCCCCTGGTGTTGCTTGGGTTGACATCAATGTCAACCGCTGATCAACACAGTTGTCTCCACTTTAGAAACAGTACTACAAATGGATTTTGGAGTGGAACTTTCATGATTGAATAAGGGAGTGCATGGAAACCAAGCGTCACTATTGAACGCTGTTATCGAATTGAAGAAATGATGTAACCATCCATTTCTATTTGAGAGTGCGAATTATGGATATGGTTGAGATGCCAACATGAATGTTCAACAAAGTTCAACGTATCATTTTAAGTAGTGCAAATCTAGTTATTATACGAAAATTTCTTAATAGGCTGTGTGAGATAATACAGCGCATCTTGATATTATCACAGATGGTCAATATGTTAGATATACTAGCAGATTACTTGTCTTTGAAGGGTTTCCAATTTTATTGGTTGGGTGATAGTACAGGGGCAAACTTGTGTCATTAGGAAATGAGGCATTTTAATGCACCAAAAAGTGAATATTTTTTACTTTCAACCCATGCAGGAGGTCTAGGAATCAATCTGGTTATTGTGGATATGGTGATTATTTTTATTTCTGATTGGAATCCCCAAAATGATTTACAAGAAATGAGTACAACTCATCAAATTGGTCAGTAAGAGGTTGTCAATATTTATCACTTTGTTACCAGTAGGAGTGTTGATGCAACTGACCTGACATGCAAGCATGAAGTAGATATGGACAAAATATATGGAAACTTCGTTTCAGTAAGGATGATTGTATTATCGGATGAGACTATGTCCCTAGTCTCATAGAAAAGGAACACACATCTGAAAACTATGTGCAGATCCAACAGAAACTCGATAACACAAACTACACGAGGTTTATGAGAAGTGTGGTCCCGCAAAGCAGTATTTCGAAACTACCCATTAAAAAATCAATGACTATAGTTTGTTACGACAACACCCCTAACCTTTCCATAAACCACTATGAGTGGTTCCGTAGGTAGTATTTCATTTTCATGAGCTATGTGAGGTTTTTCTAATGTGAACATGAACATGGCAGTGGTACCCCACCGACATTCATTCCCCATTACATGTCCACAAAACATTGACAAATACTTTGGCTCAACTGCCTTTTTACATGTTTTGAACATTGAAGAATTCGAATGCTGATGGAAAAGTATTAGGATGTAAAATTTTTTTATAAAATAGTGTATATGTTATATATATATATATAACCTGTAATTTAATTTAATTTAAAAAAAAATAAGAAGTTTTTCAAAATAAACAATTTTAATAATTGTTTTTTTTTTAATGTTTGATAATTAAGTTGAAGAGTCAGTTTCAAAACTGATTATCTTTTGAAAATTAGTTAGCTAGGCTAGGAGGGGAGAATAAAATTGGAGAAAAAGCTCATTGTAGGGGTTCGAAAGGGCACAAACACCCATCGCTGGAAATGTAAACAAAATTCTCTCTGAAATCTGAAGATGATATTGAAGTTTGATTCCAACATTGGGAAGTTGTAGTCATTGTTTTCTCTTGTGTTTCAACTTTAATTTATGTATTTTCTTCTACTAGACAGTGTAAGATGCAATTGGTGTTTCAGGTTAATTTTTTATGAATTCACTTAATTGTACTGATGGAAATTAATCTTGAATCCCTTAATGAAGCGCTCCACATCCAGGAACCTCATTCATATTTCCTTAGTCTTGCGTTATTATTTCTACAATAGTTTAAATTTACATTCTTAAGTGCCTAATTTACACATTGTTTTCTATTTTACTTCAAATAATTATTTATTCAGTACTCTGCAACTCCTATAGCTTCTCTAGTCATTCTATTTTGGAAGGCTAGGGTTTCAGAACTAGAAGCTTTTCTTGCAAGCCCTCATGACATGTCCTTCCATCCATTGATTTTAATTGTTTTTAATAAATTTGAAGATGTTTTGGGCACTGGCTTCCCACACCCAGAAATTATTTCTTGAGAATGACAACATATTTTTGCGTTGTTTTTGGGGACGGAATTGGAAATATCTTCCCTGGGTTTTAATATTCTTGTCTAGTTTTTGAAGGTGACAAAAACTAGTGATAAGCTCTAAAAATTTTCACCTCGTTGTTTTATCTCTCAAAATTTATTATTCTAGGTTTTAATGACTATCCTCGCATTTTTAGCCAATAAGTTCGCCCCATTGGATTTCACTAGGATCACAAGTTATCCTCATTATATGCCTACATTTCGTGAGTGGACTGAGTTTCTTCTAAGATTTAGTGGAAATGCAGATGAAATTTCGGTTCAACATCTTAGAAGCTTTCATGAACGCATGGAGAAATAAATTATCATTCAAGAAGATGTGACTATGAAGCTATTCATGTTTTCTTTGGACCAGGAAGCAAGGGTTTGGTAAAAATGTTTATCTCGTTCAAGTATTTCTTCTTTGAATGATTTCCATGCAACACTTAATTCATTTTGTAGAAATTTATATTCGCAAGAGTTTATTTTTGAAGGTTGTTGTGAATATTATGATTCTAAACAAAATTTTAAAGCTCATGAAGTTCTTGCTGAAGAAACTGATGATAATGTTGATAACGTATCAAACATTCAAAGGGTGTATAAAAAAAATAATGATGAAGATGTCTTTGAATGCAAAGAGCTATGTTTTTCTGAAAATGATGTTGAAAAGTTTAAAAAATATTCTTATTCAATAATCCCACAAGCAAAAAATTTGTTAACCATGTTCCAAAAAAATCAAGAAAGCATTAAAAGGAAAAAGAAGTTCAAACCAGTATCAAGTATTTCTACCCAACAATCAAGAATAAGGAGAAATGATTAAGTTGCAGATGAACCCTCAACAGTCATATTTTATATATTTCACTGGTATTTATCTTTTAGATGAGGGTTTTGACTCCTTAGCAGATTCTCCAATTTTTGACACCTATAGTTCAGAAGATGAAGATTTTTTTTGCATATTTTCAAGAAGACTGGCTTGCTATAAAATGGCAAGGAAATGGCATGCAACAACCTTTTCAAGAAGAGCCCATAGGTGAAGAGTTAAACAATGTTTGTGGCTTCCTTGTTCAAGGAGATATCCATGAACAAAATATTCAATAAAAGGAGGCATCTAATTTTTTTTCTTATTAGTTCTATGATCCAATAGTCAATTATATGGAAGCTTACTTTGGTCGGCAACAGATTTCAGTTTTGGGGTATGTGAAAAACCTTTTATCTGAAAATTTTATATCATATATGGCAGTTTTTATTTTTAAATTTCAGCAGCACATAGGCAGAAGTTCTAGCACCCAAATGCTGACCTAGTACCACTGGAAGGTGAATTTCACTTGAAGGAGTTAGGTTTTCTTCATAGTTAAGACTTGTATATAAATAAGCTTGGAAAAGGAGCATTTAATTTTCAATTTTTAGAGGTTTTATTATGGTTGACAGGAAGAAAAATAAAGAGCTTGGAAGACAAAAGTTTAGGGGAAATTAAATATTTTAGGGATTTTGGATTAGGATCAACTTCAATTTTTGGTCTCACTCCATGCCCAACTAAGGCAACTGCTCTACAGTTCTCAACACTTAGGCTACAAAGTGATATCCCCAGTAGGAGCCAAATGTTATAACTTATTTTTGTCAGCTAAAAGCCTTACAAAGGAAGGATATTATGGGTTCTATGAAAAATATTTTTTTATGGGAAAATTCTACAGAGGAAATATTTGAAAAACAAAGGACAATAAAGAATAGTATTAATTTCCACGAATTGCCGATGACAAGAGTATTGATTAGGAATGTTGAATCTTCTGGTGTCAAAATCCTTAGCAAAAATAAATTTTATCCAGGGAAACACAATATTGGTTAAATAATGTTCACTAGCTGATACACAAGTAGATTATTCCCTGAGGTTTTTAAAACTGGTGACGGATACAAATAGGGAGTTGAATACTTTTTGTGGCATTTCAAAGAAAAACCTGAAATGAAGGATGCTAATAGAAAGTGAAGGAAAGTATTTTCTTATCCTCCTTCTTTACAAAGGTCAATCAATATCTTCAGTATATTAAACACGGTTTATGGCTTCTTATAGAAACAACATATGCAAGTTACTTGGGGAAACATTATAAAATCACTAAAAAAACTCAGCTGTCATGCATTTGAGGAAGTTACTTTAAAGCAAATTGAGCAACTTGCTTCTCTTTGTCCTGTTAGCCACCTATAAATTCTAATGTACCTAATGGTGGCTAAATTTGTTGTCAAACCTTCAAGAGATAGTTTCCTTTGAAAATCTATCACCCTTGAAGTCTTATGGTTTCCTATCCTGGAGGTTCATCTTCACTACTGTTTCCATTAATGAACCCTGCTGTTTATGAAAGAAACTATTTCCAAAAGGCCTCTGAAACTGTCTATTTCCACTTCGCCCCCCCCATTTTCATAAAGCCTTCTTTCATATTTCAACCCCCCATCTCACCTCTAAAGGCCTCAAATCCCCTTCAAGCCTTGTGAAATCCCTTTATGAGGTTTAAAACCTCGTCTTTACCCCTATCGGAACCCCCAAATCCCTCAAAAAACCCTTTAAAATCTTTGAAAATCTTCATTTTCCTTTTAGGCCCTGAGCCCCTTTCGGCTTAGCCCTTAGCCCCTTTCTCCGCATATGACCCAGTGCCCAGGACCAGGTGCTAAGCCCCATCGCTCATCACAATCGAAGTTCTTTCCCTAGCCGTTCCTTTACTTTCTAAACTTCCGATGCGATAAGTGCCTTTTCTTTCGCCTTCGATCCTTCCACTTTCCATAGGACCACGTCTTTGCCTTATGATAGGCCCCTGCCATCGCAATCACAAAATGTTGATTCCCTTTGTTCTTTTCCCCTTCTCCTCAGATTCTCCAATCTAATCTCAACCGTCAAATCCACAAGAACTGACGGTCGAGATTCAATTGCGCTCCGCTCATAAGCCCTTCACCATCGCGCCGTCCGATCAATCCTGACCATTGATATCTCTCCCGATCCAATGGCCAGCATCTCATCGCATCGCACCATGACCTTTTTCCTTGGACACTCTCTTCCGCCGATGTGATGAGCCCATTTCAATCTCCGCCGTCCATTCCTACAGATCCGACGGCTTCCATTTAACAGCACCTTTTCACCCCGCTAGTTGAATCCCGCTACGTGACAAGCCACCTTACGTCATTGTGGACCATACCTACCTTTCCGCCCTCGCAGCTCTTCATCCATCGTGTTTCACCCGCGTTGTCGGATCTGCCGCCCATCATCCGACGGTCAACATTGTATCTCGCGTAATTTTTGAGCCCTTCCCACAATGCGCTACTTCCGCGCGATATAAGTGTTTTTAAAAATCCACGTGTCAGTCAGTGTATGGAATCGCGTTCCAAAAGGTAATACCGCCTCCCCCCCATTTCACCACACGAAAACCATTCCCAGTTTTCCGCCATACCACTGCCCTCCGCAACGTCACTTTTGCTTTTAATCCTAGCCGTCGATCTCTGAGATCGCACGGTCCATGTTATATCGTGATAAAATTTCATTTGCTTCTCATCTATTCTCCCAAGCGACTTCATCGAACAATCTCCACCGTAGATCATCCTGATCTAACGGCCCACAGCTCTCGTCACACCCAAACCCCCATCAGACCTGGTTAGCTGCTCTGCCATGGTTTTTTCCCGATTTCTGCTGCAATCAGCACCTCCTCACTACTCCTCCACCACCCCCAAAGCCTCTGCAAGCAGTCTAAACCAAGTCCGCAGGTTTTCATAATAGTTTATCATGTTTTTGCAGGTTTTTTCATGGCCGATGAAGAACAAACATTTTACAGTCACAGAAGTGACACAAAGGCTCAGATAGTAGTCTCAAGGCCAGGAATCAACGTCAAAGGGACCAGAACAGAAGGCGAGGCCATGTCAATCAATGGATCAGATCCATGAATCCTTAGTGACCCTCCAGCTCAGCGAAAACCTCCACCTGTACACAGAACACTAAAAAATGGTGAAGAATGTATATCCAGTGGAAGAATACAAGGCATAGAAGATTAATAAAACCTCTGAGGGCTTCAGTACAGAAACAGTTCAAGCAATCAACAAAGTGAAAGCATAAACAAGAGTTAAAACCAGTTGAAGTACAAAGAGACAGAGTAGTTATTGGTGCAGAAATTGACTGACACAGACATAGCCCATCTCCACGCACACAAGCCTGTCAAGTAGTTATTACACCAAAGAAACTACTACAACTGTCAGAAGTAGTTATTTAGAAGTATGGGAGTCCTCATAGCCCATTCTTCCACTTAACTCGCACCAAGAAAATGATAGTACTGCTGCAGGCAGTGTTTCTCCTAAACGACATCTTGTAGGGTGATCTCTGTCATATCAAAATGGCCTCAACAAGATATGAGGTCACCAAGTCTGTCTAGGATTTAATGTTATGTTTATGACACAGAATGGGGCATTCGAATGCTCTCTCCTATCTCTAAATGATCATTAAAACTTTCTTCACCTACTTTTCCTCATTTTTCCTATAAAGACTCTTTGAAGTCTCATTGTAAAAGGTTGGCATTTGGTGATTTCTAAAGTAATACATATTGCTGCTTTGAAGAAGCATTAGTGTTCTGAAGGAGTGTGAAAGTCTCTATTTTTTCTATTGATGAAGGAGGCTGGACCATTGGATCCCTAAGCCTGGTTTTGGTGAAGTAATCTCTTATTGTTAATGTTGTTTCTCATTTATCACTTTGTTCCATTATGCTTTGACTTACAGTAGGATAAAAGGTTTAGGCAGAGAAATGTATTTTAGAAGCACCTCTGACCTGTTTATCCTTCATTGTTTATATGCTTTCCACTACTGAACACAACAGGGTAGTATAATAGCTCTCGTCAATATTCAGTTTGTTTTATTTCATAAATGGTAAATTCAGTTGTGTTAAAGATTGTTTAGGTGTTCCCTCTTTCTTTGCCACTGAATATTGTATCTGAAATCTCCCTTTGATTATTAATGCTTGAAGTTTGACAGCGACGTCTATTTCAATCATACCCTCTATTTCTTACTGTAATTATTGTGTTGAAGGTCCCTATAATTGTAGTCCTAGATGTCTAAGGTGTTCCCTCTTCTTTGAATGCAATTGTATGTCTTTGTTGATTAAACCCTCAACAGTGAAATTATAGGAGGAAATAGGGCATTCCCTGAATCCTATAATTCATTAAGAAGGTTTTAGTCTGCATTTCTCCTTTTCTTTGAGTGTTTATATTGATTGAGTCCAAAGCAGTGAGCTTACTGGAGGAAATAGGGCATTCCCTGAATCTTTTAAGCCATTGTGTAAGGGTTTAGTTTGCTTTTCACTCTTAGTCCTTAATGTTCATCCCATTTCACCTATATTATTCAACAGATCCTTGACCAAGTTAGATTTTCCCTTTGGATTCCCTTCTTTCTCAATCAGAACTATTTGGATTTTCACATGAATCCATTGCCCAATGGCTTGTAGATTCCCATGCTCTATCTATACCACATGAAACACATTTGTCCAACCAAACAAAACAAACAACCCTTCACTTCATAACTAGCCTAAAAATTAGCTACCTAAACCATTCAAGACATATCCTTATAAACATATTGAGAGATCCCTCTCTGAGACAAGGAGGGCTAGATCCTAGAGCTCTAAAGCTTGGTTTGCATGTTTCCTTGTCACTTGGCATGCCAATCTTCCAAATCATAGGACCCCAACATAATGGCGATCATGGTGGGACCTGTTGAGTATATAGTTGCTTGAATACCTCTTGAATCACTCTTTAGGCCCTTAATTTGACAAAGAATACCCTATGGACTTATCCCACCACTCACACCAACATAATGGTGATCACGGTGGGACATAATGAGTATATGATAGTCTAGCTAACTGTTGTGCACTTTTTGGTCCTAAAAATCTCTAAGGAATCAGTTAGTGACTCTGTTTGTTTGAGCACCTTAGCTAAGTGTAAGATCAGACATAGGACACTCTCATAACCACAAAAATATACAAAACCCAAAAACATTTCAGATTGGATTCATAATAAACGTGGTGGTGGAACCATAAAACATTTGACCTTCACCAAAAGCTAAAACTTCCACCTGGCGACTCCATTAGCCCTAGTAGGCCTATTTCCCATCTAGGTCTCCAGATCTCTTTAGGACTGTGTTAACCAGCCTTGAATAAATTAAGAATTCTAGTCCCATATTAGATAAGATATTCTGAGAGGAAAAACTTTCAAAACAGTCCCTACAAACATCAGCCTCTCTCAATTTTTGACAAGCAGTCTGGCTTCACATAGGATCAACACTAGATCCCATCCAGACCCTAATCCTCCTACAATAGTTGAAAATCCAGAGAGAATTCTCAAGAACAAAATCTCTCCTTGAAAACCTCACTGTCTTGGATGGTTTTCACTTTGACTTACATCATACTAAGAACATCTTTAGAACCAGATCTCAAAGTGATTTAAACCAAACTGATCTTGAAACTGCAGGTTTGCAACAGAGCTTTAGTAGAGAAGCTTCACCCTCTAATCCTCTTGATTCACAGCTTCTTCACCACTTTAGCCTCTTTCATAACCAATTTGCTCAAAACCAGTTTGCTGGCCCAAGTGTTTCTTCCACTCCAATCCATACCACCACTGTCCAAAAAACTCCATTTCAGTCCATTTTCCCTCTTGTCAATCCACCCACTATAAATACACCTTTCTTTCCAGCCATGGCAGCATGGTATGCCCCATGAGTGTTACCACAACCTATGGCTCCCTTTCCAAATGACTATCAGTCTAAAATTCCCTATTTCACTGGAAAAGAACCTACCACAGCTCAACAACATGTAGATAGGATGGAAGATGCTTTTGATTATATGGAAATAGAAGATGAGACCATAAAGATGAGAATATTTGCTCAAAGTTTAGGAGGAGAAGTAAATAAGTGGTTTAAAGGCCTAACTCCTAATAGCATCAATGACCTTCCATCTTTGCATAAAGCATATATAAACAAATGGGAACTCAAAAGCAACCCTCTCCAAATATTAGCAGAGTATAACAGTCTTAAAATAAATCAGGGAGAAAGTTTTCATGATTACTCCACCAGGTTTAATAATGTCTACAATGCTCTTCCACCTCACATGAAACCCCCCCGGGGCATGGCCTTAGTAAAATATCCTGAAGGCTTCGATGCTGATATGGCCTATCAACTAAGGGAAAGAGATTATTTAACTCTAGAAGACATGCAAAAGGGAGCTATGAGTGTAGAAGCAAACTTAATTGAGAAAAGAGCTAGGCTAAGATCAAAGAAGAGGGTAACTTATAAATATGATTATGCACCCTCAACCTCATCCTCTGATACCAAAATTGACAACCTAGTGAAGGTAATGGAGAGAATGCTTGAAAAGATAAACTTGAATGATAGAGTACCACTAAGAGAAAACCAAAACAACCTCCAAAATAGAAATAAAAATCAGAACTTTAGAAGAGAAAACAATCAAGATAGGCAAAGAGATAATGACCAGCAAATTAGACCTCCCTTTCAACAAAACTACGTAGATCAAGAGGAAGAAAGGGAGATTGAAAATTTGGGAGAAAACCATGTAAACTTGATTGGATCAGACAATGGGGATGATGTTTTCCTCACTGAAGAAGAACTAGGTTTCTTCTCCTCAGAGCCAAAGGAAGATACATATGAGGAGTCTGAAGACTATAGATTGGGGTTTGAGAATGCAATCATGGAGGTACACAAACAGTATGATCTAAGAAGAAAAGGGAACATAGATAGTCCAAATGACAAAAACACTAGTTCTGTTGTTAGGAAAAATACAGAAAATCAGTCTAAGAAAACAACAGAAAAGACCTACATCTTGGCTAAGAAGACAGATTTAAACAAAGAGAAAAGCAGCCAGCCAAATGTTGAACAAAGTTTCCCTAGTACCTCTGCTAGTGGCACTATTAAAACAGCTCAGATTGACAGTCCTAGTAAAATCAGCAAGTAAAAATTACTGAGAGAAACATGAGTGAGAAAACAGATGTAAATACAACAAAATCAATAGTTCCTTTCAGCCTTGAGGGAGAGATTTCAAAGATCAAAATTAACATACCCCTAGCTAAATTGGTGACCCAGGAAGTGTACAGAAACTAGGTCCTAAAAGCTCTGAATATAAATGTTGATATTGATACCCTGAACTTAACAGATGACAAGCCAGAGCTATTTTTTTATCCTAAAATTGAAGGAAAATACCAAGAAGGGGCTGTGCCTCCCTTCTATGTCAGTTTAAACATACCTGGAAAAATCCTACACAATGCCATGCTAGATTCAGGAGCATCACACAACCTTATGCTCAAGGTGGTAATGGAAAGCTTAGGCTTAGAGATTACTATACCATATAAATACTTATACTCCTTTGACTCCAGAAGGGTCAAATGTTTGGGGTTAATCAAAGATTTGTGTGTTAACTTGTCTCAAATTCCTGCCAGGAATCTTGTAATGGATATAGTAGTAGCTGACATTCCCCCAAAATATGGCATGCTCTTGTCTAGATCATGGGGAGCTAAGATTCAGGGCACCCTTCAAATGGATATGTCTTACGCCACCATACCAGTGTTTGGTCAAACCAGAAGATTATATAGGGAAACCCTCATGAAATACATGGTGAGCAGCAAGGACAAACCTCACAACACTCCTGTTTATTCCACCCATTTAGATCTAGATTCATTTATTTTATACAATGAAGATGAAGTCACCCAAATAGAGAAGGAAAACAAGCAGGATTATAGTGCACCAGAGCATTCAGAATTGTCTTCCTCTCAACCTCTAGATATCTCAACTCCCAGCAGACTTGAGCAACACAAAACAAATGAGAATGAAACAGAAACACTTTGGAGAATGAGCTTTGATGGCTCTTGCAGCAAAAATAGGGCAGGCGCTGGTGTATGGATACACAACGCAAACAAAGGACATGCCTGCAAATTAGATTTTTCATGCACTAACAACATTGCAAAATATGAAGCCCTTCTCCTTGGCATGCACATACTTAAAGATTTAAAGGCCAAAAAGATATCAGTACAGGGAGGTTATGAGTTGATCATCAGACAAATCAAAGGGGAATATTCAACCAAAAACCCCAGACTCAGAGAATATAGAAACACTGTTTTAGATCTCCTGAAAAATTTCGAAAAATATGAACTCATGTTCATACCAAGAGCCCAAAATCACTTGGAAAACGAACTTTCTTTCGCTGCTAGTAATTGCCAGATACCACAAATCGATGAAAAATTCATTATAAAGGTGAAAAGCAGACCAGCAGTGCCTGATAACGAGGATCATTGGCAGGTTTTTAACAATGATAAACATATAGAGGATTTCCTGCAGTCAAAAAATGAATTTTCCACAGCAGCGCCAAGTTTCAGCCATGAAAAAGAATGTTTAAACGGAGAACTAATTCCTGAAACAGAGTCCTTCTCTCCTTCTGATATAAATCAGTTTGATCATCTTCTTAAGGAAAAATTATTTGGTGATCCAAACCAAAAGGACTCGAAGTTCTGGAATGTAAAGGTGATACCATACCCAAAGGCCTTGCTCCATTAGAACAACTCTTTGATTTCAACGATGTGGCTAAGGAACCAAAAGCAGAAACCATGGAAACTAATGTGGAAGAGCACAACATAGGCAGCCCAACCGAGCATAAAATGATTAAGTTATCTAGCACCCTTCCCACCCACATTAAACAGAAATACATAGCACTCTTCAATGAGTTTATAGATTTTTTTGCATGGGACTATAAAGATTTGAAATCATATGACACTAGCATCATTCAGCACAAGATTCCTCTTAAGGAAAACCAGAAACCTTTCAGACAGAAATTAAGGAGGATAAACCCTGTTTTATTGCCTGCAGTTGAAAAAGAAATTAGGAAGATGTATGATGTAGGGATCATTGTTCCTCTTAGATACTCAGACTAGGTTTCCAATCTAGTATCTGTCAGGAAGAAGACAGGGGAGATCAGGCTGTGTATTGACTTCGGGAGCCTAAATAGAGCCTTTCTGAAAGATAACTACCCCTTGCCAAAAATGGACCACATTCTTCATAGGGTAGTTGGGTCAAAAATAATCTCATTGTTGGATGGGTTCTCGGGTTATAATCAAGTGTTAGTCCTCCCAAGTGATCAACATAAGACAACCTTTACTACACCTTGGGGGACATTCATGTATGTCAAAATGCCATTTGGTTTGATGAATGTAGGGGACACTTTCCAGAGGGCCATGGACATAGCCTTCTCAGAAGACATAGGCTATTTTATAATCATTTACCTTGATGATATTACTGTTTTCTCCAAAACTGATGAAGAACATTTGGAACATTTAAGGAAGGTTTTTGAGAAATGCAGAAGGTTTGGCTTGTCTTTAAATCCCAAAAAGACACTTTTTGGCCTCCAAGAAGGAAAGCTTCTTGGTCACATAATCTCTGAAGAAGGGATCAAAATAGATCCTAAAAGAATTGATGGCATACTAAATATCAGCCACCCTAGAAACCTCAAAGAATTACAGTCTTTCATTGGAAAGATAAATTTTTTGAGGAGGTTCATCCCCAACCTTGCTGAGTTATTAAGAAACATCACTAACATTCTCATGAAAGAATTAGGTGTTAAATGGACAATTCAAGCTAAATAATCATTTGAACTAGTAAAGCAAGCCCTTACTCAAGCACCAGTCCTTATCGGTCCTGATTTCACCAAAGATTTCTATATTTTTTCCTTTGCATCTGAACATACAATAGTTGCAGTATTGTTGCAAAAGAATATCTTGGGGCAAGAGCAACCTATATCCTTCTTCAGTAAAGCCTTAAGAGATGCCCCACTCAAATATAATATCATGGAGAAGCAAGCCTTGGCACTGGTAAAAGCATTAAAGGAATTTAGGGTGTACATCTTACATTCACATATCATTGCCTTTGTGCCACACACTGTAGTCAAAGATATTATAAGTCAGGACCCCGATGGTAAAAGGGGAAAATGGATTGCCACTATTCTTGAATATGACTTAGAAATCAGGCCTACTAAACTCACCAAGGGACAAGGATTAGCAAGACTCATGGCTGAGTCTAATTTCAAAGCTCTAGATATGAATATGGTTGATGCCCTAGAAGAGATAGAAGAGTTCCCTACACCATTTACTGAAGAAACATTCATGAACTCTCCATGGTATGCTGACATCATTTATGTGTTGCTTTATTTAAATTCTCCCCCTTCTTTGTAAAAAAAAAAGGCCAGATTTGTCAAATAGAAGGCTTTAAACTATTGTATGATAGATAGAGTTTTATATTGGAAAAATGTTGTTGGGATACTACTAAAATGTCTACTTGAGGTTGATGCAGGAAAAATCATGCATGAAATGCATGAAGGAGAATGTGGAGGGCACTTAAATTGGAAGACCACAGCAAACAAGATCCTCGGATCTGGTTACTATTGGCCCACCCTTTTTCCAGACACCCACAAACTAGTAACGTCTTGCCACAAGTGCCAAATCTTTGATGGTAGAAGAAAACTCTTGCCCTTACCCCTGCAACCTATTAGTGTTGAAGCACCTTTTCAGCAGTGAGGTTTGGACTTCATAGGGGAAATCCATCCATCCTCCTCAACCCAGCACAAATGGATCCTCACAACCACTGATTATTTTACCAAATGGATAGAGGCCATACCCACTAGGAATGCTACTGACTCTGTCATTATTAAATTCCTTGAGACCAACATATTGTCCAGATTTGGCTGTCCTAGAAAAATAATCACAGACAATGCTGCTACCTTTAAATCCAAGAGGATGGTTGATTTCTTCCATAAATATCAGATCACCTTGGGCCACTCCACTGCCTATTACCCCCAAGGAAATGGACTTGCTGAATCCTCAAACAAGAGCCTGATCAACATCATCAAAAAGTTGTTGGAGCAGAATCAGAAAGCATGGCATGGCAAGCTTGTTCATGCCTTGTGGGCTAACAGGTTAACCACCAAAAAGTCAATTAACATGTCCCCCTATCAGCTGGTCTATGGCATTGATGTTGTTTTCCTGACATCTTTAGGAGTTCCAGTCATGAAACTCCTTCAGGAAGTTCAAGCTGAAGAAAATGATATGCAGAGAAGGATAAATCAGACCATCCATTTGTAGCAGACCAAAGAGGAAGTTTATCAGAGAACTCAAAAGGTCCAAGAAAACATCAAAAGGTTATTTGACAAAAGGACTAAAGCAAATGATTTCCAAGTTGGAAATGTGGTCCTCAAATGGGATTCAAGGAGGGAAGAGAAAGGGAAACATGGTAAGTTTGAAATCTATGGAAAGGACCCTACATTATTCATTCCATAAGAAGGCATAATGCATTTTTTCTGCAAGAACTGAATGGTGAAGAAGTGTTGGGAGGTCCTATCAATGGCAAGATGCTTAAACACTATTCCTATCAAGAGTCTTAGTTTTAGATTTTTTATCCATTGTACATACCATTTTCATAAAGAAAAATAGAAATAAAAATACAAAAACAATAAAAAATAGAAAAGAGGGCAGAAATAAAACAAGAAAGGTATAGCCCCATACCAAAAGGAAAGGAAAATATGAAAGTGTGCAAGCTCAAATGCCACTACTTTAAAGAAGCACTACTGTCCAATTGTACAACCTAATCATGATTGGGCAGATTTCAATTTACTGCTGATAGGAAAGTGAAAAAGATCTACCAAACTGTGTAATCTTGGCTTATCAGTAGAACAGATTAGGATTAAAGAAAGAGAGGTTCAAACATGATGAAAATATGAAACTAGAATCATAAGAAAATATGGCTTTAATTCTCTCAAAACTTGAGCCAAAGAGAAGAGGAGAAGTGGTTCTAACATGCTCAAAACTTGAACCAGAAAAGAAGAAGAAAATATCTCTAACAAGATCAAAACCAGAGCTGAAATGAAGAAAGAAAGGTGACTCTAAAAAGCTCAAAATATGAGTCACAACAAGAAGGAAGAATGTTCCTAAATTTTGGATCTTTAGCCTTCCAAATTTTGGTTTTTGAATCTCTGCAAGTTTTAGTTCATGTGCATCTTGTTTTTATGCCATGGACCCACATCAAACCAGATAGTCTAATCCTGGTTTGGCTGTGTTTTCAATTTCTGTTGTAGAATATAGAGAATGAAAATCTGTCAGACAGTTTAATCCTGACAGGTAGTAGTTAGGTAGTGAAACTTATGAGTTCAATTGCTTAATCTAAACTCATGGAGAAATAAGGGTAGCATTAGATAGGTTTATTTTTCTGTTTGGAAAATAAAATGTTGGAAAAAGAGTTTGCCAGTCCAAGTGCACTCAAAGAAGAAAAAAATGTTAGGACAAATAGTTTGGGGTAGGTAAAAGTGTTGTTCAAATGGATTTCTTGCTGTAGGACAGTGAAAATTTGTCAAATGAAGAATTCTACCCAATGGAATGCCACTGGTCTACTAAATCCAAATATTTCTGAGGTTATGGACACCTAAAAGGCAAGTTGTCCTCCCCAAGTGGAGCCACTATTAGCCACCTATAAATTCTGATGTACCTAATGGTGGCTAAATTTGTTGTCAAACCTTCAAGAGATAGTTTCCTTTGAAAATCTATCACCCTTGAAGTCTTATGGTTTCCTATCCTGGAGGTTCATCTTCACTACTGTTTCCATTAATGAACCCTGCTATTTATGAAAGAAACTATTTCCAAAAGGCCTCTGAAACTGCCTATTTCCACTTTCCCCCCCCATTTTCATAAAGCCTTCTTTCATCTTTCAACCCCCCATCTAGCCTCTAAAGGCCTCAAATCCCCTTCAAGCCTTGTGAAATCCCTTTATGAGGTTTAAAACCCCATCTTTACCCCTATCGGAACACCCAAATCCCTCAAAAGACCCTTTAAAATCCTTCAAAATCTTCATTTTCCTTTTAGGCCCTGAGCCCCTTTCAGCTTAGCCCTTAACCCCTTTCTCCGCATATGACCCGGTGCCCAGGACCAGGCGCTAAGCCCCATCGCTCATCACAATCAGAGTTATTTCCCTAGCCGTTCCTTTAATTTCTAGACTTCCGATGCGATAAGCGCCTTTACTTCCGCCTTCGGTCCTTCCACTTTCCATAGGACCACGTCTTTGCCTTATGATTGGCCCCCGCCATCGCAATCGCAAAACGTTGATTCCCTTTGTTCTTTTCCCCTTCTCCTCTGATCCTCCAATCTAATCTCAACCGCTAAATCCACAAGAACCGATGGCCAAGATTCAATCGCGCTCTGCTCATAAGCCCTTCAGCATCGCGCCCTCCGATCAATCTTGACTGTTGATCTCTCTCTCGATCCAACGGCCAACATCCCATCACATCACACCATGACCTTTTTCCCTAGACACTCACTTCTGCTGATGCGATGAGCCCATTTCAATCTCCGCCATCCATTCCTATAGATCTGATGGCTTCCGTTTAACCGCACATTTTCACCCAGCCAGTTGAATCCCGCTGCACGACAAGCCACCTTACGTCATTGTGGACCCTGCCTACCTTTCCGCCATCGCAGCTCTTCATCCATCGCTTTTCACTCGCGCCGTCAGATCTGCCGCCCATCATCCGACGGTCAACATTGCATCTCGTGTAATTTTTGAGCACTTCCCACAGTGCGCTACTTCCGCGCAATATAAGCAGTTTTAAAAATCCACGTGTCAGTCAGTATATGGAATCACGTTCCAAAAGGTAATACTACCTCCCCCCCATTTCGCTGCGCGAAAACCATTCCCAGTTTTCCGCCATACCACTGCCCTACGCAACGTCACTTTCGCTTTTAATCCTAGCCGTCGATCTCTGAGATCGCATGGTCCATGTTATATCACGATAAAATTTCATTTTCTTCTCATCTATTCTCCCAAGCGACTTCATCGAACAATCTCCACCATAGATCATCCTGATCTAATGGCCCATAGCTCTCGTCGCACCCAAACCCCCATCAGACCTGATTAGCTGCTCTACCATGGTTTTTTCCCAATTTCTACTGCAATCACCACCTCCTCACTGCTCCTTCACCACCCCCAGAGCCTCTGCAAGCAGTCTAAACCAAGCCCACAGGTTTTCATAACAGTCTATCGTGTGTTTGCAGGTTTTTTCATGGCCAATGAAGAACGAAGGTTTTACAGTCACAAAAGTGACACAAAGGCTTAGATAGTAGTCTCAAGGCTAGGAATCAACGTCAAAGGGACTAGAACAGAAGGCAAGGTCATGTCAATCAATGGATCAGATCCATGAATCCTCAGTGACCCTCCAGCTCAGCAAAAACCTCCACCTGTACACAGAAAACTCAAAAATGGTGAAGAACGTATATCCAGTGGCAGAAGACAAGGCATAGAAGATTAATAAAACCTCTGAGGGCATCAGTACATAAACAGTTCAAGCAATCAACAAAGTGAAAGCATAAATAAGAGTTAAAATAGGTTAAAGTACAAAGAGACAGAGCAGTTATTGGTGCAGAAATTGACTGACATAGACATAGCCCATCTCCACACACACAAGCCTGTCAAGTAGTTATTACACCAAAGAAACTACTACAACTGTCAGAAGCAGTTATTTAGAAGTATGGGAGTCCTCATAGCCCATTCTTCCACTTAACTCACACCAAGAAAATGATAGTACTGCTGCAGGTAGTGTTTCTCCTAAAGGACATCATGTAGGGTGATATCTGTCATATCAAAATGGCCTCAACAAGCTATGAGGCCACCAAGTCTGTTTGGGATTTAATGTTATGTTTATTACACATAATGGGGCATTCGAATGCTCTCTCCTATCTCTAAATGATCATTAAAACTTTCTTCACCTACGTTTCCTCATTTTTCCTATAAAGACTCTTTGAAGTCTCATTGTAAAAGGTTGGCATTTGGTGATTTCTAAAGTAATACATATTGCTACTTTGAAGAAGCATTGGTGTTCTAAAGGAGTGTGGAAGTCTCTATTTTTTCTGTTGATGAAGGAGGCTGGACCATTAGATCCCTGAGCCTGGTTTTGGTGAAGTAATCTCTTATTGTTAATGTTGTTTCTCGTTTATCACTTTGTTCCATTATGCTTTGACTTACAGTAGGATAAAAGGTTTAGGTAGAGAAATGTATCTTAGAAGCACCTCTGACCTATTTATCCTTCACTATTTATATGTTTTCCACTACTGAACACGACAGGGTAGTCTAGTAGCTCTTGTGAATATTCAGTTTGTTTTATTTCAGAAATGGTAAATTCAGTTGTGTTAAAGACTGTTTAGGCGTTCCCTCTTTCTTTTCCACTGAATATTGTATCTAAAATCTCCCTTTGATTATTAATGCCTGCAGTTTGACAGTGACGTCTGTTTCAATCATACCCTCTGTTTCTTACTATAATTATTATGTTGAAGGTCCCTATAATTTCAGTCCTAGATGTCTAATGCGTTCCCTCTTCTTTGAATGCAATTGTATGTCTTTGTTGATTAAGCCCTCAAAAATGAACTTATAGGAGGAAATAGGGCGTTCCACGAATCCTATAATTCATTAAGATGGTTTTAGTCTGCATTTCTCCTTTTCTTTGAGTGTTTATATTGATTGAGTCCAAAGCAGTGAGCTTACTGGAGGAAATAGGGCATTCCCCAAATCTTTTAAGCCATTGTGTAAGGTTTAGTTTGATTTTCACTCTTATTCCTTAATGTTCATCCCATTTCACCTATATTATTCAACAAATCCTTGACCAAGTTAGATTTTTCCTTTGGCTTCCCTTCCTTCTCAATCAGAACTATTTGGATTTTCACATGACTCCATTGCCCAATGGCTTGTAGATTCCCATGCTCTATCTATACCACATGAAACACATTTGTCCAACCAAACAAAAAAAACAACCCTCCACTTCATAACTAGCCTAAAAATTAGCTACCTAAACCATTCAAGACATATCCTTATAAACATATTGAGAGATCCCTCCCTGAGACTAGGAGGGATAGATCCTAGAGCTCTAAAGCTTGGTTTGCATGTTGCCTTGTCACTTGGCATGCCAATCTGCCAAATCACAGGACCCCAACATGTCCAAATATTGCAGTGTTGAGTGGAAGAATAGGAAATGGTGAAGAATTGTCATTCATCATCGATTTTCTTGATTCCTTAGCGTTGAAAATGCATGAAAAACTTTATATTTTTAATGATGCTATTCCAGAGGTTGGTAATCGAATATCAGACAAAGCTATTGTCAATGCCATTAAAAAATTCCAAATTGGATTTGAAGTACATTTACTTGAAGTTGTAAAATATTGGCAGGAATGCCACACTTCTAGTGGAAATACATTATATTCAGTTACCCTGGGGGAATTAGTATTTTTTGCAAAAGATATGTGCCAAAACACTTCCAAAAGTGGTATGGAGGAGAGTGATGTTAGAAATTTTCCAAGAATAACTAGGGGGCATAGTGTTAGTGTGTTTGGTGCATGCATGTATGAAATCACACCAACTTAAGGGGTGTTGTTTACCCTCTTAAGTTATTGGTCACACGTAGAAAATATATGGAGTCAAGCAAGTTAGTGGAACATGCTAGAACATAAACATACTAGATAGACAAATAGCATGCATATTAAAACATAAAAATTAAACTAAAACTAAAACATATAAATCAAAATCTCTAAATAGAGTCAAACAACTTCAATAATCCAAACAACAGCACTTATGTCCCCTCTTATTGAGTGCTGGTAGGAAATGAGGATGAAAATTTAGCCCACTTGCTAAAGGGCCCTTAGAACTTGGGGTTCTAAGTCCCGATGCAAGGATGTCTTTACTTCAAATCTTGCCTCGGCGCAAAGTCCCCCTCTCTCTATTATGGTGGACTGAACTTGTTGGATGGCCAACAATTGAGTCCCCTCTATCTCTACTCTAGATCACACACTGCTAGTATTGCTTGAGGAAATTCTGGCCAGCATAACAATGTGCTCTCAAGTTTTTCATCTCTTAGTGGCCTTTTATAGGAGAATTCAAATCCTCCTTCCCTCTCTTGGTACATTGGGGGTGGTGACCCAAGAGAGGGGGATGATTCCATTGTGTGCCACATTTATTCCATTGTGTGCTCCCTTGATGTCCTAAGGAGGCTTGGGTAAGTGTCCTTAAGCGGCTTCAAGTGTGGAATCAATGTCCTGGATTGTGCTTTTTGTGGTCCCGGAAAGTGACTTCCGCGACTCCTAGGATTGCGCGCTTTTCAGGTCAAAACGTACGCAAAGTCACTCTTATCGAAGGATTTTTCATGCAAAAGCATTTGTGACTAGTTCAAATTTGATTTTTCCTCAAACCTTATTGATTTTTAAATACTTTCCAGATTCTCTAATATCTCTCAGCCCTATAAATCCTTCTACCTGACATTAAATAATGTCATCTTTTCTTGTATGATTTTCCAGTGTTAACAATTTCCCTTTAATGTGTGAGGTCTAGGAAGAACTGTATTGTCAAAATACATTATAGTTTCTTTTTTGCATATTGTGCATAGAGAGAGAGAGAGACCTGCATGTAGCTCGCAATTAGAGACACCCTGCACCGGTTCGAAGGACGACCATGTCCTATGGGACCCTTGTAAGAAAATATAATACAATATATACAAATTTTATGTGAGGTGGGCATGTCCCATGGTTGTAATGTTGTGGCTAGTTAAACAAATATATTTGACATATACATGTTCTGTCTTGTGTCACTAATATGGTAGTGATCTGTTGGTTGATGACGACGACTGCTGACACCCTTAGGGGCATTTTTTCTTTGAAAATAGGTGGAATGTGGTACCCATATGCGTAAACTTGGTATGGAATATAACTTCACATTGTACACATAGGTTCTAGCTAGGACCTTCCCGTGTAAGCATTGCTAACAGAGACGCTTATGAAGGCACGAGTCTTTGACGAATTTGATCAAAGTGAAATGGTTGTAAGGTACGATACCATATTGACATGAAAGCTCATGTTGTAGTTGAATTTCAGGAGGATCGATGACATCTGTGGGAAATGATGTCTTCCACAGTGCCACCTGAGGATGCCCCTTTTATGGAGAGGGGTGATCCAAAGTACCACTTCCTTTTTGGAAATTGGTTGTTGGAGTCAATAAAAAGAAAGCCTTAACCGAATGAGGGGGTCGCTGATATGGAGAATTAGGATCCTGAATGTGATGGGTTTAACATAGGCATGGTGGCGAGGGGTGACTGAAAACTGATGATGGGGATTCAATGGCCCAAGGTCAGAGTATGAAAAGCAACTTGGCGACAATCGTAACTATTTCTGATGGGGAAATCCCTGGAGTCGCTAGGACTTCCAGGGTGGGTATAAACTGGTTACGAATTTCATGGTGGCTTTTGCGTGAGGGTGTGATACTCCGACCAAGGGTATTCACAGACTGCTACTATGGGAGAAAAAATGAATGAGTGGGCAGGGGACATAGTGCATCGTTTGCAGTCTTTGTACACTTACCAAAAGAATAAAATAATAGGGTTTGGTTTGTAAAAAACACAGAGATGGGTGCCCCAAAACATGAAAGTGTTCGCTCACTGATGATGTGAGGAGGGTTTTTTGCTGAGGGTGGGGCCCCATTAGTTGGTCTCATGTGTGAGGTTGATGAAGCGGATGAAAAAGTATCACAGATGGGATTATGCTGATGGAGGTATGGTGGGCCAAATGCGAGGTGTGGTAGTGAGCTTTTGATTTTCTTGTACAACCTGACCATCTGAGGAAGGGGTTTTATTTTGTATGGTAAAACTTGACCTTATGCATGTGTTGGGTGGATAAATCGTTCTTGCGAACAAGACATATCTCCCTAGTATCCTACGATAACTAGAAACTAACAGACAGATGTAAACTACTTTCTCTATATTATAATTGATCTAGAATGATCTATAATGGGTCCGGAACAAGCGTTTCCTCTACTTTGACAAGCCTTTGCACTCTCTCGACTAACATACACATGAATGTGTAATCATTCCCATATGGTAATCAGTTAAGAGAGTTTGATTTTTTCCAGCAATTCTCCTAAAAAAATCTCAAAGCCTAACTCCCCTTGAGGCTGAACTATGGCCTCAATTTATAGCAAAAGAGAAGAGGTTGCAGCTCCAAATAAGAGGGGATAGAATCCTCTTTTAAGGGATTAAGTTCCACATACCAAGGGGTAGGCTTCTTTAATGGAGGGATGAATGTACATGAAAGGAGCGAACTTTCCACCGAATAATTTCTTCCAGAAGCTTCCAGATTTAACTAGCTGGGCTTCCAAATTTTACTTCTGCCTTCATTTTACCTTTTACAGGAATCCGCACCTTTAATGAAGAAAAAGTGCGGTCGGTTCCGCATGTTCTAGAACAAACAGGTGCAACACCGTAGGTAATACTAAGAGAAAGTGCGGTACAAGTATTTTTATGACTTTCATAAGCTTTTCTCTCAATTTCAAGGCTTGGTTTTAGGAACTTGATGTTTTTAGACTTCTAAGGGAGTACTGTATGAGTAATGATGAACCCATACAGATAGTAAAACGTCATGGTGACAATTTTAGTGTAACATATTTCCCCCTAAAGTGCGAAGTCTGAGACCATTCGAAGAATGATGTGCTTTATAATTTTGAGGATTAGCTTGTGGACACCCCAGTTGGAACCCTGTAAAAAAATTCAATGCAAAACACACACACACACACACACACACACACACACATATATATATATCATCGCTGAGGTAGGCATTCCCATACTCAGATCAAACACTAACTAAAAATTGTTCTGATGTAGAAATGATTTTACTATCACATCAATAATGTAGACACGGTATGGACGCAGCCATCTGTTATGAATAGTCTACTACATAATGAATAATAAAACTCCTCGCAGCTTGGATGGTGGAAACTAGATCCAGGGTCTTGATTTTCGCTACCTGAATTAGTATGATTCTATCCATGTGATTGATTGTGTCGAAGTCGAACATAGTAGAAACCACTTGATTACCAATCAATGATGTAAACTGTTAACAAGTGTGAGAGAAACCACCAATAATGACAATGGCTCTCAAAGTACTCAGTACAATCCATGAAATGTGAATAAATGATTTGAAGTCTAACATTTCACGGAATCGTTCGATCTAAGGTCAATGATGCAACCTGTTGTCGAAGGCAAGAAACCTGCCATTAAGGCATGCAGATTCCAAGGTATTGAAGGATTCTAGATCAAATTCCTAGATGATGAGCTGTCATCGATAGAAAGTGATCTGTCGTAGGAAAGCCCACGACTCGAAACCATTAGTTCAAGTTTTGTAGAAATATTTTGCAAGGAATGACTCAGGGATGGTCAACGTAAATGGAGACAAATGTTTACAATGAATGGTTTATTTGAACTGTCCTCTTGAACACATAACGACACTGCAGATGCTTTGGTGACAATTGACCTAAGCTAATACCCAGAAACCGACTGAAGACTTTCAATATGGTTTGATTAACTGATAGGCAAAGGATTTTCCCAACCCAGGTAGAAGTGTGACAAAAAGTATCGTGTTAAAGAGTGGTAAACTTCTTTTTAAACAAAGTGTGACAAACAGATTCGTTTTCTCTCTTTTTCCCCCACCATTTCTGGCAAGTACCTCTTTATTTTTGACAAGCTTGAGGAGGATAACATTTTCTTGTTATGTAAGCTCATCCTTTGGATGAGTCCAACTTAGTTTAAAATCGAACCCTAAGAAGGAGTGGTTCGTTCTTGTTTGTAATCGACATGTCCTTTACTGTTGAATTTTAATGAGTCCAGTATAGGAGAAACACGGTGTTTTTCAATTTTAGGGAGTCAGAAGAAAAACTTAAGGAAAATCCATGGGTGTAATTTTTCGTAAATTTATTCTCTCAAGTCCAAAAAAGGATAAAATAATATAGGAGAGAACTCTATTGACCATGATTAGTCAACGTATACCTTTTTCGCAAATAGTCCATTTCAGCCCGGAAAAGGGGTAAACTTATATTGAAGGGACAACAATTCATTTCCTTTAACGATTTCGAATAGTCAAGTACTCGGAAATATTTTCATCTTTAGAGAGTCTGAAAAGGGCTTAAAAGAGAACTCCAAGGTTTCGCTTTTTCGTAATTTTTAAGAGTCCAAAAAAGTGATAAAAGTGTACTCAATAGTTTCGCTTTTTCTGTACATTTTAACGAGTTTGAAAAAGTGATAAAAATGTACTCATTTGCTTTTTCATAATTTTTACCGAGTTCGAAAAAGTGATAAAAAGTATACTCCTTTCTCAAAATGACCATTTCACCCAAAAATCCTGTATTCTGCACAAAAACTCAAAAATTAATCATACCTGTTTATGATTAATAAAAATAATTCGGAAAACGACTTTTCAAAGTGGAAAATAAACAAAATTATATTTTATTTGTTCAAAAAATTTTATAAAAAGGAGTTTTCTAAATCATTTTTACCATTTGAGTTCAGAGTGAAAATTGAGAGCTTTTGGTAAAAAACGTTCTGGAGGAGATTGCGGAAGATTCGCCCGTTAGAATAAAAAACCGTCAGTTCCAGGTAATCCACGTCATCCCTCTCTTCATTTTTGTTTATTTACTTTCTTAATTTAGGGCTTAGATTGGTTTTTAAGGAGGAAAATACATTCAAAAATTCACTCACGGGGCTCCACAGGTAAAACACATGATACTTGCGGACCCCGACAATTTTGCAAAGGGAAAATTGTTGGGGTCCTGCACCTTATGCATAAGACACGTGCAGATCCATGCACTGTCTCTATGCGTAAAGTGTGAAGGCGCCGTAAGAAAAAATAAAATGAACAAATCTCCCAATTTAAACCAAATTTTCCATTCAAATTGTTTTTGATGTTTCAATTGTCCATTGGAGGATATTTATGATGCTTGAGTGGAGAGAACATGAGCATGAAGAATTTGATGATGTAGCCATGTTACATCTGCCTACATTACGTGTTTTAAGAGAATGCAGTTTGTACAAATTTTGGGCCATTCAAGGTATGAGGGCTCAAGTGGATTTGCTTACCTAGCTAGTCAAAAAATGGGACGTTTAGGAGGAATTCTTTATCATTGGAGGCCACTAGCTCGAGATTGAGCTGGAAGACATATACTTCCTCACTAGTTTATCAAAGAGGGGCGAGCCACTCTCTTTATTTGGGGCTAGGGCAGGTGGCCAGTCTGTCGCTAGCCTTCAGGAATAATTTTTCAATGAAGAAGCAGACCCCAAGGATAAATGCATCAACATAAAAACCATTATTCGTCCTGAGTTTAAAGTGGTTGCATTTATGGTAACCAGATTGTGTGGGAGTGCAGCTCCACATGTTGCTACAAGATCCCAAATGCAAACTACCATTGACTGCTTTAGAGGCACCATTTTCAATTGGTGTGAGGTAGTGTTGGCCAATGTCAAAGGCCAACTGACTAGAGCAAAAAATGCGAAGTTGAAAAACTTCGGATATGGAGCGAACATGGACACTTTTCTCTAGAGAGGATCCCTTTACTGGCCCCACAACTTATTTTAGTTGATCATGGTAGAGTCAAAGAGCCTCGAATGGTTCGATGGGTTGCATTGATGGCCCGTCACGGTGAAGGTGGCGAGGTTGTTCGATTTACTTCATCCTATTTTAATTGGTTGGAGAATCAAATCTTTGTGATGGAATATTTTCCTTATGCTGGGATAGATTTCGGTGGTGATCGAGAGGTGTCTCTTCCTCCAGGGACAGTGGGATGAGTTAGGTAAAAAATCATTTTGACATGTTCTAAATTATAATTTTTATTTTGCTTTTTGACTCGTCCAAAACTGATAACAAAAATTTCAAATGCAGATGTGGGTCCATGTCGACCAGCCACTCTCCATCCTTTTGACAAGAAGCTCGCTGCAGCAGCACCACAACCATAGGATCAGACAGCAGAGGTCCTTACCGACCTGGAAAGCCTTGACTTTAGATATTCCAGAGACTACCATAGATGACATTCTGCTCCGCTTACAGAGATATGTTATTGGGTTTCCAGGATCGTTTAGGAGATTTCTGAGCAAGGTGACACGGGCTGTAGTGTTTTATCATGATCATCACCACTGATAGTGGATGATTGATATTGTAGACTTATATCATTTTGTATCACTTTTTTTCGATCATAAGGCATTTTGAACCTATGATCAAGGACGATGTAATATTTTGAAAACACTACTCTTATGCTATGATATTACTACTCCTTCCAATTATCTGTCTTAACATGTTATCGAATGTTATTTTAATCTACTGCTTTAATATTGCAAATTTCTGTTTATAACACTAGAAGCTACTGCATCAGCTAATGTGTTTAAATTTCTCATAATATGTTGATACTCAATATAACAAATTCTCGTTCCAAGAGACAAACTCTCAAAAATATTCTTAACACTAGGTTTTTAATTGCATATACTCTATTCAATTGTAATACAATGAGTTCAGAATATAACCTAACAATCAAACTTCGAATTCCAAATGAAATGGATTTAGACAATAACTCAATAATTGCGCTATACTATGCAATATTGTTCGTTGTTTGACTGAGGCTTACCTCATGCATAGATACTAACTCATTAGTGAGCGAATAAATAACCCAAGCTGCAGAAGAAATGTTTCGTGTACTATGATAAGAAACATCAGCAAAACCAATGTATGTTTGAAGGGACGTCGACATCTGCAAAATTAAGAGTGATCCAAATAAACAGGGATAGTAGTAAAAGCACACTTAAACTAGGCACGCTCTCTAATCTATAACACACCAGCTTATGAAAATAATTAATATACAGGAAATATCTCCACACAAGAATCAAGCGTAATATCTCTTCAAATAAAGCCCATTTCTAGGTTTACCTAAAGAGACCCCGTCAAAGTCAATCAGTTCATAGGCCCATTTTGCAAGCTGTTGCTTGACAATATAAGGACCATGCCACATGGGTTCAAATTTCCCAGCCCCTAGCTTGTCATTAGCTTGATCATAGACCAAGACTAGGTCTCCTTCTGAAAAAATACGAGGTGTAACACTTCTATCATACTAAGCTTTCATTCGTTTCGCATGAGTTTCGGCAGCTAATGCAGCGGTGCGCCGATTCTCATCTAATTGAGCTAAGTACAAAACATGTTTCTCCTCTTCAGAAGTGGCTGGTAGTAACTCTATGGCTAGTTGGAGTGACAGTATCTCGCATTCAATTGGTAATATTGCTTCTAAATCGTAAACCAATTGAAAAGGGGTAAAACCTGTCGATGTTTTTGCTGAGGTTCGATATGCCCAAAGTGCTGAAAAAAGCATGGTATGCCAGTTTGATTTATGAATTCCGATGATTCGTTTGATCATGGTGACTAAAACTTTATTGATAGCTTCAACCAGACCATTAGCATGTGGATAATATGGTGTAGAAATTTCATGGTGCATGCCAAGTTGATTAGTTAGTTCGGTCATCATTATGTTTCGAAAATGACTCCCATAGTCAGTAATTATCGCTTGGGGTACACCAAAATGAGCAATCACATGATTGAACATGAAGGTAGCTGTAGTTTTTCCATCTGCCACAAATGCAGGCATCGCCTTGGCCCATTTGGTAAAATAATCTACTGCAAGAATAATATACCCATGCCCCCCGGCCGAGTGAGGGTTACATGTAATGAAGTCAATGCCCCATTTTGCAAAAGGACCGACAACAATTATAGGGTGAAGAGGAGTGGGTGGTGCACGCATCTTTCGATCAAAGATTTGATAGTTGTGGCATTTTCGGATAGCATAAATACAATCTTTAAATAAGGACGGCCAAAAATAGCCTGCACGCAATATCTTTTGGGTTGTGGCATACCCATACATATGACCGCCACATGCTCCAGAGTGATAGTCATTTAAAACCTTTTCAACTTCGTCAAGAGTTAGACAACATCAAAAAACAAAGTCCGCACCATGACGGTATAGTGTGTCACCAACAATATGATATTGCTGAGACTAGAAACAGATTTTTTGTCGCTGTGACTGTGAGAGTTTAGGCCAAAAAGTTTGGTTTTGGAGATAAATGATGATATCTCCATATCAAGGATCGATGGTACTGATAAGAAACAAAGATTCATCCATTATTGGATGTTCTGCCACAGTTTCTGTGTCAATACTTGGGAAGTCACACATAAGTTCAGCGAATACCAATTATTTCTTTGATTTGGATTTTTCAAATTCCAAATCAAACTCCTGCAGGATAACAACCCATTTGGAGTATTTTCCCCTTAGCAGTTGTTTGGTCAAAATATACATCATAGGGTTACAATCTGAAATCACTGTTGTTTTTCGTAACAATATGTAATGACAAAATCGTTGGAAAGCTTGAACGGCTGCCAAGGCCAATTTCTCCACATGTGAGTACTTGATTTCGGTTGGATGCAGATTGTGATTGAGATAATAAATCACATGTTCATTGTGGAATTCATCTTCCTGAACTAAGACCATGCCAATCGTAGAATTGGAGGCTGCTAGGTATGAAAAATCCTGGTTGTAATTGGGAGGATGCAATAATGGTGCATGGGTCAACGCGTGTTTAAGAGAATCAAAATATCGATCAGCGATCTCGTCCCAAAAGAAAGGAATATTTTTCTTTAACAACTTGGTAAAACCTTTGGTTAACTCAGCATATTTAAGAATGAACCGACGTAAAAAGTTCGCTTTCCCTTGCAAACTTTGGAGTTGGAGAAGAGTAGAAGGATGAGGTAAATTGATGATAGCCTCAACCTTCGATGGGTCGACACGAATGCCTTCTTTTGAGACAAAAAATCCCAAAAATTGTCCAGATTCAACAAAAAAGACACATTTGTGAGAATTCAGGCGAATCCTATAATGCCTACATCTCATAAAGATAACTCGTAGATGAGTAAGATGATCTACTCTACGCGATGAATGAGCAGGTAAATCATCGAGATAGGGTTGCACAATGTGTTTAATGTCATGAAATGCATAAGACATTTCCCTTTGAAAAGTTGCACCAGCGTTCTTAAGTCCAAAAGGTAGTTTGCAGTAAGAAAAAGTCCCCCACGGAAAAATGAAAGCTATCTTGGGTTGATCAGTAGGGAGTATGTTGATTTGATTGTAGCCCGAAAATCCATCCATAAACGAAAACATTTCACTTCCGACACAATCGTCAATAATTTGATCGATATAAGGGGTTGGATAATTGCCTTTTGGACAAGCTCGATTTATATCCCTATAATCGATACATACTTGTATTTTCCCTTGTTTTTTATTAACAGGAACAATATTAGAGACCCAATCCGTTAAAGGAATGGGATAAATAAAACCTGCACGAATTAATTTCTCAACTTCTGCTTTAATAGCGGTAGCTTTTCGCAGATGTATCTGACATAATCTTTGTCGGACAGGTTTAGCATCCAGGTATGTTTTAATTTCATGAAAAACAATTGATGGATCAATTCCTAGCATTTCTTCATATGACTAGGCAAAAATGTCATGGAATTCTTGAAATAGGGCTTTACATGCTTGGATTTCATCTAGCGTACAAGAAGCACCTATATGAACGTTTTCAACAATTCCTGGTTTCACTGAGATGTCAATAGGAACTGTCGTAGAAATTTTTGCTAAGTTCAATTTAGAATTGGAATTCATGAGAGGATTTCGGGGTTCGTTGACATAATCAGTGGTAAAAATGGAGGAAAAATCAGTTTCGAAATGATCGAGATCAGGTAAGAATGAAAATCGATGATGCAGATCTTCCCATGGTAATTCTTCTATAGACAAAAATTCACAAATATGCTCATCAGTATTGAATACTTGTTGAACAGGATCTGGAATTGATGGCGAAGCTGAGCTGGATATCGAAAGTGATTCCTCATTGATCACATTCACTAGATTAGGTTCAGTTGAAGGAGTATCATAAAATGACTGTACTTCCTGATATGCTAATTCAAAAGGACTCAAAGGCATCGCACCGTCGAAAGAATCCAGTTCTGGGTCTGAAGGTACTATCCAAGTATCATCAAAGGAAATAGTACTTGATGTAATCATATTGATGTTATAAATAGGAGGCGGTACGTTGGGAGCAGGCAAGGAAAACGTTCCCAATAAAGAAAAATATTTAAGCAAACCTACTCCGACATCTTTATAATGGATAGTCGATTTTCTGACATGTTGGATGCTATCAGTAGTGGCTGGGTTGCATGAATAATATGAGAGCTGGTCTATTTTGACGATCTTTCCTTTATGAGGAAACATGATGAGACAAAAGACCGACGATACAATAGCAGTCATGGCGTAAGACCAACTGCGACCCAAGAGAAGGTTGTAATCCAGAGGGGCATCAACCACTTCCACATATACATTAACGGTTTTTCCTTTGACCTCTATTGGTAGATCCTGTAAAATACCATACGGATGGAAACCTCTTCCATCAAAAGCTTTGAGGATGGTTGGAAATTGGTTAATTTATGGAGAACCAAGTGATTTCCAACATTTTAACGACATAATACACATAGAATCCCCTTCATCAACAACAGTACGAAAGCAACATTTGTTTTTTACTATTACCGGAATCTGAAAATCCATTTGATGGGGTAGGCGGGGTTTAAAATTCTCTAAATCGAATATCATTAGGTTCGAATCCTAGAGATCTACGACTCCTATGGATGACAATAGTAATTTTCTTTGGGCTGGACATGATTGCAGCACTTCCAAAGCCGACATTGTTGAAGGGAAAATTGCCAAGTCTTCAACAATATTGTAGTTCTGAGCATGTGGATTGAAAGCTGATTTATGAAGTACACCTTTAGCAGGCGGTTTGATTACTAAATCGGGATTTGGTTTCTCGATTTGGAGTTGATCAGAAACTGAGGTAGATGTAGTTGATGTTGAATTAGAAATTTCTACTTCTTTACCACCAATAGGATTTTTACTACCATAATCTTGCGATCGTGTCACAACCATTAAGATATCTTCTAGCATATTTGAGGAAGATCCAATCATGTTACTATCTTGAGCAGGAAAGGGATCCTTCAATACAGCAGGTGTGGGTGAACCCTTAATGAATTTCGATACCTCGGCTCTATGCGGGCACTCTTTTGTAAAATGATACTCATCACAGATTAGACAAGGATAATTAGGTTTTTGTTTATCATCAGTTGGTTCAGTTTTATCGTTTTTACATTTTGAAGATTTTTTGTTTTTATTCTTACCTTTATTCTTACCACCAGTTTTAGGTTTGGCTGTAGATGACTCTACAACATGAATATCGGTAGAAGTTTCAACGGAATAATCTCCTTTTGGTGAATCGAGTAAAGTTATAATAGGAGAAGTCGTCTTGGAAGATTTCTTCTTACCTTTGCTAGTGTTAACAGAACCAATTACACCATCAGCGGCATGAGAGCCTGAAGGAGTTGTAGTTAATTGACTAGGTCTTGGTAAATCGGGGATTTTGTCATACAGAGTACCTGAATGTGTATATACAAGGTCAAGGTACTGAGCCTGAGCAATGACTTGCTCTTCTGTAACAACGCATCCTTTGGCCACATCTTCAGTAATTTTGGGCAATAATGATTTGATAAACCATTCAGCCAAAATTTGATCTGGAATAAAGACTTTCACTAAATGTCTCCTACGTCACCATTCATGAATGTGATCAGATATGTATGTCGATGTAGATTGTTTTAATGAGGTTAACAATTCCATACCATTGTCGTATCTGATAGGTAACTGAAAATGGGTTAAGAAAGTAGTAGCTAGTGCATTAAAATTATTAAATGAGCCTCGGGGTAACTCAATGTACCATTTGGCAGCTAGACCAATAAGAGTTCTCTGAAAAGGATGCAATCGAATAGAATCATCGATTAGTGAATTGGATGCACACCAGAGGTGATAAGTCATAACATGATTAGATGGATCTTCTCTTGACTTACCTTCAAACTTTGGAATATCATTGGGCAACTTATTAGGCATCGACAGCCAATACGGAAGATAAAAAATGGGATGATTTGTAAGGCGCGATAGATCAGGTAAATCTAAAGTTTCTATAAACGGTAACTGATAGCTAGGGTCTTGATAACCTTGTGTGATCAAACTAGTTCCAGGAGGAGGATATCCAGGATATCTTGGAATCAGATGTGCATTGGGAATTGTGAAACCTCCTGGATAACCAGGATTAACCGGACCAAATTGGGGTTGTTGAGGTACTTGATAAGTATACCTAGGATACGGCTGATACTAATATGTTAGATTTTGTGCAGCCTGTCCAAATTGATACTGCCCCTGGTACGGTTGATAAGTAAATAGTGGTTGACTAGTGAGAATCGTACTTGAACCGAATTGTTCTGTAAGCATCTGGACCGTAGTCTGAATTGTAGATCATGACTATGGCACAGATACTTGAGGAATTTGTACTGATACAGGGGTAATAGAAACAGGAACTACAGATACTCTAGAAATAGGTGTGATGGGTTGAACAGAAGTTGCAGCAGCAGTAGAAGTTTGAGGCGGAGTTCTAGGTGTAATAGGCCCAGGCTGCTGAACAAAACCAAGTGCAAAGACTTGAATGGTAGGCTGGACAGGTTGCTGGGTTGGACCAGAACCTATATGCTGTCCAGGTTGATTAGGTAACTACACATTGGGTTGTAAAGTCTATTGAATTTGAGATGGATCCCACACCATATTAATTCTGGGGTATTGACCCATGGAAGGTTGTGCATATGAAGGACCATAACTAGGTTGAACATAAGTTTGATAATTAATTGGAAATTTTCCAGCTTCTTGTAATAATGGTTGACTGGAAGGAGGTTGAAAACCTTGAGCTGGGTACTGACCTTGAGGTTGATATTGACTTTGAAACATGTACTAAATCTAGGGTTGATATTGACCCTGAGGTATGACCTGATTCTGGGGTTGATATTGACCTTAAGGTATGTACTGTCCTTGAGGTTGATATTGACCTTGAGGTATGTACTGTCCTTGAGGTAGCTCCCTAGGCTGTAAATATTGTCCCACAGGTTGACCTCCTGGTGGTAAAAAATTACCCTGAGGTTTCCCTCCAGGCAGTAATTGACTACCTTGAGGTTGCCCCCCAGGCAGTAACTGACTTCCTTGAGGTTCCCCCCCCAGGCGGTAACTTACTTCCTTGAGGTTGAGAATTTGGAATATTTCCAACATCATAAAAATCTATTTTGTGTTCAACGTTTCAGTGTTTGTTCCATTTGTACCAGATGATAACACTTGTTCAATTGTTTGAGGAGCTGCTCTTGAGAAGGTACCAAAGAGCGACTGGTATCCCGGAGGAACAGATGAACCATCGTATAAAAATGTTTCCGGAGATTCAGAAAACATAGATGACTCACCTGACATAGCTATGAAGGTTGATAACCTTTCGGTGTAGGGTAAAAAGGAATTCGGGGTGATGAATAAGTAAGACCTGCGTTTTGTAAAAAAAACTGTCAATGATAAATTCCAAGTGTCAGTTCTAAAAGGACTGTAGAATATTGATTCACGCTGCCTAAGATTCAAAGTTTCTTGGGTTTCGGGAAGAACTACGTCTTCGTCTGGACCAACAAGTTATTCAATACATATGAGATCAGAAGGAAGGTTTTTAGTAATGCGATGTCTTACCCTAGGTGAATCAGGATCACTAGAAGTCGGAGTAACAAATCCTGAAGATGATTCCAACACAGCAGGTTCAGTTTCGGGCTCAGAAATTTCAAGTTCTTTAGCTAATTCACTGGTTGGAGAAGAAATGTCAGTGACTTCGGAAATTGAAATTGTCTCTTGAATATATTCTTCTTGTTGTGATTGATAATCAGGATGAGTAATTAAGGATGATTCTCCTGGTTCTGTTGATCTAATTATGCTGATACTATGTGGTACCAGAGCTCGTAGTCCTTCAAGTTGGCTTGGCGTATACTCAGGGGGTTTCCCTTGAATTCTACGCAATTGTCTTGGTAATTCAACCACGATTAAAAAGTATTAATCACACACAATCAAAGAAAATTTCAATAAAAAATCCTAAAGTCACTAAGGAGACAATCAAATGATCAAACGCTTATAAAATCTAGGAGATCAGACCACACACAAACAGTAGATTCCCGCACTAAAAACACTAGTTGGTGATGAAATCCAACATCGTAGTATTTTAATGCAGAAATGGTGGTTGGAATAGTTACCCCGACAACCTGCTTAATGAAACAGACCGGTGCAAGTTTCTCCACGTAAACCATCTCGAGTGAAGATAACCCTCCGGAGAGTCCAAGTGAGTCTAGTCGACGTCTGCTCCAGGTATAGTGGGATGTTTCCTCCACCGTCACCTCAGGAAAAAATATTAAATTTTAAGGCCACTAAGGTTACCAACAGGAACAAATATATCTGGGGGAACAGTCTACAATCCGATATACGCGCAAGGGCAGATTAACAAAGCTCAATCCCCTTGAAGGCTCCTTGACATAATCCAAGGTATACCGAAAAGTGACCCCAAGCTCCTCGACAATGGTCAATCCGAGGTTTACCATTGTTAATACGCGCACATCTTCTATCATTCCCAATGAGATAGAATTGATCACCTCACTAGTTTAGATATGATCTCGTGCTTGACTGCTTTAGGAGGAGCTTCCCAGAGCATACAAGCTACTATTGGATTTTTCCTACCGCAAGATCAACTACTTGTTTGTTTTAATTGTCTCAGAGATTTAATTACCCCCTACTCCAAGACACTAGCCTAAGCTATGTTGGTGAAAAGAGTCCTAGAAATATAAAAATTACTAGATTGATTTTAATTTAAGCATTTCTTTTAATAGGTTGTTTCTGAGGACAATAGGTGCGAAAGTGAAACTTTGATGCTATGTAGAGACCTGACTCAAAACACACTAAAAATGCATCTATTATGAGAAACAATTCATTTCTTTCCAATGAATTCTATCTAAAAGAAAGATTTGAGAAACGCAATCTTTTAAAACAATTCCCTCCTTCAAAACAATAACATATGAAAATAAATATTATCTTATGAGAACTCATAATGATAAATTACTCAAAAATAAATCCCTTTATTCTTCAAGATCAAAACTACAATCAAACATTCTCCAAAAGAAAGCTACAATTTCTAGAAATAACACTCAAAACTAAAAACACTAATTTCGAGATCTAAAAATTCTAAGAATTAAATCTGAAATCAAAACTTTAAATATTTTGAGGACGTTTTTCTTAGTTTGTAATCGAACTAAGAAATTATTTGTTGAAATCAGAAAAAACTCAAAAACATCCAATTATGGTTTTTTAAGTGAAATTCAAAACTTAATGAAAAAGTTTTATAAAGATTTTCAAATGAGAAAATGGGATCTAATTCTCATAAAGAAATTTCTGCTATGAAGTCAAAGACTCAGCAAGAAAAAAATGAAATACTAGTGATCTCAAGTATAACGAGGTTTCTAATCTTTGAGTGACATAAAGACGCAACAAAAATCACTTATAACATGCAGATCTTGTAGAAAATCATTCAAAACTTTAAAAAGCTGAAAGAAACTCTCAGGCAAAGCTTTCTGATAGAACATACAAGTTTGGGTATATACTGAGAATCTTGCAAGTCAATCCTAGAAAAGAGAATTTTAAGTTTTTCAAACAATTTTCTCAGGGTTTGCAGGTTTTAGTGTAAACAGGTACGGTGCCGGACTATGTATATAGAAAAATAGCGGAGATGACCGCACTGTGCCTAAAGACAAAATGAGGAGACCAGAAAACTTAAAGAAAAATAAAAATTCTAAAGCAATTTTCAGGGATTCTACAGGAATAAATTACCCAAGACAGTATCAATCAATCAAAATCAAGAAAAGAATTTCACACACTAGTACATTTGGGGGAAATTCCGACACTTGGTTCCGATGCTTTTGACCAAATGTCGGAAATTTCCCCAAAAATTTTCAATCCTGCCCGAAACCGTCGCTATACCGACGTTTAGAGAAAAGTGTCGCAATACCGACACTTAGACAAAGTGTCGCAATTGCGACGTTTGGAGAAAGATGTCGCAATTGCGACACTATGCCCCAAAGCGTCGCTATTGCAATGGCTGCCTCCAAACGTCGCAAGTGCGACACAATGTCTAAGTGTCGCAATTGCGATGTTTGGAGGCATTCGTCACAATAGCAACGCTTTGTCCGCCGTCAGTATAACAACACTTATATGCACGCTACATAAAAATACGACACTTATATGCGTGCTACATAAAAATGATTTTATTAAAAACTACATTAATGTCTGATATCACGCGCGCATTCAACCTCCGCTCTTGCAGAACAGCATTCACCCTCAGCATTCGCCCTCAGCTCTTGCAGAACAACATTCGCCCTCAGCATTCACCCTCAACTCTTGTAGAACAACATTCACCCTCAGCTCTTGCAGAACAGCATTCACCCTCAGCATTCGCCCTTAGCTCTTGCAGAACAGCATTCGCCCTCAGCATTTGCCCTCAACTCTTACAGAACAGCATTCGCCCTCAGCTCTTGCAGAATAGCATTCGCCCTCAGCATTCGCCCTCATCTCTTGCAGAATAGCATTCTCCCTCAATGTTTGCCCTCAGCTCTTGCAGAACAGCATTCGCCCTTATCTCTCGCAAAATGGTAAGTTCTTACTACAGGCCCTTCCTCCTATAGTAGGGTTGACTCTATTTGGGTTTTTTTGGTGAATTCCATTGGATTGTGTTATGCTATAGGGTTCTCTCTAGATGTCTTCCAATGTTCTTTCGGATGAGTTTCAAAGAGGATGTGTAAGATGTGTTTGTGCTTGCATGAATTTGACTCCACTAGTTTCATGAAGTTTAAGCTATGGATTTTAGTTCGACAAACTCATCCATCTCAACACCCAGTAACGAATTGCCCTTGGTCTGATATATATTGAAGGTGAAGTGCAAAGTGGTAGAGAATGGGAGATCGAAAGTCATCAACTTTATCACAAGGGTAGTACTCTAGATCGAAAGTGATGAGCTTTAGTTCTCCATATTTGGGGATTTTCTGATATTTGGGGATTTTCTGATGACATACCAAAGGTCACATCCATACAACCATATCAAGGTCAATGTTGAGATCATTCTCATATAGATATAGGTCACTGATATATAGGGTTAATATCATCATCACTATCCATGGAAACTAAATGGTTACAAAATCTGTGATTGTGGTTGGCTCATTTATAATTATTACTCATTTACAGTAGAGCACAGAAACACTAAATATGGCCCGAGCAGAGCCTTTACAACAGGCAATGGAATTGCAGCTGCTTCATCAATAACCAATAGCTCCACTTGAGAAAACTTTTCATAATCTTGGGGCTGGATATACTGCAGAGCAAAAAATTGTAGTTATCATTCATGCTCCAATATATTAATATACTTTTTACATTGAACTGAAGAAAGGGAAACAAGCAAATGCTAGCCATCATACAATGCTTTGACATAAGAGTTTTGAGTGACATACTTGAAAAAAAAGAACTCATCCACTGATATTTATAATCATTTGAGTTATTCAAGTTAAACACAATGTCAAGAATCAAGATTCAATACCCTCTATTATCTTCATCACCCAATACAAGATTTAATTTTTTCCCAAAGAAACGCTTATTAAATTGGTAGCCATTATTTCTCCCTGCTTTAAAAACCCTACATTTAAATGAAAAAAAGCATTGCATTTCAACTACAAAAATCTATTAGTGTTCAAGTGTACATGTGTGCATCACTTGTGTAGGGTATTCCTTTTCCACTTTCACATTATCCAAGAATGTGTGTAGTATAGTTCATATTTTTTGTGATTTAAATTATCTTGAAAAAGGAAAGGTAAATTATTTCCCATGGAAAAAGAAGGTTTTCCCTTTTTACTACTAGAAATGGTACAACAAAGTTCCATTTCTACCCGAAACTCCTATGAAAAAGGAACCAAATAAAGGCCATGTCCTCAATGGACATCATTTGGCTTTGAAAATGGCCATTGCACCGTGTTGTTTCTTATATTACATCACAATAGTTTCTTAGGTCATTTCTTGTTTCTTGAGATGAAAAACAACCAAAGAAATTGTGAAGATCCTTTCAATAAATAAATGACCATTTCTCAATCATATCTCAACTATTTTTTATTTTATTCAATGGTTGCTTACTTTGAGAGAAATTTGACACTTTTATAAGGAATATAACATAAAAACACAAAATGGGAAGGAATTGATGAGGTATATGTCCTTTAGTTGTTGTCAATTAAGAATTGATAATACACGATGCATGTTCTGTACTACAAACTAGATTCCTTCCTAGAGTTAGGACACGAGTATTGAATCAAAGTTGTAGTTTCTAACTTCTTGTATTGGTTCATCAATCTTGAAATTCAGACATTGCATGTCTTCATTGCTTCATGTTTGAATAATTTTCATTATATCGTACAATAGGAAATTAGGAATTATGATTATTATTACTTTATGGATCTGTTAAGTTACTTTTAAGTTTGCATGGTTTAGTGTGAAATTATTCTTGTGTGCCCCTAGGCCCGGGTGAAGGAATGCCAAGGACCGAGAACCCTAGGTTTTAAATGGTATTGTTTCTTATACCCAAAAACCCCTCAACATCACTTCTTATTAGTTATTAACAATAGTGTTGTAAACAATTTGAGAATTTATATAAAAAAATCTCGCACTTCTCAAGATAAAGTCCTAAAGCTAAAGTGTGATACCATGTGTAATTCAATAGCCCCATTGTCACCTCACCAACCTCTTTTCACTTCGGGCTAGCTCTCCTCCAACTCAAAGGGGTTCTCCCTAGTAGATGTTAGGGATCTAATGGCCCAACCAAACCAAGTCAAGAGCCCCCTAACTCTCTATGTTTACTACTATCAATCAAAATATTGAACAATAGGGTCGGACATGCATCCTGAAGATAAAATTGCCAGGGTATTTTTGGGTAATTTCAAAGGGAAAGTCCCCAAACACATATAATCAAGGAATTATAACATGATTTCAAACATTAAATATCAAAAAAATCGTTTAAAGGATATTGAAAGGAAAAAGGTGATGGAAGATAGAAAGTTCCTTACTTAAATGCTCTAAGGATTTTTCAATAGTTTCTCCAAAAGCTTCACTTCAAGGCCCTTCAAGATCGTCTCCAACAATGCTATACCATCAGCTTCAACAATGTTGCTCCAAAAATGTTCTCAAGGTCTTCACAACAAGTTTACTAGAAGTTGCTCCAACAATATATTCAATAAGGTCTTCATTGTCAACTCGTCTCTTGTTTGGGTGCCTTAATGTGCAATGACATGTTTCCAGGACTGAATTCAATGCAAGACATATTTGAAACTCTAACTCTGTCTTCCGGTGTCTTATTAGAAATTATTTCAGTTTTCATTTTGTGTTTTCAAGTTAGATATTGTTTTCAATTTTTTACATTTATAATTTTATTGCAATGTGGCAGACTGATCAGGGCAGTACAGGAACAACCCCGAGACGGGATGATCGCGGAAAGAGGCCAGCGGAAGAACATGTAAAGTGCCGGCATTGCTCTATCTTCAGGTATTTTAGTTATTTACATAATTGAAATAATATTAATTTTGTTCAAATATGCAGACACCTAGCCATGGTACGCCTGATGATTCCCTCTATGAGGAAGAGCTTTCTTCATCCCTATCTCCAGTGCTCTTGTTGCGAAAAAAGGCACGAAATGCAAGGTCAGAATTTGATACTTTGATAGACACGCCTCAAACACCTGAAACAGAAGAGAGGATAAAACAACTTATGACCCAGTTAGAAACATATCAGGTAATAATAAAAAGTCAAAAGGATATTTTTTTTGTTCTGCATGAGATGAATTGTGATAGTTTGATTTTTAATTTTTACATTGAATAAACTAACAAAAAGTTATTTTGTATGTAGCGTTTTCTGGCACTTGCTGAACCCGGTGTTGGTGGTAGTGGGACACAAGGGCAAGATATTTCCCAACAACCCTCTCGTACACCTTCTACTCCTTTAGGTGCCAGCCAAGAAACACACCCTGCCCAAGCAGACACCCAGCCAACCGCTGAATGTGTTGGCAATGATGAGGCTAATATGGCCAACTACATTATTGCGTTTCCTGGAGCTACACGTGTCAGCTCCACAGGGACCATTAATGGCATGTTGTTGGTGAACGATGAAGGTGTCCCTATAAAGCACGTACAACTCCCAGGTAAATTTTAATATTTTAACTATTTCATGTACTCTATCTAAAACATATTTATCATGATTTTTTATTTTTAAATTAATGATAATATCTTTTTTTTCTGTGTAGGAAACAATGAGTTCTATAGGTTTTTGGAGAGCCATGCGTTGGTAATTTTTGGCCCAACCATACGCACAAGGTGGAATTCCCAGAATTCCAACTTGAAAAAAGAACTTCTAGATTATCTAGAAGCCCTTTTTGGGGTCGGCACATTTGACAGAACAGCGGTGGCTCGGGTAGCCGGCAAATATTTGAAATATACCAGGGACACCTATAGGACGCAATTGAAATTTAACCCTAGATACGAGCGTCCTCTCATAGTTCCAGAGAGTGAGTGGAGAGCACTCATCCATGACGGAAAAGAGAAAAGGGCAAAGAAAGAAGGAAAAATGCCAACTGGACCCGCAAGGTAAATTACAACTTTAATTCAATAGCTTTAATTTTCTCTGTCTAAAATAAAAGTGTGTTACGTCATATCTGAATTCAATATTTTGATGCTAGGTTGCCTGACACCTCGAAGGCAACCAAAGCTAGGATTGAAAAAAAGGACCATCACAAGTTAGGCCAAGGCGGCTACTTGAAATTGGCCACAAGAATTGTAATTAAGTCGCTGAACATCTTATAATTAATTGTATCGCCTTCCAACGTTTTTGTAATCCTATCAAATATGATTAAAAATATGCAATCATATGTAATGTAGGGTGATGACTTTGGAACAAAAACTACAGAGGAAGATAAAAATATCGCTTTCCATTTCGGCTATCAAGCCGTAGTTGAACGTCGCAGAAGCTTGGGGCAGGTCCCAAGATCCAGAATGCCTGATAAGGTAAAACATTAACCTTTCAATATGTTTATTTTCATCCATAAATTTAATGTCTAACAACTTTGTTTAAATCAGGGGAGCAGCACTACCGACGAGGCAAATAACCCAGTTTTAGAGCCAGATGTAGATGATCCTCATGTGCAACCTGATCATTGTAGTGGGGACTAGGCTGACAATGCTACTATCAGTGAGGGCCGTGACGGTAATTAATTTCCACTTATAATTTTTTCTAATTATACCTTGATGGTTGTCCTTATAACGTTTTTTGTTTAAATGACAGAGAATGTTTCCCTTGAGGATCTTACCACCGGAGAGGAAGACAGGGCAACAGTCCCAACGGCGACAACTGGTGCACCAGGTAAATAATCTCATTGCAATTTTTTTTATTAATATTACCGAACTAGTTCAATGATATTTAAAAACTGACAATTAAAATTTAATATTATCTATTTTTGTAGGCGATTCCCCGTCACTGGATGAGACCAGACATTATGACTACGCAACTAGGTTAGCAATGCGGGTCGAAAGGCACGAAACAGGAGCAGAGCACAATGATATTGATGATGTAATTAGGATCTTTAGAAATAGGAAGAAGAAAAAGAAAATTTGATAATGTAAAATATTGTATTATTATAAGAAAAACGTTACCATACTTGGAACGTTTTTTGCGTTATATAAAAAACTCATTTATCATACTATTCTTATGTAAATCATTAATTTCAATGTTTCCTTGCGTACTTTTTGTTGAATTGTATTTTTATTAGTTATTGAATATTTTTTTTTATGCTCATGAAAGTAAAAAATGAAATATAGATTGGGTATTGGGAAATTGAGAGTGATGTGAGGGTGGGGGGGAGGGGCCATAAGAGCTTCCACCTTCATGTGGTTGGCCCTGTTTAGTAGAGAATAATTTATTGGAGCGATTTAATCTTGGATCAAACCTCCCTCAATCCAGCGTAGAAACAAAAAAGTCACTGTTGACTTAGTTTCTACTCTTTCAGATCGTGGGAGGCTTGTTCCAAGTTCATGCGACTCCAATAAATTGTTCTTGAAACAAAGAGGAGCTTATTCAGGTATGTTTTGACATTTTCAACATATGTTCTAACATTATCATAAGGATGCATCTTAGAGTAAAAAATACTACATCAATTACTTTTATTTATTATATAGATAATGATGGATTTTGATTGACTTGGCAGTGCAGGTACAAATCCTCTTGCATCATGAGCAATACAACTTTTCAACCATGGTCATGTCCAGGATATTTTTGCTTGTGCACTTGACCAGGTTTGTAATGTCACATTTTGTAAGTTCCTTTACAGTTCATAATTCAATATTAAGCTTGTTCATGATTATTATCTAGGTTTTTTGTATGTTTTTTTTCATCTATTTGATTGTAAGCAACTATGCATGTTTCCTGTTGTTCACTATGATTTCTCCCATTACCACTCCCAGGATGAATTCGACTTTATTGTTACATAGGTTACTTTATTGTTACTATGATTTCTCCATTTACGATTTCATAGGTTACATCATGTAAAGTTGTCAATCTCAGGTTGGTGATGAGCTTTAGTTCTCCAGATTTGGGGCTTTTTCGATATTTTCTCCCTCATGTCATTCCTGCATCACCTCTTTGTTTGAGCATGCCAATTGTCTACCACTTGTACCAATTGGCACATGTCAATCTCTGAGTGGTGCCACATTTCACCTATTTTTGGCCCACTTGACCACCTGAAAAACTCAAATCCACACACCATGTGTCTTTATCATGGAGTGCCACATGTCCTAGATATTTAGGCCGATAGGCCTTTTGTTATGAAAGAGATCAATTTTTTTTCGTCAACACTTCTTATCTAGGCACGACACCTGTTACTTGTTTAATCTGACGGTCACAGTCTCTCGGGTTACCTTCTAGGTTTGACATACCACTGGTTTCTGGTATATTTCCATGGAATCGGTCTGAAAATACCAGCAACAATCCACACACCTACAACCGTCGACAGACCTGCCATTTTAGTAGCTGCATTTCCGCAACTGCCAATACACCTGCCGTTTTAATTGCTGCATTTTGGCAACTACCAATACACCTGTCGTTTCATTCTCCTGGACTCTGTGTATGCATATTTTTCATATAATTTTATCACGAAGTTGGCTGCAGTGCTTTGACATGCCTTTGAATATTTTTGCAGGTTAGAATACATTTCAGGCCAGAGCTATTGAATAGACTTGATGAGATAGTTGTATTTGATCCTCTTTCTTGTGATGAGCTCAAAAAATTTGCTAGACTACATATGAAAGATGTAGCGATTCGTCTTGCAGAGAGAGGTGTTGCTTTAGGGGTTACAGATGCTGCTCTGGATCTTGTTCTTCAGGAAGCCTATGATCCTGTAAGTAATCACTTTGTTTTGCTTTCTTTCTTATTCAGAGTCTATCTTGCTATGGGATGTGCCCGTTATGGTTTGTTATGAGATCGTTGTCAATTTCATCACCGTCCCTCATAATATGTTTGATTGTGTTTATAAATAATAAAAAATTATTACACCAAAAAATAAACAATTAACTGTACTATGAGTAATATGATATCTTGAAATAATTCTCATTATAATTTCATAACCTCTGCTCTCACTTGGTGGTGTCTATATCACTAAGTGTGTCTTCTTTAAAATTATAGTTACAGCAGACAATGAACAATCAATTGCACTATGAGTGATATCTTGTAATAATTCTTATTATAATTTCCTAACCTCTACTCTCACTAGGTGTCTATATCACTAGGTGTATCTATTTTAAAATTATAGTTTCAATGGTAGATAAATTGTTATCTTAAAATTATAGCTTTGACGGTGATACCTTGTGATTGATAATGCAGTTTGAAGCAGCTTTGGCTTTGACTAATATAGTCTCAGGAACCTCTGAGAATACAAAGGTTGTGATTGATTACGGGGCATTGCCTATATTTGTGGAACTTCTTACCTCTGGGAATGATAATGTTCGAGAACAGGTAGCACGTTTATTTTAGAGGCATAAAATTATTCTTCCCAACTATCTTTATATGTCTATAATTTTGGAATTTGATTTAAAAAAATAGTACCCAACTTTGAGTTCAACTGGTGTTCGTGTAAGGCTATTTGGGCTTTGGGAAATATTGTTGGAGACTCTGCAACATTTAGGGATCTTGCCCTCAGTCATGGAGCTCTGAGGCAGGTGCTTGCCCAGTTGAATGATACTGCCAGAATTTCAATGATAAGAAATGCTACATGGGCTCTGTCAAATTTTTTTCGTGACGTAAACCCCAACCACTATTCGAACAGGTAAGCAGAATACATTTTCTGCCTCTTCTTCTTAGTTCGCAGATACTGTGGATTTTTTTTATAGATCTTGGTGCTTGTTAGATTTGGACGTAATATGGACCTAGGTGCTTGTTCATTACAATGACTCTGTCATCAGGTTTTAGAAAATGCTCAGAAATTTGGGTTTCATAAGGGGATTACCCTTGCTTGCAATTATCGATTATCAATCACATTCAAAAAAATTCTTTCGTAGCATTGTTGAGCTCTTTGTAGGTGAATTTCCAAGGCAATTTCACAATATCTAAACTAAATTTGTCTATCCTTTTCAATACTCTGCGCTTGTAACAAAACCAGACAAACAATCTAGTGGCCAATGCAACAACAACAACACCTCCTGTTGCAATGCCTGCAATTCACCCTCTCTGCACGCGTGAATGACTATGGCACCCTCTTTTTTGAACAGGTACTGGAGCTGAAGGTACTGGTTTCGATTAGGGTCGTGGAATTCAACATCCAAAATAGTATCAAATTGCACTGCAATAGTATTCCCCGGCAAGGGCAACAATTCATTGAGACCTATTGGACTCATCACCCCCAAATAGCCTCCAGGGCTACCCAGAGTGTGATCATCTTTGTTGCTGAGTATATTTTTATTTTTTCAGTGAGAGTTTAGGGTTTCTCTAACATAGCTTCAGAAATCCGATTCAGTGCCTGCTTGAATATCATCACATAATACTCATGGTTTGGATTGATGAGCATGTTCTGAATGGTTGGTTGATTCATAAGAACCACCCATATAGTCATCTTGATATATTTCAAAAGTTTTCTCGGGTTTCCTTTTTCACCGTTTCTAGTGGGTGGGATGGTGTGGGGTGATCCATCAATACTGGTGCTCTTGTAGTAGGGAATTTGTTTTTGGGGATATAAAGGAGCATTTGATGTAGATATCCCATTAGATGCATTCATAGATGGGCACAAGAGGTCAAAAATTTAAATTAAAAATATGCAACCTCTAGCATGGCAACCTGAAGGCCGCGAGAGACACTGGTTAAAGATTGTTTTGTGCTGGCCTTAATATAGTCGTGATTTCTTTCTATTATCTTAATGCAAATATATAGTACGGTCTCATTAAAATGAGGATTGTGGTTGTATTTATCTTTGGTTGTTTCTCTCTTAATTCTCCAGAAGTTGCCAAAAGTTGCGATAGTTGTTTAGTTTGCCTGTTACAACTTAAAAGTGGTTTTTAGCAATGGGAGTCATGTTTTTTAAGGTTCATACTAATATGAAGATCTTGTATTTCTATATTCAGCATAAGAGAAGATGGCCTCTTCTTTGGGCGGTATGACAACAATTTCCACATCTGCCTCATTGGGTAACAATGGAAAGGGGAAGAAGTTGGGTGCAATGTTTGATAATTATGGCAGACAATTGCCTTCTCTTTCAGTTTTTTCACCCATTTCCTTTAATCGCTCAAGCAGAAGAGGGACTCTGAGATTACGCGACGGACAGAAGGTAGTTAATACAAGAGCTATGGAAAAGGAGTTGTACTTCAACAAGGATGGCTCAGTGACAAAAAAATTGCAGGTCAGAGAAAAAATTATGTTTAAAGGAAGGTCACCTACACGTGAAACTTCACTGCGGTGGATCTTTCCTTGTCCACTTATATTCGATTTTAATGTGTTATTTTAATTTTTCATGGAGGGTTGTTTTGGCATATGGTCTGGCATTCAATTGAACACTTACTGAAAGCATTGTCAATTTGTCTTGCAGGCAGTGTGAATAAACTTGCTGATCTTGTTGGAGGCACCCTTGGGGCAAAGGGAAAAATGTTGTCTTGGAGAGAAAGCATGGTTCTCCAAAAATAGTTAATGATGGTGTGACAGTAGCTAAGGAGGTAATTTGTAGATGTGTGCTCTGGTTTTCTTTTTAACGTTGTATTAGTTCCCCTCTTAAATGTCTTAGATTTGGTAGGCATAATTTGAAAACTCAAAGGTGAAAGGAAACATATTTGTTACCCAGTGGTCTACTTGGCCTATGGACTAGCCACATTAGAGTAATGCATAAATCTTTTCACAACAATAAAGGAAAGGGTTATGGCTGAATCAAATTTTATTGTTATTGACAGTGTAATGAAATGTATCTCAATGCTATGGTTTTGGCCTTTTTATTGGTTGAATTAGAGGACCCAGTTGAAAATATTGGGGCCAAGTTGGTAAGGCAAACTGCGGCAAAGACAAATGATTTAGCTGGGGATGGAACCACAACATCTATTGTTCTTGCACGGGGTTTAATAAGTGAGGGTGTAAAGGTAACTTTTTGTCGATAGTACTAGATTAAGATCATCTATTCATTTTTGTAGGGTCTTATGGTGTTTGGTTTTTTAGTTTTGGGCTGGGCTTATTGAGTCTAAGATAGTTTGAGTGAAAAAATTGCTATCAGGTATTCAAAAATTTTGGTTCTTTTGTCAAAATTTATGAGCTTGTTAGGAAATACAAAAATGACAATGGTTGTATCTTAAATTTATGGAAAATAATTTGAAATGAAACCTTTTTGTTTAGGTTGTTGCAGCAGGTGCAAACCCCATTCAAATTACTAGGGGCATTGACAAGACAATAAAGGCCCTTGTTTCGGAACTCAAAATTTTTTCAAAGGAGGTAAACGCTTGCCTTTTGAGTAGGCTGGTTTTCCTTTTTGTTGATGGTTTGGTGTATCTAATTGAATTAGTTGCCTAAGGTATTTTTGGTTGCAAAATCCTTTTCATTTTTCATACAGTATTGGCCTTGTGGAATACATTTGATTGTGTGGTCTTGTTAGATCTACAACATTTGTAGCTGTTTAGTCTTATGGCCGAGGTGCACTTTTATTATGGAAATAGTTGATGCAATATTGTCATTTAATCCTTACTGCAGGGTAGCATGTTGAGAAGTTTCTTGTGAAACATTTGGTATTCAAAATGACACTTGATCCTATACAAGATCATGCACTTGACTTCAAAATTCATATTCAAAGTGTGCCAGACAATTCTTGCAAAATTTCAAATATTTATGTTGTTTTAAACCATTATCTTTTTCATGTATTGGATGCTGAAAATGTGAAAATGACTTTGGTATGAAACCAACTGGTGAATAATTTCCAGCAAAACAACCACTTCCAAGACATGATTTAGAAGTAGAACAAATGTGCTTATGAAGCATAGAAATATATCCTTGATGCATTGTCAATGTTTGGCTAGGGTTATTTTTGGAGAAAATAACTCCTTATTCCTAGAATAGTGATCTTCAATACAAGTAAATTTCTTTCACGGACACTTCTGCCACTTGGCTTGTTGTTTATGTACTTTGAGCTCTACAAAATTTGTCTATATAAATGACCACAAAAATGTAATACTTACCTTTATATTTCAGTAACCCTGTAATAAAGTCTATTGATATATCTTCTAGTCTTGAATATGTATGTGGAATGGTTAAGTAACCCTAGAGATTTTACTATCTCTCTTTTATTTATTATGCAAACTTGACCTTCTCTTACAAAATTTTGAATATCTTTCTTCATTCCTTCCAAAAATATATTTTTTGATCCTTTGAGATGTTTTAAGGAACCCTGCATCCTACCATCAGAGAGACATGGGACTCCCTTAATATTTGTTTATTCAAATATGCTTTCGTGCATAAAAATATTCTACATTTGCACCAAAGTATATCTCTCTTTCACTCCCAATGCTCCATAGAGTTCATCCCATCCTTTATAAATTTTAGTTTTTGTTTAGTACTATTGTCATTTTTCCATTATGGCAAGCTTCTTCTAGCCACCTAGGAATAGAAAATGTAATTGGATATAAATTTCAGGCCTCTTCTATTTTAGAAAGAGCATCATGTACTAAATTTTCCTTACCCTTTTTGCAGATTATCTCAAAATTAAAACTTTGCATTTTTTCTCCTCATTTTTGTTAATCTTCTAATGAAAATCGTAGCTTCAAAAAATACTTTATGCTATCATGGTATATCTTGACTTTAAAGTACCTCCCAATGGTATACTATCCCCATTTTTTATTGCATGTAATATTGCTTCCATTTATTTTTCATACGTAGATTTCACCAAATATTTTCTTTGAATTCCTTGCTTTTAAAAGCCAATGATATCCCTTATTTTGTTAATGTTACGTAAATTCCTTGTCCTAGTGCCTCACACTCTACTATGAATGTTTTACCAAAATTAGGTGCAACCGATGTTGGTGTAGAAGACATGACATCCATTAAAAGAGAGAATGCCAAAGTAGCCTCATCATTCCATATAAATGATATTTTCTTCAAGAGATATGTGAGTGGACTTGAAATGCATGCATAATTCTTAACAAATGATCAATAATATCATGTAAGTCTAAAAAATCTTCTAAGAACCTTGATTTTCTTAGGAATTGGTCATTTTGTAATAGCTTGCATCTTTTGAGGCTCCAACTTCACTCCTTCCTTTAAAACAATATGAACCAAATACTCGAATTCTTATTTCCCAAAAGCACATTTGGATATTTTTACATAAAAATGATTGTTCTCAATAATTAACGCCGAAGGCGTTATCTATTGTGAGGCTTTAGCTCACTACATTGTAGAGATTCGTCGTAAAACGACAAAACTCAACAAATCTCAACAGTGTCACGCAGTTGTCCAATCATCCATTGACATGTGACAAGCTTACCTTCAGCATTATTTTTTGCATATTCATTTGCAAAATGCTAGTTTATATAAATTTTCCACATGTTTAGTGTGGTATTCCCATGATTTATTATAAATATGTGTATTATCAAAGAAAACCAACACAAATTTTATAAGATGGGATCAAACAAAATTGTTCTTAAGTCGAGCCCGTCGGACTTCAAACGGCGATAAACCATAATTCAAACCAAATTCGCGTTCCAAAATAGCCTGCTGACGTCGGCCAATTTTGTGACGCGAAAACCAAATGAATTCCGCCCTAATCTTTTTCGGGTCCGAAGTTGGGCTAGCGTACGGAGGGAGAGTTGTGACGCGAATTTCTTATCAAATTCGCCCTAATATTTTTCGGGTCCGGATTTCCACTGCGCGAGCGGCCCAAACAAAGATCCGCTCCAATCAATTTCTGCCATGTGTCCTCAATCAAATGTTGCCCTGTTCCCGGATGCGGGTGCATTCGATGGCGTTTAAGGCAATGGGACATGGATGTGGCGATTTCATATCAATCGCATTAAGTTTTAACGCTGTTCAATTAAGTTCCAAGGTTTTCACATCAAATCGCATTAAGTTTTAACACTGTTCAAGATCGGACCTCCACTCCTGTTAGCGATTTCGAATTCTCCAATATAATCTGGCCTTCGGCTCTCATCAATGAGAGATTAATTAAGATGGGCGTTCTTCGATTGAATTGTAGTAGGGTCGATAAAATGGCATTTCGCTATGGTTTTTCAGACGAGCCGCAACCTTTGAATTGCAAATGCTCTCTAGTTGCTAGGTTACACTGCGTGCTCACTGTGACGAGAAGGAGAAGTGGCCAGCTAAAATACTGCTTAGACCTTGGTGCATATCTGCATTTCTCTCGGTCTGGTCTGTGTCTGTCTTCCTTGGTTTCCTGGAATCCTGCTTCTCTATCTCGTCTTATGCCCACTTCTGAGACTGCACCCATGCCTCGCCTGCGTTAAAGGATGCATTGCCACAGGGGGAGCACTAGAGGTCAACCCCTGTGCGCTCCCTCCAGCCCCTCAACCGAGTCGTCTTCCCAGTCCAGTGATTATTATGCAGGTCACTATCCAAACACTAGAAGTGGGCAGGGTCGGGTTCTAGGATCTGGCCACGATATGGGCTCTTCTGCTCCTCATTTCCCCACCGCTTCACCTTCTCCCACGATGCGCACCACACTTTTTTCCTTTAATTTCTCTCTGAACCACCCACGAATCACAGCTTCCATCACCATGGTTTTCCGTGAGGAGGCCCAAATGGAGGAACAATGCACCCGTCTAGTGGGTCTGAGCTCAGAAAAAGCCGGCCAGCATTTGGGCCTTCAGGAGGGTAGCGGTGGTGTGAATGTGGAGATAGCACTTGGCAATCCTGGACCTTCTGAAGGATGGTGCCGAATCATCGAGGGACCACCAGAGGAGTAGTTTGGTTAATTTGGTTTTCTTGCTTCACAACCCACTTAATTGGGCATGTTTTAGATTATATTACTGTGCTGGACCTCTGTAATATTTTTGAATTCTGTAAACGTTCAAGACTGGTTTCCCCGTATGAGGGCAGTCTTCTTTTTTGATTTTTTGATGACAAATTTGCCATAAGTCTGGGCAATGTTTTTGACTTCGGTCATGCTGTAATTTTATTCCCATTGTTAATAGATTAACTTTACTTAGAAAAAAAAAATGTTTCCCTGTTTCTATTTTAAACCTGTTTTTTGAAATACAGAGCCATGTTTATATGACTGTTTATAGTCGAAGCGCTGTGGGGTGGTTTATTATATTAATATTTCACGGTCGAATTATGTTCATAACAATTGGAAAAAAAAATGTTGCCCTGTTTCTATTTTAAACCTATTTTTTGAAATACAGAGCCATGTTTATATGATTGTTTATAGTCGAAGTGTTGCGGGGTGGTTTATTATATTAATATTTCATGGTCGAATTATGTTCATAACAATTGGAAAAAAAAAAGGTTGCCCTGTTTCTATTTTAAACCTGTTTTTTGAAATACAGAGCCATGTTTATATGGTCTACGTATTATACTCTTTCTCTGTATATCTACAGGAACCTTTTTGCTATGAACAGGGTGGATGCTGTAGCGGGCTACTAATGGAAACAAGTGAGCCTGAACCTTACATCTCGAATGCAACAGATGGTTACCAATTTTGGAATCAAGCGAGCCTGATCTTACAAGCGAGCCTGGGTTTCTGCAGATGGTTTTTATTTCCGGGAACAAGCGAGCCAGAACATAAAATCGACCATGGGTTTATACATATTTTTTCTCTATCATGGATGCTTTCTGTGTGAGGCGTATATCAACATTGCATGTATCTTCACATTTCCTGTATCCGCTTTATGATACTATTTTATGTGTTGACAGGTTATCACTTTGCCTTCAAAACTAGCGATGCTGGTCTATGTTGTTGGTTTATTGATATGGTCTGATGGTATTTTTATATTTTGGACATATCACACTCCTCACATGATTAGTGTTTTTCTCTGTTCAAGGATTTTGGGTACTTTAATTTGTATTTGGAACAATGGACATCGGCACTCTATTTGTTGCTTTACTATTCTACATAATGCTATTTCACTTTCTTATAGATGCCTCGAGCATATTTGGATGCTCTCTCAGATTGTCGATAATCTCCATGTGGACCGTTACTGGGTTTTATATCATGTCCCTGTATGTGACATGGGGTATTTTTCTATCATTGTCTAGGGTGGGACTTCCACTTTTCTAGATGGATATTTGGGTTCCAATCTTCAGATGTGAAAATGTAATGACTTCATGGACTGTTTTACTTCATATAATATATTCAAAACAACGTTTTTTCTCTTGTGAAAAAAAAATGATTGTTTATATTCGAAGCACTGCGGGGTGGTTTATTATATTAATATTTCATGGTCGAATTATGTTCATAACAATTGGAAAAAAAAATGTTGCCCTGTTTCTATTTTAAACCTGTTTTTTGAAATATAGAGCCATGTTTATATGATTGTTTATAGTCGAAGTGCTGTGGGGTGGTTTATTATATTAATATTTCACGGTCATTGGAACACCCACAATTCATAACAAATATTGGAGATTTACTGTCCTGTTTTAAAGTTTCATTTTTTTTTTAATAATTGAACCCGCCGTCGGTATACTGACGCTTTGTAAGCGTCGGTCTTCCGACGTCTTAAACGATTTCCATTTTCTTCGGTCTTGTGACGTCCGTCGATATTGCGAAATTTCTTATTAGGGTCGGTATTGCGACGCCTTTGGAATGCGTCAGTATTGCAATGCTTCTGGGACGCGTCGGTCTTGCGACACTTTTGTACGGCGTCGGAATTGCGAAAACTTAAAAATGTTGAAAGAGCGACAGTATAAAAACGTCGGAAGAGCGACGTTCAAAACATCGGACCACATTTCGTTGGAATTGCGACAGTTTACAAACGTCAGAAGAGTGACATTCAAAACTTCGGACCACATTTCGTCGGAATTGCGACAATTTACAAACGTCAGAAGCACGAAAGTTTGGGAAATTTCAGAAGAGCGACGCTTGTTTGGAAGCGACGGAAAAAGTGTTGGTAGTGTGATACTTTGTCAGTGCATCGGAATTGCGACGTAATGGCAAACCACGTTTTTCCTGTCCTCAAACTGACGCTCTTGTGACAACTATGTGTCGAAATAGCGATGAAGTGGTCGTCGGAAATTGGGCCAAATTTTCTAGTGACAAGTCAAAAATAAAGGAAAACTAAGTTCAAGATCCATTCCCCAGTGGATTCGCCATTTTTTTGGGTGGATAAATCATTCTTGCGGACAAGACAGATCTCCCTAGTATCCTACGATAACTAGCAACAAACAGACAGATGTAAACTACTTTCTCTAGATTATACTTGATCTAGAACTATCTATAATGAAGGATTTAGGACTTACCTATAGTCCAACGCTGATCGTAGTCTTCTTTCCTATCACTTTGAATACGTCTCCTTTCAGGATCTGCAATAAAAAAAATGAAAGAATCAGAAGCACTTGCATAATATAGACTAATTCATAAACCATAAATCTATCTTGATGATCAAGGAATTCAAGAAATAAGCCATTTAAATAAACAACTCATTGAGAAAATAGGATCCATTTGTATTATCTTTGATGAAAGAAGGAGCCTTACAACCATGTTCACCTTGATGTCATACAGGTCCTTCTGAGGTCCGAAACAAGTGTTTCCTCTACTTTGACAAGCCTTTGCACTCTCTCGACTAACATACACTTGAGTGTGTAATCATTCCCATATGGTAATCAGTTAAGAGAGTCTGAGTTTTTCCAGCAATTCTCCTCAAATAATCTCAAATCCTAACTCCTCTTGAGGTTGAACTATGGCCTCAATTTATAGTAAAAGAGAAGAAGTTGCAGCTCCAAATAAGATGGGATAGAATCCTCTTTCAAAGGGATTAAGTTCCACATACCAAGGGGTAGGCTCCTTTAATGGAGGGATGAATGTACATGAAATGAGTGAACTTTCCACCGAATAATTGCTTCCAGAAGCTTCCAGATTCAACCAGCTGGGCTTCTAAATTTTACTTCCGCCTTCACTTTAACTTTTACAGGAATCCGTACCTTTAATGAATAAAAAATTGGCCAGTTCCACATGTTCTAGAACAAACAGATGCGGCACCACAGGTAATAATAAGAGAAAGTGCAGTACAAGTATTTATATGACTTTTATAAGCTTTTCTCTCAATTCCAAGGCTTGGTTTTAGGAAGTCTATGTTTGTAGACTTCTAAGGGAGTGTTGTATGAGTAATTATGAACCCATACAGACAGTAAAACGTCATGGTGACAATTTTAGTGTAACAGCATGGTCGATGGATGGGCATGAGGTTCTTCCCAGACTAAAGTGGTATGGCCATGGCGTCACTTTTGCTGTGATATATGGTCTACTGTGGGTGACGAGTGCTATGTAGGGATGGCTCTAGAGACTAACAAGGATGTTGATCATGTGCAGGTCGAGGTGATGATAAACACGGTCGGATTTGTGGAACCTATGGTTAATTTCTGATGGATAAATGATGTCAGGATATGCAAAGTTTTCTAGGACTCTATCATGCTACGTGTAGAATGATACCTACTCTGGAAGTTTCAGTGGATGGAGTTGTGGATGGTTTGCATACTACCTACAAAAAAAACTACCCCAAGTGAAAGCATCTTCTTTATCAAATCTTATTGAAAGACACGTTATTTCAAAAATAATATGAGAGAGGGCATACTTGTCGATGCTGTAAAATTATTTTTTCAGGGGTGCGAATGTGTGGCATCGCCTTTGGGAATTATGGAGTGCTGATCACAGTGAAACTTTCAGTCTGGTGATTAGATACTCTAAGCTCTAGTTTTCCCATGGGAATTTTTACTTGGCTCCTAGTTTTGATTTCGGTTGGGGTTGCCCCCAGACTGTGATCACGGGAGGCATTGCTGGTTACTGCCCACTTTCCAGGATCTCCCCTTTTTTTTGTTCCTCGGTTTCATTTTGTAGCAATTGGAGGATTTTCATAATTCTCCTGGTTGTATGGTTGATGATGAGCCTAGGAAGGGTTGCACTAGATTGACCGGTGCATTACGTTATTCCAGTTGTACATTATGTGCGGGGAATGGAGCATATCGGTTCCCTTGTCACTGGTTGGTATATGAGTGCTGGGGTGACTTTCATGATAGCTAGGTTGTGATGTGTTTTAAGTAGAATTGTATGAGTATCCAGGGTATTGATTACTGCTGCCTAGGTGTCCTTGGTCCAAAGACCCGATTGAACCATCTGTGGTATTCACGCACATGGTACTACTACTACCTTGGTGATCTTGGGAAAAAGACCCGATCAAGCTGTCTGCAGAATCGACGTGCGTGGTACTACTGCTGCCTAGATGATCTTGGGAAAAATACCCGATCAAGTTGTCTGCAGAATAAACGTGCATGGTACTACTTCTATCTATATGATATTGGGAAAAATACCCAATCAAACTATCTGCAGAATCGACGTGCACGGTACTACTATTGCTTAGGTGATCTTGGGAAAAGGACTCGATCAAACCGTCTACAGTATTGATGTGCATGGTACTACTGCTGCCTAGGTGATCTTGGGACAAAGACCTGATCAAGCCATCTGCAATATTGACCTACCCGGTAACTTCCTCAGTATCATGGGTGTTACTGCTGCCTAGGTGATCTTGGGTCAAAGACCCGTCTCAAACCGTCTGTAGTAATCAACATGCTTGGTCACTCCCCGAATACAGATTATTGCTGCCTAGGTGACCTTGGGTCAAAGGCCTGATTAATTCATCTGAAATAATCGATGTGCCTGATAACTCAAGAGGATGAGGCAACCAGGTTCCCCTATCCTTGGTTGGTGTATGGTGGCTTGGGGGGGATTTCCATGATGTGAGCTTGCGTGGCACAAGGTTGGGTTCCCTGCTAGGATGGTCAATTTCCTGTGGCTGGAAATTGTGCCTGGTGCAGAGGTGCCTGAATGTTTCCATTAGCGGGCATACCTCTGGCTTGTGGTTTTGACCAGTGCAAATGGTGCATGGTACCACTGTTCCAACTGAGTATATTCTATGGGAATCAACACTACTCATCGTCCCTAATGTGGACGCTTGGAAAGGATTTGTGGTAGAAGATGAGGTCTTCTGCTTCCATTTCCATGTTGTTGGCTTGGGTGTGTCTAACTCTTTGGGGGAGCATAGACTTAACACTGCTCTTACCATTCTTAGCATGGGGAGATGCTTACATTTAATTATATGATGAAATTGTGAACAAATTTTACAATAGGTATGTGTCATCTTCTCTTGGTTAGAGAGAAGTCTCTATGGCAGAGAAGAGACTGTGCGAAAACTGCTTGCGAGGGGCTTTATTCTTTGCACTGATTGAGCTAGTGGTAATTCTGGTCACATAGTCCACATGTTATCCTAGGTTTAGCCTGGGTCATGCTAGGTTGGTGGGTTGTCACAGTTCGCCCATCACGACCATGTGGGTGGGGGGTTGTTGGCCTAGGTATGATGTACTTTCTATATCGTTTGAGCTCATCGTCTCGTTTCTTCTCTATTGTATGAATCACATAAATGAGGGGATGAACTCGTGGAATATAGGTACAATGTTGTCCACAGTGATTTCCCTAACATACAGGGAAAAAAAACCTAGATATTGGGGTCTCTTCATGCTCAATTTTAGGTCTGTCTGGGTACGAGTGTCATAATGCTGCTAAATCCAGGAAAATGGCGACCACATTATTCGGATTTTTACATAAGGCACATGTTGGCCTTCTCTGTGGAGAGTTGTTGGGGGTAACTAGGGGTTCCCTGGTTGGTCACTTTTTAGCTGACAAGAATAGGATGGATCTGCTCGTCACATCTTCTTGGGTTGTCAAGCTATTCATGGATTCTAAGTCCATGTCATATTCTTGGGAGATGCGGACTATAGTTGAGCGCATACATGCTAGTGCTGCACGAAATCTAGGTATGTAGTGACAGCGACGTACTAGGTGGTTGTCGCCACATATCTAACATGAATACTGTATGTTCATGTTGTCGCAATATAATATATGAATTGGGTACCATCGCTGGAACATTTCTAGAGCTGGGAAATCAATGATGAAATGATCGAGATCATTGTAGAGTACACAACTCTCGATGCGAGGAGGGGGCATGACTGGGAGCCTTTCTAGTGCCCGTCATTCCTCTTGTAGGTACAGGGTGATACAAGGTTCATCTCCAACGGACTAGGTGGAGGGATCCTCTTGATAGGATCGCTCGATGGCATGCAAGGCATCCCTATATCGTGGTATTTTTGGGCAATGTTGGGTATAGTGCCCATAATTGCTGTAGATAGCGCATGTGTGATTGGTGCGCAACACTTTGCCTTCACCTTTGGTGGCAGGTTCCTTACAAGAACGTGGTGTTGCGATGTCTACCTCAGAGCCAAGGAGTGGTTTTAATTCGTCCAACTCTGGAAGATATAGGTAGGGTGACCTATTACATTTAATATGGCGCAAACTGGTGATTCCTGTTGTACGGTGGGAGTTTCCACCTTCCTTCCTCTCTTCTCATTTTTCTTCACCGTAATCATCGGTTTTGCAGGGATGTTTTCGATCTTTTCCTGAATAGGTGGGGCCTCCTCAAGACTGAGGGGCTTTAACCTTATGGCAGTGATGTGTGTGGCTCCTATCCCAGTGGGGGGAATGAGATACCAAACTGGTATTGCAAACGATATGTTTGCTAACATCATTATTGCCAAAACCTGATAGGATACGAAACCAGCTGGGGGGTAGAGAAAAGAAGTTTGGGAATCGGCGTAGGCTAGAGAGCCTTTCGTGGCCGAGGACTCGGTGTCATTACTGCTTGTGTCGTGTCCTAGCTCGCTTCGGCGCTTGATGTGGACATCATGCACACCGAAGCTTCTGTGACATCAGGTGATGACTCAGGTATAATGGGGGGATATCCTAGGAATTACCCTAGGATGGATGACGGCTTGAACTGACCAGGGCTAAATTCTTGATACCATGTCAGTGGATGTATCTACATAGGGTAGAATTACATTGGTGTTTTTTAGGGGTCATTTTTCATTATGCGTCGATTAGTCGACAGTAATGATGCGGTCCTCATGAGTGAACATCATAGTGCAGAAGATGGAGGAGGCTATGGATGACATGGCGTACATATAACTCCGACCAAGGAGTATATTATAGTCCAAGTGAGCGTCCAAGACTTCAATGTCTATAAGGACCGTCTTTCTAGCTAAGCAGACCGGGACGTTCTGGTAGAGACTGACGGGGGTTGAAGGACGACCATCGTATGCTCTAAGCGTGATGACTGATTGTTTTAGTTCGGGATACCCTAACTTCTACCAAACATCTTTTGACATAATGCATGTGCATGCACCCTCGTCAATTACACATCGGTGAATGGTGATATTTTGGACTGATACTGGTATCTGAAAGGCAACCATCGAAGGAAGCCTAGGGGTGGCTTTGTCCAAATCAAAATCCATTAGGTTTGTATCGGCAGGGTCGATAGTGCCTAACACGTAAAGTAAGGCTTTCTGTTGTTTTGGGCATGAATACAATACTTCCAAAGTTGACATGGTAGCGGGTGATTGGGATAGATCATCTACAATGCTATAATTATGGGCCGCTTTGGAATAGTTTCCTGCTCGTCTACTTGGTCCCTTAGCCATCTTTGGAAAAGGTTCAATAGCCATCTTTGATATGGTCAAAGGTGTTGTTGGCACACTGGTACTAACCCCTGACGTGTTGGTGTCTGGTGGGGTTTTGTAATTTCGATTCCGTGTTTGAAAAAACATCTCTTCGCTAGTCATGTAGACTTCGTGGCTGTTTTTTTTGGAGTTGTCGGGATTTTTTTGCTGAGTGCTAACTGTACCTTGATGGGGGAAAGGTTTCTGCATCACAAATGTATGCTGGGAAGGTTCTCCTTGTCCTCGGTTACTCTTCAGCTTCTTCAGCTCACAGAGATCGAGATAGTGGTGAGTCTAATGGCCGTACTCACCACAGATCAAACAAGAGTGGTTTGTTCAAAGAGGTGGCCTTTTGCTCTGTCGTTGGGTGTTGCTTGGCTCCTGGTTTTGATTTCTGTTGGAGTTGCCTCCAACGTGAGATTTTGGAGGGCATTGTTGGTTGTTGCCCCCTGTCCAAGATTCCCTTTGGGCTTGTTTTTTCCTTTTTTCTTAACCACGTTAGGAGGGTAGTTCTCCTGGTTATATAGTTGGCATGGTTAGTTTTGGGAAGGCTGCACAAAGTTTACCTCTACATTATTCTGCATAGGTGGATCTTGTGCTGCGGACTAGGCATAACATGGTCCCTAGTTTGCAACTGGCTGTTGGGGGAGAGCTCTTCTGTCAGTATTTCTATCTACATACTGGGTCCCCGGAGCCAGAGGATAGGGTCCTCCATGGTGATACGATGACGCCCTATTGGTCAATATTGTGGAGGCATGTGATGACTTTGATAACCGGGTTGTGGTACGTTCTGGGTAGAATCATACCTGTAACCAGGGTTTTGACTATTGTTTCCTGGGTAACTTTGGGTTATTGACCCAATTAAACCGTCTGCAGAGTTCGACGCACCTGGGAATTATCTGTAAGTTTGCAGGCATGGGGAATTTGGAATGATATTGTAAATATACCCTAACTACATATAAATCAGCTCGAGCTGTTGGGCTTTTTTGATGGCGTCCTCTTCAGATATGGGCCTTTTTTGCGCCACATCCTTCGAAATCTCTACAGTGAGATTTTTCAAGAACATGTCTAATAGTACTCGATCGTCGAGTTTGTCTTTACACAAACAACGACGCCACCGCCATTCATGGAGATGGTCTGAGATATGGATGGTGGGGGTTTGCCTAAAGTGTGTCACTAATTCCATTCTTAAATCATGGTGAATGGATAACTGAAAATAGGTTAGGAACGTAGTAGCAAGGGCACTAAAGTTTTCATGTGTAGCAGAGGGTTGCTCCACATACCATTTTGTTGTTACTCCTGTCAGAGTGCATTGAAACAGTCTCAATTGAATAGTATCATCAATGATACTGTTCGATGAGCACCATAGGTGGAAAGTCATGACTTGATTCCCTAGGTAATCTGCTTTCTTTCTTTCTAATTTTGGAATATCCGAAGGGAGATTCGTGGGCATGGGAGGCCATATGGGGTTGTTTGAAATGGGGTCATTTGTAAACTTGGTTAAATCTGGTAGATTCAACGAAGTTAGAAAAGGTGACTGCATGTTTGTAGTCATTGCGACTTGTGAAAACACAATATTCTGGTTAGGAAGGGAGTTTGTCTGCGACGTACCCTGTTGTGTATTCGACTGGCTTCCTAAATGGGTAACACTCCTCTACCCTCTAGGGGTTGTCGGAGGAGTGGTATGTGGTGTGGTGTAGCGATACCAACTAGGGTTCCCAAATAAGGATGCCCCAATAAAGGACGAACCAATAATGGTAGTAGCATTTCGTCTTTGACGCCTAAATGGTGAAAGAACTGAAACCCCTCCTAGTAATAGGGGGAGGTACAAAAAACCTCTAGATCGACGAGGTACCGTTGGGTTCATTCTGGTGTCAACTAGGTTTGGTTTTGGAAATATTTGAGAGGATAGAGATTATAATCAAAGAAAAATTCTGATCACATACATAAAACAAAGCGAAAAAATAAAACAAATTTTCCCTTTAAATTAATTCTATGTGATCAGTCAATAAAAAAATATGTTTTTTTTTTGTTTTCATATGATACTAAAATCCTAGAAGACCTAATCATCCTCACACACTCAAATGTAACTGGGCCTTGAGAAGATATCTTGCAAGTGTTGGGACAACGTCCCGTAAGAGCTGGCGACACCTCCAGTCAGCCAAAGAAAATCCACCAAGGTAAGGGTAGAGGATCTAGTGCTTGCTTGCACCATCACCTATAGGGAAAGGATGCCCTAATTTTGGCCAATAAGTACCACCGTCCCACGTGAGTGTTCGAGTCTTGGGCTTCTTGGTAGTTCAGCTAACAGTACCGAGTATCAACCAGGTTAGGTAGCCCCAACTAATACCGCACACACTGCGCCTAAGCCTAACCCCCTCTGAATCATGTCTCTTCCACGCTCGGGTTTTCTTTTCTGTTGGCTGATAAGTGGATTTGAAAGCTTCCTAAACATTCAACTTCTATGTTTCAAGATGAGGAATGATCAAGGTGGCTTATTGGATGCCTACCCTCTTGATCCTAACTTAGACTATAAATTCTTTTGTGGCCCCTGTGGAGAGAATTTAGTGAGTTTTGTTAAGTTAGTTTTAGGTGTCTTTGCTTTGATTTGTGTGTGGATGTGTGTGAAAAAAAAGTGAACAAGCACATAGTTTGAACATGTGGATATGCGATTATCCTTTTGAAAATCCCCTATTAAACTATGTTTTGTTGTTCCTTGCTCAAACGAAAAACATGTGCGGATATGGGCCGCTTTCTATTTTTCCTAGTTAATATATGTGATCAACTATAGGGTGATGGTGAGTTGTGAATAGAGAGCATTCATATTCTTGCATAGGATCACTGAAGGGTGCAAAGACAACATAAATTGCTTGCTCTTCTATCAACAATTCAATCCTGGTCCCGAAATCCTAGAGCAAAAATTCAACTAAACTAATGAATTTTACACTAGAAAAAGGAACTAGCTAAGCATACATGGTCTTGGGCCACTTACTTTGGCTAATTATCTAGGTGTTTTGGTACCTAAATTTTCAAAACATAATTTTTTTTTTTTTCAGAATGCAAGTTAATTTCCCCCCCTACTTTAACTATGTGTGAACTTTGCAAAAATCAACTTGAAATAAAACTAACACCAAGCCTACCAAAAGTAGCTAAGAGTGAGTTTAGCAAGCTACAGGGTACCTCAACCAATGCTGGCAGATGTATTATGGGCTACCAGGCACTTTACAAGTAGGAAAATATAGAAATATGGGAGAAATTTCTCATTCTGTCTTTTGCATGCGAAAGGCTGCAATACGCGCGATGTCTTCACACAGGTCAGTTTTGAACACGCACCTTGGGCGCGCCTATTTGAGGGAAAAGAACGCAAATTCCTGCAAAAGTAATTTTTTGGAGATGTTCTGCTTCAGTCTGTCACTTGGGATGAACTAGGGACTGAAGGAGAAAAAGGGGGCAATTTTAGCCCAACTCCAGAGCACAGACGGAGGTCTCTGCAAAAAGGCACAACCACATAAACTTGGAAATAAAAGTTAGTGGAGTCGCCAATCCCGTGTTAGTGTGTTTCATGCATGCATGTACGAAATCACACCAAATTAAGGGGTGTGGTTTACCCTCTTAAGTTATTGGTCATAGGCAGAAAAGATATGGAGTCAAGCAAGTTAGTGGAACATGCTATAACATAAACATACTAGATAGAGAAATGACATGCATATTCAAACATAAAAATTAAACTAAAATTAAAACAAATAAGACAAAAGCTCTAAATAGAGTCAAACAAATTCAATAATCCAAACGTCGATGCTTACATCCCCTCTTATTGAGTTCTGGTAGGAAATGGGGATGACACTTTAACCCACTTGCCAAGGGTCCCTTAGAACTTGGGGTTCTAAGTCCTAATGCAAGGATGTGTTTACTTCCAAGCTTGCCTCAGCGCAAAGTCTCCCTTTCTCTAATATGGTGGACTGAACATGTTGGATAGCCAACAATTGAGTCCCCTATATCTCTGCTCCAGATCACACACTGACGGTATTTCTTAGGGCAATTTTGGCCAGCATAACAATGTGCTCTCAAGTTGTTCATCTGTTGGTGGAATTTTATAGGAGAATTCAAATCCTCCTTCCCTCTCTTGGTACATTGTGGATGGTGACCCAAGAGAGGGGGATGATTCCATTGTGTGCCACATTTATTCCATTCTGTGCTCCCTTGATGTCCTAAGGAGGCTTGGGTGGTTGTCCTTAGGGGGCTTCAAGTGTGGAATCAACTTCCTGGAGTGTGCTTTTTGTGGTCCCGAAAAGTGACTTTTGCCACTCCCAAGATTGCACGCTTTTTGGGTCAAAAGGCGCGCAAAGGCATTCTTATCGAAGGATTTTGCACGCAAAAGAATTTGTGACTAGTTCAAATTTGATTTTTCCTTAGACCTTAGAGATTTTTAAATACTTTCCATATTCTCTAATGTCTCTTAGCCCTCTAAATCCTTTTTCCTGACATTAAATAATGTCGTCTTTGCTTGTACGATTTTCTAGTGTTAAGAGGCATAATAAGAAATATCATTTCCTAGATACAAATGAGCTCACTCCATTTGATAAGATTGCACATATCTGAAAATGCAGGTGTCCCCAGGAGGTGAATTTTGATTTCTTATTGTGGGAATACTAAGAAAATTTTCAAAAATCTGCGATGTGAGTTTTATGTTGAACAACCCATTATAACTGCAAAATGGGAATTTTCCCAAAATTATAAGAGGTTTCATAGATTTTATGGGTTCCTTCAAACACCAGTTTTCATAGAAACACCTTGCACACTATGTACAACTCATTTCTACAGGAAATAAATTTGTATGTTAAAAATTTTCCTTTTCAATTTTTAGCAACGGAAAAGAAAAGAAATGTTGATGGTATTTCTAATCTTCAAAGAACCTTTCCAGTCTCAGCATCATATAGCATTTTGGGAGAATATTTTGTTAGGAATTTACCGCAAGAAAAATAAAGAATTTACAGAGAGAAATAAATACAAAGAGGCCAGCAACAAATCATAAACATAAACACAGATGTTTATCTGGGAAAACCCCAAACTTCGGGGAAAAACCCAACCAATGAAATTTCATTAACCATTGGCCAAAACCCTGGCCAATCTGGCCAAGTGAGCCTTCACCACTCACCTCCAGGCCTACATTACAACGAAGTATTCCCAGCCTTTTATAGGCTCCATTACATGCAATACCATGGGTCGAAAACCATGGGTGCATAATACCGTGTGCCCCAAAACCACTACTATTTACCCTAGTCAACATTGACTCTATCCCGAGTCAAGTTTACCTAAAAATTCCCCCCTTAAACTTGACTTGGAGATTATTGACTAAATCCAACCAAACCTGCTAAGTGAGACAACCCCGCTCCCTCTAGCTCTTCCCCCCTCAAATTTTTACCAAGGGTAATTGTTAACTTGACATCCCCCCCTATCACCTAGGTCTAACCCAGACTTTACCAGTGATTACCCAGGGGTACGCATGCCATACCAAGTCTTACAGTAGTATGCCCATTTACATATAAAAATTAACTCCATTATAATAAATTTTTTTTTTTTGGTTTCATTGTTACTGTCTTTATACATATGAAATCAATGTCCATATAAAAAGAATCCATCTACCGGATTACATGGGTCACCAGCCTCTGTAACCGCCAGTCCTCCAGAATTCTCTTCAGATACATGGTTCATCAATTAATTAATCCACGTGCACATATCCTCTCACATGAAATCTGTGAGCCTTTTCATGCACATGCTCTCCTTCAACTATCAATGGATGTCATCCTATGCACATCTGATCTCACAACTTGATCATGCTGCAAATTAGCCTTTGCAACTTCATCGTTGCTTGATGACTGCAACTACACCCTCTACACTTCTGCTGGGTCATTCTGATTATCTACTTGGTGGAGCTACCCTTCTCCACCATCGACCATGATTTTCCTCTTCGACATGGCCCTCATGAAACCGAGTCTTTCCTTTTTCCTCCTATTCGCACTATGAAGAATTTCTGATCCATGTACACATTTTAGATTTGCACCTGCTGATTGTTTTCATCACCGATATGATTTATCACACAAAAATGTTTTGTGTTGGCTGTGGCTTCCTAGTCACCTTAATTTGTACAATTCTATTTGTGGATCAATTCCAGAAATTTTTTGCCCAGATGCTTCTGAACTATTTCAATCGTGGGCATCGCCTCCATGGTTCTTCTTGAAGCCGAAGGTGTCCCACAGTGCCCGCCATCGTTCTACGTAAGCTACTCAATAAGCTGATCGAGGCCAAGGCCCATGAAATAATCAGTCAGATGGGCAGGCAAACGCCTCAACCCTATTCCAGATCCATTGTCAAAATAAAACTCGATACTCCCTTCTGTACTGTGTGTATTCCATTGCCAGCCTAGATTTCTCTTTCTGTAAGCGGGAAATCATGAGCAAAGCATCATCGATTGAGTTGGCCAACGCATTTCTCTCAGCTTCAAGCCCAGAAGAAACCTCCTCTAATGCTTGGTGCTGGGCACGCAGTGCGTCTAACAAATTATGCACCACAGTCTCACCCCATATAGCGTTCAGAGAGAATTCTACCTTTCCTGCTTCTGAATCGGTGGCTTCGATATCTTATGCTCTAACATCCTGAATTCGATCGAACATTTAACTTCCTGACGACATAAAAATCCTCAATACGAATATCTGAATAGACACATCATGGGATTATCGTCAATCCCTGCACAGTCAACGACCACCTTATCACGATCTGCCTCTATAGACACATTGGCTCACCAACGACAACTTCACATCGTTTGTTAATATCATGCAGATCTACACATGACTAGACAACAATAGGCTTTCACGCAGTCTAGAGAAAGCTTCATCAATAATGCAGAGTTGTTTATGGGATATAAAATCTATGTAGCTCAAGCCTGACATCGAGTTCTTTAGCGTAGATCTGAACGTTAAGAGAATCCCTTCTCAACTCCATTGCTTATTTTCCCCACTGATCCGATGCTTCAACTTTCGAACATGGATTCAGCGTTGTATATTCTAGCATGGATCGCTTTTGCACGCTCAGCCACAACTCATTTCTCAGCTACGAGGATCTAGCCATTTGGTTTGAGATCTAGATCTGTATCAGCACAACAGATCATATCTCCATTCATAGGCCAATAAAACCCTTGGCTACAAAAGCGTCCCTCTGAAGCCAAAATGGCTCTGATACCAATTGCTAGGAATTTACCACAAGAAAAATAAAGAATTTACAGAGAGAAATAAATACAAAGAGGCTAGCAACAAATCATAAACATAAACACAAATTTTTATCTGGGAAAACCCCAAACTCCGGGGGAAAACCCAACCAATGAAATTTCATTAACCATTGGCCAAAACCTTGGCCAATCCGGCCAAGTGAGCCTTCACTGCTCACCTCCAGGCCTACATTACAACGAAGTATTGCCAGCCTTTTATAGGCTCCATTACATGCAATACCATGGGTCGAAAACCATGGGTGCACAATACCATGTGCCCCAAAACCTCTATTATTTACCCTAGTCAACATTGAATCTATCCCGAGTCAAGTTTACCTAACATATTCTTTGGAGTATGGGCACTTGGAATAAAATCCCATCATGGCAACAAGCTATATGTCCATTGACACTTAACACACAAAAGATATCACTTTGGGGATTTCTGGTTCTAGATCAGTTGCTATTGCTAAGCTACTGTATTTGAAGACTGATTTACTGCATAAGCTGGAGGAATGATACAAATTTTATTTTTATGGATGATATGGACCCTAGAAAAATTGTGCAATCTGTGTCAATGCTCGTATTTTTACAGAATGTGAAGCATATACAAGGCCCTTTCCTTGTAGTTGTACCCTCGTCAACATTAATAAACTAGGAAAAAATAATTACGCAAATGACTGCCTAACATGAATGTTTTTGTTTTTTATGTTGGTAATTGTGCAAGTAGAGAGGTTTTCCAGGAGTATGAATTCTATACCAACAAGAATATCGACCAACATATTAATTTCAACACATTAATTGACCACATCTATGGTTTTGTTGAAATATAGGGCCATTCTCCCAAATATCAAGTGGAATTATCTAATGGTTGATAAAGCACACTAATTTAAGAAGGTGAAGCCTCACTCTACATTGCTCTTTGTGAATTCAGTACCAAAAATAAGTTGTTTATTACTGGGATGTATTTGCATAATACGTTGAAGAGCTATGGGCTCTATTGCATTTTCTTGATCAGCACAAGTTCAGGAATAAAGATTATTTTGTGGAGAAATACAAGGACTTGAACTCAATCAATGAGATTGAGCTTGTTAATCTACACAAAGAGCTTCAGCCTCATTTTCCCCAAAGATTCTTTAAATATTTTGAGAAATATTTGTCGCACAAAATTAAATGAATTTTAAGAGTTGAGATGTCTCTGCTTTAGACACAATACTACAAATGGATTTTGGAGTGGAAATTTCATGATTTGAATAAGGGTGTGTGTGCAACCATGTGTCACTATTGAGTGTTTTTGTCGAATTGAAGAGATGTTGTAACCATCCATTTCTATTTTAGAGTGCGGATTTTGGCTATGGTAGAGATTCCAACATGAATGTTAGCAACAAAGTTCAACGTATCTTTTTAAGCAATGGAAGGCTAGTTATTCTAGGAAAATTTCTTAATAGGTTGCGTGAGAGAAAACATCACATATTGATATTCTCACATAAGGTCAAGATGTTGGATATACTAGCAGATTATTTGTCTTTGAAGGGTTTCTAGTTTCATAGGTTCGATGATAGTACAGGGGCAGACTAGCGTCATTAGGAAATGGAGAATTTTAATGCACCAAGAAGTGAAGTTTTTTTACTTTCAACCAGTGCAGTAGGTATGGGAATCAGTATGGCTACTGCAGATACAGTGATTATTTTTATTTCTCATTGGAATCCCAAAAATGATTTACAAGAAATGAGTAAAGCTCATTGAATTGGTCAACAAGATGTTGTAACTATTTATCGCTTTGTTACCAGCATGAGAGTTGATGCAATTGACATTACAGGCAAGCATGAAGTAGATCTAGACACAAATATTTGGAATATTTGTTAGTAAGGATGATTGTATTATGGGATCAGAATATGTGCCTAATTTCATAGAAAAGGAACACGCATATAATGATAATGTACAGATCTAACGAAAACCCAACAACTCAGACTACACGAGGTTTATGAGAAAGTGTGGTCCCACAAATCAATATTTCGAAACTAACCATTAAAAAACTCAACAACTACAATTTGTTATAACAACACCCCTCTCCTTTCTAGAAACCACTATGAGTGGTTTTGTAGGTAATGTTTGATTTTCACGAGCTGTGTGATGTTTTGTTGACGTGAACATGAGCATGGCACCAGGACCACACCGAAATTCATTCCCCAACACACCTCCAAAAAAAATTGAAAAATACTTTAGCTCAAATGCCTTTCTACATGTTCTGAACATTGAAGTATTTGAATGCATATGCCAAAAAATTAGGATGTAAAAAAAATATTATATAATATTTTTTAACTTGAATTTTTATTTTAAAAAAAAGGTTTCAAAATAAACAGCTTTTTAACTGTTTCTTTTTTTAAATATTTGATAACTAAGTTTAGGTGTCAGTTCAAAAACTGATTCTCTTTTGAAAGTTAGTTAGTTAGGCTAGGAGGGGAGAATACCACTGGAGAAAAAGCTCATTGTAGGGATTCAGAAGCACTGTCACCCATGATTGGCAATGTAAGCCAAATTCTCTCCAAAGTATGAAGATGATATTGCAGTTTGATTCCAACATTGGGAAGTTGTAGTCATTATTTTCTGTTGTGTTTCAACTTTCATTTATGTATTTTCTTCTCCTCGACAATGTAATATGCAAATGGTGTTTCAGCTTAATGTTTTATGAATTTACTTAATTTTACTCATGGAAATTAATCTCGAACCCCTTAATGAAGCTCTCCACATCTAGGAACCTCATTCACATTTCCTCAGTCTTGCATTATTCTTTCTGCAATATTTTAAATTTACATTCTTAAGTGCCTAATTTAAACATTGTTTTCTATTTTACTTCAAATCCCTATTTAATCTAGTGCTCTGCAACTGCCATAGCTTCTCTCGCCATTCTATTTTTGAACGTTAGGGTTTAAGAACTAGAAGCTTTGCTTGCAAGCCCTCATGGTTTGTCCTTCCATCCATTAATTTTAATTGTTTTTAATCAATTTCAAGATCTCTTGGGCACTAGTTCCCCAAAACGAGTAACTTTCTCCTGAGAATGACAACATATTTCAGTGTTATTGCTGGTGACGAAATTGAAAATATCTTCCATGGGTTTTAATATTCTTGTCTGGTTTTTGAAGGTGACAAAAATCTAAGCATTTATTATTCTGGGTTTTAATGTATATCCCTACATTCTAAGCCAATAATTTTGCCCCATTGGTTTTCACTGGGATCCCTAGTTATCCTCATTATATGCCTACATTTCATGAGTGGACTGAGTTTCTTCCAATATTATTTGGAAATGTAGATGAAAGTCTGGTTTAAAATCTTAGAAGATTTATTGAATGCATGGAGCAATAGAGTATCATTCAAGAATATGTGAATATGAAGCTATTCATGTTTTCTTTGGACTAAGAAGCAAGGGTTTGGTATATATATTTATCATGTTAAAATATTTCTTCCTAGATTGATTTCCATGCAACATTTAATTCATTTTGCATAACTTTATATTCACAAGAGTTTATTTTTTAAGGTTGTTGTGAATATTATGATTCTAAAGAAACGTTTAAAGCTCATGAAGATCTTGCCGAAGAAACTAATGATAATGTTGATAATTTATCAAACATTTAAAGGGGGAATAAAGAAATTAATGATGAATATGTCTCTGAATGCAAAGAGATATTTTTTTCTAAAAATGATGCTGATTTTTTTTTTAAATATTATTCTTCAATAATCCCACAATCAGAAAACTTGTTAACCCTATTCCAAAAAAATCAAGAAAGCATTAAAATCGAAAGAAGTTCAAACAAGCATCAAGTATTTCTATATAGTAATCAAGAAGAAGGAGAAATCATTAAGTTGAAGACAAACCCTTAGAATTCATATTTTATATATTTCACTCCTGCTCCTATTTACGATATTTATCTTTTAGATGACGGTTTTGACTCCTTAACAGATTCTCAAATTTTTGACACCTATAGTTCAAAAGATGAACACTCTGTTTCTCATTTTCAAAAATACTTGATTGCTAGAAAATGGCAAGGAAATGTCTTGCAACAACCTTCTCAAGAAGAGCCCAAAGGTGAAGAGCTAAACAATGTTTGCAGCTTCCCTATTTAAGGAGATATACATCAGAAAAATATTCAAGAAACTAGGCATCTAAAATATGATCTCATCACTTCTATAATCTAGTAGCTGAATATATAGAAGCTTAGTTTGGTCACCAACAAATTTCAGTTTTGGGGTATGTGCTGTTATCACTCAGAAATTTCCAAGAGTTTTTCTAAGCGTTAAAAAGAAATATCAGAGGTAACTATCAACCACTTTTGGAGAATAGGATCTAGCCTTCCTAAACTCAGAGAGGGCTCTCTCTTAATGATTTAAATTTGTTTGTTTAGTAGATTTTAGGGTAGTTATGTATGTCTAATTTGGATTGATTTTGATTTGTTGGTGGAATTAATGATTTAGATAAATAGGTGCTTTTCCATTTTCCATTGGGATACGGAGTCAATATGCTTTGAAAATAGAAGAAAATCAAATTATAAAGAAAGTGTTTACAGGGTAGGATAGGTGAGAAAAATCAGATCTCGAGGATGATTGGTGAAGTGATTTTTCAATCGGGATCAAGGAGAAATTAAGAATTCCTTAATCCAAATAATGAAGAAGGATGAAGAAGTCAATCGAGATTAGAGGGAAATTACGAATTCTCTAAACTGGATATCAGAAGAAAACATAGAAATGTATAACAGTTTAAAGCAGAGTGTAAATTTTAAGAAAATTCTGCAGTAAAATTCCTGCTATAACATTCAAATTGAGAACACATTTAAGTTTATGGAATACTTAGAAAGAGAACATGAGCAATTGAAATATATACTTCACTGAGATAGCTCAACACATGAATCCTATAAAGAAGTTTATTTATAACTTTATTTTGTTATGTTTTCAAAGCATATTGACTCCATACCCCAATGGAAGATGGAAAAACACCTATTCATATAAATCATTAATTCCACCAACAAATCAAAACCAATCCAAATTAAACATACATAACTAGCCTAAAATATATTAAACAAACAAAGTTAAATCATTAAGGGATAGCCCTATCTGATTTTAGGAAGGCTAGATCTTAATTTCCAAAAGTGGTTGATAGTTACCCCTGATATTTCTTTTTAACGCTTAGAACAACCCTTGGAAATTTCAGAGTGATAACATATTGGTGACTCCACTGGGGAAGATTCAGTCCCTAGTTAAAATAAATCTTAAAGGAAACAATTTTCCTCATTTTTCACATTAAGGATTTAAAGTGTTGTTCGAACTTATCATTGAAAGTTAAAATTTTGTCTTCTAAAAGAACATATTATACCAGGGCTCATCGTGATCCACAGCCTGCTACAATTGTTGATGATCCTGACATAATTTTAAGGAAACCTAAAAAAGTAGAAATTCTAGGAAGTAGTAGTCATTTAATCAAAGCAAATTCACTTCGTAAGGATTTATCAAGCATACAGGATATTCAATTTGATTTATCGTTTGAGAATTATTTATTTCATACCAAATCTGAAAATTCAATCCATGATATTGTAATAGACCCCAATTTTATTCAATTTATTGAATCAAAGAAGGATACTATACAACTTGATTTAGACCAACAGGTTCTAGATACTTTTGAAAAACTTGATGTTTTAACCTCAACTTTGATAAAAGATATAGACAAAGCTTATTTTCAACAATCAGTTGAATTAGCTTCCCTAATTGTTGCTACCCCTAAGCGCTCTACAGTATCTTCATAAACTATAAATACAGCTTTATTTAGTTCCACCTCACCTATAATGTCCACCAAAGTTCATTCCACAAAACCATTCATACCTAAACTTCCTCTCCAACCTAACGTTTCAAGTTCATCTTCAAGCGTTTCAAGTTCATCTTCGAGCGTTTCAAGTTCATCTTTGAGCGTTTCAAGTTCATCTTCAAGTGTTTCAAGTTCATCTTCAAGCGTTTCAAGTTCATCTTCAAGTGTTTCAAGTTCATATTCAAGCACAACTACTTTACCTCCCATTCAAGCTAAAGTCTTAGCCATGGTAGCCAGATATGCCCCTTTGGCCTTACATGCCCCTTTACATGCTATGCCACAAGATTACCTGAGTAGAATTTTTCAGTTTGATGGTACTGGTCAGTATACTGGTCAACAACATGTAAATAAAATGAAAATTATTTTGAATTACATGAATTTGATGAAGCAGACGTATAAATGAGATTATTTGCAAAAACATTAGCAAGAGATGTCAAAAAATAGTTTAAATATTTACCTGCTAACCATATCGTTGATTTAGCTGCTTTCCACCAATTTCCAATTCTTTATAAATAGATGGGAAAGAAATAAAAACCCTCTATAGATATTATCTGAATATGAAAACATTAGGAGATCTCCTAATGAATCTGTTCAGGATTACTGTACTAGGTTTAACAACGTTTACAATGCAATTCCAATGAATAGTAAACCTCCACCAAACTTGGCCCTGATTAAATTTCCAGATGGTTTTGATGCTGACATGTCCTATCAATTAAGAGAAATTAACCCTGCAACTTTAGAACAGATGCAGCGTGATGTAGTTAGTGTAGAGGCTAACTTACTAGCTAAAATAGAAAGGATGAGGAATGAGAGGAGAGTGTCCATTAAGGAAGAACCTTCCACTTCAGATATTAAGATAGATAGTTTACCCAAAAATGTAGAAAGACTAATGGATAGACTAGAGAACATGGAAATAAAACCTCAGTGGGAAAATCAACAAGGTCCCCAAATTAGAAACCCCAACTTTAGGAAAAATCCTAATACTGGTAAGTGAAGAGAAGTTGTACTCGATCAACAGATTAGATCACCTTTCCAAGAAAATTATGCTGAGAGTTCACAATAGAATGAAGAAGACCAGGACACCCAGATAAACTTGATGGGAGTAAAAAATGAAAATGTTGTTTTTCTTACCCAGGAAGAACAAGACTTGTACATGTTACGTCAATTACAATTAGAATCTAGAGAGTCCTTTGGTTATAAGCAAGGCTATGAATCTTCTATCTAAGAAGTTCATAAACAGTATAGCCTTAGAAGAAAAAATAACACATAAGTTCCTATTAAGAAATCCGTCCAAACTCAAACTAAGAAAAAAATAGAATCTCATATGACCAAAATTCTACAAATTATCCCTAGAGAAACTCAGAATACTTCCAGTCCAAAGATTGTAGACATCACATCAACTACTACTCAAAATGTTCCAGACAAGAAAACCGAAAACAAAACAGTTGACACACAAACTGAATTACCAACTGTTGATAAAGAAGACAAAAACACACAAACCACAATTGGTAAAGATGAAATCATTCAATTAGGCAAAACTCAAACGTCATTCAATATCAAAATTGAGAGAGCCAAATTGAAAATACCAGTTCCTTTAATAGCTCTGGTGAAAAATGATTCATACAAGCACAAATCACTGAAACATTAAACATAGGTGAAGGCGAGGATGTTGTTAACCTCAATGATGATCAACCTGAGTTATTATTTGGTCCTGAAGTAAATGGAAAACATCAACAAGGGGGTGTCCCTCCATTCTACATTATCCTAAACATTCATGATAAAATCTCACATAATGCTATGTTGGATTCAGGAGCATCTCATAACTTAATGGCTAAAGAAGTCATGGAAAAATTAAACTTAGACATCACCAGACCCTACAAGGACCTGTTCTCCTTTGATTCTAGTCAAGTCAAATTCCTTGGCCTGATAAAAGACCATGTAACTCTAGACCAGTGCTGAGAAAAGAGCATTGTTATGGACATAGTAGTTGCTGATATCCCTCCCAAATATGGTATGTTATTATCTCGCTCATTGGGAGAAAAATTACAAGGATCACTGCAATTCGACATGTCATATGCTACCATTTCTATATTTGGTTAGAAAAGGAAGATTTATAGAGAAACCTTAATGAAATACATGGTAAGTAGTTCAGAAAGACCACAGAATTATCCTATCTATTCATTGCATTCTGATATGGACTCATTCATCTTATGTAATTCAGACAATGACAAAGTTAAAATCACAGTTGTAGGAGAAAAAGACCAAGTAGTCAATAGTGAAAGCATAACACATGAATTTGTGTGGCATTTAGATTTTGATGGCTTTGTAAATAGATTAGGATCAGGAGCTAGAGTATGGATCTACAATTTAGAAAATTATCATTCAGAAGGACATGCTTTCAGATTAAATTTCAAATGCACTAATAACATGGCAGAATACGAAGCATTAGTGCTAGGAATTCAAATCGTAAGAAAACATGGAGCTAAAAAAGTTTCCATCATGGGAGATTCAGATTTCATTATAAAACAAGTCAAGGGACAATACCTTGTTAATAACTCTAGACTTAGCCGCCACAAAGAAACCATCCTATACTTGATAATTGTTTTCTTGAGACTGACTTTGCTGCCATTCCAAGAAAGCAGAATATGAAAGCACATAGCTTGGCCACTTTTTCCAGCACATCCAGGTTACACTTTCAGTTGAATCATCAGTGCACAACTGAGGTAAGACATAGGCCAACCATACCTAATAATTTGAAGTATTGGAAAATCTTTTCACAAGACTCACAAATTTATGATTTTATGAATTATGAAGGAGAATTTCAAAAAGGTAATATAGACACAGACTGTACATTATATTATACCATAAATAATGAGATAGATGTGAATGATTTAAATAAAATAGAACCAACTAAATTCACTAAAGTAGAAATAGAAAAATTAGAAACAGTAGAAATTGAGGAATTATTCAATGATGAATTAGAAGTCTTAAACCTCAAAGACAACATTTTTCCTAAGGTATTAGCTCCACTAGAAGACCTCTTTGACTCCAATGATGCAGCTAGATAACCTAAAATGGAGCCTATAAGGTCAGATATAGAGAAATGCAACATAGGAACAAAGGAAAATCCCAAGCTTATCAAGATATCTAAGGCATTACCTCTAGATGAAAAGTTGAAGTACATTACCTTGTTTAAAGAGTTCCAAGATATCTTTTCTTGGAGTTATGAAGACCTCAAGTCTTATGATACCAGCATTATCCAGCATAAGATACCAATTAAATAAAATCATAATCCCTTTAAACAAAAGCTAAGGAGAATTAACCTCGTTCTTATTCCATTAATAGAAAAATAAGTTAAAAGGATGTACGATGCTCAACTCATAACACCCATCAAATATTCTGATTAGGTCTTTAATTTAGTCCCCACTAGAAAGAAAACAAGAGAAACCAGACTATGTGTTGATGTTAGAAACTTAAACAAAGTATCACTGAAGGATAACTATCCCCTCCCTAAAATGGACCATATTCTCTAGAGGGTAGTAGGGTCATCCAGAATATCATTACTTGATGGATTTTCAGATACAACCAAATCCTAGTCCAACCTGAAGATCAAGCTAAGACTGCATTTACCACTCCTTGGGGAACTTTCATGTACTTTAAAATGACCTTTGGACTGATGAATGCTGGAGCAACATTCCAAAGAGCCATGGACATAGCCTTTGCAAAGGAAATCCATGAATTTTTAGTCATTTAGCTAGATGATATCACATTGTTTTCCAAGTCAGATAATGAACATCTAGATCATCTAAGAAGAGTACTCATAAAATGCAGAAATTTTGGCATATCTTTAAATCCTAAAAGTCACTTTTTGGATTAGAAGAAGGAAAACTCCTAGAACACATCATTTCGAAAGAAAGCATTAGAATTGATCTAGCTAGAATAGAAGCAATCCTAAATAGTAGTCATCCTAGAAACATTAGAGAATTACAAGCATTTTTAGGCAAAATAAAATTTCTTAGAAGATTCATCCCTAGCTTAGCAGAACTAATTAGAAATTTAAACAACATGTTAAAAAAGGATTCAACACTTAAGTCGATAATAGAGGCTAAGTAGTCTTTTGAAGCAGTCAAAGAAGAACTTACTAAAACACCTATCCTCATAAGTCCTAATTTTAATAGGGATTTCATAAGTTTTTCATTTGCTTCAGAACACACCATTGCAACAGTCTTGTTGCAAAAGAACAATGAGGGTCTTGAACAACCCATTGCTTTCTTCAGTAAAACTTTGAGATATGCAACGCTAAAGTATAAAATCATGTAAAAACAAGCTCTTGCTTTACTGAAAGCCATACAAGATTTTAGATTATATATCCTATACTCTCACATAATATCATATGTTCCAAACAAAGTTGTAAAGGACATTCTAACTCATAATGAGCCTAATGGAAAAAGAGGCAAATGGATTGGCACAATACTAGAATATGATATTGAAATCAATCCTACAAAATTAATCAAATGCCAAAGTTTGTCCAAACTCATGGCTGAATCGAATTGTCGAGCCTTAGACATAAATTTCATTGCTGCCATAGATGATAGAGAAGAGATGGTGAATCCACAAATCAGTGAAGCTTTTATAGATTCACCTTGGTATGCAGACCTTACATTTGTTTTACTCAACCCACAAGATCCTCCTCGTTTATCTAGAACTAAAGGTAGATTCTTAAAAATGAAAGCAATGAAATATCGTATCCTAGATAACGTTTTATTTTGGAAAGATCATGGTGGCATCCTATTAAATTTTTTATTAAAATATGAAGCTGACAAATTCATGTACGAATTTCATGCAGGAGATTTTGGAGGACACCTATACTAGAAAACAAACACTAACAAAATTTTGAGGGCAGGTTTTTATTGGCCCACCCTTTTTGTAGATGTCCGAAAGTATGTGACCTCCTGTCACAAATGTCAAATATTTGAAGGGAAGAAGAAAATCTTACCATTAACCCTCAAACCCATCTGAATAGAAATTCCATTTCAACAATGGGGTCTAGACTTCATTGGTGAAATTCACCCACCCTCCTCTACCCAACATAAATGGATATCGACAAACACTGATTACTTTACCAAGTGGATAGAAGCCATCCCTTTTAGACAAGCCACAAACTCTGTCATTATTTAATTTCTTAAGAACAACATCCTTTCTATATTTGGATGCCCACAAAATCTCATCACCGATAATGCTGCTGCCTTCAAATCCAAGAAAATGATATATTTTTGTAACCGAGACCATATCACCCTTGGCCATTCCACTGCATATTACCCTCAAGGTAATGGACTAGAAAAATATTCAAACAAAAGCCTAGTCAACATCATCAAGAAGCTATTAGAAGATAATAAGAAAACCTGGAATAAAAGGTTGGTGAATGCCCTATGGGCAGACAGACTAACTACTAAGAAATCTATTGGTACATCTCCCTATCAATTGGTATATGGGATGGATGTTGTTTTTCCATCTTCATTAGGAGTGCCAATAATGAAAATGATTCAAGAGTTGCAAGTAGAACCAAATGAAATCTAAAGGAGGATAAATCAAACAATTCATTTACAGAAAACCAGGAAGAAGTTTATATCAAATCCCAAGTAATTCAAGACAAAATCAAGAAGATATTTGATAAAAAAACTAAAGCAGATGATTTCTTCATAGGTGATCAAGTACTCAAATGGGATTCTAGAACGGAAGACAAAGGAATGTTGATCAGCGGTTGTCATTGATGTCAACCCAAGCAGCACCAGGGGCTAACCCAATATTGCATGGGAATTTTGACCCACCAAATTAATATATTCTGGGTCAATAATGATTTTTATGGTTTCTACTTGTCGAGATGTTTCCATTGATATGCACGCCATGTAATTCTTCACGATTTGAGAGATATTCATGTTCGAAGTTTGTACCCCCCAGTTAGTGGGCTAAAACCCCATGGGGTTGGGGCATGGGTCATTGAAAAGTCATAATTAATATTTTTTAAGCACCTAAAATCCCTCCCACGTTCACTTGTTGGAGCCCCTCTCAACCTAAGAATTTATATAGATTGTGATCCTCATTTCCTCCTTATGCAAGGGATTTCACCATCTGAAACAGGTCATCGTGGAATTTTTGCTCTAATTTTTTTTCTACGATGGTTCAGAAGCTGAAATTTTTACGAGGAAAAATTGAAATCCGGAGGATGCTGCTATGAAAATTTTATATCAAGGTACGCAACATTTTTGGAGATATGATCTGTGGAAGTCAGGGTTTTTGCAGGCTCCTTAAATTCATCTTAAAGAAGTGACCGTGGTAAAATCGTCATAACTCTCTCTCTGAGTATCAGATTGGAATTCTGTTAAAAGCAACAGATATGGCACATACTTTAGTTCTTGTTCTATCAATTTCAGATCTGAATGAAGAAACAATGACACATGGCACTCCATACAAGTTCGCTCTGTTGAAACAGTCCATAATCAGGGCATTGTGAGAGATTGGGTATAACTCTCTCTTGAAGAATCCAAACTGGGTCAGACCTGTGGCATTGGAAAGAAGACTCATAGGAATACTATAAGACCAAAAATAAAATATTGAAGATCTGAAATAACAGAGATACACCAGATTCAATATCAAGCTCCTAGAAGGCAAGAAAAAGCTAGATCATGTGTTGTCAAGGGTTGCAAAGGACCAGAATTTCTATGGCAGCAAACCAAAGCAAGGTGCAGAAGAAGGTAGCATGACAAGAGCAGCAACCAAGGTGCATAACAGCAGCAAGAAGTTCATCATATGAAGTCTTCAAGTGGGCAGCACTGCATACAATCATTGTAAAGGTATCATTGTACTTAGTCATTGTAAATACATTATTGTACAAATTGTACTAGTGTCTATCTTCCAAGGGTTGAAGAGGCAGTGTTGGGAGGTCTAGGATCATAATTAGGTGGTTGTGTCAAAGTTGGGGTTATGGTCTAGTATATATTCTTCTTCTACATCATTCTATATCATTGTAAAGTGGACCATTTTCCCTTGTACGAGAGTCCATTCTTGTTTTATTCTTCTATAGGGTGGTAGGGTGGTGCCAGGGTGAGTTTTAGTTCATTGGGTGTTGGGGCATCCGTTCAGTTGACTACTGAAGAATCTCGGGCGTTGGAGCATCCATCTAGTGGGAGTTGGAGAAGAATTCTTTTCTAGATTCTAGGAAGTTGGAGCTTATTTTCTTAATTGGAGTTGAATATTAAAGAATTATTAGAAAAGAATTAGTGGTTTAGGTGGTTTTCATTCCGGAGTGGGTTTATATTAAAAACTATGTGCATTTGTGTTCCTCTTGATTGTCAAGCATTGTACAAAACACCGACATAATAATTGAAGATTAACTAATGCTCCAATTGAAAGGAATACTGATTCAGCCCCCCTCTCAGTATTTCCAACAATTGGTATCAGAGCTTGGTTCCTTCAATAGAAGTTTAACAGCTGGAAGGTGGTCATGGAGCATACCAAGAATGGTGTACCTCTATTCAATGAAAATAATTATGCACTTTGGAAAGGAAGAATGGAGGTCTATCTCTTAGCGCAAGGTTACGAATTATGGGACACTTTTCAAAATGGATTTACATCAACCGCGGATGAACAAGGTAAGAAGAATTTGGTAAATGATGCAAAAGCAAAGAATATTATTATCACTGGACTTATTGAATCTGCTTATCATAAGGTGTTGGGTTGTAAAACTGCCAAAAATGTATGGGACAAGCTTGAGAATATATATGCAGGTGACTCAAATTTCAAAGAAGCAAAGCTTCAAATCTATAGAGAAAATTTTGAGCAACTCAGAATGAAAGAAGATTGCAACATTGCTGCATACTTCCAATACGTTGATGAAATAACCAATACTCTGGAAGGATTGGGAGAGCCAGTTGACGAGAAGACTATTATACGGAAGATTCTTAGAACGTTACTAGGGAGATTCAACCCAAAGGTATCGGTCTTAGAATACAGTGCAAATCTGGACAAACTCAACAAAGAGGAATTACATGGAGTTCTCATAGCATATGAAATGAGACTTGATGAAGAAGAGGGTACTTCGCATCTAGAAACTGTGTTCGTTGCATCTAAGAAAACCAATAAGGATAAACAACCTTCAATTGAAAAGACATGCACCTGCAAGTGTGAAGAAAATGGAGATGATGAAGAAGGTATTTTAGATGAAGAATATGCTTACTTCACGAGAAAACTAAAAATTGGTAAGGGAAAATTCAAAGGTAAACTTCCATTGATATGTTTCAGCTGTAATGAGGTTGGGCATTTTGCAACAAAATGTCCAAACAGAAGTGATGGAAACTCAAAAGGAAAGAAAGGCTTTAAGAAATTCAACAAGCAAGGATCCAAAAGGAACTTTCTCTCTAAAGAAGATAGCTCATCATCCGATGAAGACAATGACAATGAAGAAGAAGCCAATGAGAGAGTATTGTTTATGGCCAAGCACAATAAACCCAAGCACAATAAACAAGAGGTATCAAACAACGAAGAAGAAGGAATGACCATAGAATAATTTTATAAGGAAGCAATCAAGCTTATAAAAGATCTCAAGGCAGAGAAGATCCGTTCCAATACTCTTGAAGAACAAGTTCAAGGTCTCAAAATTGAAGTTGAAGAACACAAATGCATTGAAGAGTCACTTCAAAAGAAGTTGGAAGAAAGCAACCAAGAAAGTGAAGAATTAGAAGCCAAAGTAGTCTCGCTGCATGAAGAAGTGAAGAAAGGAAAAACTATCCAAAACTATGCCAACAGCTCAAGGGCATTGGAAGAACTCATCAAAAATCAATGATATTACAACGACAGAACTGGCATCGGTTACAAAGAAGAAGAAACAGGACCTTCTACAACAAAATACAATGAACCTCTGAGATCTGACATCCATGTAGACTTCACTAAACAAGATTCACAAGAACAGCCTTGGAAGACAATTCCTCGATGAAAATTTCCATCCAGGTACCAACATATTTTTTATGGCTACTGTTATTCATGTGGAAAATTTGGTCATAAAGCTGTAGAATGTCGCACGTACCCTAGGAACGAATACAATTCCAGGAGATTTGTCAAATATGAACCTCCCAGGGCTCAACGAAACATCAATAGATTTGAACATTTAAGAAATAATATGGAATGTTACAAATGTCAGAACTTTGGACACATAGCCAGAGACTGCAGACTTGAAAACTGGAAGAATCTTTGAAGCCATAGAACGAATGAACATGGAAGAAGAAGAAAAATGATAATTGTGCTCTCACTCTCAAGGCTCAAAAAAACAAATATGTATGGTATGTTGACAGCGGTTGCTCAACGCATATGACCGGAGATGAAAAGAAATTTGTATCTCTGAAAGAGAAGAAGGATGTAACTGTGTCCTTTGGAAATGATGGATCTTCAAATGTTATAGGATCAGATACCATCACTCTCGGAAGCGAAGATGCTCTAACCAAGAATGTTCTATTGGATGAAAACATGAATCATAATCTACTCAGTGTTGGACAAATGTGTGATCAAGGACACACAATACTATTCAACTCCACGAAATGTGAAATTAGGAAAGGCGTGTATGGTGAAATTGTGGCTATAGCAAGTCGAGCTCAAAATGACATATATGTTCTGGATGAAGCAACTAAAGCATGTCTAATAGCTAAAGAGGATGATACAATAATTGGTAGCAATGATGATCGACTAAGTAAGAAGTTTGCTACAAAGGTGCAAAGTGATTTCGAGATGTCTTTACTTGGTGAGCTGACATACTTCTTAAGGCTTCAAATATCTCAGCAAGAGAAAGGAATATTTATATGTCAAGCCAAGTACATCAAGGAAATGCTCAAGAAATTTAAAATGGAAGATTGCAAACCCATCCTTACTCCAATGGTAACAAGTTGCAAATTGAGCATAGACGACTCATCTAAGGATGTGGATCAAAGGTTGTACATATCTATGATTAGTAGTCTTCTATATGTAACAGCCTCCCGACTAGATGTTATGCAAGCAGTTGGACAAGTAGCAAGATTCCAAGCAACACCAAAAGAATCACATATTAAATATTCACCAACATTGGAATATCTTCGCCAGAAGCTTGGGATTCTCCCAAGTTCTCATTAGATTTTCCTTTTTCAGAATATAAAGGGGGAGTGGAAGTAGATTACAGGTTTGCAGGATGGTTGTGTGTCAGGGGGAGTGGAAGTGTGTACAGGTCCACAAGATGGTTGTGTTTCAGGGGGAGTTACCCTTTTCCATTGACGTCAAAGGGGGAGAGAATGTTGTAGGAAGAGGTGTCATGATCGCAAGGGGAGTACTTGTGTTGCCATCAATGCCAAAGGGGGAGATTGTTGATCAGTGGTTGTCATTGATGTCAACCCAAGCAACACTAGGGGACAACCCAATATTGCATGGGAATTTTGACCTACCAAATTAATATATTCTAGGTCAATAATTCTTTCGATGGTTTCTACTTGTCGAGATGTTTCCGTTGATATATGGCACGCCATGTAATTCTTCACGGCTTGAGAGATATTCATGTTCGAAGTTTGTACCCCCAGTTAGTGGGCTAAAACCCCATGGGGTTGGGGAATGGGTCATTGAAAAGTCATAATTAATATTTTTTAAGCTCCTAAAATCCCTCCCATGTTCACTTGTTGAAGCCCCTCTCAAACTAAGCATTTATATAAATTGTGATCCTCATTTCCTCCTTATGCAAGGGATTTCGCCATCTAAAATAGGTCATCGTGGAATTTTTGCTCTAATTTTTTTTCTACGATGGTTCAAATGCTGAAATTATTATGAGGTGAAGCTAAAATCCTGAGGACGCTACTGTGAAAATTTCAGATCAAGGTGCACAATATTTTTGGAGATATGATCTGTGGAAGTCAGGGTTTTTGCAGGCTCCTGAAATTCATCTTAAAGAAGTGACCATGGTAAAATCTTCATAACTCTCTCTCTGAGCATTAGATTGGAATTCTGTAAAAATTAATAGATAGTGAACATACTGCATTTTTCTCTCTATCAATTTCAGAGCCAAATGAAGAAACAGTGACACATGGCATGCCGTACAATTTCGCTCTGCTGAAACAGTCCATAATTAGGGCATTGTGAGAGATTGGGTATAACTCTCTCTTGAAGAATCCAAATTGGGTTAGACCTATGGCATTGGAAAGATGACTCATAGGACTACTATAGGACCGAAAATCAGATATTGAGGATCTGAAATAACAAAGATACACCAGATTCAATATCGAGCTCCTAGAAGGCAAGAAAAAGCTAAATCATGTGTTGTCAAGGGTTGCAAAGGACCAAAATTTCTATGGCAGCAAAGCAAATCAAGGTGCAACAGAAGGTAGCATGACAAGAGCAACAACCAAGGTGCATAACAGCAGCAATAAGTTCATCATATGAAGTCTTCAAGTGGGCAGCACTGCATACAATCATTGTAAAGGTATCATTGTACTAAGTCATTGTAAATACATTATTGTAAAAATTGTACTAGTGTCTATCTGCCAAGGGTTGAAGAGGCAGTGTTGGGAGGTCCAGGATCATCATTAGGTGGTTGTGTCAAAGTTGGGGCTATGGTCTAGTATATCTTCTCCTTCTACATCATTCTATATTATTGTAAAGTGGACCATTTTCCCTGGTACAGGAGTCCATTCTTCTTTTATTCTTCTATAAGGTGGTAGGGTGGTGCTAGGGTGAGTTGTAGCTCATTGGGTGTTGGGGCATCTGTTCAGTTGACTACTGAAGAATCTTGGATGTTGGAGCATCCATCCAATGGGAGCTGGAGAAGAATTATTTTATAGATTCTAGGAAGTTGGAGCTTTATTTTCAATTGGATTTGAATATTAAATAATTATTAGAAAAGCATTAGGTGGTTTTTGTCCTTGAGTGGGTTTCCACCTTAAAAAATGTGTGCATTTGTGTTCCTATTTTTTGCTACTATCATTGTACAAACACTGATAATAATTAAATATCAACCCTAATGCTCTAATTGAAAGGAATACCGATTCACTCGTATTTCCAACAAGGAAAACATGGTAAATTTGACTTTCTCTAGAAGGGCCCATACATTAATTATGGTTACAGAGGCAATAATGCATTTTTATTGAAATAATTAGATGGAATAGATCTACCAGGTGGACCGGTCATTGGTCAAATGCTGAAGCACTATTTTTCACCAGACTAATCAGTAGTTCATTTGTTCTATTTTACTCATTGTAAATACCATAGAAAATTTTAGATTGGAGTGGATGATTATCTTTTAAAGTTGAAGCCTGAAAGGAAACCTTGAAGCTTTAAAAGATATAACATCATATGTTTAAATAAAGGAGTTCATAGAAAGAAGTTCCAAGCAAAGCAAAACCAAAGTTCCAAGGCCACTGATCAAAAAGTTCTTGACATCTCACAAGGAGATGCCATCCCCAAGTGGAGCCACTGTTAGGGTCCTATAATAATAGGGATCATAATTTTGAATTGGCTATGTTAAGCCTTGTAATATTGTACATACCTTTTCATTTCTGCAAAGGTTTTCCATATAAAAAAAAAATGAAAAGAGGGTATGTCCCAGGAGAACAACCAAAGGACCAAACGAAAGAAAAAATAAAAAAGATATAAAATATGAACCCCATAAAAAGAAGAAAAAATAAATTTTGAAAGTGTTGCACATTCAAATGCCACTACTCTTAGTTTACTTTTGGAAATAAATTGTGTGCAACTTGTTCAAAATGACACAATTCATGATGATCATACAATCTAATCTTGGTCATTCATGCCTTTAAATTTAATGGTATGATAATTAGTGAATAAATATTCGTCCAAACCATTTAATCTTGGTAGATCAATGGTTAGGTAGAGAATAAAAATGAGCTCATAAGTTTAATCTGAGCCATTAGAATATATAAGGTTAGAAATAAGTTAGTTTTCTTATCAAAAGAAAATAAAAAGGTAAACAAGCTCAAATGCACCCAATAAAGGAAATAAAAAATGTTAGGATGAATAAAAGGGTAGGTAGAGTACTTTTTAAAGATTATATAAGCCTCATTATGCTTATCCATTATCAAAAAACATTTTTTAACACCATTCCCCCTTGTTAAATCCATTTTTCCTATCTTGGAAACCATTTCCCCTTATCATAAATTCCCTTCCCCTTGCTAAAACCCCTTACTCCCTTAATAAAACTCTGCCTTCTCATAAAAATACAAAACCCACTTTTTTCATAGTCTAAAAAAGAATAAATATATTAATCGGGCCCCACTTTCCTTTTAACTTAACCCCCCCCCCCCCGCTTAATACATTTCCCGACCTTATTTCATTTTAGCCTCTCTCTTTATATATTTCATAGCCCCATTTTTCATTTAGCCCTCCGCCTATCTATTTACCCGACACCACCTTTCTTCGAAAAAACTCCCAACTCCTCCTACTGCCCAATCACCATTGATCGAATCCGACATCCAATAAACCTTTTCACACTCCCCGTTGTTCCAAATTTAAAACAGAGGGGCTGGGGGGGGGGGGGGCGTGGTGTGAAATAGGTGGTTTCATTCCCCCACTTCCCTATCACGCGGCGCTACCACATTTTATCGCACCCCCCCATTCCCAAACCACTAAACCATATTTTGATGTGCGATAAACCACCTGCGCCATAAGATAAATCACCAAGTTAAAAAATCATAAAACCTCGCCCTATACCGTTATTTCATTATCTCAGTTGATTTGCGGAAAAGACCAAAAAGCCATTGCCAACCAAGATTGAAGCCCATTGCTACCTGGACCCTTCTACAACCAAAACTTTGGTACTCCAAGTAATTATGAGTACCCGACACCATCAAATAAGCTTATTTATTCAAATAATTGAACCAAATTGATGGCTTCCCAAAGCGTCCAAATTGTAAACCCTTTTCAACCACCACTGTTATATGTCGACCACACTCCTTTGGTTGATAAGGACTTCAAAATAAATGACACTGTAACTAATAGCAACCTTTGGGAGCTCCATTGCCGGAGTCATGATAAATTTGCTGATCAGGCAGATGATATTCATCTGTGGGACTCTAACCTTCCCAAATATAAATTTCCATAGACCTACCAATTCCCTGAACTCATCAGACTGGGCCAAATCAACTATTTTCCAAATGAAAGAGCCATAGTCACCCCTAACCAAGAAATCCTATTTACCATCATTGGTCAATCTATTAATCAAATGCTGCAAATTCAATGAAAACCAAGGGGAGTGCCTTCCCCCATTGAGACCCTTACTGAGCTTTACCTAAAGATATATTTCCCTAAAAGGTTTCAAATCTTTCAGACTTTCCTCCCTCAATCAATAGAAACCCCTAAAGACAACCCTCCATACTCTACTACCATGTTTTCAGAACAAACCAGAAAAATTGTGACCATGTTGTCCTGTATTTTAGGATATTTCAATGATGAGAACGTAGATGAGTCCATCCTTGGTTTCCTCTCTATCTTTTTCCCAGGTCAGCCTCCAGCTATAGCTTTCAACTTTGCCCAATTCCTGGCAGATGCCAAGCATGATCAACTGATCAAACTGCCAGAAGGAGTGTTCAAATACCCATCAGTGTTGTTTCATTTGTTCATATATTTTACATCAGAAAGGCTTGCAGTCAACCTACAAAAACTGGACACAGAGGGTAATCCCCAGTCTGTTATCTTTTGGACATCCTTGATCAGAAAGGATTCCACTAAATTCAGTTTCAAAGACTTTATTGATTCTTTTGTATATCTAGTAGTTAATATGGTTAGTAATAAAATTCAACCTAGAATCAATGAAGAAATCAAAAAGGTTCTACAGTTTTCAGATCAGAGAAAAATAGGAGACTGGTATTTATACCAGAATCACACAGAAATCAGAGTGCATGGAAGCCAATTAGTTCCTTACAAGATTCCCAAATACCTCTCAATGAGGATATTTGCCTTAGAATACATCAGACAGATCTTGAATTCTAATGAGATCAATTTCCTTTCAGCCAAGAAGAAAACCCAATTCAAGATAAAAAATCAATTAGGGCCTTTTATATGCAACAGTAGGAATGCCGGAAAGGAAGCAGAAAGATGCCTATAAGATTTAATGTTAAATGGCAGTTTCAAATGGGCATATGACCCCTTGGGTGTCATAATCAAATTAAGAGTTAAGTTCAAACTGACCCCTTTCATCCATGAATCTAAGCCTGAAATTGAGAAATATTCCAACCATTCTAAGTGGTTGGAAAACACTCTACAAGAGGTGGAGAAGTAGCTTGATATTATTTCCATCCTGCTTATTCCATCCCCATAGGATAGAAATTCAAAAATGGCTAGAGAAGAAGGCTCTTATTCAGCAGAAAATACATCTGATAGTAAATCCAAGCTTATGTAGAGAAAGAAAACAAAGCTAAATCCAATGATAGAGAAAGAAGAGACAATTGAAATAGAAACATATATTTTTATCAGGGATGATGCACCTACAACACATCTAGAAGAAACACCTCTACCATCAACTTCCAGTGCTCAAATTATTCAAAATCAAAATAGTGCATAGTTTTCATCATCCAGCAAGCTAGTTGAGAAAGAAAAAGATATCATGGAGAAATATAAAGAGATTAAAATCAGAAATGAAGCATTGAAGGCTGTTACATATGCACAATACTTGAAGAAAACTCCCAGTGATCAGAATATATTTCTTTCAGCTTTTGATCTCAAAACAAGGAAGATGTAGTTGACATTTCTACAACCAAAAGTACAGGCCCCCAAAACTTCAGAAGATTATAAAAAGAAAACCTTTGAAGTTCTTTCCAAATATGTGCATCCAATTGACCAAATTGAATTCCACAAACAGGCAGGAGAAATGATCTATTCAACCATGACACATAAATCTCTAAGTGTTCAGAAGTTGCAAAACTCTCTAGAAAATATAAAGTCACAGTTAAGGTTAGAGAGAGCCTCATCACAAGCAAAAGACAATAGGATAAAGTCACTAGAATATTTGCTAATTGAAACTAGTTATAATCCAAAAGACATCAAAGAAGCATAAGTACTAATAAAGAAGAAAAATGCAGACATAGTTGCACTAAAGAAACAGCTAAAATTACCAACTACTAAGCATCCACAAACCAAGGAGGTTTTGGAGACAGATAATCAAAAAGCTGAAATGATGAATCTAATCATTTAGTTAACAGCTCAGCTAAAGGAAATGGAGACAGAAATGGATAAAATTGTACAGGAAAAACAAGCCAGCATGAAAGCCGTTTCCATTACTATTATTCCTATAGCATCTACATCAGCACATGTGTCTACAGTAGCTCCAACAACTACATCAGCAAAAAAATCATCAACACCAACAACCCAGCCCACTGATGAGGCCAGAAAATTAATCAAAGAAATGGAAGATATGTCCATTCAAAATACAGAGATTAATAAGCTCAAGGAACAAGTAAATAATTTAGAAGATGGAAAGAAATTGGCAAAAGTAATGCATCAAGAAGAAGTACAAAAATCCAATAGATTGACTGAAAGAATCCACAAGCTAGAAAAGGAATTATCACTAAAAGAGCCTTTAGCCCAAGAAAAATAGAAATTGTGGGCCAATATCATTAACTCATTTCATGATATTTGGCCTTCTATACATATCATATTTGAGCAGAATGACTTGGTGAAGGAACCTGGTTATGCAATTCAAAAATTTAAAGCCAATCTTGGAAAGAAACCAGAGGAAGCCTCTGAAATAATAAAATTCCTTAATTCCAAAAACAAGTATGAATTAGAAGAACTCGAGATAACTGATAGAACAAAAACTATATTATAGGTGAATAAAGTTATTTCCAAAAGAAATCTGATGATATAGCTTGAGGAGAAATGTCAAACAATGGAAATCGCAATGAACAATTTTTTGAATAAGTTTGATGTATTAAGACAGAAGGGTCTGCCTAATCCTCTAGTAATAAATGATAAAATCATGAGACATGAAGAATATGATAAGAAGATGAGGGAAGCAGCCAAAGAAACTTCCAACACTTCCTCAATGAAGGGAGTTCCCATAGGCAAAGTGATCCTTCAAACTTTAGAAAATTCTTCTTCCTCGAGCATGATGTAAATCACCTTTTTGTGAATAAGCCCACATTTTCTAAATATTCAGAGGCAGATGATATTTACCTTAAGATGATGAAGATAAAGATTCCAGATGAAGAAACATGGGATAAATGGTGTGATTTACTATGAAAAGTGAAAGAACATACAGATGAAAGAACGCACAGATGAAAGAAAGACATATGAAAGAAACAAACAGATGACATCAATCAAAGAAAACAGGGCCAGATATCAGTCAGTTGAAAGGTGTCACTATCTTTTTGCATAAAGATATTTTATTTTCCTTGAATAAATCCTAGTTAGCTGACAGGATATTTTCTGTAATAATATGTATAAATACTTCATCAATTCAAAGTATCAAGTGTGGATTTCTGAATATTTCCATAGCTGACTGATCTATTACCTGAGGGTTATTGTACCATTTCTAGTTGACATACAGGACAAGTTATAAAGAAACTTCTTTACAGGATTCATGTGTTGAGCTATCTCAGTGAAGTGTATATTTCAATTGTTCATGTTCTCTTTCTAAGTATTCCATAAACTTAAATGTGTTCTAAATTTGAATGTTATAACAGGAATTTTACAGTATAATTTGCTTAAACTTTACACTCTGCTTTGAACTTTTATACATTTCTATGTTTTATTCTGATATCTAGTTTAGAGAATTCTTAATTTCCCTTTGATTCCGACTAACTTATTCACCCTTCTTCATTATCTAGTTTAAAGAATTCGTAATTTCTCCTTGATCCCGATTGAAAAATCACTTCACCATTCAGCCTCGAGATCTGATATTTCTCACCTATCCTGCCCTCTAAACACTTCCTTTATAATTTGATTTTGTTCTATTTTCAAAGCATATTGACTCCATAGCCCAATGGAAAATGAAAAGCACCTATTCTTCTAAATCATTAATTCCACCAACAAATCAAAATCAATCCAAGTTAAACATACATAACTAGCCTAAAATATTTAAACAAACAAAGTTAAATCATTAAGAGAGAGCCCTCTCTGAGTATAGGAAGGCTAGATCCTAATCTCCAAAAGTGGTTGATAGTTACCTCTGATATTTCTTTTTAACACTTAGAACAACCCTTGGAAATTTCAAAGTGATAACATGTGAAAAATCTTTTATCTGAAAATTTTATATCGTACATGGCAGTTTTGATTATTAAATTTCAACAGCACATAGTGTAACGACCCAACTCGAATTATATGGAACATAAAAATATTAGCATGCATATGAGACCTGCATATGATAGCTACATATGCATGTATCATGTGTACGGCACTAGTACGTGCACTAAGCAATTATGAAAAGAAACTTGGTGTAGAGTAAGGAGTGAATTATTGAAGTATTGAGTAACTCCCTAACTCACCATAATATAATGAAAACTATTACTTTGTTCAAAGAAAATTAAAAGCATTGACTTATGCAAATAAATGATGATATTTTAATAAATCCAAGATATTTAATAAATAATAATATTTAATAAATCTAAGATATTTATTAAATAATAATATTTTAATAAAACCAAGATATTTATTAAATAATAGTATTTTAATAAATCTAAGATATTTATTAAAGTATAATATTTTAAGATATTTTTCAAAGATATTTATTAAAAGATCATATTCTAATAAATATCAGGAATGGAGTTTGTGTATAAAAGGAGAAGAGGGGTAAACTTGATGAGCATGGGTAGTGAATGGGAAAACTGACCCGGATGCTGTCAGAGGAGTTCTAACTACATGAGACATGAGAAGTGAGTTCGAGAGTTCTAACAGAGTTATGGAATGCTCTCGATTATTATTGGAGTTTTGGACACAGGGGCTAGAAGACTTGTCTTCTGGATCTGGGGACCGAAGAGGTTGACCTCAGATAGGCTGGGAGGAAAATGGTGGTTTGGTAATGAGAGTTGGAGCCATGGCAGATCATAGACATCTTCAAACACGGTTCCAGGTAAGTAATAATTAGTCAATTGATATATATTCTGTTCAAAAATCCCACTCTGAATTTTGTAGTATGGATTTTGTGAATGATAATTAAATTACGAAAATTAAGGGCTTTACACTTATGTATTTTGAGATTGATGGTTAAATTCTGAAAGTTAAAGTTTAAGGTCTAAATTTTATATCGTACATGGCAATTTTGATTATTAAATTTCAATAGCACATAGGCACAATGTCCAGCACCCAAATGCTCACCTGGTACCACTAGAAGATGGATTTCACTTGAAGGAGTCAGGTTTTATTTATAGATAAGAATTTTATATAAATAATCTTAGAAAAGGAGCATTTAGTTTTCAGTATTCAGAGGTTTTATTTTAGTTGAAAAGAACAAAAATAACGAGCTTGGAAGACAGAAGTTTTAGGGAAATTACAATTTTCAAGGATTCCAGATTGGGATAAGCTTTAGGTAGTGGTCTAACTCCATGCCCAGCTAAGTCTACTCCTCTACGGTTCTCAACACTTTTCTAGAAAAGCACTGTGCCCAGTAGGAGACAGATGTTGTAGATTTTTTTTGTCAGCTAAAAGGTTTACAAAGTAATGATATTATGGGTTCTATGAAAAATATATTGTTATGGGAGAAGTCTACAGAGGAAATATTTGAAAAAAAAAGAAAAGGAATGAAAAATATTAATTTCTAGGAATTGGCGGTGAAAGTAGTCTTGACTAGGAATTTTAAATATGCTTGTGTCGAACTCCTTGGTGAAAATAAATGTTATCCATGGAGACACAATATTGGTTCAAAATAATGTTCACTAGCTGATACAAAAGTAGATTATTCCCTGATTTTTTAAAAACTGGTTAGGGATATAGATAGGGATTTGAATACTTTTTGTGGCATTTTAAAGAAAAACTTGAAATGAAGGATGATTGTAGAAAGTGAAGGAAAGCCTTTTCTTATCATCATTTAAAAATATCAATCAATATCTTTAGTATATTAAACATGGTTTATACCTTCTTACAGAAAACACATATGAAAGTTACTTGGGGAAATGTCACAGAATCACTAAAACAACTCAACTGGCATGCATTTGAGGAATTTATTGTAAAGTAAATTAAGCAGCTTTTTGCTCTTTGTCCAAAACTTGTAGTCTTTAGTCTTAGAACATGAAATAGTGAATAGTTAAAATTTTTCATCTATTTTCTTGATTCCTCAACAATGCAAATGCATGAATAAATTTATATTTTGCATGATGGTATTCCAAAGGTTGGTAATCAAATATTAGACAGAGCTATTGTCAATCCAATTACAAAAATCCAGATTGCATTTGAAGTATATTTACTTGAAGTTGTAAAATATTGGAAGGAATGCCAGACTTCTAGCAGAAAGACATTATATTCAGTTAATCTGGAGGAATTATTATTATTTGCAAAAGATATGTGTCAAACCACTTCCAAAAGTGGTATGGAGGAGAGTTCTGATAGACATTTTCCAAGAATTCCTAGAGGGAATAATAAGAAATATCATTTGTCACAGACAAATGAGCTCACTCCATTTGATAACATTGCACATCTTTGAAAATGAAGGTGGTGCCTAGAGGTGAATTTAGATTGATTATTGTGGGAAAACAAAGACAAATTTAAAAAATCCGTGATATGGGTTTTATGCAGAACGACCTATATTGACTTCAACCTAGGAATTTTCCATAAATTCTAAGTGGTTTCATATATTTTATGGGTTCCTCCAAACACCAGTTTTCATAAAAACTCCTTGCACACTATGGACGACTCATTTCTACAGGAATTCAATTTTTATGTCAACAATTTTCCTTTTCAATTATGAGCAATGGGAAAGCAAAGTATTTCCAATGGTATTTCTAATCTTCAAAGTGCCTTGCAAGTCTCGGGATCATATAGCATTTTGGGAGAATCTTGTTTGGAGTTTGGGCACTTGGAATTAAATCCCATCATGGGAACAAGCTATATGTCCATTGACACTTAACACACAAAAGATACCACTTTGGGGATTTCTGGTTCTGGATGAGTTGCTACTGCTAAGATACTATTTTTTAATATTAATTTACTGCAAAAGATTGAGGAATGATATAAATGTTAATTTTGCGAATGAGATGGGCCCTCGAAAAAATGTGCAATTTGTGTCAATGCTTGGATTTATATAGAATGTGCAGCAAATACATGCCCTTTCCTTGTAGTTGTACCATTGTCAACACTAAAATACTAGGTAAAATTAATTCCATAAATGGATGCCTGACATGAATGTTGTTGTTTATGTTGGAAATCATGGAATTAGGGAGGTTTGACAGGATTATGAATTCTATACCAACAAGAAGACTAACTGACTTATTAATTTCAGCACATTATTGACCACATATGAGGTTGCATTGAAAGACAAGGCCATTCTCTCAAAAATTAAGTGGAATTATCTAAAGGTTAATAAATCACACTAATTGAATAATGGTGAAGTCTCACTCTATACTTCTCTCTGTGAATTCAATACCAAAAATAAGTTGTTGATTACTAGGACATATTTGCAGAATAGTGTTGAAGATTTGTGGGCTTTATTTCATTTTCTTGATCAACAAAAGTTCAAGAACAAGGATGATTTTGTGGATAAATACAAGAAATTGAGCTCAATCAATGAGAATGAGCATGCTAATTTACATAAAGAGCTTCAGCCTCATTTTCCCAGGAGAGTCGTGTTGGAACAGGGTCTCCTGCAAGCTGCAAAACTGGTCCAATTTTGCATATTTTTGAGTATCATTAGTCTAGCGTAGGGGTTTTTGGGTGGGTCAAAGCCTCGAAAGCATTGTAATGGGTCAAAGGGTAGACCTAGAGTCCGCAAACCATGGTTTGCAGACCATAGGAAAGATTAGGATAGATTGTTATAAAAAGAGGGACATTTTGAATTATAAGGCAAGAAGATGATGAGATCTTGATGCGAATTGTGGCTTAGTAGATCTGTTTGGGTTTTTAGAGAAAGGACTCCTGCTGGCTGTGAGCGTAGAGATCCCTAGTCCTGTTGTGTGCGGACCCTTGCTACTGTGTGTGCAGGTCAGGTTTGGGTATTGTAAGAAGGATCTGAAGGGTCAATGAATGAGAAAGGTTGTTTGAGTAACTGAATCTATTTGTACTGTTGATGCGAATCTTTGATAGCTGTTATGTTATGCATAATCTGTGTTAAGCTGCGGAAGTAACTATGTTAAGTGTTTCTACTATGCAAACCTTCGATCTGGATCTGTTCTGTTATGTTTTATACAAAGAATAACTGTAATGCTACACTACTGTTTTAGAATTGTATGATTTTTTGAGTACAGTAAGTATAGTTGACCTTGCGCACGTGGATACGAAGGAGATCTATAGATCCGGTTCTGGGATATGCGATCTAGTCATTATAACGTTGAACGCAACTCTTCTTGGCTTACCTATCCTCTCTCAGGGTGCATAAACCTAATTCCAGTACCCACCCATACTGCTTCGGGTGAGACTTTGACCTGCGCAAGTAGGCCACTGCCGAAAGGGCCAGTAGTATAGGGGTTTGTTGGAAAACCTTAACCTCTGAACCTGGGTTAGGAGCCCTCGAGCCAAAAAATGGTTCCGTTGCCGGGACCGGGAGAATCTTGAGAAGGGGATCTGGTAATGCCAAGAAAATTATTGAAGGCCTGAGAAGGAAGAAGAGCAGGCATGGTTGAATGACCTCCACTCTAGACAAAATTACAACGAGGAGCGGTAAGTACTATCGAGCCAATCTAGAAGGGGATAGATTTGTCTATAGCACGTTAGAAGGAACAACTATGCAAAGCCCTCCAACTACACCACCTTCAAGACCACGTAAGGGTAAAACCTCGTTCGAAACCCCGCTAGAAGAAGATATGGTGGCGCACTTGAAATTAACCACCTTCAAAGGTGCGGGAGATGAGGAAATGGACTGATTTTGGTTTGTTGCAGACTAGGTATGGACTACGCAAAACGTGGCAAGTGATATTGTGAAGAGGGTGCAACTATCCCTGGCCTTCGAAGAGAGAGCTATGGACTGGTATATGCGATACATATCTCAAAACGGAAGCGCATCCATTCAAGATATTAAGGACGCTCTGAAACAACAGTTCTGAAAACCTAAGTCCTACTCTCAGATCATAGCAGACGTGAAAGATTTCAAGCAAGGAATGACTGAGTCTATGTGGGAAGCTGATCAGCGCCTAAAGAAAACTATCAGAGAAGGAGAATTTAAGTATGATGATAGACAGCATATGGAGTGGTTCATCGCTATGCTGCTACCTCACCTGCGCGTACCTATGGGTCACCAAACCTTCGAATCAAAGGACAAAGCTTTAGAAGCCACTATGAAACTAGAAGCTACGCCCAGAGAAGATACTTCGTTAGGAGTACAGCAAATTCAGGAGCAGCTCGGGGCAATGCACATGGAGATTCAGAACCTAAGAAAGGAATGGGGAAGGGAAGATAGCACAGATCTATGGTGCATACGATGTCAAGTATCAGGACATACGAAGGATCTGTGCCCGCTACGAATAGGTGGACCTAGTCCGATGCACCCTGGATCAAGCGAAGGACCTAGCCCAGTATGACTAGGCCCAAGCGGACCTACGTTATGGTGCGAGGATTGCTGCATAGCAGGGTTGCAAGATACAAACCACTGTCCCCGTCTGCGTGCATACATCCTAGAACGGAAGCAACAATGGCGCCAATTCTGTCGGTCAGTAGGACATGATGAGCAAAACTATCGAACCTATGATCTAATGATAGATCGGAGGAACTTGTATAGGGTACAGTCAGACCCCGCGTCACCAAAAACCCCCGCAAGCATAGGAGGCTCCCCCTCATGAAGCAGGGGAGGGGGCCAAGGTGGAAGTAGAGGTTGGGGCCGGGGGCAATTGATCTGCTATAACTGTGGAGACACAGGGAACTTTGCGAAGGATTGTTCGAACCCTACAAGATAGTCCTGTAGGTATTGCAGACAATTCGACCATATGCTTGAATATTGTCCAGTATTAATAGCAAAAATGCGGGAGAAGCAGCTACTACCTACACAGAATGTGCTGAGGGTTAAGACTGAGCTGCGAGATAAGGATCCAAGCATAAATGTTGTTACGTGCAGTGGATTGGAAACTAGAGGGACTGGGGAGAAGGTTGAAACTGAACCTCTGATCTGCAAGGAAGTTAGTAAACAAGAAGGGCTGGACCTAGACAAAGAAAGAGAAAAGTTTATAGTAGCTCACAGGGACTTTTTCGGGACAGAGGCATCTACGTCCCTACTCCATACAAACCTTAAGGTAGATGAGGAGGTCAAACCTTTCTTGCAGGCATGTATGAAGTTGTTGCACAACCCAAAAGTTGTGCAAAATCTTCATGCATTAATAGATAGTTGCACAACACGCCCTATCGTGTCCCCAGATATTAAGGATGTGCACAAACTATACAGATATAAGAAATACACTGGGAGGGATATGCGACTAACGACACAGATCGGCGATTATGAGATGGACCAGGTTATTTTGGACCTAGGATCGGATGCCAATGTATTACCTAAAAAAACTTGGCAACGAATGGGTGAACCAAAGTTGGAATGGTCCACTATCCAGCTATGCATGGCTAATCAACTGAAGATCATACCTTTAGGGAGGCTATCATGGATTATGGTAGATATTGCAGGGGTTAAGGTCCGGGCTAACTTTGAAGTCATTCAGATTGTAGAAGATGGAGACCCCTACCCTGCGCTACTAGGATTGGATTGGGCCATCGACATGGGCGGTATCATTAACTTAAAAAAGAGAAGAAATGTGTTTGAAAATAACGGCACAAGGGTGATAGTACCATTAGACCCTGCGGAAGGTAAATGCTACACTGAAGCAGTACCCAAGGAGGAAGATGTGGACTATATCTATAAGTTAACGCAGGACACGGTCAACCCAACAGTGGATGAAGTATTTTGCTGGGAGGAGGATAATGAATGCTTCTCTGATCCTGACGAGGAGATATAGAATTGGAAGAACCGATTACATGATGTCTCTGCGTTGTGTTTTCTTTGGGTCACAAAATACTTCTGCTGCATTTCCTCAGAGGTAAGGAACCTACCATACTTTGATGGTTCAGGTAATGTTAAGGAATTCGTACGATTTTTTGAAACTGTGGTCCCAAGAGAACAAAGGCTATGGGTCGTTAAAATAGCCATGCGTAAGTGACCTACATGATGGTGGGACATCCAGAAGAAAGCATTCTAGGATTGGGAAGAGTGTCATGCTATGTTGACCCTACGATTCGAAGGACCAACAACTCTATAGGTACTGACACGATGGCATGGAGTAAGTCGCACCTGTATATGGCACCTGAACTACCCACATGGGACCCGAAGGAACCAGGAATAATCGACTACTGTGGCCTAGCCCCAGAAGACGGTGAGGCTAACCCACGAGCTACTTCCAACTCAGGGCTGCGCACGGGTACCAAAATGATTCGGCCACGGAAAAGTAGCATTAAAATTCACTCTACACCGGCTATAGGTACAGAAAGCAGAGCTCTCATCTATTCGGCAGCCCCTACAACAAAAAAACAGTTGCGTTTAATCCTTGGCCACGCAGGTTATTACAGGAAGTTCGTTCGAAAATATGCTCTGACTATAGCCCCTCTTAAAACCTCACTTACATGGAAGGTAAGGTTCTCTTGGGATAATGAATGTCAAGAAACTTTGTCTTTGGTCATAAGTTACCTAGTAAGCAAGCCTATGTTGAGGGAGGGTGTGCAGAAGATGCAAATGATTGAACCTAGCGTAGCAGAGAGGCCAAGCACACAGGGGATGCAAAAACTAGCTGTTGGAACGGTGACAATTGGTAAAAAGAAAAAGTTACCATTAAAAGGAGCGGCCTCTGGTCATTTAATGAAGCGAATTTTCGGGATTTTTTACTGTTTCCTATGGATACATGTCAGATAAAGTTTACCCTATCATTGCATGACTGTGGGTATTATAGAAGTAGCAGGATAGTTCAGCCAGGGGTTCCGTCTCACTTGCATAGCTTGCACTCATCATTCTTCTCTCGGAAGACCTTGAGCAATCAAATTTTCCATATCTGCAATATCCCTTTCATGTCTGGTCAACTTACTCCGTCTGATAGTAGTCACCCAGGGCTGGGATTCATTTTTTTCACAAGGATGACAGCCACTAACCCTGTCGAACCTTCGGCCCTGACAGGGCCTGATGTTGAGGAAATAATGGAAGTTGAGTCTGAACTGGAAGAAGTTCCCTCTATTCTGGTCATAAGGAAAGGGAAAGAGAAAGCACAAGGCTCAAGAAAAGCCACGAAAGCTGCGAGATGGGCTACCGGAAATCCTAGGACTTCTCCGAGACACTCCAGGTCCTCGTCGGCATCACCTCTCGATTAAGATGCACAGGAAGGTGCTCTGCCTGCCAATCCGATCAATTGGTTACCTCTCTATGTTTTCCCACATAGACTGTCCATGCGAACGCCAAAGAAATTGGATGGCTTGGTCACCTATCTACAAACCCTCCTAACCCCGGGAGAAGTCCCTGTGCTCAGTGATCCTTGTGGAAGACTCCATGAGGTCAAGTTTGATGATCAAGACTTGGCAGACTCTGAAAACCTCCCTGAGTTGGCCCCCGCATTGTACTTCGATACAATTCGTGCAAATGATGGAGTCATGGTGGTTCCTCAGCAATGGGTATGTGGCTTGGCCAGGTCTAGACTCTTGAATCTACTATGGATGCCCCATTTTGGCCATTACAAAATCACAGATCGGTTGGCTTGACAGTTGCTCACCTTAATTCATGATGGCTGCTTATGGATTCGAGATAGAGTCACTATTGATGCTGCGTTGATCCACAAGATTACAGGCCTTCCTATGCAAGGGCTGCACTCTCTGGAGCAGGTAGGCAAGAAGTACGAAGAAGATACCGCTACGTTTGTATGGAAGACCTACAATGTGAGTCGAAATAAGAAAGGCTTTGTGATCTAGACTATCAATGATCTTGCTACACAGATGGGTACGAGGCTCTTAGCCTGCAAGCTAATGAGGAAGTGCCAGGTTGCGACTGTCCCCACCTATGTTATTTGGTTAGCCGGCCGGTGTGCAAAGGGAGTCTCCTTCAATTGGGCTCAATATTTATGCGATAAATTTCTGGCTAATGTCCACGAATCTCAGGAGCAGGGGACGTCCTTCTGCTATTCATGGTTATTACTCCTTATAGCGCTGGTCACCTGGGACACCCCTGAGGAGTCAGTCCTCCTCAAGCTCCCCCGAGGGATGTGTGAAGGACCTCAGTATGCTCATTTATGGGACTCTAAGGATGCACAGCGCGTCAAGGATAACAAAGTTTTTTGGGTCCTCTTCCAGAGCAGCGTGGTAGCAGCCATAAATTCCCGACCCCGACTGTCCCCAACAATATATGACAAATACAAAAGTGTTGCAGCATTCCAAGTTACCATGCACCATATTCAGATCTGCAACCTCAAAAATAAGACATGGACAACACTTCTATATATGGTATCAGATGAAGAAATTGACCTGATGATCACGCTATGACCCCCTGCCTGGAAAATAAGCTTCACAGCCACCCGTGGGGAGACCACGGAGCCCAGCCAGAAGGGCTCAGACATAGCCAGGGAAAAGGATACATAGCCGCCATAGACCACCACGGCCAAGACTCAGGTAGGGTCTGAAAAAGATACCACCCCCCCCCCCCCCACAGTAAGAAGTGGTCAGGTGAGCCTGTACCAGGGCCCCGAAAGAAACAGCGGGCCCACCGCAAGAAATATGATGCGACGGTCACACTAACTGACGGTGACCTCAAGCAAATCGCGGACGCAGTTATGATGGCTACAGAAGATAAGTGGGCAGCCATAGAAGAACAATAGAAGGCTGCGCTCGACACCATCCAGGCTGAGCTCCACGCCCTTCAGTTAAAAATAGATACGCTGCAGACCAACGTCGGCTAGGCACAGATTCCTTCGGCAACTAGAAGTACAACGCTAGCTACGGAAGAAAGCCGTCTCTGTTCTGTACCTAGCGCTACCCTGATAGGAACCCAGATCCAAGCAGGAACAAGGATCCAACTGGACTTGGCTAAGCTGTCCCACGAAACCTTACAGGGCCTCCACAATGCCATATTCCAGGAGATTAACCATCGCGATCAAAAATTACACCAACAGCTTGGTACGGCCGAGCAGACCATCGCGCAACAGGCCGTAGAATTGCTCCTCATTGTTTCACAGCAGATGGAGCTGGAAACCGTGATCCACCAGCTCTGCACAGGGGTTACAGATGAAATCCTGGCCGTAGCCATGCCCCGGGCTAAAGTGGAAAAATTGGTTGTGGCACTAAAAGCCTCTAGGATGGAAATGGATGTTGTCAAGACGCAGCTGGAGCAACAAATCACCAACTTACAGGCCAAATTGTAGCCTGAAACGCCTCCGGAAGTACGAGCCCAGTGCACTGCATTAGTGGCCGAAGCAACGAATGTTATTATGGTGTAGATTAATCAAGGCACCTAGTTGCTAGACTCAGCCATGCAACTCTAGACTAAGGTCCAGCGCGATCCGATCCTCCACGAAATCAATCAGGCCTTACAACAGAAGGAAGAATCTTTCGAGCAGGTCGAATCTACGCTTCCTACCTTGGTGCCTGCACAACGCTTGGCACATTTAAATACCAGCAATGATCTCCAGGACGAGATTGAGGAACTCTGGCACAAGAATCACGTCATTGTAGAACGACTGAAACCTTGGGCTACCACAGCCCTCCAGATTTCACAGGATGTAGATGGTGCGATCAAGCAACTCAATCAGACACTAGAGAGTGTCACCACGGCAACTGAAGGATTGACCTCCCAGAAGCTTGTAGACATTTCGCAGAGTGCTGCTGCTCAGAGTCAAGAAGTGTTGCCTCCGCTGATCGCAGCCATCAATGCCTTACGTGCGTAGGTAGAAACCACACCACCACAGTGACTCGGGACGAGTCACAAGATTGTGTTGGGGGACTGTTGGAACAGGGTCTCTTGCAAGCTGCGAAACTGGTCCAATTTTGCATATTTTTTAGTATAATTAGTCTAGTGCAGGGGTTTTGGGGTGGGTCAAAGCCCCGAAAGAATTGTAATGGGTCAAAGGGTAGACTTACAGTCTACAAACCACAGTTTGTGGACCATAGGAAAGATTAGGCTAGATTGTTATAAATAGAGGGACATTTTGAATTATAAGGCAAGAAGATGATGAGATCCTGATGCGAATTGTGGCTTAGTAGATCTATTTGGGTTTTCAGGGAAAGTAATCCTACTGGCTGTGTGCGTGAAGATCCCTAGTCCTACTGTGTGCGGACCCTGATTTTGTGTGCGCAGGTTGGGTTTGGGTATTGTAAGAATAATATGAAGGGTCAATGAATGAGAAAGGTTGTTTGAGTAACTAAATCTATTTTTACTGTTGATGTGAATCTTTGATAGCTGTTATGTTATGCATAATCTGTGTTAAGTTTTGGAAGTAACTATGTTAAGTGTTTCTACTATGCAAACCTTCTATCTGGATCTGTTCTATTCTGTTTTATACAAAGAATAATTGTAATGCTGCACTACTGTTTTAGAATTGTATGATTTATTAAGTACAGTAAGTATAGTTGACCTTGCGCACGTGGATGCGAAGGAGATCTATAGATCCGGTTCTGGGATATGGAATCTAGTCATTATAAAGCTCAATGAAGCTCTGCTTGGCTTACCTATCCTCTCTCAGGGTGCGGAAACCTGGTTCCAGCACCCACCCATACTGCTTCGGGTGAGACTTTGACCTACGCAAGTAGGTCACTACCGAAAGGGCGAGTAGTATAGGGGTTTGTGGCAAACCTTAACGTCCGAACCTAGGTCAGGACCCCTCGACACAACAAGTCATTAAAGATGTTGAAAAATATTTGCCGCTAAACATCAATGACTACAATTTTTTATGGCAACACCCCTCTCCTTTCCATAAACCACTATGAGTGGCTTCATAGGTAGTATTTTATTTTCATCTGTTGTGTGAGGTTTTTCTGACGTTTAGATGAACATGGCACTTGGACCACACCGACATTCATTCCGCATCACACCTACACAAAACATTGACAAGGACTTTGACTCAAATGTCTTTTTACATGTTCAGAACATTGAAGAACAAATATATATATATATATAATATTTTGTAACTTGAAATTTTTATTTAAAAAAAAAAAATTTCAAAATAAACAGTTTTTATAACTGCTACAAAAAAATGTTTGATAACTAAGTTGAGAAGTCAATTCCAAAACTAATTCTCTTTTGACAGGTAGTTAGTTAGGCTAGGATGAGAGAATGAAATTGGAGGAAAAGCTCATTGTAGGGGTTCAGAAGGGCACAGTCTCCCATGACTGGCAATGTAAACATAATTCTATCTGAAATATTAAGATGATATTGCAGTTTAATTCTAGCATTGGGAAGTTATTGTCATTGTTTTATCTTGCGTTTCAACTTTCATTCATGTCTTTTCTTCTCCTCGACAATGTAAGATGAAACTAGTGTTTTAGGGTAAGTTTTTATGAATTTACTTAATTGTACTCATGGAAATTAATATTTAAGACCTTAATGAAGCGCTCCAAATCCAGGAACTTCATTTATATTTCCTCAGTCTTGCGTTATTCTTTCTGCAGTAGTTTAAATTTAGATTCTTAAGTGCCTAATTTAAACATTGTTTTCTATTTTTCTTCAATCACTATTTAACAGAGTACTCTGAAACTCCCATAACTTCACTAGCCACTCTGTTTTGGAAGGTTAGGGGTTTAGAACTAGAATCTTGCTTGCAAGCCCTCATGGTTTTTCCTTCCATCCATTGATTTTAATTGTTTTTAATCAATTTCAAGATGTCTCTAGCACTAGTTCCCCACAACTGGGAACTATCTCCTGAGAATGACAACAGGGCATATTCACATGTGTGATACAGACTTTGTATATTTTCATACATGGACAGTTTATTGATGTACATCATGGAATTTATTTTAGTTTATAGATGCTTATTATTTTAGTTTATGGATGTTCATGTGATATTTTTAATTTGTATATATTTTCATATGGATAATTTATTGATAAATGTATTCACTATTTCAGTTTATGGATTTGCATTAATCTTGTTTATGGATGATCATTAATTTTTGAACTTTAAAGGGATCTATTAAAATTTTCGCTAATTTAATAATTTTTCTATATACTATAACTTTTATTAGCAAAATAAATGTTCAAATTTTAATTTCAGTTTCATAGACTCAAAAAATAAGTACAATCTTAAGTTATCATGCAAGTCACTTTGATAATTAAAATGAACTAAAATGTATCATGTATCAATTTAATATTGAAGCTCTAAATAATTCCAATCATGCTTCATATTGGCTTTTAGAAAGTGTCTTTTAGTGCAATCAACATGTATGCTATTACAATTCAATTTTAAAAATAAATTATTTGAATTATAAAGCCATTCGTATTATAATAAAATATATATACACTACAAGGAAAAGAACCTCTAGCAGATGTTTTTGAGGAAACCCTTATAAAAATAGCCCAGATATCCATTTGTAGCAAAGGTCTCTAGAGGAGGTTGGTAGGTGGAGGTTTTTGCAGATGGTTTTTGTCCGGTGCGTTTCTCATCATAAACTGCACCGGTGCATTTAACTCACAACACACCATTGCGTACTAAAAATTGGCACAACGAGACATCGTGCTCTCCGTAAAAACCCACCCAATGTGTCTAATTACTATAGCGCACCAGTGTGCCACGCATAAATAGGCCTAACGGGTCTCAAAAACCCACACATTGCTCGGTGTGTCTCAAAAACCCGCGCAATGAAACATGGTTAAATAAAAAATAATTACCAGCCAAAAAATCCACATTTTCACTTCTTCAGTGTTCTAGACCTCTCAAGCACCGGTGTGAATTTCTATTGTGTGAGGCACCCTGCCATTGGTGCTCCCATTGCACACATTGTTGTCGTCTATTACCCACCTTGTGGAGTTCGAATTTTCGAAAACGGTGGGAAAGTTTGGTTTCTCCAATTCCTCAGAAAATATGTCTCCTCGACGTGAAAATGTACATGTATTTTACTTGTTTCTAAATAATTAAGTGATTTAGAGGATTATATTTTTAAAAAACCTTAAAATTTACCATTTAAAAAAAAACATCTGCGTGGTGTGCTCGAGCCATTCGACTCACACCATTCGCGGTGCTTCTTGTAAAGTTGCAGCCTGCACCACGCACGGTGCTAATGGAAATTGCATCGGGTTCTAGTGTGGTACCGAAAAACACGCTTCGTGTTTTTTTTATAAAAATTGCATGGCGGGGCTGTCGTTTAAACGACCGCACCGTTGACCTTGTACCAATGTTGGGAGGGTGGTGCGTTGACCAAACTATGCACCCCGGGGTGGATAGTTAGGTTAGCGCACCTCTCTCCTAACATCAGTACATAGTCAACGGTGCAGTCGTTTACAGGACCGCACTGTTGACCATGTACTAATGTCAGGAGGGCGGTGTGCTGACCTAACTATCCTTCCCGGGGCACATAGTTTGGTCAATGCAATGCCCTCACGACAATGGTACATAGTCAACGGTGCGGTCATTTATAGGACCGCACAGTTGACCATGATTTATTGTTAGGCAGTGCGTTGAACTAACTATCTGCCCCAGGGCAGATAGTTTCTTCAACACACCGCATATAAAGTACATTTTATGTTTTTTGGTGCGCTAAAAATTTCCATGCGCACCGAGAGTGGTGCATGATAAAAATGGATGCATTGGTGCCCATGCATGGCTATTTTTTTAGGCACACTGACTGTTTTTTTTCTATATATATATAAAATACATGTCTCATTTAATAAAATAATGTATTTAATATGTGAATCATTCAACGATGTCAACGAAGAGAACAAAGGGAACATAAAGAACATATGGAGGACCAGTATAACGCAATTCACCTGTGGGAGGCACGAGAGAGGGAGAGACTTGTGTACTTTCGCCCTATTATTGCAGCCACCCAGTTTCTCCTAAGGGAGGTAGGCCTCCTTAAGTTCTATGAGGAGGCTACATCCCTGAAGGGCCATAGTGGGTTATTGGGACAACTCATCTTCAAGTGGAATGCCCACCGACAAGCTTTCCAGGTCAGTCCTGACCAGTGGTATGCGCCCACTGTGGAGGACATATATTTTATTACAGGCCTATCTAGGAGAGGGCAGGATTTTCCCGAGTTCCTAGATGTCCCCTTCAGCTATGCAGAAGGGAGTCAGTTGGCCTACTCCTAGAGATACATTACGGATGATATAGTTTCTCCTGCAGATTTTCAGGTGTCGAGTGGTCAATTACGTATTGCTTCCTTTGGTGTAGATGAGGTGAGGTGCCTCTCACTACTGTTGACGATGATTGCACACTATACCAGTGACGGGAAACACATTAGTTTCCCGCTTTTATTTATGTTGATTCTTTATTCCAGGCGCCATGACTTGTGAGATGGTCTGTGATTTTTTTGCGGTAGTTTTATACAACATTAGATAAATTTCGTTCTTAGGCACATGGGAGGTTGACCTTCCCTTTTTCTTCAGATTTAATTTGTTTAATTTTTGAGAGGTTTCCAGAGATGAGGCCTACTTTTTTTTTGCAGCCTCATAGGTCGATGTTGCATGTACAGATGCAGATGTGGGTCTAGATGCTGCCCAAGAGGGACCATTCTGACTTTCCCGCCAGGATATATCTTGATGCACTCGAGTTGATATCCAGTGTTGATGATCACTCATTCGTTGTGGTGCCATGTTCGTATGTCTGTTTGGATTGGCGAAGGTGTAACAACATCCTCTTCACACAGGATGAGTTGCCGAATGTGAGAGGTAATAATAGTGCTTTCTTTAAGTTAATATAGTTTCATTTTATTTTCTTAATTAATTAATTATAATTATCAAATTTATTCTAACACGTTTTTTAACTTTTTTTATTAAATTTTTTAATGAAAATGTCTAATTAATATTTTTGTGTACTATATATTTTGTAGATATTGGGACATTAGTTGGGGATGATATTCCACCCCCTCCTAATGATCCAAGTGTAGATGTTGATGAGGAGATGGAAGAGGCGAAGAATCAGGGTTAGATACCTGATCTTGATTGGGTACAGATACCAGGGGGGCTGAGGCATATGCCAGACACCAGATTTAAGATGGAGTTGGGCGACCAAATCTGTCGACTGCTAGTTGATGAGGGAGTCTTCCTGGTTACAATCAGTGAGATTCAGGCTAATTTTAGGCTCACACGGCATTCTAGGGCCATGCCCCATGATATGTTGACCCTCATGAGTCATATTGTTGGAGCTTCTAGAGCATTAGCGCGGGCTAGGAGGGGTAGGCATCATGGAGATGCACGATAGAGTAGCACGTTATCTGATGATCATGATCATGAGGATAGTGATCATCATTCTAGTACTCCACCTCCTCTTCCCTCACCTCACACTGACGAAGATCATGATGAGTAGCGAGAATCCAGTCCTAATCAGCGGGCATCGTCTGAGTATTCTACACCATCTCAGCAAACCCCTAGTCCTGAGCAGGTGGATCCATCTGAGGAGGCAATTGCATCATCACAGGCTGCACCATCCACGTCTAAGCAGGCTACTCCATCGATGAGTCATCATGAGCATGTAGTTCTTGAGCAGACTGCACCATCGACTAATGTTTAGCAGGCACCTCTGGAGCAGGCACACTGTCTATCTGAGCATGAGCTGCGCCATCGATTGAGTAGGCCTCGACAACTAGTACTATTATTGATGAACCACTAGATAATTGAAATTTGTATGCAGTTATATTACAGTTGTATATTTTTTAGATTATATATATATATATATATAAAATATGGTCCATGTATTTTATGTTCATGTCAATGTACTTAATTTACACGTTGGTGTTCATCATGATGTGTATATTGTTAGGTCATGTTAGATATGTTCATTTTATGTGCTTGCAGATAGATGTGTATGTGATAGCAGTTATTTGACATGAGATGTATATTTGATGTTTGTGTTGTGATAATGTTATACAATGCTTGTATTTTATTAGATGATCATGATCACGATGATTAGATGATGTTAGCAAATTTGAATGTGTATTTTAGTCGAATATGATGTTTGTGCGATGGTTATCATGATGTTTATTTATAATATTAAATCATGATATTTATTAAATATTATGTCGTGATTGTAACTGAAATTTTAATTTTAATTGTATGTAAAATTGTAATTGTAATTGTATGTAAAATATTTGTAAAATTGTAATTGTAATTGTAATTGTAATTGTAAGTAATTCTATTGTGAAATTGTAAAATTGTAATTATAATTATAATTTTAATTTTAATAGTAATTGTATGTAAAATATTTGTAAAATTGTAATTGTAATTGTAATTTTATTGTGAAATTGTAAAATTGTAATTGTATGTATTGTCATCATTCAATTTTATTAAAATTTGTAAATTTGTAAAATTTTAAATTAATTGTCAATTTTGAACCATAATTACTAATGTAAGTAAAATGTATACCATAAATATTGTTAAATTACCATTGGATGAATATAAATAATTATAAAATAATAAATCTAGAATAATATGAATTTTTGTAACATAATAAAGTTTAGAAAATAATGCAAATAAATTCATGTTTAGAATTATCATTATTTTATTATGATCTAACATACCAAAAATAACAATATACATTTTGAAGATATCATTCACATACATTTAAAGCAATCTAAGTAGTTGTATTATTTTAGGAATTGACATTATAAAAACACTAACACAATGCAAACCAATTAATTCAAAATACATATTATAATGTTTCAAAAAAAAGAGTCTTAGTTATAAGGTAATTAAGTCCTCTTCTTTACAAAAAACCATATTAAAAATTATAAATGATGAAATAACACATGTACCATATCACTCCCAGTTCTCATGATCACCCTCATTATCTTCTAGCTCGCTTGGCATGATAACACTAGTGTTCTCAAAAATATGTTTTGATCTAGGGTCATGTCTCAATACGAAACACCAATCCTTATCCAACACATCTGGGTAAAAAAACACCTTGTTGTAGTTTTTGGGAAAAACATAGGGATCCTTAGCTTCATCACACATCTTTCTAGAGTTTATACATATCAGCCTACTATTGCAATCTTCCATTACATTATTCCGATCAAAGGTGTCGCACCACTTGCACCTAAAAATAACACATTGGAAAGAAGAGAAATCCACTTCAATGATCTCTCGTATATTTCCGACGTAACCTAATGTCCCTCGTACTAGGTTTTGATCATGGTGGCTAGCTCGACTAGATTGATCGAACTCAACTTCCACTCCACAGTCTTGTGTCATGTGTCCATCATCAACATTTTATGTGTGAAAATGGTGTTTGTATTCCCACATAGATGGGAACAAATTAACCTATAAAAAAGTTAAAAAATCATAGTGTCATGTATCTTATAATAACCCAACTACTAAAATATGAAATATATATGTAATTACATTTCAAAGGTGAATTATTGAGTTTAAAATGTACATAAATCGATTATTACCAAGTGGATGCACCCAATCCCTACGTTTAGTACATCCTCTTCAGCACACTGGTAACAATTGGTTGCATCGTATTTCTCTCTAACTTGGTCAGCAACCTAACTGTTGGCGAATATTTTTGGCATATTTTCTTTTAAATGATAGGGATAAGGCACACTTCTACCATTCAACCGTCTTAATTATTTCCTGTCACTTTCCCATTTCATCCTCTTTTGTTCGTACTATTGGGTACGGAGCCCGATTTTCATCCTGATTCAGAGATATTTTGTTTCAGCCAGATGTATACCCTAGGAATACTATACTCCCCTCCATGTGGGGGGGACTTGTACCCCCCCGTGGGGGTTTCGGGGGCAGCGCCCCTGAAGCTAAAAAATATGTAAAACTGCTTTGTAAAAGTATTGTAATTTCTAGTCAATTTGGGTTGTTCATTAGGCAGATGACTTGACGGTAGAAGTTATGTTTAATTTAGGGTTTTTTGCACTAGAAGTCAACCCCTCATTTTGTATGAGGGCATTGTAATTCCACTTGTGTATTTTCTGTGTATTCTTAGAGTGATAAATAGATAGGGATACTGTGAGATAGAATAGAATATATTACAGTGAATCTACTGTAGGTTGTGTCTCTTCATTTTTCTGGATAATAAAAAGGAAGGACTTGCTGTTCGGGGTGGACGTAGCCCAAATTGGGTGAACCACATATCTCTATGTCTCCTTGATTTTATATGTTTTATGTGTCTTTGTTTCCGCATATTTTATGTGTTTCATTGCTCTGTAATATATAATTTTACAACAAATGGTATCAGATTCGAAGGTGTATTTGGCTGATAAACTCGCAAGAAAGAAGGGTTCCTAGTTCGAGTGGGAGCAATGGCGAAAGATGGTAAGTTTAGGGTCGAGAAATTTAACGACAAAAACTATGCACTGTGGAAGATGCAAATGGAAGATTGTATGTATCGGAAAGATCTGTACCTACCATTAAGGGAAAAAACAAAGAAGCTGACAACTATGATAGATGTAGAATGGGATATTCTCAATAGAAAGGCACTTGGAACAATATGGTTGTGCCTTGCGACGTCGTTAGCCTTAAATATTTCGAAGGAAACAACAACAGAGGGTTTGATTAAGGCATTGGCGAAACTATATGAAAAACCCTCGACCTCAAACAAGGTATTTCTTATGAAACTCTTATTTAATATTAATATGTCAGAAGGTGGATCTGTTGCAGACCATTTAAATGATTTTAATACGATTACCAGTCAGTTAAGTTCTGTAGGGGTAAAATTTGATGACGAAGTTAGGGCTCTGTTATTACTGTGCTCATTGCTAGAAAGTTGGAATGGTTGAGTTATGGCCATTAGTAACTCTGTCTCTGGATATAGTACTTTAAATTTTGATGATGTTTTTGGTGCTATCCTTAGCGAGGAAATGCGACAGAAAAGCTTTGGTGAGACATCAAGTAATGCTTTGAGTGAAGAGACTAGGGGAAGAAAAGTGGAAAGAGGAAATAGCTAAGCATATTGCAGTAAATCAAGGAAAGGTAGATACAAGTCCAAATCGGGGATAGTGTGCTAGAAATGTGGAAAGAAAGGACACTTGAAGAAATACTATAGATCTCGAAAGGGAAAAGAGGGAGACGCACAACAAGAAAACAATCATGAAGGAAATGTGACAAGTGATGTGTTACAAGATTCTTTGATTCTTTCTTTATAAAATGTTACTAATTCCTGGGCGGTAGATTCAAGGGCCTCATTCCATGTCATACTTGGTAAGAAATATTTTCATGACTATGTTCAAGGATATTTTGGACAAGTTCGTTTGGGTGATGATAAACCCTGTAAAATTGTTGGAATGGGTAAAGTTCTTGTAAAACAACATAATGGAAACCAACGGTTATTAAAGGAGGTAAGGCATGTTCCATATCTGAAGAAAAATCTGATTTCAACGGGGCACTTAGGCGGTGAAGGTTGTGTGACAAATTTCACAGATAAAACTTGGAAGCTCACTAAAGGAGCCCTGGTAATAGAAAAAGGAGAAAAGGTTGGTATATTGTATTTATGCAATGGAATTTCTAACTCTATTAATGCTTTAACTTCCAAAGGAGAAGATGCAACATTATGGCATCATAGGCTCAGACACATGAGTGAGAAGGGGATGAAGATTCTTCACTCAAGAAATTTGTTGCCAAGTTTGAAGAATATTGATTTGGACTTTTGTGAGAATTTTATTTATGGAAAACATAAGAGAGTCAGATTTCTTAGAGTTGGGAAAGAAAATAAGAGCAGAAAATTAGAGCTTGTTCATAAAGATGCATGGGGACTTGCTCAGGTATCATCTCTCAGTGGCTCTCGTTATTATGTTACTTTTATTGATGATGCAACTAGAAAAACTTGGATGTATTGTATTCAGAAGATGTATTTGATACTTTCAAGAAATGGAAAGCTTTGGTTGAGATTGAGACAAGAAAGAAGTTGAAGTGTCTCATATTAGAAAATGGAGGTGAATATTGCATCAAATAGTTTGATAGGTACTGTTTAGAGCATGGAATTCATAGGGAGAAGACAGTTCCAAGAACACCACAAGGAAATGGTTTGTCGGAAAGGATGAACAGAACAATCATGGAGCGTGCAAGGTGCATGAAATTGCATGCAGGATTGCCTTTACAATTTTGGGCACATGCTATAGACACTATTGTTTATCTAATAAACAGAGGGCCTTCAATTTCCTTGGATGGTGGTATTCCAGAGAAGGCATGGATAGGTAAAAAGGTAAAATACTCTTTTTTTAAGCCTTTTGGTTGTGAGGCCTTTGTCCATATTAATAAAGAAAATAGAACAAATCTTGAGGCAAGATCAAAGAAATGTACCTTTATTGGATATGGTGTTAATGATTTTGGTTATCGCTTATACAATTATGAAAATCACAAAATCATTAGGAGCAAAGATGTAATATTCAATGAAAAGGTCTTGTATAAGAATCAGTTGCAGGAAAATAAACAGGAAAAAGAAAACAAAGAATACACAGTTCTTGATGAGATCACAAAAAAACTAAAGGTGCCTGAAAATAATAATAATCAACAGACACAACAACAACAACCACCATAATAGCAACATGCACCTCAAACACCTGACAGTGGTGTCAAAAAATCTACCAGGATAATTATATCCCACGAACGATACTCTCCTTCATTATATTATTTATTGTTCACTGGTTATGGTGAACCCAAATGTTATGAAGAAGCAATGTAGGTTGAAACCAGGAAGAAGTGGGAGCTAGTTATGAAAGAAGAGATGAAATCCTTAATACATAACTAGACTTTGGACTTATTCAGGTTGCCTACAGGTAAAACAACATTACAGAAAAATGGGTTTACAGGCTGAAGGAAGAAAATGGAGGAAAATAGAGGCACAAAGCTAGACTTGTTGTGAAGGGGTTTGCATAGAAGAAATGTATTGATTTTGATGAAACATTTTCTCCTATTGTTAAGATGACTTCAATCAGAACTATTTTAAGTCTTGTAGTAGTGAAATATTTGAATCTTTGACAGTTAGATGTAAATACAACATTTCTCCATGGAGATTTCGAGGAAGAGATCTATATGCAGCAACCACAAGGATATGAGGTCAAAGGGAAGGTAAAATTAGTGTGCAGGTTAAAGAAGAGCTTGTATACCTTAAAATAGGCTCCAAGGTAGTGGTATCTAAAATTTGATAGGTTTATGTCTGAAAAAGGTTATATTAGATGTCACTCTGATCATTGTGGTTATCTGAAAAAGAAAAATGATGGCAGCTATATTATATTGTTATTGTATGTAGATGACATGCTTGTTGCAGGGTCTAACACGCAGGAAATAAATGTGCTCAAAATAAAATTGGCAAATTCATTTGAAATGAAGGATTTGGGAGCTGCGAAACAAATCCTTGGTATGAGAATAACTAGAGACAGGAAAAATTGCAAATTAACATTGTCTCAGATTGAGTACATACAAAAGGTATTGAAAAGATTTAATATGCAGAATGAAAAACCAGTTAGTACACCTTTTTCTATCCATTTAAAAATTAGTAAGGAGATGTGCCCCAAAGCCCAAGAAGAAATGGATTATATGTCTAAAGTTCCATATGCATCAGCAGTTGGAACTTAGTGTATGCAATGGTCTGCACAAGGCCTGATATTGCACATGCAGTGGGAGTTGTAAGCAGGTACATGAAAAATCAAGGAAAAGAACATTGGATGGAAGTGAAATGGATTCTCATATATTTGAGAGGTACAACAAATAAAGCATTATGCTTTGGTGGTTCAAAAAATTTTCTACAGGGATATGTTGATGTAGATATGGTAAGTGACAGAGATAACAAGAGGAGCACTACAGGGTATGTATTTACTGTAGGTGGAACAACTCTTAGTTGAGTTTAAAAAATCCAAAGTGTTGTTGCACTTTCAACAACAGAAGCAGAGTATGCTGCTGCTACAGAGGTTAGTAAAGAAATTATTTGGTTACAAAGGTTTATGGATGAATTGGGTAAGAAGCATGATATGGGCACGTTATACAGTGATAACCAAAGTGCCATTCATCTTGCAAAGAACTCGACATTTCATTCCAGGACTAAACACATACAACTCAAGTATCATTTCATATGGTCACTGTTGGAAGATGAACAGTTGAAGCTGGGAAAGATACACACTAGACAGAATCCTGCAGATATGCTAACAAAAGTTATAACTAGGGAGAAACTGAGATTATGCTCAATTTCAATTAGTCTTCAAGTATGATGATGAAGATGAGAAACAACCAGGTCCAAAGTGGATTCATTGTCCAGAAAATGAAGTAGCAGTGGAGTTGCTACAATCAGTATCCAAGTGGGAGATTGTTGGGTGTGGAGCCTGATTTTCATCCTGATTCAGAGATATTTTGTTTCAGCCAGATGTATACCCCAGGAAGACTGTACACGCCTCCATGCGGGGGGGACTTGTCCCCCCTCACAGGGGCTTTGTGGACAATTCCCCCTAAGCTAAAAACATATGTAAAATTGCCTTGTAAAAGTATTGTAATTTCTATTCAATCTAGGCCGTTCATTAGGTGGATGATTTGACAATAGAATTTATGTTAAATTTAGGGTTTTTTTTCCCTAGAAGGCAACCCCTCATTTTTTATGAGGGCATTGTAATTGCGGATGTGTATTGTATGTGTATTCTCAAAGAGAGAAACAGATAAGGAGACTGTGAGAGAGAACAGAGGATATTACAATGGATCTGCTGTAGGTTGTGTCTCTTCATTTTTCTGGATAATAGAAAGGAAGGACTTGTTGTCCGGGGTGGAAGTAGCCCAAATTAGGTGAAGCACGTATATCATTGTCTCTCTAGTTTTATATGTTTTTTGTGTTTTGGCTCCTGTTTATGTGTTTCATTGCTATAATATATAATTTTCTAACACGTACAATGCGACCCATGATTGCTTGTGTCACTTCGGAATTATAAGAACAAATTTATTGGCTATTTGATTTGCGCATTCATTAATGAAAACCGACATACAGTACATATGAGATCAAAATATACATTATATGAATGTTAAACATGAATATTTGTTTTGTGTAAACTTAAAAAATTAGGAGTCACTTAATCTTTATCAAGCTCCTTTTTCCATTCATTTAGAGCAACTCCCCTTCTCTTTTGTCTTCATCCCTTTCATCGTCCCAAATCACTGCACCTAGTCTGTTGTTGATCTTCTTGATGTACTCATTTCCATAATAGAAAGACACATACGATATTTACCGCTCTTCCATAGACCCCTCATGTTTTTCTCTTTGTCGAACAAAACCTTTCAATTTCTTCATGTACCTCTCTAAAAAGAACATCCAACGACAAGAAACCACCCCAACTAATTCAACCTCATCTACTAGGTGGATTAGAAGATGAAACTACAAGTCCATGAAACTCGTTGGCAGTTCCTTCTCAAACATACAAACAATCTCAAATATCTCTTAACGCCATCGTGGAATGCTAGCCACATGAATCTCCTTTGACGTGATCCAACATACAAATTCAGATAATCTAGATATGGCACGTCCTAGGTCTTGGGGGAATTCATGTTTCACACACCCACGCACGAACAAAGGATAATGACACTACAAAGTTATAAACACATGCAATAATATTTATATTTTATGATCCCTGGATGGGATAAAATTTATTAATATAACAAATAATAAAATCATGCTAATTTTGACATTATACATACACTTAGAAGATTCAAATGGTCATGTGATTTCAACCCCGACAAATGGTCATCCACGATGAAGTAGTGTCGTAGTGAAGACCCGTATGAAGATGGTACCCTCAAACCCATTATAACTTCCTTTGCCAAAGAACATTTTTTTTAAAAATCCATGGGACATCACCTTCTTTGAAATATAAATTAGAGGGACCAGTGCCTGCCTCTGATACTATACCTTCTAATCGTCTTGGCCAATGTTTATTTTTAGTTTTTGAAGTAATAAGATATTTCCTAACATCCAATGTGTCACTTTGTTTCAATGATATTTGCCTCCATAGAGAAGATGGAATATTTTTAAATATATGCATGGGATCTAATAAGTGGGTAATCTTAAGATGCTCCCAATATGGGAGGTTATAAAATATCTAGATTTCCTTTTCATCCCAATGGAAATCCTAATGGGAAATTTCTCAACATAGGTGTCGAAGAATTATGGATTATCGAAAATAGGCTCCCCATTTGAATCGAACATTTATATGAACTCGTTCTCCATCCCAGTTAGTACACCTTTTTCTATCCATTTAAAACTTAGTAAGGAGATGTGCCCCAAAGCCCAAGAAGAAATGGATTATATGTCTAAAGTTCCATATGCATCAGCAGTTGGAAGCTTAGTGTATGCAATGGTCTGCACAAGGTCTGATATTGCACATGCAGTGGGAGTTGTAAGCAGGTACATGAAAAATCAAGGAAAAGAACATTGGATGGAAGTGAAATGGATTCTCATATATTTGAGAGGTACAACAAATAAAGCATTATGCTTTGGTGGTTCAAAAAATTTTCTACAGGGATATGTTGATGTAGATATGGTAAGTGACAGAGATAACAAGAGGAGCACTACAGGGTATGTATTTACTGTAGGTGGAACAACTCTTAGTTGAGTTTAAAAAATCCAAAGTGTTGTTGCACTTTCAACAACAGAAGTAGAGTATGCTGCTGCTACAGAGGTTAGTAAAGAAATTATTTGGTTACAAAGGTTTATGGATGAATTGGGTAAGAAGCATGATATGGGCACGTTATACAGTGATAACCAAAGTGCCATTCATCTTGCAAAGAACTCAACATTTCATTCCAGGACTAAACACATACAACTCAAGTATCATTTCATATGGTCACTGTTGGAAGATGAACAGTTGAAGCTGGGAAAGATACACACTAGACAGAATCCTGCAGATATGCTAACAAAAGTTATAACTAGGGAGAAACTGAGATTATGCTCAATTTCAATTAGTCTTCAAGTATGATGATGAAGATGAGAAACAACCAGGTCCAAAGTGGATTCATTGTCCAGCAAATGAAGTAGCAGTGGAGTTGCTACAATCAGTATCCAAGTGGGAGATTGTTGGGTGTGGAGCCTGATTTTCATCCTGATTCAGAGATATTTTGTTTCAGCCAGATGTATACTCCAGGAAGACTGTACACGCCTCCACGCGGGGGGGACTTGTCCCCCCTCACAGGGGCTTTGTGGACAATTCCCCCTAAGCTAAAAACATATGTAAAATTGCCTTGTAAAAGTATTGTAATTTCTATTCAATCTAGGCCGTTCATTAGGTGGATGATTTGACAATAGAATTTATGTTAAATTTAGGGTTTTTTTTCCCTAGAAGGCAACCCCTCATTTTTTATGAGGGCATTGTAATTGCGGATGTGTATTGTATGTGTATTCTCAAAGAGAGAAACAGATAAGGAGACTGTGAGAGAGAATAGAGGATATTACAATGGATCTGCTGTAGGTTGTGTCTCTTCATTTTTCTGGATAATAGAAAGGAAGGACTTGTTGTCCGGGGTGGAAGTAGCCCAAATTAGGTGAAGCACGTATATCATTGTCTCTCTAGTTTTATATGTTTTTTGTGTTTGTGTTTCCACATATTTTATGTGTTGCATTGCTCTGTAATATATAATTTTCTAACACGTACAATGCGACCCATGATTGTGTCACTTCGGAATTATAAAGAACAAATTTATTGATTGCTTCAATTTCTGCATTCGCTAATGAAATCAAACCGACATACAGTACATATGAGATCAAAATATACATTATATGAATGTTAAACATGAATATTTGTTTTGTGTAAACTTAAAAAATTAGGAGTCACTTAATCTTTATCAAGCTCCTTTTTCCATTCATTTAGAGCAACTCCCCTTCTCTTTTGTCTTCATCCCTTTCATCGTCCCAAATCACTGCACCTAGTCTGTTGTTGATCTTCTTGATGTACTCATTTCCATAATAGAAAGACACATACGATATTTACCGCTCTTCCATAGACCCCTCATGTTTTTCTCTTTGTCGAACAAAACCTTTCAATTTCTTCATGTACCTCTCTAAAAAGAACATCCAACGACAAGAAACCACCCCAACTAATTCAACCTCATCTACTAGGTGGATTAGAAGATGAAACTACAAGTCCATGAAACTCGTTGGCAGTTCCTTCTCAAACATACAAACAATCTCAAATATCTCTTAACGCCATCGTGGAATGCTAGCCACATGAATCTCCTTTGACGTGATCCAACATACAAATGCAGATAATCTAGATATGGCACATCCTAGGTCTTCTAATTTTCCATGGTTTTTCCAAAAAAAATGATTCGCCAATTTCCAATTTTTTATAAAAGTGATTCGCCCAAATTTTACAATATAAAATTATTTTACCTTAAAAATCGCCCACATTATATAGAAATATATATATAATATCATTATAAACTTGAATAATTTTACAAAGACATCAATAAAGATTTTATATTTTTCACATTAGGGACTAGGGAGATTTGCAAATTTTTTAAACATCAAAATAATTTTCCATCCTTAAAATTTTCCCTGCCTTTGAATCCTTTTGATTTATCATACATGCCATGCCCACATTTTGGACATATCTCTTTGTCTACATATTATCCTCTATATAGAATATAATCATTTGGACATGCATGATATGATATGTACTCAACACCCAACATTTTCAACAATTTCTTTGCCTCTTCGCAACTACCGGGCAAGAAATTATCACTCAGAAGAACCTTATATTTTAATAACATGTAGTTGGTCATGGAAAATATTAAATGTACATTAATGTCGATATAGTTATTAACGTTCATAAAATTTACCATTTGTAATGTTCATTGTGTGATTATATTTCTCAAAATATGAGGACTTTATGGTCAATTACCTCAAAATTTCCGAGAAACATGAATTTGACAAGCCAAAATTTGCTTCCAAGTTGTATAGTAACATCATTGTCCCCAACTGGGTAGACTTTGACTGATTTACAGGTCCAAAGAGAGGGGTGGTGGAATAAAATTTAAGGCTTTTAAGAAAAAGGTATCAACGATATGAGCATCATCCCGTAGCTGATCATCGTTCTCGAATGCATTTAACAACGTTGTCCCAATGGCAATTGTATCCCTTAAGTAATCATCCATACCAACCTCTATTTGATTTCCTCCATTTCCAGCTTGTGAAGAACTACTACTGTTGTAGTCATTCCTAATTGGTGAATCTGGACATAGTGGGAATTGAATAGGTGGTTGATTCAACCATTCTTGGTATTGTTCCTCTCTGAGTTTTTCTCTTAATTCAACCTTCTCTCGATTTGACATTGTTGTGGGGTGCAACGGAATATGGTAGATAGGTCACTCATCAACACTAGAATCCTAATAATTTCAAAAAATATATTTGAACATGATTAGTAAAAAATCTATGATATCAATTAGTAAGCATGCCGACAATGCAGGGTTAATTGGTTTAACATTGAAATAATTACATTAATATACCAAAAAATTATTACTACCATCATTTTCCCAAGATTGTGGCTAGAATATGAAATGTTTAAATTCACAAGGTGAAGCGGTTGTCCATTTTCATCTACCAAATGAGCCTTGCGGTATGCTGCTCCTAATAAGAGCTTTCGACGTTTTGGAGTTGTTTGAATATTTTGTGCATCATAACTCAATTATGAATCTGCATGAACCTACAAATTTATATACATTAATTTTATTCAGATGATTGACATGGAAAAAAAAAAAATCAATCAAATAATTAAAATATAAATAAAATCTGAAGTAAATACTACGTCTAGAGATGGATAGGGAGAACTCTGCGATGGAATTTGAGAAATATTATGGAACGAGCTGGATTTTGAAGAATTCTCCATTTAATATAATTATGATATTTTCTCCCCGCATTTGAGCAAAATCAACAATAAATTTTGGTGTACATACCTAAAAGTAATTTCAGTGCCTTAAAAATGGACTTATTGTTATCAGTGTGAATGTACAGTTAACCAAATCGATACTTAAGTTATTTACTGCGCATTGGTGTTTTGTTGTTAACTGACGCACCGGTGTGGTTAGATAACAAGCACACCGAATAGTCACAACTAAAAAAAGCGCAACTTTATTTTTTATAGTGAAAAAAAATGCGATAAATTGAAAAATGAGCAGAAAATTAATTTCAGAAATTAATTTCATAAAAAACCTCTTTAAATAGTAAAATCTATTCATTATTTCATTATTTTTGCAAAAAATTTTAGGGAGAGATTTGCACGAGAGACATACTTGGAGCAAGACAGCATGAGAGCACTGTGGAGCAGCGAAATACTTTCGAACTACACCACTATTCAGAGAATCCGAATTTGAAACATCTCGTTATTCAAACCCTGTAGTATAGTAAAAATGTTAAATTTTACTGTAATAATTGTTTTTTTACAATTTCTATTTGATTTAATATATGCATAGTAAAAAATTTTAATTTTACTTGGCATTTTCAAAAAAATAAAAAAATAAATAAATATAAATTAATTAATTAATTAAAATTAAAAAAAAAAACAAAAACAAAAACAAAATAAATAAATAAAATCCATTCTTACATTAAACCCTTGGTTCTTCTTGTTTCTGTGACTTCACAATTAGGGATTTTCATTGATTTATAGGGTTTGTATTTCTATATATATAGGCATATGACATCTAACCCACGGGACAACTTGCAGAGTTGGATCCCAATCTATGTCGGCCCTTGCATGATTTTTTAAAAACAATTTTTTTTTAATCAGTGTTCCCTCTTTAAAATAGCGCACTGATGCGCTATTTTATTATAGTGCACTGTGCACGTACTGTTTGATAATTTTTTATTATTATTAATTTATGTCTGTGTTAATCAGTGCATTGGTTAACATATAATGCACCGAGTCTCCTTGTTGATAGAGAGCACCGTACGATGTTTCTACTGTTTTCTTGGTGCGTTTATAAGAACATGCTGCACTGCTTCCTCCATGACGTCTTATGCTACAAAAACTAACACTAGAGTTTTTTTATTAATTTTTCTGTGTTAATCAGTGCACTGGTTAACATATAACGCACCAGGTCTCCTTGTGGATAGAGTGCACCATGCGATGTTTCTACAGTTTTGGCAGTGCATTTATAAGAACATGTTGCACCACCTTCGGTGCGTACTTCTTGAAAGGCGCACCGTTTTCTTGATTTTTTTTTTACCTGAAAAGTTTTTGATTTACTTATAAAATATATTAATGAATGGTATGGTATAGGTTTCATATTGATAAAGAAATTGCTGACAAGAGATCAAGTAACAAAAGTACTGATAGCACTTCGAGAAAAGAAAAAAATGCAATTTAACTGTAAATTATTTACAAAAATTATTATTTTTGAACTATATGTAAGTTTAACTAATATGTATTGTTTATTTTGTATCATGCAGAGCCATAAAATGATGAAGGTTGATAAGATTATTTCTGATCTAAGACCAGAAGGGCGTAAAAGCTCGATGGAAAAATTGCAGAAGGATGAATCGGGTGAATGAAAAAATACTATCGATCCAATATAAGTTTCTTTTTTTAATTTTCATTAATAATATACTTAAAAATATTAGACAACATGTTTCAAACAATATATTAATTAACATATGTTTAATGTTCTGCAGGGACCAACAACGAAGAAATGGAATGTTGTTCTAAAAAAAGAAAAAAAATAGAACATGCAAATGAAAATGAATTGCTTCTTAGCTCATCTGGAGTGGTGCTAGAGGTTAACGAAATAGCGAAAAACTTTTACAAAACTTTGAGGGATGTAGTGGAATAAATGTATAGACGTTATTTCCACTTAAAATACAAAAATCAATCGAATGATTCCAAGATCCAAATTTTATCTAAACTATAGGATGAGTGTCCAGAGAATTGGTCAATGAGACATGTCAGACTTTTAATACAAAAAACGTACAAAAAAAGGAAGGAATGAAAAATTAATATTCCTTTAAATGTTTTTCTAGAATTATATGTATATATTATTAGAAAGAAATCACTTATAAATATCACTTTTGTTATATTTACTTTTCATATATCAATATAAAAATTAAATATTTTATTTCCATGTTATATTTTCAGGAAGATTATGAAAATATCAAAGGATGAACGAGTTGATATCAGAAATATGCCAACAGGAATGTCTAAAAAGATGTACAAGGAGATGGTAAAAGAAATGGAAATAATTACATTGCATGAGGAGCCATCTCAACAACAACGTGCTTCAAATTTAATATGTAATCATTTAATTTTTCGATTAGGTGCAATGAATAAACAATCTAACATTAAATATTAATTTTCAAGTATTTTATTGTAGAAAAGAAAAGAAAATGGAACCCATTCAGCACATAAAACAGGACAACAAGGAAGAAAAGGGTTGATATCTATGTTTGTGAGTAATTGTTACTTCCTTATAACAACTTAACTATATTTCATTTTTGTATATTTTAAGTTGTTTTACAACAATCATAATTGAATGTCTTACAACATGTGCTAACATACAAAGAAGAACCATCAGACGAATTTATTAACATTGGATTAAATATGGGTTGTTAGTATATGTTGACATATCAGAAATTAATTGTGGAATTTGTAAGCATCTATCTTATTTTACTTAGCTCCATCTATAATTAATAGAACAAAAACATATATTATATTGCATATATGATTTGTCATGGGGTATTAAAATTGCAGGAAACAAAGTATGGAATTGCGCCAACAAATGAATTGTTGAAAGATGGCATGAAATTTGGTTTTGAAAGAATGTTTATAGTTCATGATTCAATTCTTGCTATGGTACCTTTATTTTCGATTTAAATTGATTTATATTATTTAATATTGCAATTTCCATTATTCTCACCAATGTATATACACTCATTACAGTGTATTTTTATGTTTGTAGATGGAAGTTGAAGAAGAAGAAAACAATCAACACTGTGAACAAAACATTCCTCAAAATAAGTCAAGTCATGGAAGTAGCTCGAGCAATGACAGTAGTTCCAGCGAAGAATGATGATCAATATGTTTGGATATCAAAGCAAGGCGTTCTATTTTTTGAAATATTTGTCTGTGAAATCAGACATTTTGTTTAATGTAATGGACATAGTGTCCCAATTGAAAGACAAAGGGATACCAATAATTGTCCCATTTTGTATGACAAAGAGTGTATTATTCACATATATATATATATATATATATATATATATATATATATATATATATATATATATATATATATATATATATATATAACAAAATACGTTTTAATTTATTCTATTACGGTCTCCATTGTCGTTGTGAAATGTTACACCACTGATTAAATATATATATGATTAAATATTATAATGAAGAGATGTGAAATCGGATAATATGATATAAAAAATTAATACAAACATCACATTCAAATGCACTAATAAAAATTTAATTGATATGAATATTGTTATAATATATGTGTCTAATTTTGATGAATAATGAATTTTTAAAAATCACAATAATTGTATTGTCATAGGTTGATGTTTCTAAAGAATACAAAATGAACACTGGTGTGTTTTAGTTATTGTGCACCGATGTGTTTGTATGATAATTCGCACCAATTCTTTTCTACGACCTATAGGCACTTCACAAATACCAATACCAATTAGAATGCCTGGTATGCTTTAGTCCTTACGCACCTGTGCATTTGTATGATACTGCGCACTGGTGCATTTCTATGACCTATGGGCACCGCAAAAATACCAATACCAATTAGAACACCAGGTTTGCTTTATTGACGACTACCACCTGGGTGGTCCGATAGGCGTTGCATGCACTGGTACGGTTTTCCTTTCACCCGATGGTGTGTTTTGATAACTTAACGACATGGCATGATGTGATTTTACACCTTAGAGGCCCGGTGCATGCACCTTTCACCGACCCTATGTGACTATCTAGATGACACGCATTAGGCCGTTGAAAACTCCCCGGGGCATCCAACAATTATTTTCCATCCCAGTGCTTGGTAGGTTTACAGTACCAGTGTGTTCACGGTACAATGCATCGATGCGTTGACACCTGATTCGTGCACTGATGAGAAAAACATCTGTAACAACGTCCGACCGCCCAATTTTTTTTGGTTGTGTTGAAATTATGTTAGAAGCTCTGCCAAAACCTTCATTACCAAAAACAGATGTTGTAGGAAATGTTTTTTTGACAATTTTGGCAAATTTTATAACACTAAAAACCTCCTCTATAACCTTTGCTAGAGGGTATTTTCCTTGTCGTAATATGAAAATTTTGTGACCCACCCATATACCATTGCATGGACAACTTTTTTAAGTATTTCATTCAATTTCTTATCTAAAGATTCAATTAAAAAACACAAATATGATTCAAATAAGTTTTATTCAATTTTAATATTAAAAGATGTCATGTAAACAAAAAATAGGTTTCATTCATCATTATTTATTTTGAGGTTATATACGAGAGCTTAGTCATAGCATGATATAATTCAATCATATTGAAATTTAATATATAGGTCAAACAACAATATATGACAACATTTCTATAATTTTATATAGCGTTATCAACTTTCCTAGATTTACCAGTAGTTATCCAAGTATTTCAATCAATTCCTTATGATGGAAATTTAAGTTTTATTCAATTTCTAAAAAATCAAATATGACTAAAATATGTTATATATTCAATTTTAAAATATGTGGAGATTTAAAACTTACAAACTCAAGTTTTAGTCGATTTTATTTTGTTTGAGGTTATCTACAAAATCTTAGTCATAATGCACGTCGTCAATAATTTTTTTATTGAAATAAATGCACAATGTTAAACTAATTACCTTTAAATTAATGTACACCATATATGATCTGAAAGGAGTGTATTAGTTCTGTTGTGCTAAGTGTCCTTTCAGTTAAATAAACATGTACAAATTGTCTCCATAATTTTTCTTAAGGTATGAGAGTTTTAACCATGAAAATAGATTAATTAGTGAAATTTAAGCATGTAAATAAGCCTTAAAAACACTAAACAATAGTGCATAACAGAGAGAAACATTCACACATAAGTTTTACACATTAGGCATGATGAAGCAGTTCACCCCTCTTGGGCTACATCTGCTGGTCCAGCTCCCAATGGCATGTCCCTCTTTGTCATTATGCTAAAAATTGTAAATTACATATGTTTGCAGGCCTTTAATGGTTGTTTTCTCTGCACCAATGGCTCCAGAATGCTCAAATTAGTTTAGGCAAACTCTTTCTTTCACCAAAATTGGTCGAAATTTGACCTCTCTATGCCTTTTTTCCTAATGAAAGCTAGAAAAGCTCCACCAAATGTGGAGACAGGCAGTTAACTTCAGTTAAGTTTAGTTAAAACCATAAAATTAGGTTACATGCCAAATTTCCCACCGTTCTAAAATGTTTACATTAACCGTTTAAGGGTTGGCCGCATGTGACATATCTACCCTAACCCTATGGTTTCGGTTCGTTAAATCGTTTAAATATTACCACCGAGTGGGGTGGAACCTGGAGTCTCGGTTCCATTACCGTGACATTAAAATTTAAAACAAGCCCTGCCATGTGACTGGTCTCTTCTATGCCGGAAAGACCATCCATCAAACCATCGTGATAAATGTTGACAAACCGCACATGTAACCACATCTGCAAAGCCACTGGGTTAGTGGTATGTTTATCTGCTGGTTGAAGATTTAATGTCACAGTGTAATCGCATGTGACCACACCTACATCAACCGCTGGATAACGGATTGATGTAACCATCGGGTTAATTTTTTATGTTGGGTTTATAAGCCATGTGGAAAAACCCTGTCGCGATGGTTAAGTTTGTTGCAACGGTAAGAGTCGGGCCATGGTTATAGCACTTGGGCACATGGAAGGGGGGGTTGGCCTTTCAGGGTTGGCCTCCCAAACCCCCAACTCTGAAACATATAAACCATAAATAAACACTGCCCACTATACATTGTAAGAAACATCATGTGGCGTAATGGTGCGCGGGCAAACTGGTGGATGTGAGGTCGATGGTTCGAACCTCCGGACTCCATAAAACTTTTACCACTGAAATCTGAGGACACATGGCAGCCTGCGGGCTTGCCACGTGTTTCTCATCCAACGACACACTAAAATCCATCCAATGGCTCAGAACATCTCTGTAGCTTAAATAATCAGTGACCCATAATATGTCGCATGGTGCCATCCCGTTGGCTCAGAAGGAATGGAATATTCCAAGAATATTCCTGTTGACTGTACCTGCCTGCTGGCTGGGCATCTAGTCACCAAAATTTTGTTGTTTGGGAAAACGAACAGAAGGCAATATCTCCCTCATACGACATCAGTTTTTCAAACCATTCACGGCGCTGTAATCGCAATGATGAGACATTTTCGGTCGCTCAAGTTTGGACCTGTTTCGAGCACTTTCATTTTTTAGCATAAGACTTGATCTCCTGATCACATCTCCCCACTAGGAAGCTTTTGGACCCCAAAATATCTCTGGACTACTGAACATGAATATGAGGAGACTATGTGCCCACTCTTCTAATCTTAATCCACTGAAATTTCCCTAATTTCATTAATTGGAGCTTTTCATGAAACGACAAATTTTTCCTTGATTCCGTTGACCAACCATTGTTGTTTTTGACATTGTCATGTTGCACATTTACTAAAATTGCAGAATAGAAACCTATGTTTGTAGTAAACATCGTGTTTCTACATTAGTCTATAATCAAAGGAAACTTGAAATTACTCTCACCTTGCATCCTGTCCTTATGGTGATTTTTTGTTGAATTAGCCTTGAACTTGTGTCGATTCCTGACCAAGTTTCTTTGCCATGGTACCATGCCTTTCTGAAACCAACAATGAACATTTCTGAATTTTTTTCCTTCTTTGCTAAGTTGCTTTGTCCTCCCTTGACCTTTGCAACTTCTTGCACTAACACTTTTTTTCAGCATCGTTCAACACCAATGTTGAGTGTTGCAACTGCTTGTCATCTTCTTTCAAAGACAACCTGCCTTCAAACTGAAACAACTCATTATATGCATCAGTATTTGCATGAAAAGGATTATGTAAGACTTCTCTTTGTTTAATCATCATCAATGTCAAGTTTTGACTTTCATTGACGAGCCTCTTCATCTGCCCTGCATTAACTAAAGAAGTATCTAGTTTTTTGTGATGAGCTCTCACAATGTACTCCTTGCCATATTTGAATAAATAGTATTTGTTCTCATGGCGATGAAAATTTTCTTTCCTGTCATACAATTAAGGAATGCCCAACACCATACCTGTTATATCAAGTGGAACAACATCTAATTCAACCATGTCAATGAAATGTGTCGTTATTGCAAAATGCAACATGCACTTCTTTGAAACCTATAAATTTTCATCCTTAAAAATCCAACCAAGTGGATATGGTTTCGGATGTGGAATGGTCTCAAGATTAAGTTTCTTGAACAAGTCTTCAGAGATTAAATTCGCTTGTGAACCACTGTTAAACAATGTGTCAACCTTGGTATGTTTGGAAATGACCCTCACATGAAATAGTTCAATTCTCTTTTCTTCATTTGGAGCTTGTATGTGACAGTTAGATATACTAGAACTGGGTTTAGTTTCAATCTCTTTACCTTTCATATTATTTAGTCCCATAGCTATTATTTTTTTTTCATCTCCTGAATCTAACCCTAGGTCTATTGTGAAACCAGCTCCAAAAGGAGAAGAAAAGAGATATCAACGCCTTAGAAATAAGCCACTTCGAGGGGGAAACCTCCAATACATTACATGAATGAACAATTCTTGGATGATACAAATTACAAAACCTCCTTTCTATATATAGGAGTCCATGAGGCCCAACATAATCCTAGTGGGGCCACAATGTAATCCTAGCCGACCTAACAATAATAATTTAAGGGCACAATGATAACAATATGGGGGTTACAGGGGTACAACAATAAAAATAAGGGGGTCTACACTAACATAATAAGGGACTACACTATTAATATATGGACTTAATATTCCCCTCCCTTTCAAACAAGTGTTTCCCTCAACGCTTGATTATTTCTTGATGCTTCTGTATAAAATTCTCATCCTCCCATGTGGGATATTCTACAGGAAAGTTCTTCCACTTGCTGAGATACTCTGAAATTGATCATACTTTTCGAGTTCTTGTTTCTATGATTGCTTCATAACTTCTTTCAATGTGATGTTGATCTTCCTGTTGTTTCATTAGATACTGCACCAAAGTTGGGTTATCCTTTGAGAGTTGGAGAACTTGTTGTTGATGCTCAATGTGATCTTCCACTAATTTATCATCCATATTAGATATTATTTGATCCTTCAAACCATCCAACTTAGCCTCCATTTCTGTTTTTAAACCATCCATGTCATCTTCGGTTGCTCTTCGTAAGATCAAAATTTGTTGCACTTGGTACCGTAATTTTGATATCTTATACTGCAATTCTTCCACTTCATGCGTCATAGTATAGCTTTTTGAGGGCTTAATGGGTATGGAATTATTTTTTTAAGGCATTATAGAACCCAATACTAATAAAAATTCTAAAATATGCCCTTGGAATCACTTCAAACTGCTTTTTCAAACAAACGTTATGCAATTTTAAAAACCAAATACACACCTTTCTCTTTCTTTTGATGAGCTAGATATTGAAAATGAATTATCTCTATAATTGCAGATCCTCAATATATAAAATTCATCCCTATGGTATCCCTCTGAATCTTATTTCAATTGCCACAGGTCTGATTTGATTTGGATTCTTCAAGACAAAGTTATGTCCAATCTCCCACAATGACCCAATTATGGATTAGTTTAGTAAAGTGAAATTGTACGACCTTCCACGTGTCACTATTTCCTCCTTTGGCTCTAAAATTGATAGACAGAAAACCAAATTCTGTGTACTTGTGACCACCTTTTACGGCATTCCAATCCGATGCTCAGAGAGAGAGCTATGAATATTTTCCCACGATCACCTCTTTGAGATGAAATTCAGAAGCCTCAACAAGCCCTAACTTCCACAGATCATATCTCTGAAAATATTGCGACCCAATATCTGAAATTTTGCAAAGATGTTCCTCAGGATTGTGGCTTTGCACTTTAAAAATTTCAGCTTCTGAAACTTCATATAAAAAAATTTATTACGAAACTACCATGACGACCTGTTTAGGTTAAATTCAGGAGCTTGCAAAATGACCTAAATTACACAGATCATATCTCCGAAAATATTGCGAACCAAGCTCTGAAAATTTGCGAAAAGTTTCCTCAGGATTTTGACTTCGCACTCTAAAAATTTCAGATTCTAAATATTCATAGGCAAAAAGTTATAGCGAAAATGCCACGATGACCTGTTTGGAGCAACGAAACCCTAGAATCTCAAAGCTCTGATACCAAATGTTGTGAAACCAATGCCTTAAATAAGCCACTTCGAGGGGGAAACCTCCAATACATTACATTAATGAACAATTCTTGGATGATACAAATAACCAAAACCTCCTTCTATATATAGGAGTCCATGGGGCCACAATATAATCCTAGTGGGGCCATAATGTAATCATAGCCAACCTAACAATAATAATGTAAGGGCACAATGATAACAATATGGGGGTTACAGGGGTACAAAAATAACAATAAGGGGGTATACAATAACATAATAAGGGACTAAATTATTAATATAGGGACTTAACAAGGTCTTTTTCAGCTATTGCAACAGTTTTGCCTTTCTCCTTGGCTTTCTCTTTGGCCTTCAAACTTTCTGGTTTCAACTCTGGATGAAGGTTCCAACAATGTTCCTCATCATGGCTAGTTTTAGAACAATGTTTACAGAAGAATTTTCCCTTCTCTTTTCTGGCATTTGCATTTCACTTTTTCTTCCATTTGCCTTTAAACTCATTTTCCCCATTCTCATCTTCTTCTTTTTTCCTCTTGCCTCTAGATGTGTAGCTTGAACACAAAATTCATATAGGCTTGTAGGGTTAAACATGAGGATTGTATGTCTTAGGTAGGTATGTAAGCCTCCTATATACTTGAGAAAAGTGTCTTGGCTATGAAAATCTACTCCTAGTAAAAGAGCTCTTCTCCTAAACTCTTGAGTATACACTTGTACATTTTGTCCTTTCAATTGTTTAAAATTTTTCCAATCCATTATGGCTTTCTACATGTGAGCTAATGGATAAAACTGTCGTTTTATTGCAGAAATGAGATCGGTCCATGATAAAAATATCTTACCATATTTCTTGATCTCCTCCTTCGTCTTGGATTCCCACCAAACAAGAGATGCACCTTTCATTCTCAATGAAGCTAGTTGGATTTTGGTGACATCATCATGAAAATTTTGGATTCTCAAATAGACCTCTAATTGCCTAATTCAATTATCTAGATTTTCTGCATTAGCTTCACCATCAAACATTGGCAATTCAAACTTAACATCAAGTTTTAGAAATGGAATTTTACTAGTGTTCTTTGACTTAGATGGCTGATGTAATGAAGATGAAGTAGAGGATGACGAGGATGAAGATGAGGGTGATGATGGTGAATTTCCACTGCCTCCATTTCCTCCATTGCCCTTCTTTGATTTATCTTCATCATTGTGACCTCTTGATGATCCCTAACCTTCCTTGTGAAGTTTGGATCCTTCTACTTCTAGTCTTTCATTCCTTTCTTGATAAAGGACTCTCACCATTTTAGTCATGTCAAGGAATGCTTTCCTGAACACTCTTTCTTCCTCTTTGGGATCCACCTCTTCATGGGTTTCTTCTTCTCCTGGAGGCATGCTTGATGCTGCTTCTGATTCTCTTGGAGGTGAACTAGGTGGTGGAGAATGTGGCAATATTTCCCTCCTTTGTTGTGGCTCACTTTGAGAAACTCTTGTTTCCACCAATTTTCCTTCTCCTCTCTTAAGCTTGAGCCTAGTAAGCATGAAAACCCTTGCAAACAGTTAACAAATCCTTGCACATAAAAGCACTAGAGATAAAACTCTAGCTCTGATACCAACTTGATCTGAAAGGAGTGTATTAATTATGCTATGGTAAGTGTCCTTTCAGTTAAATAAACATGTGCAAATTGTCTCCATAAGTTTTCTTAAGGTATGAGAGTTTTAACCATGAAAATTAGATGAATTAGTGAACTTTAAGCATGTAAATAAGCCTTAAAAACACTGAACAAAAGTGCATAACAGAGAAAATCATTCACACATAAGTTTTACACAGTAGGCATGATGAAGCAGTTCACCCCTCCTGGGCTACATCTGTTGTTCTAGCTCCCAATGGCATGTCCCTCTTTGTCATTATGCTCAAAATTGTATATTACATATGTTTGCGGGCCTCTAATGGCTATTTTCTCTACACCAATGGCTCCAGAATTCTCAAATTAGTCTAGGTAGACTCTTATTTTCACCAAAATTGGTCGAAATGTGACCTCTCTATGCCTTTTTTCCCAATGACAGCTAGAAAAGCTCCACCAAATGTGGAGACAGGCAGTTAACGTCAGTTAAGTTTAGTTAAAACCCTAAAATTAGGGTACACGCCAAAATTCTCACCATTCTAAACCATTTACATTAACCATTTAAGGGTTGGGCACATGTGACATGTCGACCCTAACCCTACGGTTTCGGTTTGTTAAACCGTTTAAATATTACCGCCGAGTGGGGTGGAACGTGGAGTCTTGGTTCCATTACCGTGACATTAAAATTTAAAACAAACCCTGCCATGTGACTGGTCTCTTCTCCGCCAGAAAGACCGTCCATCAAACCATCGCAATAAATGTTGACAAACCGCACATGTAACCACATCTGCGATGCCATCGGGTTAGTGGTATGTTTATCCGTCGGTTGAAGATTTAATGTCACTGTGTAATAGCATGTGACCACACCTACATAAAGCGCTGGATAATGGATTGATGTAACTGCCAAGTTAATTTTTGATGTCAGGTTTATAAGCCATGTGAATAAATCCTATCATGACAGTTAAGTTTGCTCCAACGGTAAGAGCTGGGCCATGGTTCTAGCTCTTGGGCACATGGAAGGGGGGGCAGGCCTCCCAAACATGGAAAATTTTAGGGGCTAAAATTCGCAAGTGGGCTAATTTTCCATGGTTTGTCCAATAAAAAGATTCGCCAATTTCCATTTTTTTATAAAAATGATTCGCCCAAATTTTAAATATAAACTTATTTTACATTAAAAATCTCCAAAATTATATAAAGAGTATATATAATATCATTATAAATTTGAATAATTTTACAAATACATCAATAAACATTTTATAGTTTGCATATCAGGAACTAGTGAGATTCGCCAATTTTTAAACTTCAAGATAATTTTCCATCCTTAAAATTTTCCCTGCTCTGAAACCCCCAACTCTGAAACATATCAACCAGAAATAAATGTTGTCCACTATACATTGTAAGAAACATCTTGTGGCACAATGGTGCATGGGTAGACTGGCGGATGTGAGGT